>JALPQD010000103.1:654497-1254497 GCA_023101885.1 Typhlomys cinereus
CTGCTGGAAAAATCAAAAGATGTGGCAACCGTAGACCTGTCTTCTACTTGAAGATCCTATAGAATGAATGCCGGGACTTACATTTAAAAACCTCTGTTAAGGAAAAAACATCCTTTGTTGATTTATTCCATAGACTACAGACGTGAGAAATGTCAGTTTTTCTGTTTGGAGATTGCAAAGCTCTCATTTTGTTTGAAAATGAATGAGTCGCAAATTAGACTGAAAACAATGTCCTATCTGTGTGCTTATCCATGTGTTCTTTATAAAGTATTAAATAGGCATTTGCAATTTTTAGGAAGTCAGATATTTGGTGCTATTGAGCTTTTCCCTTAAATAGATGAGACTTACTTTTTAAAACCCTTCTCTGTTCTGAACAGATCTCAGAACTAAGCACTGCTCAACAACAGCTAATTAGGGGACGCTCATATCTTGGCTTCAAGCTCAGGTAAAAATAATGAATTTCATTCAGTGTCTAAAACGATTGGCCAGTTTACCTTTTATTTTGAAAGTGCTTGTTTTGAAGATTCTAGGTAGAAGCAATAATATTGATGACTGTATTGATAACCAAACATTGTACTTGTTAGAGCCTATTGTGGAATTTTCAGTAACTGCTTCACTGTTTGGTCCTTAAAGTCACACCCTGTTGAATAGCCTTTTTCACGGGCCCTTGAAAGAGTCAAAAAGTTCTTTATTCAAAACATAATTCTTTTGATTGATTGTAGCTAAACTTAAATTATAAGCAGCTGTGTGTGCTACAGCCCTATTTTCCTTAAAGCTCCGCAGACAGAAGAATTTCTTAGAAGAAATTATCAATTCTAAAACTGTCGTGAAACTTAAAAGACAAGAATAAACCAGTTTTGATGTTCATGCCAGGAATCGGGGCAGAGGCAAAAGGGCTGCAGTTTGAGGCCAGGCTTGGTTGTTAGCAGGTTCAAGACCAATCTAAGTTGCAGGGGGAGACTGGGACGTGGTTCTAGGATAGAATGCTCTCCTAACATGCACACGGCCCTAGATTTATTCCCAGCTTACAGGGGAAAAATACTCTTTGAGAGGCAGCCTTTATTCACTTGCTTTCCATCTGACCAGTCACTTAACATGTGGATAATTGTGATTTTCTGTGCTGCTCACCTGGAAATGCTGAAGTTTAGGGGGATTTTTGTCTATCCATGATGAGTAGAAAAACATTTAATTTTTATTTGAAATTCATTTCATGTGATATCTCTTTTTGTCAATGCTGAACCCTCAACCAGAGAAGACCTTTATACGAAATAAAGCAGCCCAAGTCTTCGCCTACTTTTTGTTACAGAATATCTCACCAAATGGCCCAAGTTTTTTTTTGACATTCTGTCGTAGTGGACCTAAATCCAAAGGGAGTAGATCTCTACCTCCGGGTCCTCATGCCATTGATTCAGAATTGGTGGATCGTGATGTGGTTCACACATCAGAGCAAGTAATATCCCATTAAGCATCCGTTTTTAATGTAGGATGTGTTGGAGAAATGAGCAACTAATAAGAAGGAACAGCAGGTTTTTTTTTTCTTTTATCTATTATAAATAATTTATGAATTTAAGCTTTAATTTTGCTGACAAACTTAAACTTGGGATTTTAAATTACAGTAGCCTATATAATATACCGTAGACTGCCACAGCTACCCAAGTGCTGGGTAATAATGTATGCTATTCACCTGTAAAAAAAAATAAATAAATATACAGTAGAGTGTTGGTGTAGCTCAGCAGTAAGGTATTTGTATTGAGTGTGGAAGACCCTGGATTTTGTTCTCTGCACTTAAATGATACAGAAGTGATAAAGAACATTGAAATTTTGCTCCAAGATTGAGACCAGCTTGAACAGACCCTATTTCAAAAAAGATAAACTTAAAAATATCTTCAAATATATCTGATAATTTAAGGTATAATAATGTAATAAAAATACTGATAATTTTGAAGGGTAACCGTACATTTAAGTTACCATTTTTTTTTCAAATAAGTATCACATTTAACATTTAGAAATAATTCCACATGCTTAAGATTTGTAAACTGTTTATTTACTGTTTAGTATATTAATAAATAGTCTGGCTTAAGGAATGGAGCGGAAAAAGGAATACAAAGAATCACAGGATATGATTTTAGGGCTGATAAGTAGGAAACCATGGGAGGGAATGTGTTAACAGGTCTGGAAGCTGAGTTTAGAGGAAATGACTGTGTGCAGCTGTATTCCAGTGTCAAACACTGTTATGTACACTTTTTTTATTTGGTGTTTTGTTTTTTTAGGAGGCTCGGAGGAATACTCTGATAAAAGATACCATGAGGGAACAGTGCATTCCAAATCTGGTGGAATCATGGTACCAAATCTTACAAAATTATCAGTATACTAATTCAGAAGTGACGTGTCCGTGCCTTGAAGTAGTTGGGGCTTATGTCTCTTGGATAGACTTATCCCTTATAGCCAATGATAGGTAAGTTGCCTTTAACTTTTAAATATAAACTTGGCAGAGTTCATTTGTAAATCTCCTGAGTTTGAAAATGTTAAAAGCTTTATTCCTCCATTACCAGGTTTATAAATATGCTGCTAGGTCATATGTCAGTAGAGTTCTACGGAAGAAGCCGTGACTGTTTATTTGAAATTGTAAATAAAGGATGGACCCTGTTGTAAAATGAAACTAGTGAATCCTTGTGTCCAGTATTACAGACTGCAGGGTTTTTCCGCATTGACCCGGTTGGTAATTTCTGTATTAATCTTTAGAATTATTGAACAAGTACAGATACTATGCTAATATTAAAAAAGTAGGCTTTTCTTTTTTCCTAAACATTGGATACTGTCTTTGAAATTATATAATAAAACTACCCAATCTTAGGGTCACCGTGTTATTTGTAGCATTTACCTTGACAATAAATTTTGCCAGTTCTTAAACCTGAAGATTCTAGTAATGTTTACATAATTCTTTCATATTTCTGATGTTCACCATACATTTAGTGAAAGAACCACACCATTTTATAATTTCATTTTGACCAGAGTTAGACCCATTAATCATAAAACTTTTCATCATGGATGTGCATTTTAACTGATTTGAGAATGAGCTTTTAGTATGGCAGATTGTAATTTGATAATTTTAGGACTTTTTTTTTTTCACGCACTGGATCAAATCTGGATTTACACACTTTAGATAGGCACTCTGCCACTGAACTACTCCCTGACTATGAAAGCATTTTTAAGTTTAGTTGTACATGAGAATTGCTAGATCTTGGTATTAGTAATGATGTCATTATATTCCTTTAGTGAGTTTTTTCTCACCAGACTACTAGTAACATTTTCTTACCTTCTGTTATCTTATTTAATCTGATTTTGCTTGCTTGCTTAGAAAAAAAGGCCTTAAATTGTAAAGCTAGGGCCTAATAATAGAACAGCCCAGTGGTGCCTAACATCATGATTACTAGGACTGTTGTAAGTCATTACATGGAGTACAATCTGACAGCTTGAACTTTATACAATTATAGAACTTATAGAATTATGCACAGTTTGGGAGGAAAGGTACTGAAACGGCTGTTCTCGTTTATTTAAGTTTTGTAAAGTTGGTTATGTCCATAAGATTATAATCATTTAAGAAAAGTTACCTTGTAGGTATTGTTGGATGATTGATGGTAGAAGTTTAAATTCTAAAAATTTTTTATCATAACCGTAGACTGTCTTAGACTGAGCCCTGTGAGCTTGTATTGATTCATGCTAAGTCCATTCATGGATTCTTGGTTCCCTCTTTCTCTCCTGCTTGGATTGGTGGTGTAATTGAGTTCTTTCTTGATTGCTTACAGGAAGAAGATGTAGACTTCCTGGCCAGTTTTCTAAGCTGGTAAATGGAATGGACGACATTATAGTTAGCTGGACTAACTAATTAAGAATGGGGATATCAAGAATGCTCAGGATGCACTGCAAGCTATTGAGACAAAAGTGGCGCTTAGTTACAGCTGCTAGTTCATGAAGATGATGACACTTTCTTCTAACATTATTGGTTTTGCTTGATTACTTCATATTTTGAAACAGGCAAGTCTTTGTTTTATTTTATTTTTGTCTAGTAGAAGTATAAGAAATAATTAATTGAAAATACAGGTCAAGTAAAAATAAGGAAAACCCATTATTCTTTTGTCCAGTGATATTTATTGTTAATTACTTGATTGCTTTTTTTAATTGCCGAGAATAATTTAATTCTAAAATATATTAGTTGTACATAGTGGCATGTGCCAGTAATTCCACCTTTGGAGAGGCGAAAACAATCGAAGTCATCCTTGGACACATGGCAAGCTCCAGCGAAACTGCCTCAAAAGCAGACTTGAGCCACTGAGATGGGATAAGGTGCTTGCTTTCCCCCGACCTGATAACCTGGGTTCAGTTCTCAGAACCTACATGATGGAAGAAGGACTGACATCAATGTCCTGTGACCTCAAATCCATGTGGCACTTTATAATATGTAGATAATCGTAAAAAAAAAAAAAAAGTATACATAAAATTCACTGGACTAACAAACTTCAGAGTAGTTGCTAGTCTTTTTTGTTCATTGTGAATTTGTATTCAAATGCAGTGGAAATTTTTTGATTAAATTATCTCTGATAGTTACTTGCAAAAACAACATAAAATTGATGGTATTAGTCTTTATAGTATATAAACGTAGTATTTGGTTTTTTTTTTCACATTTTTTATGGTATTAGGTAAGAAGACCATTCCTATTTTTGTCTTAGTATGTATGAACTGTCTATAATGAGAAGGGGTCATTGACATTTTCATGAATTATTTAATGTATTTGGTCCTATTCGTCCCATTACCTTCTTACATGTCTATTCTGATGATGCCATTTCCTTTTCTACTTTGATATTCTTTTTTTTAATGATGCAGTGCATTTCTCAGGTTTGTTTACCAGAGTATAAGCCCCTTATCAGTTTACCACACCATTAACGTCATATAAGTCCTCAGAGCAGTGAGATCTCACTTTCCCCAGAGACCGTTGATACCAGGTGTCAAGTGTTTTCATCAATTTCTTCATCTTACTTTTTGAGAGACAGAGTTTCTTACTGAATTTGGTGAGGCTGTCTTGACAGTGAGCTCCAGTAATCCACTGTCTGTGCCCTGCATGCTCCGTGACTTACATGCAGGCAACTGTGCCTGGCTCTTTATGTGAGCGCTGGGG
The DNA here is from genome assembly GCA_023101885.1 of Typhlomys cinereus. Lineage (NCBI taxonomy): Eukaryota > Metazoa > Chordata > Mammalia > Rodentia > Platacanthomyidae > Typhlomys > Typhlomys cinereus. The sequence goes on from JALPQD010000103.1 coordinate 659,671, forward strand.
ATTGAATGTTGCAGTTACTACCACTTATGCTTACACAGTAGGCACTTTGCCTACTGAGTCATCTCCCCAGGCCCTTTCATTTTAGTTTCTAAGCTTGTTAGGCTTTGTTTACAAACAAGACTTCTTCTATACTTTTAGTTTCATTCTTTCTGAATACACAGTAACTTTATTTATTCTGTGGGGTGTGTGTGTGTGTGTGTGTGTGTGTGTGTGTGTGTGTATTCAGTATCAGAGAGCACACTATATGTCCCTGTGAAGGACCAAGGGTGACCTGGGAATTCCTCCGGATTGCTTCTGACTCCTTTTTGCTTCATTCTTGAATCCGAATTCGGACCTTCTGTTTGAGAGGCAGAGTCTTACCCCTGAATCATCTCTCCAGCCTCATATAATGTAACTTTAAAAAACGATTTAGGCTGGAGGGCTCAGGGGTTAAGCTCTGCCTCAGAAGGAGAAGGTCCTGAATTCAGGTTCCAGGTCCCATGTAAAACACCAGGTGGAAATGGTGGTGGCTCACACTTCCGGCCCCGGTGGGCGGAGCCTGGGGATCCCAGAGCAAAGCAAGAAGATGTAGAAGCAATCCAGGTGATTCCTGATCCCCTGGTCCTCCACAGGGACACTAGTGTCCTCTGATACACACAGACACCACACCACACCACACACACACCACAATGAATGGGAAAAATTATCTACATGGTTTTGCCTATATGCCATTATTTACTAGATGTGAATTACTAGGTCTTAGTCAGTATATGCCAAAATACACTGCAAGATTTTATGGATATGGTTTTTGCTTATCCTTTTTGTTTTCTTGTTCTGGGTTGAGCCCATATCTTTGTGCATACTGGGAAAGTATTGTCTTGCCTAGCATGTCTTTAGCTCTGTGTGTGCTTCAGGTCTCAATTGATTAGAAAATACTCTGATAAGTGGTGTAACTTTAGAACTAGTACCTTTTGTTTGCTTTTTATCTTCAAACAGCTTTCAGTGCTCTCCGTCAGCAGAAAGCTAATGTAGAGGTAAGTGGTCTTTTAAATGATAACACATTATTTGGAATCTTCTGTATTAATGTAACAGAGACCAGTTAACAAAAGTAATTTTATTCTTCACCTTAGCAATCATGTTGGCCGTTATGAAAAAATTGACTTATGATGAAGAATATAACTTTGAAAATGAGGTAAGGATTTTTGCATCAGAGAAACCATTTTTAATTTTGTTTACATAGATCAAATTGTTTTCTTTCATGTATAGGGTGCGCGCATGGACGTGTGTGTGTGGTGTGTGTGTGTGTGTCTGTGTGTGTACTTGAGTTTGTGTGCCTGTGGTTGCCAAGTGTGATGTCAGGAATAATCCTCAATCACTCTTCCCCTTACTGTGAGTGTGGTATTTTCCAGCTCTGCCTCCCAAGGCAGCATTAAAGATGAACTACCCCACTGCCGGCATTTTATGTGAGATCTGGGGATCCAAACTCAGGTCCTTTTGCTTTTGAGAGAAGACTCGAGCCATTTCTATTTTATTTATTTAGCCCATATTCTATTTTATCGGTCTTGTTTACATTGGTGTCAGCTTGGAATAATACTAATGGAAAACAATCCTTCATGTTGATGGTTTGTCCAATAAGAATCCTTTTTAAGGGATGGAGAGGAATTGGTAAGTGCTTGTTGCCCAATCCTGGGACCTGAGCCCCAGCGTCCATGTAAAAAGCCAGATATGGCGGCCCACTGTCATCCCAGTGCAGGAGGCGGAGATGGGCCGTCTGGGGCTTGCCGGTCTAGTCTAAGTGGCAAGTTCTGTCCTAGAGACTTGTCTCCAGATAAAAAGATGGATGACTGCTGGTCTCCCGAGACATAATTATGTACTTCCCTTTCATCCCACATACACTGATGTTTACACAGAAAGTTTTTACATTGGTCGTGGTGGCATTGCCTGTGATCTCGGGACTTTGGAGCCTGTGTAGGAGATCGCCAGAAGTTTTAAGGCCAACCTGGACTACATTCTCACCTTACTCTAGCCTGGGCTCCAAAGTAACATTTCAAAACAAACGAAAAAGATTCCTTTTTAAAACAGTGCTGGGGCTTGCGGTGCCAGTGCAGTGACACAGCTTGTTTTTTGCTACATGCCCTGGATTATAGTTGCAGTATCCCAAAGAAAGTAAGCTTGAACTTAGTAAATTTGATAAACAGTGTTATTTCATATTACAATATCAAATTGAGGTCTAGTCAGTAAGTTTGGTCGTTAGGCATGTAAGAGGGGGGACATACTCACGTTAAAAGACTTGTCAGAGCTATGAGAGAACCAGCTTCCCCTCAGATTCGGGACTGACAGGTACAGTCATGGCATATGTTATGCAGGCTTGTGCTAGATGATCTGTCCGTACTTCAGCACTCAGAGACTTTCAACTGTCAGGAGCATCGTGCTAATGACCAATGCAATGCACTTAGGGTATACCTGATACTTCTTGTTTCCAGTGCTGTTACTACTTTCTGGTGTAATCAGTGAATGAGAATTTGGGCAGCTCTTGAAATCTAGTGTGAACATTTTCAGCCTTACTCTTCTTGGATTGTTTCTGACTCTAGGCCTTTAGCTAGAGTTATGTTTGGGAAAAAAAGTAACTTGTGTGCAGAAGAGCTACTAGAAGAAAGAAAGAAAAGAAAGAAAGACGAAAAGAAAAGCAAAGAAAGAGAAGAAAGAAAAAAGGAAGGAAGGAGAAGGAAGGAAGGAAGGAAGGAAGGGAGAAAGAGAAAGAAAGGAAGGAAGGAAGGGAGAGAGAGAAAGAGAAAGAGAGAGAGAAAGAGAGAAAGAAAGAGAAAAGAAAGGAAGGAAGGAAGGAAGAAAGAGAAAGAAAGAAAGAAAGAAAGAAAGAGAGAGAGAAAGAGAGAGAAAGAAAAGAGAGGAAGGAAGGAAGGAAGGAAGGAAGGAAGGAAGGAAGGAAGGAAAGGAGAAAAGAAAGAAGGAGGAGGAGAGGAGAAGGGAAGGGAAAGAAAGAGAGAAAGAAAGGAAGGAAGGAAGGAAGGAGGAAGGAAGGGAGAAAGAAGAGAGAGAGAAGGAAGAAGAAAGAGAGAAAGAAGAAAGAGGAAAGAAAGAAAGAAAGAAGAAAGAGAGAAAGAGAAAGAAAGGAAGGAAGGAAGGGAGAGAGAGAAAGAAAGAGAAAGAGAGAGAGAAAGAGAGAGAAAGAAAGAAAGAAAAGAAAGGAAGGAAGGAAGGAAGAAAGAGAAAGAGAGAGAAAGAAAAGAGAGAGAAAGAAAAGAGAGGAAGGAAGGAAGGAAGAAAAAGAAAGGAAGGAAGGAAGGAGGGAAGGGAAAGAAAGAGAGAAAGAAAGGAAGGAAGGGAGAGAGAAAGAGAGAAAGAAAGAGAGAGAGAGAAAGACAAGGAAGAAAGAAAGAGAGAAATGAGAGAAAGAGGAAATAAAGAAAGAACGAAAGAAAGAAAGAAGAAAGAAGATAGAAAAACAGGAAGTGAAGAAAAGAAAAGAAAGGAAGAAAGAACGAAAAGAAAGGGAAGGAGCGAAGAAAGAAATGAAGCAACGGAGGAAGGAAGAAAGAAAGGAAGGAAGGAAGAAAAAGAAAGAAAGAAAGGAAGGAAGAAAGGAAGAAAGGAAGAAAGGAAGGAAGGAAGGAAGAAAGAAAGAAAGAAAGAGGGCTGGAGAGATGGCTCAGGGGTTAAGACTGCCTCACAAGCAGAAGTCCTGAGTTCTGATCCCAGGTCACAAGTAAAAAACACCAGGTAAAAACAGCAGTTGCCTATACTTCTGGCCTGGTGGGTGGAGCCTGGGAAAGTCCTGTATGATTCCGGAAGTCACCTTTGGTCCTACACAGGACACACATTGCCCTCTAACAAACACACACACACACACACACACACACACACACACACACACACACACTACAAAATACATTTTGAAAAATAAAGATGCTAATTTTTTAAAAAAAGAAAAAACTAATAATGAAAACCCTATTATTCCTCCAGTTATCAACCTAAATTTAACTTGATATTTCTTATAGTAACTCATATACTCCTTATAGTAACTCATATACTCCTTTCACAGTTTCTGTTACAGTATATAGTGTAAGCATTGTTGAATCCTTGGTGGGAAAACAGCTTGGATGTACTGCAAACTGATATTGTAAAATAACCGTCTACCATGGAGAAAGAGAAGTACTCAGGCTGGGCTATATTCAAGTCTAAGGTCATCCTGAGGAACGGACAGCACACACACCACACACACACACACACACACACACACAATTTCTTTTCTTGGATAGACCATGTAGTAAAAATAGGAGACAAATGCCACCTGCTGGCAAAATTTCAAATGACCTGGTATTTGGAGCTTTTCTGGGATCTCTGATCTGTCTGACCCTTTCTTAGAGGACAAAGAGTAGACCACAAAATAGGTGACAAACTTCACTGACAAAGTTTATGGCTTTAAACCAATGGAAAGGCAAAGGTCCTCATGGGTGCCTAACTGTCACCCCTCAAAACATCAGTGGAGAAGCAAATGACTATATCACCAGAGGTAAAGTCAGGGGGAAGGAGAAAGCCAGGATAGTTCCTCCAGTCAGCTGTTGAGCTCTCAGGCTTCTCGCCCCAGAAATGGCAGCGCACTGCTCCATCTACCTGATGGAATCCACAAGATTTTAGTGACTAGGGCCCCACTTTAAGGAACCTAAAGATGGAGGACATAAAAAAGAAGCCGACGCAGGCGCTGATGGTTAAGAGAGCTCCCTTAGACCTGGCAGCACAGACAAGGTCTATCATGGCTTCCAGATCTTCAGTGTGCTCTACTGTTGCCAAGGCAACAACAAAGTTCAGGAGCAGGGTTAACTACAAAGGAAAGATGTCTAGATTTGAAGCCAGGAGAACTGAATTAGAACACTAGCCCTGTTGTTCATTATCTGGGAGCCTTTTGGAATGTTGCTTACCCTTCCTGGAAACTCAGCAGAGTCATCTGTAAAATACAGCTGCAAATACTTGCTCTGCCTCCCTAAGAAGAGTGGATATGCTGGCCAGATGTGATGAATTCTATATAGACGTGCAGTATTACATCACCCGTTTTCTGAGTCTTTTTTTCTTTCTTTCTTCTTTCTTCCTCTCTTTCTCTCTTTCTTTTTCTCTCTCTCATTCTCTCTCTCTTTTTCTTTCTTTCTTTACAGGATCTTGCTTTTAGTCTTGGCTGGCCCAGGACTCACCAGACTTGAGGCAATCCTCGGGCCTCAGTCTCCCAAGGCTGGGACAACAGGGGAGGCCCTAGACCTGACTTTTTTATCAGGTCTTTGGGCAAACTAGGAAGGGGAAAAAGGCTTTTCTAGGATTTGAAAAAAAAAAAGGAAGTTCGCATCTCGACCAGCGTACATCGTGCGCTTCTCACCTCACTAACCTAATTTACGTTATTCCTGATCCCTGGAAATTCAACAGAACCTTTATTAATCTGCATCTTCAAGATGATGTAGTCAGCATTCGTTTTCCTCTTCAACGCCGCTTCTCCCCTGAATTCACTTTACACACATTATGTGTAGGCATAGGCTCCCAAAACAATGAATAGGAGCCCTTTTTCTCAGAGGGAAAGTTCTGTATCTGCGCTTAAACTAGAAAGCGACGATAGACGTGTCTTTATAGATAGGACTCTAAAATCAGTGTATACCATCTCTTGTAAGTTTCCTTCCCTTTATCTGAAAACTAGATTAAAATTGGCTTCCTTTATCAAAGAAGTTTGTTTGAGAAGGTACAGCGCGCTGTAGCTGGAGCGGGTTGGTGGAGGCCGGCGTGAGGGGATCGGGAACCCCAATCCCAGACTCCCGGCTGGGCGCTGATAAACTCGCGGTGTCAGTCAACCCAAGCTGGACCGGCGTCTCGCCCCGCCCAGCGCCGCAGGAGGTTAGCACAAAGATGAGGGGCGGGACCGGGAGGGGCCGGAGACGCGGGAGCGGGAGGCGGGCGTGGGTTCCCGAGGCCGGGGCGCGCGGCTTTGTGGCGCGCGCGGGTTCCACCGGCTGGTGTCCCGGGCGCTCGGCCTGGCCGCGGGCGCCGCATGGCTAGCCCCGCGCGCTGCGGCTTTCCGGCGCGCACGAACAGCCGCCTGGACGCGTTCCTGCGGCGCCACATGCCTCCCGAGGTCTACGATGCCATCCGCGCCTACGAGCCGTGCGTCGTGGTGTCCGACTCCGAGAAGCACACCCTCAAGTACGTGGTGCTCAGCGATCGGATCATCTACTTGACCGAGAACCCGCCCAAGTCCATCCGGCGCGTGGTGGCTCTGCGCGACATCGTGGCCATCGACTTGGTGAGGAGCGCGCGCCCCTGGGAGTGCCCGCAGTGCCGCGAGACCCCCTGGGTAGGCTCCCCTAACTCCTGCAGCACGCGAGAAGGGGAAACGCTCCAGGTCCCCACCCATCCACTCCCACCCCGACCCAGCCCATACTCTCCTATTTCAAGGCAAGCAGCTGCGCGGGAAAGTACGGTGGGATGCCAAATAAAGGTGCCTTTCTCATTCTCCCTCCGCTCCCCACAGCGGGCTTTGAAAACATGCCCCCCTACAGAAAACACTCTCGAAAGCGCTCTTTGTCCAAGAAGCACCAGTCTGTATAGGTCCTGTGTTGGACCTGCAGGATGCAAAAGCAACATAGAACCTAGTTCCAGTTCCCGCGGCTTCGGGAGGGTGAAAGACCTCACCCGTGCAAATAAACACCACGTGTTAAGTGTCACTATGCCTTGTTTACTTTTTTTTTTTTTTTTTTTTTTTGACCCTAGTGCTCAGATGGTAGTCCTGAGTAAAGGAGTGAGCCAATGAATGAATGAGAGAGATGGGTGCCGGATGGGCTCTAGGCACGCTGGGGAAACTTCCCAGGACTGTCACCAGAGCTAAACCACCGAGAAAGAGATACAATCTAGTCTAGCGGAGTCTCGCCCCAGTTTTGGTGTGTTGCTAGTGCTAGCATGTCTGCCCTGCAGAACAGACTGCAAGCTCAGCGTCTCGCGTTACACCTCCTTCCCTCTCCTTTCCTTTGTCTGAGCCGCTATCCAGGTGTGTTCTCATTTCCACTGGGACAGATGTCTCGCCTCTTTCTATTCGCCTTGCTTGAATCTGCCTCTCATGGGACAGGTTGGTGAGGTTCTTGATGGAGCTTGTTTTGCCTGAAGAATCTCAGCTTGTTTTCAACACATCTGTAAGAAAATAACATTAAACGAAAAGGAAAGCTTTAATTCTCATCAGTCTACCCAGTGTCAGCCATTTTGACATTTATTTGCATATTGTTTTGAGTAAAAGTAAGAAAACTTTGCCAATATTTCAATTTTCTTGAGCTATTTTTTTCTATTTAAATTGTATTTGCACTTTTTTTTTTTTTAATAATAGGAGCTGGGTCTTGAACGCTGAACCTTTGTTCTACTCCTGCACCCCTCCCCCATCCTACCAAGTGTTTTAGAAAGTTTTAAGCCTCAGTGTTGTCTAGTGTCTTTGGTGTAAATATTTATTGGTTTGACAAAAAGATAGTGATTTTAAGGCATTTCTATTCTCTCACAAGCCAAAAATCCTGTAAAGTGGCATTCCATATTTGGTTATACTTGTATAAGGTTTGCCTTTCAGGTTCAAAGAAGATTGTGTAATGCCTACATATGGGCTGATCAAATCTAAGATTTTGACACTATACTATGTTGAGTGTCCATTTTGCACATGTCATAGTTAAGCACAGGTGTCAACTTGACTGTTGAGGGTTTGAGCTCTGGGCACAGTTGTAGAGAGTTGATGGTTGAGTTAAGCCCAGAGCAAACCTGAAGGAGATTGTCTAGCTGATGGGGAAGACCCAGCCCATGGTGGGTGGGATTAGGCCCTGGATAAATCAGAGAGAGCTGGTTGAGAGAGTTGGCATCCTTCTGTATACTTGGCCAGACATGCTGGTCTGGCAAGTAAGGATTGTCCATCTCTCAGCCGTTATGGTGGCCAGTTCCCTCGGCCCTGGTGTTGGTGCGTGCTCTCCCGTCAAGCTGGACTAAGAACTGTAACCCGACTGTCGTAAGAAAGTAAACTCCTTGTTCCCTTAAGCTGTGTGATGGTCATTTATCAGCAACCATGCAGGCGGACTGCAACAGAATTTGGTACCCAGGAAGTGGGGTGTTGCTGATAAATCTGACTATGTGGATTTTGTGTCTTTTGAACGGTTTCACTGGACAAAGTTGAAAATGCTTAAGAATTTTCACTTTGTGGATTTACAAAAATACCGTTCTTCAGCGTTTAGTGGGCCAATTGCTGAGACACATTGTTTGGGCCCAGTTTGTGATGAGGGAAACAAGGACTTTGGTAAAACTGAATATAAGGACGATGGACTGGTTTGCTTGACAGAGAAGAGCTGTGTTGGCAACCTTGGAGGTTTGGATGTGCAAAGGGCAGGCTGTTGGACAAATGAATATCAGTGAAGGAAAAACCTAGTGACTTGTACTGAGATGGTGGAGGACGTGGAAACCACCGTATGGCAAGTTCGTGGTTTGGAAGCTCAGATTCCTTCAGGGGCCGAAAGCCCAAGTTAAAGCTGTTTTTTGCCCTTTGCAAGTTTGGTTGTCTAGAAGAGAGGCTTTTCCAGTGTCAGCGCACTGAAGTTGGTGCAGCTGTGGCTCCAGTGGACTAAGCTGCGTTTCAACCTCGCTTCGGAATCTGGCAGCGTCCCTCAGGTGATACTGGTTTTCGTGTACTACTGAAAGGTTCATGGAGAGCAGCAAAAGCTTGGCACCAAGTGGCAGGCATAGAGTCCTGCAAGAGATGGTGAAGCTTAAAGCTGCAGAGGAGAACCCAGAGTTGTGTTTGAGATGCCAGAACTGTGGGACCGCTGCTGAGGACAACTGCGAGTGGAGATTCAGCCTGGTTCAGAGGAACTCTGCTTTTACAACTTCGAGCTGTAAACAGGGACTGGGAATGCCTCGAATCTTTGAGCTGCCTTGATTACGTGATGAGCAGCAGAAGATGGACATTGAAGTACAGGATGCAGTGATTTGCTGGACTTTGATTTTAATTTAAATGTTTCTTATTGTAGATCCTTCTGTTTTAATGTTTTATTTGTTTTAAGGTTAAGAAATTTGAACTTTTAAAATATTGGAACTAAGTTTTATTGAGAAAATATTTTAAATTTGTCCATGGAATATACTTATATTTTAACATCTGTGGGGACAAGGAAAGGTTATAGTTTAAAAGTGCTATTGTTTTTGTGTCAAGTTGACAAGGGATGGAATGTCATAGTTAAGCACAGGTGTCAACTTGACTGTTGAGGGTTTGAGCTCTGGGCACAGTTGTAGAGAGTTGATGGTTGAGTTAAGCCCAGAGCAAACCTGAAGGAGATTGTCTAGCTGATGGGGAAGACCCAGCCCATGGTGGGTGGGATTAGGCCCTGGATAAATCAGAGAGACCTGGTTGAGAGAGTTGGCATCCTTCTGTTCACTTGGCCAGACAAGGATTGTCCATCTCTCAGCCGTTATGGTGACCAGTTCCCTCGGCCCTGGTGTTGGTGCGTGCTCTCCCGTCAAGCTGGACTAAGAACTGTAACCGGACTGTCATAAGAAAGTAAACTCCTTGTTCCCTTAAGCTGTGTGATGGTCATTTATCAGCAACCATGCAGGCGCACTGCAACAGCACACTATACATTTTAGCTTTGGAAGCTGCAGTAGACATAAAAAGTTCCTCTCAAAAGCTATATCCTAAATCCCTGGAATTTGTGATTCTGTTATTTGGCAAAGGGGAATTAAGGTTGCTAGTCGATTGACTTTAAAGTAGGAGATGAAGTTGATCCCAGCGGCACACGTTTGTAATCTCAACACGCTAGACAAGGAGACAAGGAGGATCATAAGTTTGAGACCAGCCTGGGCTACATAACAAGATCCGGTGTCAAAAATGAGTGAACATAAATAAATTAAAAAGTTTAATCTTGATTATCCAGGAAGGCCCAGTATTATCCTTGTAAGTAGAAAGTGTGGGGAGAGAAGAATTAATAACAGTGTGCTGTAGCAGAAAGAAGACCGGACTAACCATCAGTAGTTTCAGCAACAGAAAAAGCAGCCACAAGCAAAGGAGGGAGTGCAGTCTTTGGGGGTCGAAGTTGACAAAGAAACAGACTTTACCAGAGTGTCTCTAGGGGGTACACGGTTCTACCACATCTTCATTTTAAGTTGTGAAACATATTTATTTGTATGTCTGTCTTTATTTTATGTTGCTGGGGATTAAGCCCATGCCTCATGTATTCTAGGCAAGCACTCTGCCACTGAGCTGCCTTCCACCCCTATCCCCCCCCAAGGCTGGGACCCATTATGGGACTTCTGACCTCCGAAACACTGAGAAAATAAAGTCATGTTACTTAATGCTACAAGGGTTGTGTTATAACGGTCACTGGAAACTAATAAACAAGTATTTCCTATCATGGTATTTTTCAAGTGGGTAATCTTTAAAGATGATTCCCAATGAGCAACAAAAGCCAAGCACAAAAATGTCTTAACAAGCTCTTTTGAGATTTTATAAAGTTTTAGCTATAGAGTTATAGTTCATTGACTTACTCTATAGATTTGTGAAAAATGAGTGTCACAGAATTGCTTTATTTGATAGTATGATCTTATATCGTGTGTCTGTCTAGCTAGTGCTGACTCAGTCACGTGAGTTACATTATTTACTGCCAGCAGCTTTGTGTCTGAGAACCACCTCTCCCTTTCCTTGAAAGATAAACTAGTCTCCTTTTCTACCAAGACACACACACACACACACACACACACACACACACACACAGAGAGAGAGACTATTCTTACATGTACAAATGCATGGTGCATGGGTGGAAATGTGAGAACAACTTTCAGAAGTCACTTCTTCTACTATGTGAGTTTCTGGGAATCGAACTCAATTTGCCAGGTTTGCTTTACCTACCCCCCAAGGGAAGCTCTTTAGCATCCTTTTCCATTCTCTAGAGATGTCTCATTTTACTCTGCAAGATTATTTAACTTTCAGTTGTCTCAGGTTCCCACTCCACCTTTGTTCCTCCTGTCCCATGGTTACTGAGCTTCTGTAAAGCTCAAGAGCAAACCAGTCCATATGCTTCTGGAGCCCAGCCCTCTTTATTCCATAAGGAACCAGACACCTCAGTAGAGCACAGTTATACTCTAGGAAGCAAACTCGCAGGGAGGGAGGGAGGGAGGGAGAGAGAAAGAGGGAGAGAACCCCAAGAAAGTTAGATCAGAAAGCTACAGGTGTTTTGGAGAGGGCAAGTTTCCTATTTAGCAAATATAATCTTAAAGTACACTTGAGCTCTCAGTAGTGTTTGAGAGCCCACCTCCTCCAAGAAACTTTTCAGGAATGCTTGGGTAAAACTTTTATGAAGTTCTGACATTTTCCTTAAAAGCTAGTCTTGAAGGAATTCTCCAGAGTTCTCTTGTGTGCGTCATCCTACAGATCATTAAAATCTTTCTAAGACTACACACGTTTTTTTCAATTTTTATTTTTCTCATGCTATTTATTTTTCTCATGCTCTATAGGTTTGTGAAAAATGAGTGTCACAGAATTGCTTTATTTGGTAGTGTGATCTTATATCGTGTACCTGTCTAGCTAGTGCTGACTCAGTCACGTGAGTTACATTATTTACTGCCCTTCTTTCCTCCCCTTCTCCTTCTTCCCCTCCCTTCATCGATCCATCTCTCCGACTCCCACCCTTTTGCCTTTTTGCCAGCATGTGTCCCAGGGGTCCCTTCGGGGCTCAGGCCTCTGGCAGATTAAGCAGTCCTTCCTTGGGCAGGTCCACTGATAGGAACACTCCCCTTCTAGCCCCACTGCATGTAGTTATTTCTTTTTTTTTTTGAGTTCCTTGCTGGTCTGTGGGGAATGTTGATATGTCAGCCGTTGTGCAGGTCTGTTGAGGATAAGTCTCACTGTAGAGAGTTCCTGGATGTAGCAGCTGTTTTGAGTGGAATGTCCTGGCCAGCAGTGGACCTCCCCACCTTTAGGTTCTTACAATCTTATTGCTTCCTCTACTATGAGATCCTGGAGCCTTAAGATGGGGAGAGATTTGGCTGGCCTGATTCTTTCTGGCTGAACATTTAAGGGTCATGATACTCTGCACTCTGGTTTGTTGTTGTCTATGTCATTGCTTTCATTGAACTAGGCTGTATCTTATTTGGGTGTTGAGATCTGTTCCTATTCCTGTTCTTTCCTCCCCTTTAAGACTTTACTCGCATAAAAGCCTTTTTAACTGTTTGTCCGTGTTCTTTTGTTTCTGCTCATTTGGGATCTTCTTTCACCCCTGGCTTGTGTTCTTTTGCATTTGTGGATGTTGTAAGAGTTTTTGTTTGATTATATCAAACTGAAGGTTTAATGCCGGAATTCACTTGTAAGAGGGAACATGTTTCCTGTATCTGTCTTTCTGCATTTGGGATATTTCACTCAGTTTGAGTTCTTCCAGTTCCATTTCTTTACTGGCAAATTTTATTAGTTCATCTTTCTGACAGCTCAGTAGTATTCCATTGTATATAGGAACAACATTTTCATTAACCATTTGTTAACTCTTGGACATCTAGATTGGTTCCATTTCTTTGCTATTGTGAAAAGAGCGGTTGTGAACATGGTTGTGCAGATGACTATGCTGCAGAATGCAATGTTCTTCGTGACTATTCCCAGGTGTGAGATAGCCAGGTCGTAATGGAATTTTAATTTTTAACTTTTTTAGGAATCTCCAAATTGATCTCCAAAGGGGATGCATGAGTTTACATCCCCGCCAGTAATGTATGAGGGGCCCCTTCTCCCTGCATCCATGCCAGCATTTTCTGTTGTTTGTGTTTTTGGATCTTAGCCATTCTGACTGGAGTGAGACAATATCTCCCGGTAGTTTTAATTTGCATTTCCCTAATGACTAGGGAGATAGAACTTTTTTAAAAAATGTATTTATTTATTCATTCTTGTGTGTATATGTGTGTGTGTCTGTGTGTGTGTGTATGTGTGTGTGTATCAGAGGGCATGGCAAATGTGTCACTATGAAGGACCAAGGGGGACTTCGGGAATCATCCTGGATTGCTTTTACCTCCTTGCTTCGCTCTGCGATTTCCCAGCTCTATCACCAGGACTGGAAATACAGTCCTCCATCATTTCTGCCTGGTGTTTTTATGTGAGACCTGGAATCCAAACTCGGGACCTTCTGCTTGCAAGGCAGAGTCTTAACCCTTGAGCCATCTCTTCCAGCCCGGGAGGCAGAACCTTTTTAAAATGACTTTTGTCTGGTGAAAGTTTCTTTTTAGTTCTATAGCCCATTTTTTTTAATAGGGTTGTTTACTTCCTTGGTATTTAACTTTTCAAGTTCTTTGTGTACTCTGGATATTAGTCCTCTATCAGATGTATGGTTAGTGAAGGTGCTGTCTCATCCTGTAGGTTGCCTTTTTGCTCGATTAAGAGTCTCTTGCTGAGCAGAAGATTTTAATTTCATAGAGTCCCACTTGCTTAGTGTTATCAGAGAGCACTGTGAGTCCCTGTGGAGGACCAATGGTGACTTGGGGAATCATTCTGGATTGCTTCTACCCGGTTTTTGCTTCATTCACTCTGCAATTTCCCAGGCTCTGCCCACTGGGGGGGAGGGGGCCAGAAGTGCAGGCTGACGCCGTTTTTTTTTTTTTTTTAATATGGGATCTGAACTCAGGATTTTCTGCTTTCGAGGGTGAGTCTTACCCCCGAGCCATCTCTCCAGCTCCCCACACATTTTTTTTTTAATGTGAGAGGGGTTTTAAATTTTTTACTCTTTGAAATTTTCCTATATAAATACAATGAATTTGACTACCGCTATCCCCTGATATTGACCCCGTGCCCCCTCCCATCCCATCCTGCAGGTTTCCTGCCCTGCCAGTCTCCCCCCCACTCCCATGTCTCTTGCATGTGTGCAGCACTAGTTCCAAACCAATAGAATTTTGTTCAGATATAAACAAAAATGAAATTATGTAATTTACAGGAAAATGAATGATCTGGAAATTATAGTGAGTTAAGCAACCCAGATTCATTGGGACAAAGACTGTTTTCTCATTTATGAATTGTAGACTCACTGTGAGCTGAGAATGACCTTAAATTCCGCATCCCTATGTCCCCACTGCCCAGTGCTGCCATTATTGGCATGTGCCACTTCACCCAAGCTTGTAGTGTCGTGGATGAAACCTTGGGGCTGCCTGTAAGCTAGACATTCGCTCTACCAACTGAGCTACATCCCCAGCCTGTATCCTAGAATTTAATTTTTATGTATGTGTACCTATGTGGGCACGGGTAAAAGACATGAAACTAGAAAGGGGACCATTAGAGGGAAATGAGTATAACAGACTACATGCAATGTGAAAATGGAATGCGGGGAAGAAGGTAAAAACAAGGGGGTGTGGATGGAGAGAGACCAAACTGTCCTTAGAACTAGCTCCTTATAGCGCGGAGAGGCAGGTAATGGGACTAGGCAGAGCAGCAGTATTTGGCTCTGATCCCTCTCGCTTCTCGGTGTTTCATTACCCTCAGGATTACAATCCAAACATCTTAATGGTGCCTGGGGTGTCTTGTGTTCTACCCCAGCTGTGCTCTTTGTCCACCCTTCCCCACCCCCCTGCTGTGTTTTAGCTACAAGAAAGAGCGCTCAGTGGCTGGGCCAAGGATCAGGGGTGGAGCACTTGCCTAACCTGGGCCAGGTCCTGGGTTCCCTGAGTTCCATCCTTGGCAATGCAGAAAAATGCAAAAGAGGTCTGAGTTCTACACTGCACATTTTTATTCAGTTTCTGTGCAGGTAGACTTGGTCGTGCTTCTTAATATCTTTCAGTTTTATCTGTTTTCAATGGGGATAACACCTTTCTTTACTGTCATTGGGGATTAAATTAATAAATGTATATTGCAGTTAAAAATAGTGCTTGGCACATGGTAAGAGATACATGACTAAAGGCGATTCATAACAACTAGCGTGTATGTATCTCTTATCATGTGCAAAGCATATGGCTCTTTTATAGCATCTCAGATCTCTTACTGCAGGAGGCAGAAGGAAATAGTAAATTCATACCGGTCATTTTGCATCTTTTTTTTTTTACATGTGTGCATGCCTGCATGCGTGCCTCTGTGTGTGTGTGTGTGTGTGTGTGTGTGTGTGTGTGTGTGTGTCAGTCTGTGTGTCTGTCTGTCTGTGTATCAGAAGGCACTATGTGTGCCTATGGAGGCCCCAGGGTGACTTCGGGAATCACCTTGGATTGTGCTACCTCCTCTTTGCTTTGCTCTGGAGTTCTTCCAGACTCCACTTACAAGGCCACTGCCATTTCCACCTGACATTTTTACATGGGATCTGGGATCTAAACTAAGGACCTTCTGTTTGCAAGGCAGAGGCTTAACCCCTAAGCCATCTCTCCAGCCCTCACGGAGCATTTTGACCTCTTTTAAATAGATTGTTTGGGGGCTGGAGAGGTGTCTCAGGGGTTAAGCCTCTGCCTTGCAGGCGGAAGGTCCTGAGTTCGGATCCTAGACCCCACGTATAGACACCGAGCGGAAGCGGGGGCGGCCTGCATTTCCGGTCCTGGTAGGACAGAGCCTGTGAATCCCGGGGCAGAGTAAACAAGGAGGAGGTGGAGGCGTCCATGGTGGTTCCCGAATTCGTCCGTGGTTCTACATACACACGCACCTACACACACGCGCACACACGCATACACACACAATTGAATAAATAATGTAAAAAAATTTAAATAGATTGTTTGAATTGATTAGCTTGAAAATTGCAGAGGTCCTGGGAAATTCCATGAGGACGTTGTCAGTTTGATTCACTGGTAGACTTCCAGTGGCTTAATAGTAGCGTGTCAGTTAAAGACAGCCTCGGTTCACCTGCAGCAAGCCCCAAGTCTTTAACACAATGGAAAACTTTGATCATCTTCGAGCCAGTTTTCATCATATATAGGCAGAAGACTGTTTAATTTAGCTCCTAGGTATGTGACCCTTAGTCACTCTTAGTATCAAAGGCTCCAGCTCAGCGCATCCTTGTTTAAATACCACAGCAGGGGAAATCAATTAGGCAAATATGAGCTGGTTTTTAAACTTCAGGGTAGAAGTGACGCATGTCATGTCTTACATTTCATTAACCAGAGATAGACACATAGTCTAATAATTTCAAAAACAGTAGAAAATTAGGATCCCAATGCGCATGCATATACCATGATTTGGAGGAAAGGAGAACATTTATGAACAGCCTTTGGGTCAAAAATTGATAGAAGTTTGAGACGAGGCTGTGAGGCCAAGATGAATGATAAAGTTAAATATGGACTTTCCCACAAAATATTGGAACCTAAGAAAATGTACTTGCATTCTGAATGCAATATTTAATATAAATAAGAGAAATCAATACCAGTTGCCAATGTAAATATGAAAACAGAGGAGAGGATACATAGAAAACCTAAAGATTAGTCAAGAGAAGTTAGGGGTGTTATGGGCAGTATAAATACAAGTAATTGCTAATGTGGATTACTTTGAGGGAAATCTCAGAATGTCTCTATATTCTATTGTAACAATATATTCACCTCTTTGAGTTTCAATTGATCCTTCTTTGCATCTCCTTTGAAATACTTTTGAAGCAGGTAGTCAATTAAATTGTAATTAATTGTTTGCCTTTGTTTCAGATAGGATAGTTAAAGTTAAATCCTGAAAGGACCTTGGAGGTTGAACAGTGTCAAACTGTTTAGCTTTTTATCTGCCTTACTTGTACTGTGTAGTGTCCCATTAAATGAACTAATCCCCTTACTGTGATCTATAGACTTATCTACCCTGAACATTTCTGCTGGCTGAATGGTAGATTTTGAATGGGGCATCTCATTGATATGTTCAGTTGCCAGGAACTAAAAATATAAAAGCAAATAAAAGTACCTGCTTTTGAATATCTCATAATTTAAAAAGAAGCAAACAGATTGAAAGAATAAAATCAATTATAACTGGACATTTATAATGAATCGTGAAAAAAGATAAAGTAAATAGAATGCTATGGGAACCTAAATGAGATAACATCTTCTCAAGAAAGTGTCACAGGTAAAGTTTCATTGAGGAAGTGAAAAGCTTGGTCTTAAAGGATGGATAGACTTTTCTAGGCAGAATGAGAGAGTATGTATTCAGAAGAAGGAAGTAGTGTGTGCTTGACTGGCCGACTGCAGTGGTCTAAGCAAATCAGCAAAATAAAGTAAGGCCATCTCTGAGAGGTTAATTAATCTCTGAAAAATGACACTGTAGTCTTGCTGTTTCAAGATGACTTTTATAAGCACTTTACTAAGTGAACCATCTCCTTTTTCTTACAGAAAAGCTACATGGTTTGTTCAAACTAGAATCTAACCAGAAATCAATCACCTATCACATTTGATTGGTATCTCCTTTTTAAAAAACTCATTTGTTTATATTATTTATTTAAGAGAGAGAATGAGAGAGAAGATGCATGCATGCATGCTTCGACGCTAGGGACTGAATCAGAGGACAACTTTCAGAAGTTGGTTTTCTCCTTTCACAGGTGGGATCTGGGAATCAAATTCAGGTCATCAGGTTTGCACATAAGTCCTTTACCAACCCTCTGTACCATTTTGTGTGTGTGTGTGTGTGTGTGTGTGTGTGTGAGATAAGGTATAACACTGAACCTGAAACTCATCTGTTTGGCTATATTGTTGGCTAAAAAGTTCTAAGGAATCTACCTGTCTCTGCCTCCCCAGTGTTAGGATTACATATGTGTGACATCATGCCTGATTTTTACATGGTTTCTAGGGACCTGCATGGCAAAAGCGTTAGCAATTATTAGTGTTATTAATATCATCTATGGAAAAATAAAAAGTTATAATGAGTCATCAAATGTCCATCATTAGTTTTAGCAAACAATCATGTTTTATCTGTTCTCCACCTGAATTCTCAACACTGTAGTCTCAACACCTGAGTTTGAGGTGAAAGGTGAAAGGGGAGAGAACTGGTTCCACAAAGTTGTCCTCTGACCTCACATTCACACCACGACACATGCATGCCTTCTGTCATGCACCATAGTTTGTTTTAATTAAAATAAAAATTTCAAACCTATCTTATCTGTACTAAGTGAGAAATATTTTTTAAAAAGCAACCACAGTGCCTGTATCACACCTAAATATTAACAATAATTCCCAATAGCATCAAATAGTTAAAATTTCACCACTCTTTCTGAAATGTTTTTTTTTTTTTCCTGTTTTTCCCAAATGGTTTTTATATTGGATTTGTTCAAATCAAGATTCAAACAATGCCTGGATGCTGTGCGGAGTTTGATCTAACTCTTAAATCTGTTTCGGTCTGTGGCACGTCGTTCTCTCTTTTCTGTTCCTGTTTTGCTAGGAACCCAGGTCATTTGTCCTAGGAAGCTTTCCACATTCTGAATCTACCTGACTCTATCTCTGTTTCTCTTTCATCTCTATTTCCTATAAACTAGGCTGGAAGGAGGTAGGGATCGTGGAGTCTAAGGAGGGGAGGCCCATCGTTCCACAGTAGTCACAGAGTGTTGCAGCTACTCTGCATCTTTGCCTATAAATTCACCGCCAAATGACTTAAGGGGAACAAGGGGTTTAATTTTGGCTTATGATAGTCTGGCAAACATGACAGAATAGCACATACCAGCACCAGAAAATGAGGAAATTGGTCACACATGGCACTGAGAGAGGTACAATCCTTCCTTGCCAGCACGTCTGGCCAAGTATACCAAAGGATTCCAAATTCCCTAACCAGCTCCCTCTATCTCACTCACCTGCCCAGATACGAATCCCGCCCACCATCAACACAGAAGCATCACAACACAATAAGAAAATATCAAAATAAGACCAAAGTTCAGCAAATACTACATCCTGTTGTTCAAGGTCATCTTCTGTTGCTCACACATAGTCATGGTAGCTCAAAGATTACAGCTCAAAGCTGTAGAAGAAGAGTTTCTTGGACCAGGTTGAATCTCCACTTGCAGCTACCTTCAGCATTCATCCCATGGTTCTGGCATCTCCAGCTACACTCTGGGTTTGCCTCTGCAGCTATAGGCTTCACCTTCCTTTGCAGGCCCTCCGAACATGCCACTTGGTGACGTGCTTCAGCTTCTCTCCAAGAACCCCTCATCCAGCATCAAAACCACCTACCTGGACATTGTTACAAGGTTCTGCAGTAGGGTTGAAAAGTAACTTGGCCCATTCACACCACAGCTGTATCAACTTCTATATGCTGGCTCTGGAAAAGCCCCTTTCTTGGCAGCCAAAACTTTTGAAGCAGGAAAATGCTTCAGTTTAGGCTTGTGTCCTTGAAGGAATCAGGGTTTTCAAAGAACTAAATCTCCATATGGCATATTCATGTCTTCTGCCATCCCAGTGCAAAGCACTAGGTTTTTCTTCAATGAAGTCAGTCTCTTCAATATCCACAACTGCTCTGCTATGTACTCTTTTCTCAAATAAAGTTTCAAGGCTGCCAACACAGTTCTACTCTACCAAGCAAACTAGTCTGCTATCTTTAAGTTCAGCATTGCCAAAGTCCTTGTTCCTTCATCATAATCTGTGCCCAAACAATTCACAGTTCCCTCAGCATCACTATCTTCTAAATGATCACAAAATCTGCTGAACAGATTTTAATTTTATTTTTCTCATATGTGTGTGTGTGTGAGAGAGAGAGAGAGAGAGAGAGAGAGAGAGAGAGAGAGAGAGCACTGTGTTCTTCTGGAGAATCAAGGGTGATTTTGGGACTCATCCTGGATTGCTTCTACCTCCTTTTTGCTTTGCTCTGGGATTTCTGGGGCTCTATCTTCTAGAGCCTGAAGTGTAGGCCACTGCCATTTCTGCCTGGTGTTTGACCTGAACTCAAGTCCTTCTGTTTTGAGGCAGAGTTTTAACTCCTGAGCCATCTCTCTGGACTGTGAGTGGGTTTTCCAACACATGGTCTCGATTTTTTCAAACATTGTCATACTTGTTAAAAGAAAAAAAAAGTTCAAAAGGCAAAAGAAATGCCATAAAATCAGATTTATCAGCAACACCCCACTTCTCTGGTACTAAATTTTGTAGCAGTTTGCCTGCATTATTGCTGATAAATTTATGACTAAAAGGCTTAAGGCAATAAATTCATAACTAAAAGGCTTAAGAGAACGAGGGGTTTTATTCTAGTTTAGGGTTCTATAGTTGTAACACCTTGTCCAGCTTGGCAGAAGGGTGCACACCAACAGTGAAAGCTGAGGAAACTGTCCACACATTGTCCACAGGACCATTGAGAGAGGAACAATTCTTACTGGCCAGATCAGCATGTCTGGTTGAGTATATCGAAGGATGCCAAACTCCCTAACCAGCTCTTTCTGTCTGGTTCACCTGACCAGGGACTAGTTCCACCCACCAAGGGCTGGGCTTTCCCCATCAACTAGAGCTCCTAAAGGCTTGCTCGGGGCTTAATTCAATTCTCTACAAATGTTCCCAGAGCTCAGACCCTTAACTATAAGTTGTTACCTGTATATATATATATATGCACTTTTTTCCCTCTCCAATGCTGGAGATGGAATTTGGAGCCTCACAAATACTAGGCAAGTACTTTGCCACTGATTCACTCTGAAAGTAGTTTTTGACAGGGTCTCATGTAGCTCAGGCTGGCCCTGAACTCACTGTATAGTTGAAACTGGCCTTGAGCTACTCACTCTCCTGCCTCTACCTCCCAAGTGCGGGGATTACAGGTCTGTGATACTTGTATATAGAAAAGTAATTTTTATAAATTTGTGTGACTCCTGATAGCTTTTGACGGAGTCATCCTCCTGTCTTTATTAGTGTAAATTAGACTTAAATTATTATTTCCTTCTTACATTTATAAAAAGAGAAATATTTAGCTGTATGATCTCAGGAGAGTTCCAGTCAAAATCCTAATACTGAAGAAAGCCTACAGTGGAATCCCTCCCCATTCTTAAATGGATGTTTTTGGGTGTTGCCTCTTATGGTCAGTTCTCTGGCTTTGTATTGACTTTTCCAATCGGATATACTTGCTTCTTGTCATAAGAGGTAAGTTATGAAGTTCCAGAATATATTGAGACGTTCTCTTTTTAAAAACCAGAATGGAAAATGAAGCACTTTAGAGAAAGTCATTCACATTTCCAGTAGTTCAGACTAGATGTTTGAACCCACAGAAGCTCTGTAGACTGTTGCTGGGCCCTGACTAGTTCCTACATAGAAAAATCCAAGTTTAAGCCCCATTGAGTATACATTTTTCTATAATTTTTGAAACATTTTCCCAAAAGATTGTATTTTCAAAATTAAAGTGGAAGGGGATATTTTTAACCGGTAAGAGATTGCTGTTGCTATTTATTGAGCAATCTTATAGTGTAAATAGTTCCTTGGATTCTGTTGCCCAGTGTTTTAGGTAAGTTTTAAAACAAATAGAGGAAGAATTGAGAAATCAAGCAAGGAAGGAGTCCCAGTGGGGGCTGTGAAAAGAAAGAATGTAGTTTACATTTGCCTGTAGCTTTGGGGGCTTTCTTATCTCCAAATGAGTGATCAGTTAGTTGGATTTATTGTTCAACCAGAGATCACTTTTGTTTTCCAGATTGATGATTACCCAGAATTTTTGAATCCGCCAGATAGAGAAATCAACCAACACATTCGAATCATCTATTCTTCAACTGTTTTGAAAAACGAGTGTGAAAAGTCGAAAGGCATCGGGAAATCTCTGTTTCCATTTCGTCCTGCCCATGCTAACAAAAAAGGTATGTAGGTGTCTTAGTTACAGAACTCTTACTGTAATACACTCCATACCCAAACAATTAAGGGGAACACCTGGTTTTTATTCATCCTCACAATTCCAGGCTACAGCCCATCCTGGTAGGAGAGCTACCAGTAGAAACAGAACTGGCCACCCCACATCCAAAGTCAGGAGCAGAGGCAAAGAAGCAATGTATGTCCGTCTGTCCAATGCCAACTAGCTCTCTCTCTGTGCCCACCAGTCCAGAGAATGATCACACACTATAGGTTGGGTCTTTGGACATCAGTTATACAATAAAGACAAACTCTTCCAAGTTTGCTCAGAAGTCTCTCTTAACTAGTTTCTTATAGGTAAACTCAGAGGCCCACATTCTCAAGTGTCAAGTTGATGGCTGAAGCTGTCACAGGAGGTTATTTCTTGAAATGGCCTCGAAAGTCAGTTTCATTTTTACATAAAGATATGAATGTTCTTCATGCTAAAGATGAGATGATCACTCTATTATTAACAATATGGTGCTGGGCTTAATTTGTAAGGAATAAAGGACATGTGGTAAAGAAGAAAGGGAAGGAAGAAAAAGAAAGTTGTTATGTAAATATTGGCTTTAAAGAGGAGAATTTGGAGTTCATTTGGTTCTTATTTCATTTTGATGGTCTTATTGATTGTTGGCCTACAATAAGAAACCTGGTAAAGAAGTTCAGAGAGTAACCAGAAATCCTATAAACATGGCTCTAGAATATTCTTTGGTGTGGTCATCTCTGATAGCCTTTGGCCTCTCACTGAGAAGAGGTAGTTTTTCAACAGCATTTATTCTTCAAAAATAATTTTTGGAACTGGGTGCGGTGGCATATGCCTCTTATACCAGAACTTGAGAGGCTGAAAAAAAAAAGGGAAGAAGGAAGGAAAAAGAAAGAAGGAAAGAGAAAAAAAAAAAAGAAAAGAGATGGGAAGGAAAGAGGGAAGAAAGGAAAACAAAAGGAATTTTTTTTAATCTTTAAAAAAAGAAGTATTACTTAGTGTTATTTATGTGTTTGTGAAAGTCTTCCTAAAGACATATGGTTAAGATTTGATAAATCATGCCACTACTTGGCAAACTATGGTTGATCCACATGTTTAAAAATAAAGTTTTGGGCTGGAGAGATGACTTGGGGGTTAAGCCTCTGCTTGTAAGCAGAAGATCCTGAATTCAGATTCCAGATCCCACATAGAAATTCCCAACCTTCTTGCTTCATTCCTGACGAATGTTAGAATTATAGCTACATGCCATAATGACTGGCTGGATAGGAAATTCTGAGCAAAGGAATTTTGCAGAATTGCTACAATTGGACAATGCAGAAAAGAAGAAGGTCTAAAAAATTGGTGCCTTATTGAAAAATTCAATGAATAGAATAGTTTGGTTAAGGTAAGAATCTTTAGATTTTTGTCTTCAGAGAGCTTAGCATCTGATGCAGGTTATTTTCCTAGAAGGACTGGAAGATCTAGATGATCCGAAGTGAAGTGGAGAGGGAAGGGGAGGATGAGGAGTCGAACTGCTTGGGCTTACCTAACGTCACCAGATTGCCTCTCCTTTATGTTCCCTATTTTGGCTTTTTTAATGAAGTTTTAAAAGTTCAAGGACTGATGGATTTAAAAAAAAAACAAAAGAATATAATGTATAGTTCAGTACAGCATTTGTATTTTGATGAGCCTGCTATATATGAACAGTAATACAATAGTGGTATATATTTTCATATATACACACATATTGCAAGTATATTTGGTCTTTGTTTCTGGTTCTTGACTAGAAAGCTTTTAAAACCCTTGACATTACCTGACAATGGGGCGATAGGAACACTGTTATTCCTAACAAGCTCCTTACACCAGTACCTGAGTGAGTATAGACTAGAGCGGTAGCCCTAGTGAGCTTCCAGGTAGCTTCCGGGTAGGAGGCTGATTGTTGGAGGAAGCAGCTGTGCAGAGTCTTAGAACTTCAGTTTCCTAATCCCCACCTGCCCCCCCCCACTAGCCTTCAGGGAGAGGAAAGGTCTGGAGATTGAGTTGATCACCTGTGATTTATTGATCTGCCCACCTGGTGAAACCTCCATGAAAACTCCTGCATGATGCTGTGCTTGGAGAGCTCCATGCTGGTGAACACAGGAAGTACCGAGAGAGCGACACAGACAGAGAAGGCCTGGGGACTCTAGGCCTCTCTTCTATGTGACTGTTCTTGGATGTGTTTCTTCCCTAATACACTGAAATCTCTCCTGAGTTTTGTGAACCGTTTTATGAGTTATTGAGCCTGATGGGAAGAGAAGTAAAGAGAAAAAAAATGTTCATCATCTCTGTGCTGGGCTTGAGAAAAATCAACAAAAGGCCAAGTAACAGGAGAAAGGGTACACGTTTTAGGCGACGTTAAAATTTTTATGTGGCATGGTAGCTTCTTTAGAAGAGAACCAAAGACCCCAAAAAGAAGCTAGGCGTCAACGGGTATATAGTGTTCAGTGAAGAACCATTAAGTTATGGAGCTGGGACAAGACAAGGCAAAGGGCTGCGCTAGAGACTGTGGACCATAAGGAAATGTTCAAAAACTTATGGAGGAAACTAAAGGAGGACAAGAAACGCTTCATTAAGTTCATACTGTTCATCTCAAGGTCAGCTCCGGGTCTCCAGGGATGAGAATGTTCTGTTCAAGGTAGAAAGAGGTAACCAATGTGTCCCCCCTCCCCAGCCCCAAGGATGGTTCCTCTTCAGAGGCACCCCAGACTTACAGCTGCTTGGTAAGAAGTAGAGCAAGGAACCTGGAACTTAGAGCTGGTGTCTGAAGTCGGGCGCCTCATGGGCCTGAGCTAAGAGTTGTGAGGTCTGTGTTAACTCCACGTAGTTTGTGTCAGGATTGAATTGTAAGTCTACTAGTTGGTATCCAGGAAATTGAAGAATTGGTTCATAGGTGGAGGAAAAGAACTGCAAGTTTGCTGTGAGAAGTGGGAGTGAAAAAGTATAGCTGTGTAAAGATGTATATATAGATAAGTCTGTATGTGAGTCCTGTAAGTGACTGCCCTACTATGTGAGTTAGTAAAAGCTAGAGAAAAAGCATGGACTTTGGCTTGGATCAGGCTTGAATGCTGGCTTTCACATTGCCTGGCCACGTGGCCTTCTACAACTATTCTGAGCCTCAGTCTCCTCATCTCTAGTTTACCTTCACAGTTACCATATTACATAAAATATGGACAAGGCTGGGTACACAGCTTGGGATGGCTGACTTGAAGGAGTGAGCCATTAAAATTGCATCTTTAGCACAGAAAGAAAAGGGAAGAATAAAGGTCAAAGATGACCCCTGGACCCTTCTACTTCTGGTATTAGCTAGATCAGCCCAGTCACTATCCACTAGACTTCACTCCAAGTCAAATAGAGCCTTTCAGACTACTGTATTGCTAAAAATGTGAGCAAATTGTGTGGTGCTTTCACACCTTAATGGACGGGCATCTTGCACACTGACACACTATGGTATGGAAACTGTTTGAGTTGTAATTAGCAGGTTTATTAAATCCCTGGTTGCTTACTAAGTCTCTTGTCACACTAATTAGGATATGTAACTTGTGTTGGTTGCCTTAAGTGCATATTTATCCTGCCCACAAGCATAATTTCTTGGCTTTTTTTCAACGTATATAGGAACATAAAAACACATTAAAAGAATGCAGTGAGGTAAGTTGACATTTTATGAAATTCAAGTTCCTAGGAATGTTGCGAACAATGCTAAAGCCGTGAAGAGTTCATCTTGCATACAGGTGCATGACTATTCTAAATGAATGTTTTCTACTTCTTTACTTTTGTCCCCTAAAGTACCACTTGACACCTTTGTGCAGGGATTTTTGAAATACAGGATTATTCCTACTGTTGCAAGATGCAATAGCACACATTATAAGATTAAAAAAAGAAATTCCCCTGTTCATCAAGCCAACAGTGCTCTGGTTTTTCTGTTGTTTTAGTTGTCCGTTCTCTGAGTTAAGTATGACTACATCTGTTCTGTGGTTCACATGCTAGACGCTGTCCAATATGTCCTCTTGAAGCAAGGGATAGGCTGAAACCTGTCTGGCCAGCTATGTGACAGTAGTTATTACCAGAATCTTTAATTTTAACAATGATGATGTCATGCCTGGAGGAGCAGTAAGCTTAAATGCTGAGCATTTAAATAAAGGTAATCATTAGGACTGACTTCAAACCTCTTGGGTGAAAGCCCAGGGAATATTTTTATCATGTGGCAAAGACATTGCTTCGATGTGATCACTGAACAAAGGAAACAAAATAGTACAAATTATTTATAGTCAAAACATGTAGCTTAAATCATCACATGTTTACAGGATTCTTACCTAGGCCCAGCTTTTCTAAAGATACAAAGAGGGAAAGAAGTTTTTCCTTGAGAGTACCCGTGTGTCCTTATGTAGGCTACAGTCAGCACTTTGAGTTGCCTTTTTTGTGCTTAGCTGAAGATGTTTGTTAAACTTGGCGTTAGTCAGATTTATGAGCAAATATCTGTTGCAGTTACTCTTTGTACTACTGTGAGACAGCACTCAGACGCAAACAACTTAAGGGGACAAAGATTTATTTGGCTTATAGTTTCTGATGACAGCAGACAGCATAGAGACACCAAGTATCAGAGCAGCTACTAGCAGGAAGCAGGGAAGGGCTCTCCAACCTGAAGTCTTGCCTTCCTCTAGCAAGTTTCCACCCTTTGAATGTGTTGCAATCTTCCTAAGAATTGACATTAGCTAAGGATGCAAAGGCGTGAGCCTGTGGGTACAGCTCACATTCAAACCATGACAATACCTAAAATAAATGAACTTAATAAGAAGAAAGATTTGTTTTGGCTCACGCTTTGCACCCACAGTCAGCTGGCCTTGTTGTTTTGGGGCATTGGTAAGGCAGCCTGTCATAGAGCAAAATTACAGCACACCAGGAAGCTATGATGAGTGCAGGAAGCAAAGGGAAAGATGTGCTTGGTGACTGAAAGCTTGTGTAAGCCACTGAGAAACAGTGTGAGAGGCCATGAGCCTTCTAGAGAACAGAGTCAGATAACTTGACTTTAGGATCTTACCAGTCTTTCCTTTACCCACCAGACTCAAGTCATTGGTGTCTGGGAAAACAGACACTCCACCAACTGCAGTAACGCTACTTCATTTCTGAGTGCTGAGTGCAGATGTTTGTTGAGGTTCTCCATGCCACTGATACATATGAAGGTGGACAGCCAATATGGAAGCAGGGCCATTGACTTGGAAGGCACAACTCTTTAATGACAGTAGGTCTTCTTTATGGACTTGGCTTATTTAATGACCAAATACCTCTTTTCTCCTTAAAGTCAAGGAAGAGAATAATGACCCTACGTTTTGGAGGAGGAAAGATTCCAGAAGTCTGAACAAATCCTCTCTCTGGTGAGACTTTTGTTTGGAGTATATTTTGAATTTGCTAATCAAAGCTGATTTTATATTGCAATTTGTTTTTCTTTATGTTTTTCTATACTAATGACTTTGGACTCAGTTCTCCGTATATCATATTGTTGTGGGGTTTTCATCTCCAGGTTCTGTGTTTGTGTAACAGTTACTATTAACTATTGCTGTGACAGAGCATTCAAGGTCAATCAACTAAAGAGAGAAAGGGAGATTTATTTAGCTTAGGGTTCCAGAGGGGAGATACAGTTTCTCATAGTGGAGGCTGCATAGCTGGCTGGCCAAAACTGGAGGAGGGTATGTCACTGCAGACATATTGGAGGCTGAGAGCTTCAAGACTGCTTGCTGCAAAGGCAGACTTCTCCTGGAGGTAGAGAGAGACTAATCCACCTCAAGGCCCACCCCTTGTGACCGCCTTTTAAGGTGCCATGACCTTGCCAAACACATGAGACTGTGGGGGACTCATTTCAAACTATAACAGTTTGGGAGTTGAAAATTGAGACCACAACATATGTAGGATTTTATTAGAGGAGAGAAAGAATAGAACTCACAGACCAAAGATGGCTGACAGGGTCAGGGGTATTTATGAACCTGAGCAAGCCTGGGAAAAGTGGCTTTCTTTATTGGTTAGCTCCAGTTTCTGTAAATGTGAGCTTTTCTGTAAAAGGACTTGGCTTCCTACTTGGTCTGTTCATATTGGGGCCCAGCCCAGTCTATCTTGGGGCCAACCTCATGGTTCAGCTGTTTCTTTTAAGGAACTTATCTGCAGTGGAGCGCTCATCTCCATATCCTTGCATAAACAGAGGGTTGGGGAATTGGCAACTTTATCTCTGTAGGGGATTAGAACCTGTGTTTCCAGACTGGCAGGTGTGTTCCTTCGGAATAATCCCAGCAGTGGGGCATGACCTTCAAAGATCTTCCCAGCATGGCCACTCTGTTATAAAATTCAAATACAGTTAATTAAAATAATAAAAATGTTATCTCTCATCTATATATGGAAAATGTAGATGCCAAAGCATGAATAGCTGATTAAAATTGAATTAAAACAGAAATGTTTATTGGACTCTGGGTCTAGGCTAGGACTTATAATAGATAAAGAGGAGAATTTGATGTAGTCCTTATTCTTGAAAATCTAATTTCTGGGGTC
Organism: Typhlomys cinereus; assembly: GCA_023101885.1. Classification (NCBI taxonomy): domain Eukaryota; kingdom Metazoa; phylum Chordata; class Mammalia; order Rodentia; family Platacanthomyidae; genus Typhlomys; species Typhlomys cinereus. The sequence continues at coordinate 687,905 of JALPQD010000103.1, forward strand.
CTACCACTTATTGCTGAACTGCTGGCAACTAACAGATTCTGGAGAGGGAGAGTCACAGTGTCTGTCCACTGCGCACCCACCCACCAGAGAAACCAATGAGTTCTAAAGCTAAGATCATACAGAGCATCTAAAGAAAAGTCATGAATATGGGAAGGAGATTTGTAAGGAAGAATGTGGCTGGCAGGGGTGGGAGGAAAGCAAGAAAGGGTAGGGGAAAGAATGATTGGCATGCATCTATGAAATTGTAAAGGAATAAAATTCTTTAATAAAAATTTTTTAAAAAGCTGGTTCTGGAGCTGGAGAGGTGGCTCAGGGGTTAAGCCTCTGCCTTGCAGGCGGAAGGTCCTGAGTTCGGATCCTAGACCCCACGTATAGAAACCAGGCAGAAGCGAGGGCAGCTTGCATTTCTGGTCCTGGTAGGGCGGAGTCTGTGAAACCCGGGGCAGAGTAAACAAGGAAGAGGTGGAGGCGGTCCATGGTGGTTCCCGAATTCCTCCGTGGTTCTACACACACATACATGCCCGCGCACGCACACACACACACACACACATACACACACACACACACAATTGAATAAATAAAAAAAAAAATTAAAAAAAAAAAGCTGGTTCTAACTGGGATAGGTAACATTTGCACACAAGTAACACAATAATTAAGCTTACTGAGTATCCTAAATTAGCAATTTGTTCAGGAAATTTAAAGAGAGAGATGCTTAAATTTATTTGTGGGAAAAGTTCAAAATCGTAGGTGGTACTTGGTGTAGGAGATGGGAAAGAGTGGCAGCGAGTGGGGAAGAGTGGAAGGGAAGAGGCAGTTAAAAATGGAACATGGTGATTTCATAGCAAAACGTGGGAGTAAAGTTGGGCTTGTATTTCAGAAAGTCTAGAAAAATTCAATGAAGACTTTGACATTTGATTTCATAGGATTTGTATAAATGATGCAAAAATTTTGATGAGGACGAATATGATAGAAATCATTATTATGAAAATAAAAACCACCCTGATAGCTAGTCCTTCATTCTCAGTATTCTTCCACCTTTGACTGGATGACAGGTCCTTTCACAGCATCCCTTCTTGCTTAAACCCTTCCAGTGGTATCCACTGCATAGAAAACAGAACCATGTACTGTCTGAACATCCCTGCTCAGACCTGTCCTTTGCTTACAGCTTGGGCTTCGTCTCTACTTGTTGCAAAGGCTAGGTACATCTCCAGTTTAGTCCTTTCTTCTTTAACAGTGCTATTCAAGGGCTCACCCTTCCTTCTCTCTCGGATTTAGCTGAAATGTTTCCATCTTAGAGAGGTTTTGCTTGATGTCTGAGTGTGAGCATTCCACCCTCCAACAAAAACACACAGCTGTGCTTTATCTGAGTTTAGCGCACAGCACTTCGCAAACTATTATCTCAAGCCTGTGAATGTCAGATCCGCCATGAGGATCTGCTCTTGTTCATTGATGTTTCTGATGTTGCCCAACATCTGGCATGAATTTTTTGTTTGTTTGTTTGTTTGTTGTTGTTGTTGTTTTCTTTTCATGGTCCTGGGAACCAGAGTGCAAACACTGTGCCACTAAGCTACATCTCCCAGCCAGGAGGTGCTTAATAGTCATTGAGTGAATAATTGTGTTCCTACAACCTAGCTTGGCTTGTAATAAATAACTTTGCAGGAGCGTTATTTGATCTTTATCACATAGCAGTAAACCCTGTTTTGAAGGGACTGACATACTTTCGTTATTGGCATGAAGATTGTAATTTCTGAACTTCTAGAGGAAGGCTGTACCTTACAGCAGACACTCACTGAGCGAGCTTCTGAACACGGTCTTCTGCATGAATGGTGTGAGGGAGAAGCAGTTCAGGCGACAGCCATTCAGTGTTCCCAGCTAGCGTGGTATAGTTTGACTTGTAACTCCCCCAAATTTCTATAACGCTCTTGTTGTTTTCCTTCCAATTAAGAAAAATCAGAGGGGTTTTTAATGAGTAATTTCAGTAGTTATTTTGATTTATTGTGAAGGCTAGAACCCTGTTGAAATTGGCAGACATACATACAGCCTAAGTTAAAAGAGGAATTCATTGGAATTGTTGGGATTGATACCAGGTTTCTTTCCAGGCTCTTGTATTGCCAGGGTGGAAGAATGACACCAGAACACCCGGAGAGGTTAAGGCAAGATTTATTAGGTGGGGGAAAGAAATGAACTTGTGGACACTAGGGGCAAGGGAGTCAGCTGATAGCTGGCAGAGTCAGGGGTATTCATAGGGGTCAGAGGGCCCTGGAAAAGTGGCTTTTCCTTATTGGTTAGTTTTAGTTTCCTTAAATTTGATTGGGGCTGTTGGTCTCCTCTATGTCTGATTGGTCTGTTCGTATTGGGGATCAATTCAGTGACTGAACTGTTTCTCTTGAGGAACTTTACTCATCTGCATTTGAGGAGTTCATCTCCATATCCTTTCATAAACAGAAGACTGGGGGAAGTTGGCAATCTTATCTGTATGGAGGATGAAAGGCAGATCCTAGGACTGGCAAAGTGTGTTCTTTTAGGAGAATCCCAGCAGTGGGAGATGACCTTCAAGGACCTTCCCAGCCTGGCTGCTCTATTCTAAAACTAATGAATAGGAAGCTATTCTTTCTGGATGGGGAGGGAGAGGGAGGGGAGGAGGACGCAGGGGGATGGAGGGTAGAGGGGGGAGGGGACCGGTGTACTTGTTAAGTTTGTATGAGTGGAAATTTAAAAAAATTAAAAAACGGAAGCTATTCTTTTTGTCAGGATTACTTCTGTAATTCATCATTTGTTCATAAGGAAAGTAGGTAGACAGGCAGCTCTACAGAAGACAGTTGTCTCTGTTTACTTAGTGTGGCATGGTCTAAAGACTGGGATTTGTTATGTGACAGTGCTTCTGGGGAGATGCCACTCCAGAGGGGAATGTGACCACAGACCAAAGCAATGCTTGCACCAAGGTTCAACTTGATGAACCAGTGAGTTTATTGGGTACAGGTGTATGGATAAGAGTTACTTATAGGAGTAGGGATGAGGGTTACATACTAGAGTGTGGGTGGCCCCAAAGCAGTCTCACTGGAAAGTTTCATCAGTGACAGGGACATAGTTGGATTCTGTTAATTTTCTCCAGTTAACTCTCCTCAGCCTGTGCCCTTTGCAGACCTCAGATCCCAAGGGCATGTGTAATGAAGGAAGACTCACATATGAATGGTACTCCAAGTGAGGCCAGAACCCCAGGTGAGAGTCCTTTGGCCTTCCCCACCCCTTCTGACAACAGGTGTGATCTTGTGGTCCCAAACAAAGATGACAACTGTTTGCTAGGAGAAAAGCTCCATGAAATAGGCTTTGTGTTCAATTTTGAATGAACAGCGATGAGCAAAGTGAGAGGAGTTTAAAGAAGTGAATGCTGGTAATTTGGTGAGAACATGCAGGTGGAGCACTGCAGGGGCTCTGCTTTTGCCTCTGCTGATGTTGCGGGCCATTCATCTTCCTTCTCATCTTCTGCGGAGCAGCGAGGTCTTAAATTCACACTTTTACAGAATCCCCTAGCAGACATAGGCCACTTGCATTGAATTTTATACCCCCTGGAAGGCCAGCTTCAGTAAATCCTCCAAATGATGGGCGGGGATGGAGCTGAGTCTACTGTCTCTGAACTTTTTAGTACTGTCGCCTCCATAATTAAAATCAGAAATCTAAGCAAAAGACACTCTGGATAGAAAACATTAATTAGGTGACTAAAGGAAGTTCACAAGCGAAACATCTCTTAGGTGTAAAGTCGAGTCCTAATTATGAAAGCTGCAGGTCAAAAGAAGGATGCTGTTATCTTAGGACATCAAACTTACTGGATGGGTCATGATCAACATCATGCCTTTAAGCTCCTAAGGTATGGAAAGTAGACTAGCAACCTCTACTAATGAGATTAGGATTTAGGTTTAACTTTTCATTAGTAGATAGTTCCTAGTAATCATCTGCATCTCATAAAATGCTGGTGGGTATTGCACTTTTTTTTTTTTTTTTAGGAAAACATTGTGATCTATTTAAGAATTCTGTGTGTGTTTGTGTGTGTGTGTGTGTGCGTGTGCATGTGTGTGTGTATCAGAGGGAACTGTGTATATCTGTGGGGGACCAAGGGTGATTTTGAGAATCATCTTGGATTGCTTCTACCTCCTTTGTGCTTTGGTCTAGGATTTCCCAGGTTCTGCTTTCCAGAGCTGGAAGTGTAGGCTGCCACTGTGGAGGGAAGCATAAAAGGGAAAAAATTTTAAAATCTTAAAAAGAAATTTCTTCGGCCTGAGAAATTGCTGGACGGCTATAAAAATGCCCACTCCCGTACTGTTCTCCGAAATTCCCCTCTGGAATGCCATTTGGCCAGAGGGCCTGCAACAAGTCTGGAATGCTGTTTGGCCAGAGGGCCAGAGAGAAGCCTGCATGCCCATGAGACTAAAACACTGCCTGCTAAACTGCTTTGGTGGGGCCTGCAACCTCCTTTGTCCCTTGTGTGTAAAAACTGTGTGGAGATGTAATTCGGAGCTGCACACACATCACTCTGCCTGAGTGTATAAGCCCTGGTACCAGTCTCTCTCTCTCTCTCTCTCTCTCTCTCTCTCTCTCTAATAAAGCCTCTCAGTTATTAATTTTAACTTTTGGTCTACAGTGAATCTTTGGACAACCAAGGAACCAAAGGAAAGGCCTCTCTCTGTAGTCGGAGCCGAAAGAAAGGCTCCACTATAGCTGGGCGTCTGTGAGCGCGTAGTCTGTGCCTCATTGGGTGGATTTCCAGACCCCGCAACATCACCATTTCCACCTGGCATTTTATGTGGTATTGGGGATCCAAACTCAGGTCCTTCTACTTGTGAGACAGAGGCTTAAACCCTGAGTCATTGCTGCAGTCCTATTCACGAGTTCTTTAAACCTGGGAGGTCACAAGAAAAACAAATTGTGTGTGTGTACGTGTATTCATGGGTGTTACAGAATGTGTATGGAGATCAGGGGACAACCTTCTACCTTGTTTCACACTGGCATGAGGAGGGGCAACTTGGTCTGCCACAGAGGTCTGAACTGCATAAGAGTAGACAAGCCAGAGGGAACCCTGGGGTCCATAGAAGCAGCCAGGCAGGAGGTAGGAGGGAGTGGAATGAATTGATGAGGTGAATGAAGGGGAATGGAAGGGAGGAGGGATGGAGGGAAGCAGGGATAAGAATTCAATATGTTGTAAAATTAGAAAAATAAAATAAGAAAAAAAAACTGGCATCTGGAAAAAAATATATTTACCTTCCAAGATAATTGTTTTTAGAGGTAGTCCCATGATATCTGTGTAGTATCTATAAGCTGAAATCTTGTTAGTTACATCATGTAGTCTATATATTTAAAGACAGATCACTTCAGACACCCTCTCTAATTTGGGAAAGGCATGACATGTAGCATGATGTTCTGTGATGTAGTAATTATAGGTTTCTCATTCATGGAGTTTATTTCAGAGATGAATGTCTTGTTTCTCAAATGGAAAGGCATCTGGCCTCATCTACATGTGGTCTTGAAAACTTAAATATCCATGTTATAAATCCAACGAGGAAAAGAAAAGAAATCATATGAGGGCAGGACTTACTCCTTTCTGTTGTTGTTGCCGGGTTCCTACTGCCTAAATCGGTGCAGAGGCACAATGCAAACAGTTCTTCAGAGGTGACTCCTGGAAATACATGGTTGCTCTGTCCCCATGTCAGTGTGTGTCATTGTTGTTTAGCTTTTCCTGGGGAGATTATAGACAAATGTCTGTCCCACCAGACCAAAGAAACGATTCCGTTCAAATCTAGCTTGGTAACCTATGAGTTTATTGGGGTTACTTATGGGGATAGAGGTGAAAGATTACTTATAGAAGCATGGGTGACTCAGGGAGCTGCCTCTTCGAGAAGCCCACCAAAACGTGCGATGACTCGCAAGAACTGCGTCTTGGGGTTGCCTGTACAACTTGCAGGCAGCTCCCTCCAAGAGTCTCCTCGCTCCCCCAAATGGTTCCTTGCTTATATAACCTTAGGAAGTGTTCCATTACCCTTTTGTTCCTGTGATAAAGACTCTGGGGGCCGGAGAGATGGCATAGAGTTTAAAGCCTTTGTTTGGCAAGCAGAAGGACCTGAGTTTGTGTCCTAGGTGCCATGTCAAAACACTGGGCAGAAATAGCAGCAGCCTGTTCTTCTGGCCTTGGAAGAAGGAAGCTGGAGAGTAAAGCAATAAGGAGGTGGATTCCCAGAATCACCCTTGGACCTCCACAGGCACACACAGTGCCTCTAGAGACATACATCTTCCTAAACTCCACCCCGAAAGGTTCCACAACCATTCCAAACATGCATAATTATGTGGGGGGACAGTCTACATTCAAAGCACAAGGAGGATCCTTGTGATTCTTATAAGAAGTGGTAGAGTGTGTATGTGTGTGTGTGTGTGTGTGTTCATTGTGTATGGGTACACAGATAGGGGGAGGTCAAGGTTGATATTGGGAATCTATCCCTTCCACCTTACTTGCTTTGAGCTAAGGTCTCTAACTAAGTGCAGAGCTTGTCCATAAGACTAATCTCACTAGCCAGCTTGCTCTGGGGAATCTCTAGTTTCTACCTTCCAAGGCTGGAATTACAGGCAGGCCTCCTTGCCCACCCAGCATTTTACATGGGTTCTGAAAATCTGAACTCCTGTTCTCTTGTCTATGCAACACATTCTTTAATTGTTAAGATTTCTCTTCAGTCCTTCGTCTTCCTAGTTTTATGAGCTTTCTGAGCCTTGTAAGTTTCCCTCCTTCCTCCATAAGGGAATGTTTTACTCTGAAGGAAACAGCTATGCACAGCCAAACACCACAGAGGATCCCTATGGGAACATTGGCTAACACTACTAATCCTCCCCTACCTCTACCATTCCATTAGGTAGCCTTGGCCCTTCCTGTGGTGGCTTTATGTTACAGCATCTCATGACACAGTCAGGCTAGCTCTAAAATAGTACACCATCTTAGTTCAAGTCAGCCTCCATCTCTACTAACACTTGAAAAAGAACTATCAGAAGGCCAGAAGTTTTTCTACAACAGCAACTTCCTTCTTTCCTAAGGCTCCATGCAAGCAAATCCTCTAAACCAAGGAACCTTAATAAAGAAAGAAAAGAAGAAATAATGTTGATAAGAGCAAAAATTAATGAAATGAGCAATGGAAAAGATTGACACTTCATCTCCTTTCTACATCAGCAATTGTAATCTAATTTTCTTTATTCTGAAAATTCCCATTAATTACAAACATCTTGGTCAAGGATTACCATATTTCTATAGATAGGATGTCATTACATTATGTACATTAATTCAGAAGGTGAGAATTCAGTAATTGCTAGTAAAAGGATGATGTTTTTGGTGGAACCCAGTCACTCTGTGAATATCAAGTATTCTCCAAGGCACTAGGTAATGTTTGCTTACTTGAAAGCATGTTTTTTTTTTTATTTTTAAACTTTGTTATTACAAAGAAAAATTTAAAATAGGAGAAGACTTTACAACATTATATAGGAAACAAAATTCTCAAGTCATAAACAAATGCAACATCACGGTACATTCCACAACACATAAAGACAGAAATTCAAAAGGATCCCACTCCATTCAGAAACCCAATCAAATTCACATTTACTGGCCGTGAGAATCACACCATCACACAGATCTTCCGACATAGGAGGCAGAACTCACCTAACTAGAAAGTGTGTTCACGATGGTTGTTTAAACTCCACCGTGGAACTTAGTGCTCTGTGCACAGTCTCAAGTATTTACAGAACTTCCAGTGTTACCTAAGAGAAGTTGTTTTGTGACAATTTCATAACTGCCATGTGTATCTTATTGTTAAGATGTTTGCTGACTTGATTTTAAATACGTAATATTCCATTTTTTAAAAAAGACAGTAGTTCATTAGTATTCCAGGTTTATTGAATTTGGAAAGAAAATGTATGTAATTTGAATGATTACCAAGCATTCATATATATTTGGAGAAGTTTAAAATGTATCATGGAAATTGGTCAAATTTAAATTAGAATAAGTTAAATTTATCAAGAATAAATTTCAAAAATGTTAGCTGTTAGGCTATAATATTTGATTTCTAAAACTGTGCCTTAAATGTAACTTTATATGAAATTATAGCATGTTAGTTACATTTGGCTCATAAAATGCTATTTAAACATCTATTTCCAGCATGCCCTCTCTTTCTGTTGTTGTCTCTGTCTCTGCTTCTCTCTCTTGACCGCAGACGCTTGCACATGCCAACTCTCCCACTAGCTGTAGTCCCAGCCTTGGACTTTCTTCTTTAAAAGCACTAGATATATGATTGAAATCTACTTTCAAAAGCTAATCGCTTTCCAAAAGCCCCACCTCCTAATATCATCATATTGGAGGTTAAATTTTCAGCATATGAATGGGGCAGAACATAAACTTTTTCTTTTCTTTTAGTATGGGGTATGACCTTTATTGAGCTTATCCACTAATATCAGCAGTAAAGCCAAATAAATTTGCCACTGTAACATCATCTGCATCACAAAATACAACAACAGCAAAAAAAGAAAAATCAACTCAATCACAATCTACTACTTCAAAATCAAAAGCGTTTTTGAAGCCACAGTAACTTTTAAATACTGTGAACACTTGAATGCAGAAACTTAGTCAACTGGGAAACTAGTCAAGCTCCCAGCTTGCTTAAATAGAATTGCAAAATCACAAAATTGTGTTTTTCATAGAGATATAGTCCATTGGGGTCACCAACACATTTGCCATCTAAACCTGAAGACCTGAGTTCCACACCCAAAACTCACATAAAGATAGGAGAGCACTGACGTCATTAGTTGTTCTCTGGTCTGCACACATGCGCCGTGGTATACACCCCCTTTCCGCACAATAATAATAACAATAAATAAATACATTTTCAAAAGACTTTTTAGAATTCTGAGATAATAAGGAATCCAGGCATCTTTAGACAATTTTCTGGTTTTTTTTTTTCCTTCTCAGTAAGAGATTTGTGAATACCTGTGATGACACACCACCAGTGATTGTAGCCTTGATGAAAGTCCATTTCTTCATCTCCCCAAAGAACATGTTCCAACTTTATTTTATTCATTTGCTCGGGAGAGGGTGTGAGCACACGCATGCCATGGTACATGGGTGAAGGTCAGAGGACAGTTCTACCAATCAGGCTTCTGGGAACTGAAACCAGCTAACCAGGTTTGCAAACAGGCACCTTACCTGCTGGGCTATCCCCCCCCATCTCCCTTCAGTCTTCTGATACATTCCTGTCAATTCAGGTACCTCTGCAGTGAGCAGGAAGCAGCAGGAACATCCACTCATTGTGGTTAGTGGAATCCTAGATTTTTAGGAAAGTCCGAAGACTGTGAATCAAAGAATTTTCATATCTCCATTTACTTAGTTGATTTTTGTTTGCATTATCTATTAGCAATTTACACGAAAGAAATGTCAGGTTAAAAACTAGAATGAAAAAATCCTTTCAGCAAAAATATTGGGTCTCTATAAAGGGCAGGTACAATGATCCAATTTAGAGGGTTTTTTTTTTTGACATTAGGTAGAGACATTTTTTTAAAAAACATTTGTGTGTACACAGGAGGAGGTCAGAGAACAACTTTTAGAAGTCAGTTCTCTCTTTTCACCACATGGGCATCTGGGGATTGAGTTCAGGTCACCAGATTTGCGAACAGGTGTCTTACCTGTTGAACTCTCTTTCTAATCACAAAAGTTTTATTTCTGAAAGCAGAAAGGGTTGTTAAAGGATAACTGAATCATATTTCTGCTAGTTGAGTGCATAATGGTAACTGTATTAGTTAGTTGTGGCAAAACGCCTGACTAAGCAAAATAAGAAGGACTTCTTTTGGCGCATAGTTTTTGAAATTTCAGCACATCACAGAGGGGCTGGCGTGGCTGAGTTTGTGGCAGTAACTCTTCACATCATGGTAAGCCGGCACAACCTTCAAAGGCCTGTCTCTATTGACTTTCTACTAGCTTCCTCCTAAAAATTCTACAACCATCAAAATGGTGCCCTCGATGTGGACTAAGCATTTAAAGAATGAACCCATAAGACACATTCTAGATTCAGACCTTAACAGTAAATGAGGTCAAATTATTCCCTTCTGGCATGCACGCACGCACATGTGTGTGTATGTGTGTGTGTGTGTTTATACAAGAAGGCACTTGAGTGTGTCTGTGCCTGTGGAGATCCAAAAGTGACATTGGGAATCATCTTGGATTGCCTTACCTTCTTATTATTTTGCTCTAGGGTTTCCTAGACTCTGCCCTCCAGGGCTGGAATTACAGGGCTGTCATTTCTGCCAGGCATTTTTATGTAGGATTTGGGGAATCTGAACACAGGTCCTTTTGCGTAGGATGCAAAGGCTTTAATCCCAAACCATCTCACCAGGCCCATTCCCTTCTCTCAACATGCATCCCATTCATGCTAAGTTGGTTGCTCTGGTGATCTTAGACTGCTGAGATCCGCTGCTGGATCCTCTTTGGTTCCTAAATGTTAAATTCTGAATACCATGTTTAACACTGAATTCTCCTCACAGGTCCTACCAAGAGAGCAACACACCATCCAAGGACTCAACTCTCTGTCTTTTGGACCTTAAGAAGCCATCTCTACCTGGCCAAGGTGGCTTTCGACATTTACCTGTCCTTTACAGGAGTGGGCTGCCTACCTCAGCCGCGGGCAAGGCTGTCCACTCACCATCTTGTGCCACAAGCACAAAGGTACCTTGGGAGCTCCCAGCTCCCAAAGACTCTCCTACTGAGATTTCTTTCAAGTGCCATGAGCACGAAAATGAGTTTCATTTCCTCCCAGCTTCCCCTCTGCAGAGCAGCTCAAACCTAGAAAAGAAGGACTTGGAGCTTCACTTGTATATCATCTCCACAACCTCATCCATATTTTTGCATTTGAAAAGCTCATGGAACAATTATGCTATAGTAAGTGCTTTCACAAGTTAACCTTGACCTGAGTCTGCTTGTTTTAGAACAAACACACCTTCCCATTCTATGTCTCTGTTTTGGAAATGTAGTCCTGGAATTTAATAATTACTGTTAAAGAACAATGTACATCAAGAAAGTAAGGGGAATTTTATTTTTAATCCACGCTTTTGCAATCGGGAGAAATGCTTATGAATGAGTAGTGTCTTATGGAAAAGGAGAAGAGCCTATTTTTTATAGAAGGAAGCAAGGTAGCCATTGAGTCTTGTCAGGTTTTTTTTTTTTTTCTTTGAGTTAACTCCTGAGTAACAAAAACATAAGATTCAGCATTTGTCAATATGTTTCGGTATTTCTTTGCTGTGCTAGGTTAGTAAGGATTGTAGGACCAAATAATAATAACTTATCTAGACATCATTAGTCCAAGTCCTTATTTTGTATGAAGAAATCCCTTCCTTCCTTCCTTCCTTCCTTCCTTCCTTCCTTCCTTCCTTCCTTCCTTCCTTCCTTCCTTCCTTCCTTCCTTCCTTCCTTCTTCCTTCCTTCCTTTTTTCCTTTCCTTCTTTCTTTCTTTTTTTCTTTCCTTCCTTCTCTTGAGATAGGGTCTGTGTCATGGTTATGTACAGGTGTCAACTTGATGGTTGAGGGTTTGAGTTCTGGGTACATTTGTAGAGAATTAGTAGTTGACTTAAAGCCCAGAGCGAACTTGAAGGAGATTGTCTAGTTGATGGGGCAGATCCAGCCCATGGTGGATGGGACTAGGCCCTGAACAGGTGAATAAAATACAGAGAGTTGGTTGAGAAAGTCAGCATCAGTTGTGTACACTTGACCAGACATGCTGGTCTGGCAAATAAGGATCGTCCTTCTCTCAGCCATTATGTAAAGATGGTGTGGCCAGTTCCCTTGACCTTGGTGTTGGTATATGCTCTCCTGTCAAGCTGGACTATGAATTGTAACCAGTAATCATAAGAGAAAATAAACCCCTTGTTCCCTTAAGCTGTTTGATGGTCATTTGTCAGCAACCATGTAGGCAAACTGCAACAGGGTCTTATTACTTATGGTAATAAGAGAACTCATCTCTGAGTTCTAGAATTGCAGGCATGAGTCAGGCAGCCAACTAAATGAAACAACTGAAGCACAAAAGTTTAAGTGACTTAATTCAATATTATACAGTAGTTTTAAGTAAGAGCCAGAATTCCCAGTTAGAAATTTCACTGCCCACCCTTCATTTTGGGGATCCATTGAATGATAGACACTCGTTCACTGAGTGCTCTCTCTCTCTCTCTGTCTCTCTCTTTTTCTCTCTCTTCCTCCCTTCCTCTCTCTTAAATAAATAAATAGATAAAATTCTGCAATAGAGGGACACTGAGGCAAATCTGACCAACTCATACCTTAAAGCTATACAGCTCAAGTCATACAGAGAGCAGTAGTAATTGGCTTATACTCTTATTTTCTAGGTCCAAACTGGGCTTTACAGTATCAAAAGACAAATTACAATAAACTTAATTAAAGGTCCAGTTGACTTTTATTTGGAATTTTTTAAATACACTGACTCAGAGAGGCTAGCATTTTCTGTTTTCAAGGGAATATTACCTTTTTGGGGAGTGGTCTTTCTGCTGCTTTGCAGTCTCCATTTTGATTGCATTGCATTTATCATGAGTGACTCCGTCGTGGTTTGATCTAATATGTTTGCCCTGGCACAACAGCCCTGTCTAGAACAATGATGGGATTGTTATTCCCATTTTCTGGATGAGGAAGTTAAACAAAGATAAATTAAACGTGTGTGAGGTTGCATAGCTAATGCAGAGCTAGGATTTGAACACAGGTTATCTCATCAGGGGGAGTAGAGGAAGACTATCTTCATGAAGTCATAGGTCCTGTCATTAAAAATAACATTCTAGTTCTTGAAAGATGGATCATGAATAAGGAAATATGACAAATCACAACTTGGTAGGAAGTGTGCCAGTCTCATATGTGACAAAGCGGGCTAGTGTTCACTCTGTAACATTATTCAACGTAGACATTATAAAGTACCTTTGTGACACTGTTGATTTCTTTCATTAAGTTGGCCATCCTTGGTTAATTTTTGTGATATCTTCATAAGTTTTGTAAGTTGAAAGTCAGCTTGTAGACCAGACAGACTTATCTCAAGTAACTGATATTCTGTGCTTTAATATCCAGCATTATCAATTGTGTTGCAGGGAAATTTTTCTAGGAAAAGGAATTGGGCATTCTAACTCTCTGCATAGTCTTCATTTAAATTAAACCATCCAATTGGAATTTTTTTCAGTGCTTGTTCTGACTTTTAGGATTTTCCAGACCATTGAGACTACTTCAGTAAACTATTTTACTGATAACAATAACATTTTATTGATAATATTTAACTTTGATTCATGATCATTATTTCTAGGTTGTTCATAATCTTAAATTCTACAAAGAAGAAATATAGTAATTCTTTGCCTTTTTAGAGGCATACTCCAATTAAAATTGCAGATTTAAGAAAATATTTTGTTTATTTTTATGCACGCATGAGAGAGATAGAGAGAGAGAGAGAATATACATGCATGCACATGCCATGGTACATGGATTGCCTTCGTATGACAACTTTTGGAAGCCAGTTCCTTCCTTCCACCATGTGAAACTTTCAGGGATCAAACTCAGTTCAACAAGTTTGCTGGCAGGTACCTTACTTAGCCTCTGAACTATCTTGCAGCCCCTAAAATTCTAGATTTTATCTGGGGATGTAGCTCAATCAATAGAGTGCTGCTTGTCTAGCATGCACAAAGCCCTGGGCTTGATCCCCAGCACTGCAAATCTGGCCTTGTGGTATAACACCTGTAATCTCAGCATTTTGGAGGTAGAGACACAAGGAATAGAAGCTCAAGATAATATCAACTCCATATAGAGTTTGAGGCTACCTTAAGGCTACAGGAAACCCTGCCTCAAAAAAAAATCCAGATTTAATAAAAATAAATGTTTGAAGGATTAAAGAGAAGAAGTTTTATTTGTTTGTTTTTTAAATATATGTCAGGGTTGGAGAGATGGCTCGGGGATTAAGCCTCTGCATTTCAAGCAGAAGGTCCTAAGTTTAGATTCCAGATCCCACATAATAATGCCAGGTATAATGGTGGCCTATATGTCCGGTCCTGGAAGGTGAAGCCTGAGAAACTCCAGAGCAAAGCAAACAGAAGGTAGCACAATCCAGGGTGATTCCCGAAGTCACCCTTGGGACTCTACAAACACACACAGTGCCCTCTGATACACACACACACACACACACACACACACACACACACACACACACAAGCACGTGCGCAAAAAAAAAGTATGTAAGTGAGACATCATCAAGAAAAAGCACATAGTTCCCCCAGGACCATTCACCATTCAATCACCACCCTGCTCTGCTCATGAAACAGGAATAAGCTTGTTTGGAGCCATAATCACTGACAGAAATTTCTTTCCATCTGCTTATGAAACCTTAAAATAAAGAAAAGATACCCAGATGTAGTGGCACATGTCTTGTTCCCTGTACTTGGGACATCTCAGAGGCAGGAGGATTATGAGTTCAAAATCTTCCTCAGCTTCCTAGTGAGTCAAGGCCAGTCTGGGCTACAGGAGATCCTATTTCAAAATAAAACAAAACAACAAATCGAGCCAAATAAACAATACAACAGACACAAATCAATGGATAAATAATTATTTGGATAACTTGCTGTACATTATATATTTTAAGGACTGAGAATAAATGAGAAAACCCCATCAACAAGGGAAGAGTTAACAAAAGCATATCTATGTTATGTGCATTGTGGTTATTTAAAAACGAACTCTATTAATGTATATATTTCAACATGAAAATTTGTCCATCATATAATGAGCAGACAAAATCAATTTTTATTCATTTGAGAGTGAGAAAGAGAGAGAGAGGATGAATGAGGAAAGGCTCACGTGCATGCTGTGTCCCACAGGCTAGAGGGCAGCTTTTCAAAAGTCAATTCTCTCCTTCATGTAGACGTCTGTGGAGCCAACTCAGGTTTATTGGTAGACACCTTAACCACTGAGCTATCTCACTGGCCCTCAAATTCCAGATTGATATATGCGATATAATTCAAGTATGATTAAATCTATTGTTATAAAAAATGTCACAGTAGTGCTGTAGAGATGACTCAAGTTAAAACCTTTTGCATTGCAAACAAGAGAACCTACCCGAGTTTTGATCCCAGACCCAATGTGAAAACTACAGGGGCTGGGCATGGGGAGGAGATAGCTTTGGCTGGCACTTTTAGTACTGCAAGGCAGAGCCTGGGAAACCCCAGAGCAAAGCAATAAGGAGGTAGAGCAACCCAGGATGATTCCCAATGTTACCCTTGGGCCTCTACACATTCAAGTGCCCTTTTCTCTACACACCCACAAACATGTACACAACATATAAATACTATAAATGCTTGTTTTATAAGTTATGTCTTTATTATCTGGAAAGACAGATACCAAAATGATATTAGCTACTTTGAACAATGGAATTGGCAGGGAAGGTGAAACAGAATCTTTAATTTTTATTGTATGCTTTCAGATACTGTGTGAACTTGCTAAATATTAAAAAAAATTTCACAGATTTGCGTATCATGCTTGTGCAGGACCATGCCAATTTTTATATTGTTCCAATTTTAGTATATATATACTCCTGAGATGAGCGTGACAAATCAGTTTATAATGAAAAATTGTCATATTTAAAGTTTATAAAGCTGGTTAATGAAAATTTCCATGTGGTATTATCAAATATTAGAATGAGTTATATAAAGAAATCATATGCTATACCATAGAAGAGTAGATATATGCTATCAATAAACAGTAGAGGTAATTGATTTTCAGTAAACTAAACTTCTGACAGCTGTCACTTTTCCTCTTTCAGAAAGCTACTCTTTTACAAGATCCCCTATATGCTAGTGAGCACAGCTGTGATACTGGAAGTCAAAAACCATATAGGTAAGAAGTGGTGGTATGATAGTTTCCTTGGAGCTTTCTCTCCTCATCACCTCTTCTCACTCGGTGTTGAATGAGTGGCTGGCTGTCATATTTGTACTTCTGCATTAGTTCTGTGCCTTGAGTTTTACTGTAAGCAGGTAGCCCAAGTATCTATTGAACATAGCCTTGCATACAACTCTGGGAACCTTGAAGTTGTCACATTCAAAAGAGAACATATCACCTTTCTACTGGCCCTGACCCCCAGTAGGTTTCTAATGAAGGGAATGATGCCATTACTCCTAGATCTTCCTCATTCCTTTCACTACCCCAATCATCACTGCACTCTTGTGCCTCATTAGCATATCTCTGGACCCCTCAGAACTGAGTTAGAAGGATCTCTCTGTGACCTTTGCTTACACACCTTACGCACTCATCAGGAGTGTTCCGAATGTTTCTTTGGTCATCTGCTGCTCTATGATGCATACTTTCCTTAAAAGCAGCGATCGCCCTTGTTTACTGGCACATGAAAAGTTACAATAAGTTTTTATAGAATGAATGAACACATAAGTCAAGATGGAGCCTGAGACCAAATTACAAAGACCTTCCATAGAAGGATGAATTTAAATGTATGCCAACTTCAGAATTCTATTATGTTCTTATCACATGTGGGTTTTACGTTGTAGTGTTTACTTGCGAAGTGACTGTCTTTTTCATTGTGAATCTCTGGAAGGTAAGCAACACATTTTATTGATCATGCATTTTTCTTGCTTAAAACAGTACTTACACAGTAGCACTCAGAGAGTTCACTTTGTCAGTAATTGTGATATGAAGCAAGCCATGGGCAAGTGTTGAGAGGTTGATGATAGTGAGATGGACCAGAAGTCATGTAAATAAGCTAAGGGTAAGTTAATATTAAAATATACATAGTTGTTCTCCAACAGAAGAACCTTAAATTCCTTAGAAGAATGGTGGACTCCAAGTTGGGGGCAGGGAAAATATTCAGAATGAGTGAGAGCTTACACCAAAAAGCCAAGAGTACGGGTTGGGGGAGAGGGTAGAGCCTCCCAATAGCCAAGGGCAGGACAAGTTGAGCATCAGAAGAAATAAGAAACGGGGTGATTGACACGCAGAGAATATACAAAAACTCAGAAGTGTGTAATGATGCATCATAGAAAGTGCTGTTTCTCTATCACAGAAATTAAGCACACCGAGTATTAGAAGGAGACTGGGGCCAGTCCCTTTCTCTGTAAAGCAGCAACAATGGAAAGAATTGTACCTTTCTTGCATAACCAGAACCAATTTGGAATGACCAAGTAGCCCTAGTTGGTGAGGTAGGTTTAATAGAAGTAAAAATGACCATTCTGCAACCTCTGATGAAATAACAGATTTGCGCAGCAGTCCTCAGTGAATGAAAGATTAAATAGAAAGGTGAAGTAGAACTTCAAAATGGAACAATTGTGTTGCACGCAATAAGACTTGTGGCCCGTCTTGCTGAATAAAGACACACATCAGCTCTTGCGACGTGATATGAAATGCACGGCACCACCTCTGGACTGTTTCTGTTGAAACTTAAACCCAACTCTGACTTGAAAGTATGGGTGTGAGCAGTTAACAGGAAGGGAATTCCAACCCATGCTTCAGAATAGATGGATGTGACAGCAGTGAAACAAGCAGGCTTGAAAGGGCCGACTCTGCAAAACTACATTTACTTGCAGCACCTGGAAGAGGCAAATGCAGACAGAAAGTAGAACAAAGACCTCAGGGACTCAGAAGTGTTCCTCTAATGGTACAGACTTTCTTTCAGGGAAGATGGAAACCTTCTGGGGATGGGCAGTTGTACCACAGTGAGCATGCACTGGATCCCGTGGAATGTGCACCTAAGATGATTATAGGGGAAAACTTTGTTGTGATTCTTTTACCTCAATTAAGCATATGTGCTTGTGTCTTATGTACAAACTGCATATTAAAAATTCCATTCATAACAAACCTTACATTGTCAACAATTAGTGATATTTGCAAGCTGCCATTTCTTATGTTTTACATGATTTTTTTTGTATGTGTTTCTATAGATCTGAAGAGAAAATCAAGCACTTCAGTCAACTTAAATCTGAACTGTTTCTTAAAGACAACACCTTGAGGAAGATACTGTGCTTAATTACAGAGCTTAGAGTAGCAGCCCAGAAGAATTTCATTCTGAAGAGGCTTTTCTGGAGAGTGGGTGTTTTATTTTTAATCTTTAAGGTTTTTTTTCCTGATTACCAAACTTAAGCATAAATCAAAATATAAACAAAAATTTTATTCTCATGTAACTTTTTAAAAAGTTAATTAAATTTAATGCAGCCTTGTCTTCATTACTTAAGATCTGTGAAGTAATAATGTATATGCACAAGGGGGAAAAGAGAATGGTTGGGCTTGGCAGTATCAAGACAGAGAGGAGTGTGAGGGAGAGCTTTGATATGTGAAATATAAGTGAGAAAATAGATTTTGAGATGTTTTACTGTGCAGGTTCATACAGTAAAAAAGTAATTTAAAAATTCCTTTTACATATACAAGTGGTATTTTAAAAATATTTAAAATTTTTATTTATTTTGTGTGCACGAAAGAGAAAGAGAGAGAGAGAGAGAGAATCAGAGTGCACTATATATGCTTGTGGAGGCCCAAGGATGACTTCGGAAATCATCCTGAATTGCTTCTACCTCCTTTTTGCTGTGCTCTGGGATTTCCCGGGCTCCACCCACCACGACCAGAAGTTCAGGCCGCTGCCATTTCTGTTTGGCATTTTTTATGTGGGATCTGGGATCTGAACTCAGGTCCTTCTGCTTGCCAAGGCAGAGTCTTAAACCCCTGAGCTATCTCTCAAACCCAGAACTAATTTTTTTAAAAACACGGTCCTCGGAGAATCAGGGCAACTTGGTTCTTATATGGTAGGTGGTGTGGTAGATGCTTCCTTTTCACCTTCAGCTGGAAAGGGATAGGGAGCCACAGGGAGTGCTGATGAGACCAAGGCAACGGACTTGTTTGAGACCATGTGCGCATCACTGGATCTCTGTTACACCCTGATGCTGGCCAGAGGTCTGTCTCATTAAGCAGCTGTGAAAGACGCAGCCCCACGCTTATTAAAGACAATAATGGCCATTTCTTAGGTTTGAGCAGCCACAGATGTAGGATGAGCCATTATCTTGTCCTAAATGAAGGTGGTCAGCTCCTGTGGTTTTCTGGCAGCTGAGGACGTTCCTGGGACATGGGAAAGCCAGAACAGACTCAGGTAAATCAGCATGGTCAACTATTCTGCCTCGTTAGATGAGAGAGTAGCTGTGAGGAACAGTATGTTAAATATGTGGTAACACTGAGACCAGTAAGGATGATATGGACCAGAGTAGTGTAAAATGATCAGTATTGGCTACACCCTGTTAGGAAAATACTTGCCATGTTTTGACTCTAAGACTTCAGGAAGGATTGTGGAAAATACAGAGGTAGGCATCAAAATAACCAAATTGATAATGAAAATGGAAGTAAATTTATTCAGAAAGGCTAAAGAAATTGGGATTATCTCCCACACGATAAACTCTTTGACAACCCCACCCAATGCAATTGAATCAGTAACCAGACTTAATGTAGATCTGTTTGTTCAAAAAACACCTTTGCCTTTCCTTTCTAAACAAATATGAACACTAGTGCATAGCTTTTAAAGGACCTCTCACAGATTCCAGCCTTCTACAGACTTGACCTTTGTTTTAGTAGGATGCAGTAATCAATACGAGCTCTTATGTGGGTAGGGAAGGCACTTGTAGTAGCTCGTCCAGCTGGGTTTTCATCTGGGAAAGGTTCAGGGCCCAAGGGTGGGAGTTAAGTCTTCCCAGAGTGAGCAAAATAAAATGCATAGTATTTCAATGTGTGAATGAACTTGCCTTTAAACATCTGCATAAACACCAGCACATGAAGATCTGTTTGCTAGGGTATGGAGGCATTCTGTGTGGAGTGTGAGGTGTGGCGCAGGGAGCAAACGAGAAGATTTTCACAGTCTAGGGAATTAGTTTGGTCAGTAAAGTCTTGCAAGTCTTGCAAGTGTGAGGACTCAAGTTCAATCCCCACAGCCCACATAAAAATGCCAGGTGTGGGGTGCTTGCTTATAATCCCAGTCTTGGGGAGATAGAGATCGGAGGATCCCTTGGACTCATCAGCCATTGTATCCTAATTGGTGAGCTCTAGGCCAATGAGCGATCCTGTCTTAAAGAAGATGGACTTTCTACCTGAAAGTGACACCTGAGGCTTTCCTCCAGCCTCCACATGTATGTGTACACATGTGCACAGGCTCCTACATGCATATGCACAAACACACACATAATAAAAGAGTCAGTAGCTGGAAGAGGATCAGAAAAGGTGAAAAGGTAAAGCTCAGAGAAGCCCACTTAGACAACCTGAACACATTCGGGGATTAGATTTAAAGTAGGTATTTATTTCAGTAGAGCTAAAGCACCACCTTGTTGCGGAATCCCTGCTGGGCCAGTGGGGAAAAGGAGGGGGAAATGCGGAGGAGCCTCGGAGCTCCAGGCGAGGGGGGAGCAGCTCGGAGTCGCCACAGACCCCGGGGTGGGGGTGGGGGGGTCAGGCAAGGCGCAGGCAGTAGACGAGTTTGCTGCAGACTCAGTTTATTTAAGGAAGTGTTTGAGCGTATATAGAGTCAGGGGTCCAATCAAGTGTTGCCATCCCTCCGCTCCGGGGGACAACCACTAATCATTTAACTGTTTACTATGTGTCCATTGCAGAGGCAGGTTAGATGGCCACTTCCCATTGGTTGTTCATCCCTCCGCCTGCATGGTCCTCTGTTGGGACATGTCTGGGGCATGTCCCTACATGTTCAGGCTTGTCGGTAACCGGACATGGGACCTCCTGGGTTCGGGAGCCTGGGCTAGGGCCTCCCTGAAACAATAGTGCCCACCACCTGATGATTAGATAGGCAGAAGGGCAGAGACAAGCATATAGCAATCCAGGTCTGGGGGTGCAGGTTGATTAAGCACAAAGAATTGAGAATCTTTATGGCTATTTAAAAACAAAACAAAAGGACCAGGAACCAGGGATGCAAGTTGGGAATTCAGGGAGCTGTCTGGAAGAGGGGATGGGATACGGGAACAGAAAGTCATGCTTTTAGAGGTAGACAAACAGCCACGTGGTGAAGTCAGTCTTCAGAGAGAAAATGAAAAATCCTAGTATATCAGAGAAAGCACTTTAGACTTTGGGTAGAAAAGAGAGGAGAGGGAAAGTCTTACTCTCTGAGCTGAAGGCTCAAGAGGGAATGGTTCGTGCAGTTTACATACTGGAATCTCTGTCCTGCTTTAGCCCATGTCGCTGAGAAAGAGAGAGGTGTGGGGGAATTCTGGGAACAAGGCTCCTCCCTCCCATCTCCTTGACTTGCTTACAGGGCAATCAAATTGGTTCGCCTATGAAAAGTTAATCTAATTGGAAGTTTAGATATAAAGTGCTCATTTTATGTTTCACATTTGGAAATGTCTCAGCCAGTCTTCATTGTAGCATCATTAGCCTTTCTAACATAGAAAAACTTTTAATGCAGTTATCAAAAATGAAAGACTAGAGTTAATAGAGGACAAAAAGACGTGGGAATTGTCCCTACCTGGTGTCCTTGTGCATATTGATGGAGCCGTCTGTGGTTGTCTCTCTGACCTTGCCCTCCTGATCTCAGGAGACTTGTTAACACGCATTCTGTCACTCTGTAGGGTAGCATAGGTTGTCTTTATAGTCAACTGTCATGGAATTCTGCACCACGTACTCTTTGTGTCTGGCTTCTTTTGTCATGCTTTTGAGCATCTTCTCTATTCCCACTGGTGGATGAAATTATAGATTGAAATTCTTAGCAGGTAGGTGTTTATAGTAACTAATATATATATTAAGCACATAGAATATGCTAAGCACCATTCAAACTTTTGCATGTAATATTTCCTGGGGACTGAGGAGATGGCTCAGTGGGCCAGAACACTTGCTGCGTCAGTGTTCCAATCCCTAGAACTCACATAGAAAGCTGGGCATGGCTGCATGCGTGCCTGTAACTCCAATGCTGTGGGAGCAGAGACAGGAAGATCACTGGGTTTGATGGCTGCCAGCCTAGTGCCAGGTGCAGTGAGAGACCCTGCCTCGAGGGAGAAAGGTGGAGAATGACAGTACAGAACACCTCATATCTTCTTCCAGTCTCCGCATGGGTATACATGCTTGTATACATGTGCTCATATACCATACACACCAAAAAAGAAAGAAAAGTAGAAAACAAAAAAAGCCCTACCTTTTTAGTCCTAGCACTAACTCCATGAGGTAATGTTAATTCTATTTTACAGATAAAAAAAATTGAATGTAAGTAGCCTGTCAAGTACCATGTGACTAGCGAGTGGCCACTGGGCTTTGTATTCTCAGAGCCTGGCTGCAGAGCCAGTGTATTAAACAACTGCAGCTGCTGGGGAAGCTCAACGACCTCAAGTATCCTCCTGCTCTCCCTTTCCCTGCTGCTACCCTGCAGCCTGTCCTCATCTCACATGCACCATTTTATTAGCTATACAAATACTGCACATTTTGTTTGTTGTTAGTGAACATTTTAAATGTGTGTGTGTGTGTGTGTGTGTGTGTGTGTGTGTGTGTGTGTGTGTGCAGATCAGAGAACAACTTTGTGTGAATTCTTTCTACTTTTATAGGAGTTCTAGGGATGGAACTCAAGTCGCTAGGTAGCAATGTTTTTAAATAAGAGTTTTCCTACCCATTATTTCACTGTGTTCTTACAAGAGCCAGTTTACAAGGCAGGGATTGTAGCAGCTCTGTTTTCCAAGGTAACTGATTTGCCTGAGAGGTCACACTTCCTTCTGTGTGACCTTTATCATCAATGCTGGATGGAGCCCAACTGAAATGCCCCCCCTCCAGCATTTCGCCCAGATTAAGATCTAAATATCAGTAAAAAGTATTCAATTTGGAGTATGCTAGTGTTCGTGGAGGTTGTGAATCACTTCTTTAATTGGAGAAGAACTGTTTTCTTTGTCCTTTTATGTAAGAACACAGCATTTTAACGATTGATGTCTTAATTGTCTTCTTTTCCACTTGCTTTCACAGACTGATGACCTTTTCCATTTCCTAGTGGACACACTGCATAAGTACTTGCCAAAGTCTAGGGATAGGAATGCGCTTCAGAATAAAAGCCAAAGGGCTGATGAGCTGCTGTAAGTACTAATGAGATAATCAGATGTTTTTCCTCCTAATGTGATAAAGATAAATGGAGGATAGTAGGTAAAATACATACATGGGACTCATAAAGATTTTTATTGCTTTTTAAGTGTCTTGCTATGTAGCCCAGGATGAGTACTAGAATGCACTATACAGACCACCTTGTCCCAAACTGGTAGTGGTCTTGCCTCCTCTGCTTCCTGAGTGCTAGCATCATAGACTATGTCATCATGCCTGCACCTTACATAGATTTCAAAACAATAGCCAGCCTTTTTTTTTTTTTTAAGGTATTTTCTTTCTTTCTTTATGAGAGAACAGCACACACATGCATGCCATTGAGACTAGCTTGAGGTCAGAGGACACTTTCAGATGTCAGTTCTCTCTTTCCACCATGTGGGCTTCTGGGGATAGAACTCAGGTCTCCAGGTATGCGAGTGGGTGCTTTACCCGCTGAGCTATCTAGCTGACTTCCTGGCCCCTGTTCTAATTTTAAGAGTACACAAGAAACTAGCAACACTGACTGCCCCAAAGGGGGAAATGGGTGTTGAGCTATATTTTTCCTGTTGAAAATATAAAAAAGTACCAAAAATTGTTTTTAAAGAGTATATGATGATCCTAAACACTTTGGAAAAATACATGTCAGAAAAGGAATACGATTGTGGCACCTCCTGACAAGCATCTGCAGGGTTCTGTGACCTGCACGCTTACTTTGCAATCCTGATGACGGGTGTGCCAGAGTGGCAAGAATTGAATCAGGCTGGGTCAGAGTGGATCTTGGAAAAGCCGAAACCCAAGTCAAGTTTATTATGGAACCTAATTCCTGGATACCGTGAAACAGGGGGATGACATTGTGCAGATAGATGACATTTATTGCAACGTAGACTACAGCCACCACTGACAACACAGCCCTGCTCATCCTTAGACATGCTAATGTGCCCTAAAGCCCCATTCATTGTGGAGAAAAAACAGGCTGTGGAAGGGTCAGGAAAATGCTGATACGGTTACCATATAAAGCTCTATGCCCTCCTTTAGATGTGCTAGTTAATATCTAGATGGTTTCCAAAGAACAGGAAGGAATATGTAAAAAAGCCTCTGCCCTTGATCCAATTAGAAAAGGAAACGATCCATCCCAGCTCCTTATGCTGGCATAAACTGGCATAGTAGGCACACAACAATGCTGGCATAGGAGGCACACTGCCACTGAGACTTCGAGGAATGCCTTTGGCAGACTTCTTCAAGAAACGGAGATCTCGAGCTCGAGTGTTTCCTACAGTGTCGGGTGTGCCTTCAGACCATATAGGCTTAACGTGTAGCAGCATCTCAGACTGGGAACCCTCTTGGTGTTGGCAATTCTAGGGACAGAAGTGACAGACTGCTCTTCTCTATGACTATCTGCAAGCAATTCTCTCAGAAAGCATTGCTTTGTGGAATTCTGACCTCACAACATCATTTCCATTTTTTCCCTCATTTCTTAGGGCATGTATTGAAATTATCCAGACCTTGGGCCTGATGTTCAGAGAAACAGAAACTGAATCATCGCGCCTGAACACACTGGCAGCTAAGAAGTGAGTTGTTTTTTTAATGAGACATTAGGGGAAGGGGAGGGCAGGGATAACAACTTATTTTGTTTGTAATTTAAAAAAAAAAATCTCTTAATTAATAAAGAAAAAATTAAGACCTTGGGACCGTGTAGTTTCAACCATGACTCATGTTGTCTTCTAAAATCCCTAACTCTAATTTCTTGCTCAATGCCCTTGTGTATTGCACTCTCTTGTCTTTCCACTTCCTTTTGTGATGAGTACATTAATTGGCACATGCTGAGTTCTCTCTGTGCCTCTGGATTATTAAGGGCACAATGATTCTTAGCATAACATCTTTTGTTCTAGCTCAGTGAACTTGAAAAACACCAAATGACCCATTATACATTAAAATCACGGGAGTCTTCATTACAGTCTTTCAGGGTATGCTTATATCCATGAAAGAAAGGCAGTAGTTACCAGAGCCACATGTATTATGTATGGTTACCAGTTGCTTAACCAGAAGGATAAGTGTATTTGCCCAAATTTAGATAAGAGCTTTCTAGACACTTAGACTATGTATACACACATAAGATATATGGAATATATATGTATATGTAGTATTTAGTATAGCCTATTACTCCTAGGGCTGTATTAGAAAAAATATATGTAATCCTGAAAAAATAATTTTAATATTAAAATATTCATTTAATAATAAAAGGAAAATGGAAGGCTTGGCATGGTGGTACATGTCTATAATCCCAGAATTTGGGAGGGGGCAGTAGGGATTCAGGGTCATGCTCAGCTACATAGCAAGTTTAAGGCCAGTCTGAGCTACATGTGACTCAACTTCAAAACACAACGAACAAACGAACGAAAGAAAGAAAGAAAGAGAAAAGAATGAAAAGAAAGAATGAATGAAAAGAAAGAAAGAATAAAAAGAAAGAAAGAAAAAGGAAGAATAAAAAGAGAAGGAAAGATCAAGGGCATGCATTCCAAAACATTTAGATCAGGGGAGAGAATAAGAAGATTTAGAAAATGTTTTCCAGTTATTTATTGGAGCCCTTTAATGTAAGTTTGAATGATGATGATATTTCTTAAATAATTTGCTGCATAGTCAATACATTGGGAATACTATGTTCTACAGATACATGTAGGTAAACACTTCCATGAAGAGTCATTTAATAAATATTTTTAGTTTTTCAGGC
This sequence comes from Typhlomys cinereus, assembly GCA_023101885.1. Lineage (NCBI taxonomy): Eukaryota > Metazoa > Chordata > Mammalia > Rodentia > Platacanthomyidae > Typhlomys > Typhlomys cinereus. Next base: position 713,746 of record JALPQD010000103.1, read on the forward strand.
CCTATAGTCTCTCTTATGGCCCCCCAACACTGCTATCCTGGAACAAAGGTAATGCTAGAGAGCACATACCAGGTGGGCACAGCTGTGTTCCAATAAAACTTTATAGGACATAGAGCACTTGCTTAGCACAAACTAGGTCTTGGGCAGATTCCCCAGCACTGCAAAAGAAATAAAGCTTTTATTTACAAAAACTGGTTGTAGACTGGATTTGACCACTGCTTAATAATAAACAAGAAGCACACTGTTATTTGCGCATTCTGTAGACAGCACTGCTGCATCCCCTTGATCAGAGGCAGAAATTCAAGATCGTCCCTTAGATTTGCTGTCTTCTGCTCTGAACTTATCGCTAAAGCTTGTCTTTTCTTTGTCTTTTCATTTTTGCTTTTCTCAGTCCTAGTTTTAAAAAAAAACCTATCTCTTTAATTGCTGTTTTAACTTAGTTTTACTATATAAACTATCAATCCTCTTTTATGACAAGACTGATTCTTTTCACACCTTTCAATAAAATATATTCAATTGTTATAGTAGACTCAGGTTTAATATTCACTGTCTAGCCAGTTTTGATATTCAGAGAGTCATGTTATCCATATTATTAATGAGCTTAATACATATGTAATATAGCAGTATTGATCTCCTATTGCCATTTAACAAATTACTGTGAGCTTAATGGATTAAAACGGCATTATTTATGGTCTCCTAATTTCTCTGGGTCAAGAATCTGGGCACAATTTAAACAGAGTCTCTGCTCAGAATCACGGAAGGCTTCAGTGTTGACTAGACTCACTTGGGAAGCTGTTCGGAGAACAGTTACAGATCTCACTATGACTTGTTTGTTTGGCAGAATTCTTAATGTCAGCGCTCTGGGAAAGCCCGGGTTTACAGAGTTCACCTGATCAGAACACTCCAAACCCAGACAATCTTCTGATTAACTTAAATATCAACTAAGTGAAGGGACTTAATTGTGTTTGCGAAAGTCTTCAGACTTGACATGAAGTTTACCACAATCATAAGAGAGATACCCAAAGAAAGTCATAAGTCCTGCCTGTACTTAGGAGAGAGGATTATAAATTATACACACCTGTAGAATGGGAACATAGGAGAATTCCGATTGCCACAATATCACAGACTTAAGTTTGTCCTTCAAAACTTTCATTCTAGGAGGTGGAGAGATGACTCAGTGCTTACGATACTTGCTGCACAAGAAAAAGGATCCCCCAAGATTCCATGTAAAAATTCTAGGCAGATAAGGCCACCCACCTGTTACAGCCGTAGAAGAAGCATCCTGGGAATCTCCAGAGCTATTTTGCTAGCCAAAATTATCCCTATGGGCAAGTTCTGGATTTAATTAGAGACCCAGCCTCAAAAAAGTAAGAAGAGTGATTGAGGTTGATTCCTGATATAAACTTTAGTCCTCCACATTCACGTGCACTTTTATGCATGGGCGCGCGCACCCACACACACCCACACCCACACACACACCCACACACACACACACACACACACACACACCCCTCCACATACACACGAAAAAAAAATTCCATTCTAAAAAATACTATATTATATTAAATAGGCATACATGGAAAAATACCTCTCTGAACAATAAACCATTCGATTGTTGGGAGTGTTTCTGAAACAGTGATGTCAATTGTATAAGTCTATTGTATAGGTGAAATAAACATTTTTGACTAAAATTAATTGCCAGGTGAATTTTAATTAAAGTGAATTGTAAAAGGGGTGGATTTCATAAATGGAGATTTTGCTCATTCAACTCACCTGGCTGTATCCTTTTGGAAATGCATCATGCCATTTTACATCTCAGCATTACTAGGGTCGAATCATATGTCATAAGAAGTGCCCTAACATTTTAGAATTTCTTCTTTCATGTTTGAAAAGAAGCTGATAGGAAAAAATGTTCTTATTTAGATAATAAAAAATTAATTAAATGTAACACCAAATGGAGCACCAATAAAAATACATACCATAGCACACACATGTCAGAGGGCAACTTTTGGAAGTTGGTTCTTTCCTTCCACTATGTGGGCTCCCGTGACTGAACTCAAGTCACCAGGTTTGTGGGCAAGAATCTATCCACTAAGCTATCTTGCCAGCCCAGAATATAATGTTTAAAGGGCTTTTTATGTGAAATACACATTTAGTTAATGAATAGACAGCCTTCGAGACATTTAACTTCTTATTTGTCTCCATCCTCAATTCCACCTCTTTTTGTTTAGCTCTGTTTATCTCCATTTCCCTGTTTCTGTCACACTGCTTACTGCCTTGTCCCCGAAATGCTTCGAAATTCTCTCTGCTGCTTCTCTCTCCTTTGCAGTTTATATCTTTATTCATAGTTCCAATGAACTGCATTCTACTAAGTATTTCCCATACTTCTTTTGACCACAGAATCTATTCGATCATAATTTCTGATCATAATGTTCTGATCATAAAATTACTTGGGAAGATATTGTTGTACTTGAAATCACCAAAATTTCCCTTAAGTCTACACTCACTAAGCTTTCTGAGGTATGCTAACTCCTAGAACTGTACTTGCTCTAAGCTAAAAGGAAATGGACAGAAATTGCAGTTTTACTGAAATTTCTTGAAAAATAATGCATGTTTTACTTCTAGGCATCATTGCATAGCCCTAGTTCCAAAAATTCAATCAAGAAGTATCTAGAAGTTTGGCTTTGCTCCTTTTAACCTTTAAAACATTACTCATCAATGGCTTTTTATTTTTATTTGTTTTTAGGGGAACACTATTTAATCTCTTGATAATTTTAATTAGCAAGCCTCAGATTCCAAACTCTCATCCTGTGTTCAATATCCAGCTGGCGACTGATTCAACTGTAGCTGAAATGTCTTTTGATGCTGAGGTGAGATGAAAAATTTGGGGGTAGATTAGTATATTGTATAGAGACTGTGGCTTTTAAAAATATCTATATTTGAGAGAGAGGGAGGAAGAGAGAAAGAGAGAGAGAACAAGGTGTATGAGTAGAAGTCAGGGGACAGTTTTCAGCAGTTTGGCTTTCAGCAGTTTGGGTAATTGAGGTTCTCCTTTACTTGTGTGCTCTAGGGATCAAACTTCTGCTGCCAGGTCTGCACCTTTACCTGCTGAACCATTTCGCTGCCCTGGCTTCTTGTCTTTCAGTGTGAGCTTTCATCCTGTAGAACACAGAAATATGGTTACATCAAATAATATATGTTTTGTCATTAACGTAAAAACTTAGGTAGCTATTTTGCTAGTGGTAACGAATGTTTTATGATTTAAGGTATACATACTAAGGAAAATAGCCTTGTTTACAAATTATATAATCTGGTCATGTAGTCTATGAAAGTATTCATCTACCTTTAATTCCTTAGTAGGGGTCTGCAAAAGAAGTACTGTCCTAGAAATTTTGGGTTAACTAATGCTCTGTAACCTATGAGTAGTGTGCACTTTCAGTGAAAGTCATTTGTTTTGCTGTGTTGAATGTTGGAAATAACAAACTTCTTAGAAAGTATAGTTTCCCAAAATAATCATTCAGCTTATTATTAATTTGAGTCAAGCAGACTCTGGATTTTTTTTAAAGGATGGGAACATGATTTTGTCATTCTTTTTTGTTTGTTTTTATTATCATTTTATATTTCCATTCATACAATTTGGTAGTTCTTTAGTATATGATTTCTTTTGGAATTACCTTTTGGAAAATTCATTCATGGGGCTGGAGAAATGGCTCAGGGGTTAAGACTCTGCTTCATAAGTAGAAGGTCCTGAGTTTGGATCCCAGATCCCACATAAAAATACCAGGCAGAAACAGCAGCATCCTGAAGTTCCAGGGCAGAGCCTGGGAAATCCCAGAGTAAAGCAAAAAGGAAGTAGAAGCAATATAGGATGATTCCCCAAGTCACCTTGGTCCTCCACAGGGATCGTCTCACATACCACACACACACACACACACACACACGTGCATACAAGCAAAATAAATTTAAAAATTTTAAAAAGAAAATTCATTCATGTAAACCTTTGCCTCATAAACAAAAAAGCCTACGTTCAGATCCCAGATATCATGTATAAATGCTGGGTGGAATTTCTACCTGAATTTCAGGCCTTGGAAGGTGGAGTCTGGGAATCCCCAGAGCAAAGAGCAATGTGGAGGTAGAACAATACATGATGATTTCTGATATCACCCTTCAGTCTCCAAAGACACACACAGTGCCCTTTTCTATACCCATATGCACTTGCACACAGCCACAAGCATCTACACACCAATACCTACACATGCCAAAAAAGAAAATGCCATTCACTCAGTATACATTCACTGAGAATCTATTATGATCATCGTCATGCTAGATAGAGTAAACACTGTCTAAAGAGTAAACACAATAGGCACAATTTCTGCCTTCACTAATTTGTAAACTGGTGAGAGGATCAGGTGTTAATCAAATGTATCATATGAATGTCATGATCTGGAGCACCTGAAGTTCAATCTCACACGGTGCTGAGTGCATATGAGCTTAAAGAGCAGACTAGAAGCCAGGCTCTGGTAGGTAGAAGCTACTGCATGCCTGGCACTGCGATGCTTGTCCACAATCCAGCACTCAGGAGCTGCAGTCAGGAGCATGAAGCTGTAGGATAGCCTTGCATTACAGAGTGAGACCCTGTGAATGAGGAGGAGGAAGAAGAGAGGAGACGAGAAAGAGGAAGAGGATGAGAAGAGAAGGAAGAGGAGTGCGGAGAAGGAAGTGCAGTTGTTTGACTAAGGAATGACACCATTCAGAAGGACCTTTCCCCCATCCCCAAAGACGCAAACCTTCTTCAGAACTCTTTTAACTTCCTGTGCTTTTCTTTCTTACCTTCTTGTCTCACTTTCTAGCTATGAATTCACGTATTGATAGTTAGATGGGTGTCTGTTTCTGGACCAGATCGTACATTCCTTGTAGGCAAGGAACTATGTCTCCACTATCCTCCACTGTATCTCTGCCTGCTAACATAGTACCTGATACATATTTGTTGAACAAATACACGAAGAAAAGAGGAATAGAGATGGTAAGTGTGGAGAGGGTAGACTCCAGAATATTTCAAGGAATTAAGTTGTAAATGTGAAGCATGAAGGCTTGAAGATGACTTTTAGATTCTGGCCTGAGAGTCAGATAAAAATTATAACTCCTTTGATTTGTCAAGAGTATTTCCATATGGAAACACCTCATGGCAAAATAGACACATTTAGATGTCATGTTTTCAGGTTTTCTGGTTTGATACACTGGGAAGTCAATCTGAGCATCTGGAGACGGGGCAGATTTTAATTTCCAGGTGTAAAGGGAGATGCCAAACTAGGAGTTGTCCCTGTAAAACATATGATGAAGAAAGGTGTAGGCCTTGAGTAGGCCCGTAAACAGTTCTCACACCCCGAGTGGCATGCGGACCAGAAGACAGCCTTGCCCACTGCCTGGAGCTCTTGATAGCAACCAGATGCCTCTGATCTCAGTATTTAACTACACCACAGAAGGAATTGGAGTCCAGCGTGGCACAAGCCTAAATTTCCCTAGAGAGTCCCTTGACTCAATTTGAGGGAGCGTTCTTGAAAGGAAGGAAGATGGCCAGTCCAGCTGCTTCTGCAGATTGATGTGCAGATTTTTCATGTTGGTATTCTGAACGCCATTGTGTCCTCTTTCTTGGACCCACCTTGTAGGTCACTGGAAGCATGCAGTCTCTCTCTCTCTCTCTCTCTCTCTCCCTCTCCCCCTCTCCCTCTCCCTCTCCCTCTCCCTCTCTCTCTCTCTTTGTTTCTCCCCTGTAGTATTTGTGGGACACTGGAAGCATGCAGTTTCTCTCCCCCCCCACCCCCCCCACTCTAGACCCATGTAGAACTTGTACAAGCAGGGTAAAAGTTCTACCACTCTACCTTTGAACTATATTCCCTTCCTTTGTGGGACAGCGTCTCACCAGTTCCCGGGGCTGACATGGAACTCACTCTGCAGCCCTGGCAGCCTCAGACTTTCAATCATCCTGCCTCCTCCTCCTCCTCCTCCTCCTCCTCCTCCTCCTTCTCCTCCTCCTCCTCCTCCTTCTCCTCCTCTTCCTCCTCCTCTTCCTGAGGACCCAAAACTACAGGCCTGTGCTAAGAGGCCCAGCGCGAGAGCCATTTTCTCAAGATGGAACCAAATGGGATGGGAAAATGGTTCACACGAATTAAAATTTTAATTCTTTTGTGTGTATCTAAAAAGAACCAAGGAAAATAACTGCTTTCTGACTCAGCCTATGCTACTGTTACTTTCTAGTTACAGAAACTTATCCTGGCGTACACAGACACGGCTACCGCACTTCTTTATGAGATACTTCTTGTCTTTCAGCAGGTACAGCACATATTTTTATTATATATTCAATGTGAGTATATATATTATGAGTAGTATAAAATGTTAGATCACAGCCCCTTTAGCTGCATTGGATAGAAACCAGGCACCCCACTCCACCCCCACTTCCCAGGGTTTCTGGCTTTTAACTCCCCCCTTCCCCAAGTCAGTATCTTTCTGATGCCTCCTACCACACTGGAAAAGCTCTAAGCCTAGAATTGCCTTTGTCCTGTGGGCTTTCTCAGAGATTTCCCTGTACCCTGTTGTCTGTGGCCGTGGTGGAGCTTTCTTCCTGTTCTGTGCTGTCTTACCTTAGAACCAAACCATACCGCAAGACTCTATTCTGATAAAACTGGTAGAAATTTCCATCTGCTTTTTTTTTTTTTTAGATAAAGATGGTTGATTTACATGGTACTCTTTGCTCTTAAGCACTTGCATAGGTTATTTAATAAATGCTTATTTTAAAGATTTGATTTATCAGGATAAAAATATTTTGGGGGAAAAGATACAACTTTGACCTCGTGAATGTAACTTGTTTATTTCCTTGAGATTTCAGGGAAATCTTGGATTGGGATCCACAAAGTTTGCAATTAGCTGGATGATGTCCTTTCTACAAAGCTGTCCTCCCATAGTGAGTACTGAGAACGAAAACAGAATCGCTTCCTCGGGCTCAGCTAAACAGCTGCTTATGTTCAGTTACTGAAACACAAACCTCCTCTTGTAACATACGCAAGCCTATAAAACAGAAGCAAAATATGAAGTTGATCTTTTTTATTTAGTGAAGATAAAATGTTTTACATTTGAAATCTGCTTGTCTATGATATTAAAAATCTCTTAAAATATTTATTTTATAAAATTAATTAGAAGCATGACCCTTACACTTGGACTCATCCACATGTTTGGCCCCAGTCACCCTTAAAACCACTTGTTCAATACCCTATTGTCATTCCACCTAATCACAGCCAGAGGGAGCCATTTAAAACAAAATTCTGATTGCCACGCCTTGCTTTAAATTCTCGGCAGCTTTTCTCTTTGAAAAGGCACTAAACTCGACAGGCCTGTCAGGCATGATGGCCTCTTGCCGCTCTACAACTTCATTAGGTTTTTTCTCACTCCAACATGTGAGGGTCCACGTCCCCGCTGCTCACTGTCCAGCCCTCCATCGTAAGACCTTTGACTCTGTTTTGTTAGAGTACCGAGAAATAGGTAATTTATAAAGCCCAGAGACTGACTTGGCTCATGGTTTTGGAGGCTGGGTGGGCCAAGATGGAAGAGCTGTGTCTGGTGGGAGCCTTCTGGCTGTGTCATCCCACGGGTGGAGGTGGAAGAGAAAGAACATGTATATGGCGAGAGGCAAACTCACTTTTATTTTTTGAGGTCTTTTCGTGTTACAGAGGTTGGCGTCTAACTCATGTTTCTTCCATCTCAGTATCAGATGCAGCTGAACTCACTTTTTTTAAGAAACTTGGTTTGTCATAAATAACAAATTCCCTCCACATTACAGGCAGAGCTCCCAGGATTTTAATCATCACTATTGGCCCCCACCTGCTAGCATCTTCATCAGGTGTCTGTGCCCCCTTCCTGGAGCTGGAAGGCAAGGAGTGATTCTCTAATGCTCTGACATCACAGGCCCACAGTGCACCATAGGGTGTCCGCGTCCACTCCTCTGTTGCAGATGCATTTGTTTCAGTCCTGTGGTTCTGTTCTATGGTAGTTATTAGTGACTTGTGTGATCTGTCACCTTTATCTAGCTACATGGTAGGATTGGATTTCCCTCTCCACTTAGGTTGCTCTGTATTCTTACTTTGACCAGTGAAATGTGAGAGAAAAGTTCACTCCCAGGCAGAAGCTGTCAGGAGCAGTTTGGCATGCTTCTCTGTACTCGCTTTTCCCTCTGGCGTGACAACTGGCAGTGTTCCACAGGAAACTGTTCCACCATTCTGCTGCCCCCAAGTGATGGTGAGCAGGACCACCTGCTGGCTCGGGAGGGCCGTGAAGTGTGAATGGTTCTAGCAAAGTGTTGGTAGTTTGAGATGCTTGTTTCAAATGTAGTCAGTGATCACAAATCAGCAAGTATGTTTCTCTCTGTACAAACTACTAGTGCCATGAGGCTAGGAGACACTTAGTTAATGGGTGTTCAATAAAATATCTGACGAATTAATTCCAGGAACGGCCTTATTTCTTAATCTCAGCTCAGTTTCCCTTTACTCATTCATGCATTTGATAGTAATCAAAAATTTTGGAAGACTTGGCATGAGGTAATGTGTTCTCTTTCTGTATAAATGGGATGACCCTGTTGACTGTCAGTGGTTTCTCACTGAGCTATTTTCCAGAGTGAAGTTGTTTGTCTTGAAGAATCTAGATGATCTGGTCAGATCTTGTGGCACTGTTTAGGAAAAGCTGTCTGGGACCATGTCATGGTTGGAATATAAGTTGTCCCCCACAGACTCATGTGTTTGAATCCTGTTATTGTTTGGGAAGGTTATGACATCTTTGGGAAGTGGAGCCTGCACATCCCAGCGGGTGGGCCTTAAGGGTCAGATAGCCCCGCCCCGCTTCCTCAAGAAGTCTGCTCTTGCGATTAGCAACTAACTCTCAGCCTCCAGGATGGATGTGACTTAAAGCTGCCTCAGGCTTCTTCCAGTTAGCCATGATTTTTCCCCCGTAATGAATTGTGTCTCTCCTCTGGAACCATAAGCCAAATAAATCTCCCTTTCTTCCCTTAAGTTGCTTGAGTTTGAGTGTTGTCTCACAGCAGCAGAGAGAGTAACCGGTCCAAGGCCACAATGTACACTCATGAGCGAACAGTCAGTGTCTATATAGAGATTGAGCCACAATCTTGGCTTCTTCACCAGTGTCCAAACTTCAGCCAGAATCAGACCTTCTAGGACTGTTATTGTTTTACTCAGTACTCATTTTACTCATGCTTGTGTGTGCAGTTTGAAAGACCCCTGTTTATTCTGTGTAGTAGTTATAGGCCCCTTTATCTGGGCGAAAATCTGAGTCTCCCAAGAATTCCAAACAATACAGTTTCTTTATTCATCTCTAGTGTTGATGCCCTAGAGGAGCCAAGTCTTTGACCATGAAGCATGCCAAGGCGAAGGGTGGCAAAAGGCAAAGGATCACTGACGCTGTTAAAAGATATTGACCCAGTTCTAAGCAGTATGGGCAGAAGTAGACCATCTGAAAGAAATTTGCAAGCAAAGAAACTGTTGTGGGGGTGAACATCATCAAATTCACCCACATGCCAGTTAGCTTTAATTGTTTTACTTGCTTGAAGACAAGGTGCGAAAGAAATGAGAATTTTACTCCCCAGATGGTGTTCTGGTGTCGAGTTACCGGCTCAGAGAACCAGTCAACCAGCAGGGTGGCATTGGCGTAAGGGAGGCCAAGGCTTCAGCCTAGATTTGTAAACAAGGCTCCAGCTGAAATAGGGCGCTTGTGTGTGGCACACAGCCCACGTGCAACTGTATCTTTCTCGTCTAGATTGCTTTTGTGGCCGGTATTATGAAACAAGTGGTGAAGGGACTTTCAGCCCCGCTCCCGCTGCTGAGCCCTTGCCAGGCCGTTCTGTTGTACCAGCAGTTTTTCATCCTCAAGAGCTGCCTGCAGCACAGCAAGACCCTCGCTGAGTACATTAGGAGCGACTACAGTGAAGAATTCAGGTAAGAGAGCAGTGCGTGTGTGCAACCTGCAGTAAAACTACTCTTTTCTCATTTGCATGGAGGCCTGCAAGAGAACCCAGTGTTTAGCAGAGTAGATGCAAGGAAAATTCCATTTTCATTTTTAACTTTTTATTTCCATCATAGGTAAGATAGAAGAGTCCTAGGGATCCAACCCAAGACCTTGGCAATGCTAAGCAAGTGGTGTACCACTATGGGGGATTCTAAAAAGTATTGCCATTTTCTGATAGAATCTCAAGTCAGGAATGACTTGCGAAACAGCAGACTCTCTAAGAACTACTTCTCATTCACTGTCTCTCTGCAGCGAAGCCTACATTGCCAAGCATGATAACTTGTCTGACTTACAGATCTTACTGAAGGAGATTGTGAGTTATGGACCGTGACTTCAAGTCAGTCACTGGGGGAGGGAATCAATCAATGGAAGAAGAACACATTGGGCGTTCTTGTTCCTGTTTGGTCTGCGCCTCTCTTGCTCTCAGTAACAGAATGGCAAGAAGGAGCAGCAGCCAGCATTGGTTCTTCAGGCAGTCTGTTCTGTCCCACAGGGCTCCGCTTCTATTTAAAGGTTGCCAAGCCAAGTGCACTTAGCAGTAGGGTTTGCATTAGACTTGCTAAGGGAACACTCAGGCAGTATCTGCCTCTAACAGGAGGGTGCAGGCATCGGAGCTTTGCACTAGCTGGGGGGGGCAGGCATGAAAAGCTATGAGAGAAGCATCATGGCTTACAAGGGAATAAAGTCAGTCCTCGTCATAGACTTCCTTCCATCCTGTGGTGGTGTGTGAATACTTCCTGGGAGATGCCACACAACCATCTTTCTTTCTTAGGAGATTGACAATAATGGACCAAAGTAACAATCATGCCGAGGTTCACCTTAATGCACCAGTGAGTTTATTTGGGGTATCTACAGGAGTGGGGAGTGAAGGTTACTTACAGAAACAGGAATGATTCTCCCAAAAGCCCACCCAGCATAGCTGACAACTTCGCCCATGACTGCATAGATGGAATCTTCCAGCTGGTCTTCCTCAGCATACCTACCTGAGGGTTCCTCCCAGACCTGTGAGAGGGTGTATGGGCAGGTATGTGCACAGACACCTGCATTCTAGCTCCTTCCTATCCCTCTCCTCCCTCTCTGAGGGAACCATCAGCAAGCAACAGATGTTATTTTAATATAGTCTCAGACAAAGATGGTGGCCATTTGAAGGAAAACACCATACACCACGTGGATATTAAGCCAAAGGGTCCATGCTCGATGCTGTAGGAGGGATGCACGTGGCTCTGAACTGATCCTACAACCTAGTTCCAGCTCCTCCCACTCCTGTCTTCTCACCTTCTTTTCCTTTCCACTGGAAAAAAATGATACAGCATGGAACTTAACCATTTCAAATGTTTAATTCAGTAACTTTGACTACATCTCCCAGTGTTTGGAAACATCACTGTTACTGAAGTGCAGAACATTTGCACTTCAGTCCAATTGCAGCTCAGTGCCATTAAGCAGACACATCTCAGCCTCTCCTCTCCTCAGTCTTTGGTGTCCACTAATCTGTTTCCTGTTTTGGTGGATTTATCTATTCTGGATAAGCATCCAAATGGAGTTATCTGATATATGACCTTTTGCACATGACCTTTTCCATTAGCATGTTCCATTAGCATAATGTTGCCAGATTTGAGAGCAAGTGCCTTACCCTGAGCCATCCCGCTGGCACCATGCCCAATTTTTACAACCTAGTCATAAGCACTTGAAGATCAGGACAACTGGCCAAGTGCTGTACAGTCCTGGAATGTGCCAGTGGCAGGGGCATGTAGTGCTGTCTCATCGCCAAAGCAGACTGCTGTCAGTCCTCATGCGTACTGCACTACCTGATTTGCACCATTGGTGTGCACCTAAGGTTGTGATACTTGTTTTAAACCAGTGGATTTTGAATTTGCTTTGCATCAGAAACCCCTGAGTAGCTAATAACCATATCGATTCAGGTTTGGCCTCGTGTGTACAATTCTGTTTGGCTTTGTCTAGGGTAGGACCTGCAGTGACATGTTTTCTTTTTCTACTTTCATATGTATGTGTATGTGTGTACAGGTGTGCATTTGTGTTTACATGTTGGCCCATGTGGCACATGCATGCGTGTGTGCATGTTGAGGCCCAAGTTGATGTCAGGAATCATCCTCAGTATCTCTTCCATCTTAGTCTTTTGAGGCTGTGTCTCTAATTAAACCCAGAGCTTGCTGATTGGGCTAAGCCGCTAGCCAGCTTGCTTTGAGGATTCCCAGTCTCCATCTTCCGAGGCTGGGATTACAGGCTGACTGTCGCACTGACCTGGTGTTTTATGTGGGATCTGGAGATCTAAACTCCAGTCCTCCTGCTTATAGAGCAACTTTAACCACTGTCTAGTTAATTACAGGTGTCAAATTGATGGTCGAGGGCTTGAACTCTGGGTACATTTGTAGAGAATTAGTAGTTAAGCCCAGAGCAAATCTATGGGAGACTGTCTGGTCGGTGGGGAAGGCCCAGCCCCTGGCGGGCAGGACTCGTCCCTGGGCAGGTGAATAAGTTGAGGGAACTGTTGACACAGACAAGCACGTCTGCCACGTGAGAACTGCCCGTCTCTCAATGGTTCTGCGGATATAATGTGACCAGTTCCCTCGCTCCTGGTGCTGATGTGGGCTCTCTTGCCAAGCGGGACAAGGAACCACACTGTCATAAGAAAAGTTTTCCCCTCATTGCTTAAGCTGTTGAGTGGGAATTTATTGGCAACAATGCACAGTGACTGCAATGACTACCGAGCTGTCCACAGCTCTCCAGGCGCTTCCAACATGTCACTGGGCTGAGCAGCACGCTTTGAAGCCAGGCAAGGGGTGGCTGCGGCCTTCTCTGTAGTATTTCCTGTACACTTGACCAGGCCATGGGGATGGGCTCCTCCCTTTCCTCCTGCCTTGTTCCGGGTGGTCCCTATAGCCTGACATACCTGTCCACTCCATTGTGCACTGTCCAAGGAACCAAGAAGCAGGACCCTCAGCAGTGCAGTGGTGAGAACAGTCCAGGCTTCCTTATTAATGTCCTGATGGTTGACATTATTAATACATTATTAATGAAACTCACTTCCTTTGCTCGGAGTTCTTCAGCAAGCCTAAAGGCGTAAGTATCAAAGATTTTCTAGGTCACAAGAAGGGAGGTTGAAGGGCCGTGACCATTGACCACTGTGGCTCAGACTCCCGCACGCACGGCTTTGGACCGGTGTGTGTGAATGTGCTCTGTGTGGTGATGGGAAAATGCTTCTTCCTAAAGCTCTGTCTTCTTTCTTTGGTCACAGATACATTATTCACGTGTCAGCCTTGGAAAAGAGGCTCCCACTGTGTTACCCTATCACGGAACCCACCACTCAACTTTTTCATGAAATTCTGAAACTGATCGGACAGAAACAGTGTACATAATGTTGAAGAGCACAATGCACTTGCTGACGTTAATATTCACAAGAATAACCTTTGATTTTTTTAACAGCTAGCTGGCCTATAAAGATTCTACCTGAATTCCATTAATATGTCTTTATGAGATTTTTAAGGTTTCTATCTGATTTTTTTTTTAAATAAACCTGTCTTAAGACATGGGTTCAATCCGCACCACAGCAAAAAGAAGGGGAAAAAAAAAAACCACAAAACAAAAAAAATTTCTAAATCCATCCTGTCATATCCAAAGTGGTGCTAGAAGGTAGCATTTCTCCAGAACTAAAAGCTTTTTAAAGACAAGAAAAACTATAAAGGAAACAGACACACGGAGAGAAGTGCTAACGAAGAAGATGTGTTCTGGTGAATTTTGCTGGTGTGGTAAGGGTGGTGGGTATGAAGCCACGAACACCCCAAAGCAAGACTGTTGTGGGGAGCACAACCTATGCAGTGATCACAGAGAAATGCTGAGCATAGGCCGGACTCGGCGCCATCTGTGCATGTTCTGGTGCTAGAAGATGGACAGGCGATGTTGTACCACACAGAATCAGCTCCACACAGTGGAAGGCAAAGAAAGCTTGACTCCCTTCAACATAACTGACTGGCCCTCTGCCTCGTGCCTTGAGGAGCCAGTCCCAGCAGTGCTATGGGGTCCCTGTGCAACAGCGATTATCCAGTGGCTTCCCCACAGCCATTTGACGAATCTTCATATATCTTACGACCAAAGCTAATTTAGTCCCACAAATACTTAACTTTGGTATCACTGTGAGCTCTTGCCCTTGGGCTTCTAAGAACCCCAGAACTGAACTTTCAGATCAACGCACTCTATACACCTTGAAAAAGGACCAGAGAAAAACCTACCTCTAAGGAAAGAGTTCAGCCAGATTCGCTGGAACTGGGTAATGAAATTATAATTTCAGACTCTGTTGAGGAGACCTCACAGGTTCTTATTGTTAATCCAGCCAAAGATATATATTTTACAATGACAGATTGTTTGCTTGCAATAATTGGATTGATTTTCACTGATTTTCTAAGATATTTCTTAGATTTAAGGTTTCTGTAGCTTTATGTATATTTTACATAAAACTAGACTTGCTTTAGCTAGGCATGGAGCTCAGGGACGAGAATATTTGCCTCTCACATGCTGGGTCCTGGTTTTGACTCTCAGTACCACAAAAATAAATCAAACTAAAGAAGCATGACTTGTGTAAAAGTGTACACGCATACGCAGGCACCTGCTGACTTCTTACCTTTCGGTGCCGAGAGGCAACCTCTTCCTCACTTTGCTGGGCTTCCTGTGGACCATCTCCATCCCACAGCCTCATCAGAATTCCTACTTTTTATTCAAGCCTTCTCTGCCACTCCCCAATAAGAGGTCTTCTCCTGTTTGGGAGGCAGTGAAGGGATCAACAAATATCATGGACTGTTAGATGAGGAGTTGTTCCCGTGAGATGGACAGTCAAGAATGTGGAGAGACTGGAGGAACATATAGGCATGCGCCACTTCACCCCAGCAACACTGCAGGATCACCTCTGCTCACCTCTGCTCGGCCTCAGCCTCCAGCCCGGATCCTGACTCTGGATTGCTAGTATCTAGGCTCTGGTTCCTCCCCCATGTGCGGTTCTATACATGTTGTTTCGTCTGCCGTTAAAAAGTATACTTATCCAATCTGTAGGAGCAAAATATCAGGATGCACATGAACTTTCCAAGTTGCTCTAAAGTTAGTGACTTTTTTTTTCCCGAGAGCCAGTGGTTGAATATTTGTGACTTTGAATTTTCTTCTAGTGTATGATACATGTTTATTTCTTTACAGTCTGGGGAGAAGAGAAGAAACCAGAGAGTAATATTTTGATGGATTATTCTTCCTTAGTCTTTCATGTTATGTTTGTTTTATTTGCATGGTTGCCAATGGCAAGAAAATTATGTAATCTGATTCTATTAGGGGTCGCAGTCAACATTTTACACATTGACCTCAAACACATACAATGTAATTATCTCTCAGGGAACCTAATTGTTGATAAAGTTTGGATGTGAATATCACATAAACAACTTTTTTTCCAGAGTTTAGGACTTTTAATATGTCCTAAAGCCCCTGAAGCAAAAATGATAAAACATTTTTTTACAACCCCCAACGCATAAACAACTTTTTAAGAATATAAACGATAGCAAAAAGGTAAGCACACATAACCAGCACTCAGGTTGGGTCCAAGATTCTGGATCTGTTTACTAATAGCACAGGATGCCCATTCTAACATTCCCAAATGTTTTTTTAAAACACATATGTATGAAATTTAAGAGACTTCATTTGAGACTAGGTTAAATTGCATTTTAGACCTTGAGACGTTACATCTTTAAACTTGAATTAATGCAAATATAATAAAACCTACTGTATAGGCTATTAGGCAATTTACATGCATTGGTGAAACACAGGTCTTTTGTACAATTAATTTAAGGTAATAATTAAAAGCAACTTATCTTAAGAGTTTATACAAATATTAATTTTATGTGAATATCTACTCTGTGGATAATGTATATTAAGACGAAACATATGCCCTGGCTACATTCAAACTCAAAAACAGTTGAAGTCTTCAATTCTATTTAGTACTAAGAAATAGAAAAGTCTTGTAGTGTTATTATATTAATGGAAATGCTAACTTGCTAAGTGCCTTCATATTTCAACTGCATATAATTTATTCTAATTTCCTAGGTAGCATAGCTCTTTGTTGTAATATGGTTTCTTCTTGTGTGGATTTGGGCAAACCATAAATCAAGTCATACAGCTCAATTTCAAGTTACTGAATGGGCATAACATACTTAATGGTTTACAGTACAATTCTAAACCTCAATTGCCTTATCCTAGAACAAAAATGTGTTCTTCTACCTCTTCATCCCCACTGTTCCAATATGACGTCTTTGTGATTCCCCAGCATTTACTAGCCGTCCTGACCTTCACCCCACTTCCAACCTGCTTGTATCTTACAACCCCTTCAATCTGCTCTCAAAAGTGGAGTAATCGTCTAGACAAGGAGATAAGCAAAATTTCTGATTTAAAACCTTTGTATTGTTTCCTGTTGCCCAAGATTAAATCTAAAGTCCTTGTGTGGCCCTCTAGGCCTTCAGAGGTATGGCCTGCGGGCTGCCTCTGTGACATGATCCAAAGCATGCCACTCCCCAGTCAAACTCTCAGATCTTAGGAATTTAAACTAGCAAATGGTTTTTGCCTCAGACTGTCAAATGTCACTTTATATTTCAAGTGCATAGAATGCATTCTTCAAAGAGTGATCTTCTTTGGTCACTCAAAAGCAGCCTCCTACCCACTACATTACCGTTGGGTGCATTTATTACTTGTGTGCTCTTTGCAGTGTAAGAAGAATGTAAATACCGCAAGGGTTCGGCAGTTCTTTGTCTTGTCCAATCCTATATCCTACATCCCCAGCACCTGCAGTCCCGCCTATAGTGCCTTAACTGCTCAATGAATAAGTGGAATTAAAAAACACAAATTAGACAGGATTAACTACTGCCTAAGCTTTCATTAGGATTGTTTTTAAAGTCAGTGTAAAAACCATATTACCCATCACTACAGTTGCATGTCAGTCTTCCCGTGGAGCCGTGAGGCTGGAAAGGTGGTTCAGTAGGGAAGAGCATTTGCTGTGCAAAAAGAGGATCTGAGTTCAGATCCCAGCACCAACATAAAAAGCCATGGCTGTGCACTTCCAATTGTAGTGTTGGAGTAAGGGCTGTCAGAGACAGGAGGGTGACAGGTTCAGTGAGAAACTTTGTCTCAAAGGAATAAGGCAGAGTGGTAGAGCAGGACATTTGACATCCTCCTCTGGATTCTGTAGGCATGCACACATGTACACCCCACATACAACATACAGATCTCTCTCTCACACACACAGCACATAGATCACACTCAAACATAACACATACAAACACACATGCGCTGTGAAAGCGGACTACATCAGACAATTGAGCTTGGGCGGAATTTGATATGAACCAGCAGATTAAGATTGCTCCTTATCTCTGCCTTCCCTTCTCAAAGCAAGCCCCTGGAGAGGACTGCTCAGGGAGGTTTTATAAAGCTGGGAAGCAGCAAGGTCTCTGGAGGTTACTGGCCTGAGAGAGTGGGTGTCGGGAGACCTTGGGCAGGAGGACTTTTTCATTTATTTTCTTTTTGACACTTGAGTCTCTTTCCCTTTTTTCATTTATTCTTTGCATGCGTGTGTGTGTGTGTGTGTGTGTGTGTGTGTGTATGTATGTATGTGTGTCTGTCAGAAGCACTGTGTGGCCAAGGGTGACTTCAGGAATCCTCTTGGATTGTTCTACGCCTTTTTGCTTTACGTGGGATCTGGGATTTAGACTCAATTCCTTCTGCTTATGAGGCAAAGACTTAACCCTTGAGTCATCTTTCCAGTGTCTTTCTTTTGTTGCCTTCTACTCGGATCCTGGAAAGCTCAGCAGGCTAATAGGTGAGCAAGAGAAAAGAAAGCAAGATATGCTAAAAATCTGTCCCAAGAATCTGGAAAAGGCAGAGGACCTTTCAATCCCCTACCCTGCTTCTACCTCTGGGGTGATGAGGCAGGGCCATCGTGATGGTGGCAGCAACTGTGGATGTGGTGATTGGCAGTGGACGAGGAGGGCGGAGCATTTAAATCTGGAGGCACGGGGTCACTACCAGCATGTCAGGCATGAAGATGGAGCTCAGTGAGGGTGCACTTGCCTAGCACGTGCAAAGGCCCTGGGTTTGACGCTGAGCACTGAAAATACCAGTAATAGTAATTTTAAGTACTGTTGACCTATAGTGTGGAAGATCCACCACTATTTTCTCCCTGGACTCTATACCATCCTCCAGGCTGTTGACTGACCCATTTAATCTGGAAAGGAAATTCCCATCGTTGTATTTTATTCTGCTTCCATTAGCAATGATGACCACCAGAGGGCACAAGTTGACTAGGAAGAGAAAAGCAAAAATCATGATCTCACCCACGGGCTTTTTTTTTAATTGTAAAAAGTTCATTATCTTGGATCCCCTTCAGTAACCATTTTGTCATATTTCTTATAATAGTGTGCATATATATATATGTAGCTTAATATACACAATAAAATGTATTTTTATTCATAAAGAGTGTACTGAATTTATGACCTTATTGTACAGTGAGTGCTAGAACTTTTCCATTTTTCATGACTGAACACAGACTAAATGACCCAGCCTCTGGCAGCTGGATTCTACTTTGTGCTTCTCTGAAGTTGACCATTTTAGATAGCTTCTATGAGTAGAATTCATGAAGTCTTTGTGTTCTCAAAATCCATGCTGTAGTATCTAACAAAAGTCCTTTCTTTTACAAGGCTGAATAATATTCCAATGAAAGGATATACCACATTTCTCTCCTTATTCATCTATTAGTAGATGGTTGGGTTGTTTCCACCTCTTGATTGCTGTGAGTAATGCCTCAGCATACATGGGAGCACAACATCTTCGAAATCCTGTTTTCAACAATTTTGGGTATGTAGCCAGAAGCTGTATTGTTGGACCATATGACAGTTCGATTTCCTATTTTCCGAGGAACCTTCATGGTTCCTTCCCCAATGGCTCCAGCACTTTACATTCCCAGCAGCAGTGCTGAGTTCGTGCTTTGCCACATCCTTGGTAACACTCATTTTATGCCCTTTTGATTGTGGCCATGCAGTATGAGGTAATGGACATGTCACTATGACTTGACTTTATGTTTCTCTGATAATTAGCAACACTGGGCATCTTTACACATGTCTGTTGGACATATATTTATGTGCCTCCTTTGGGAAAATACCTCTTGAGGTGTGTTGTAGTTTGTCTTCTTGCTGCTGATAAATTCATAACCAATAAGCTTAGAGGAATGGGGATTTTGGCGTACAGTTGTTTAGTTACAGTTCTTTATTCAGCAAGGAGCATTCATACCAATTCCAGGAGCCGAAGGAACCGACCACATCATTTTCATCATAAGGAGCTGAGGAAGTACCACAGTGGGCTTATGTTCATGGAACTCTGTTCTTATCAGCTCCCCCATATTTTCCAACCAGCTCAGGGAACAGTTCCACCCACCATGGGTTGGGGCTTCTCCATCAATTAGACAATCTCCCGCAGGTTAGCTTGGAGCTTCCATTAACTATTGATTCTTTGCAGATATGCTCAGAGCTCAATCTGAAACTGTCAAGTTGACATTTGTATCCATCACAAGATCTTTTGCCCACTTTTGTTTCCTTATTTTGCTTTTGAGATGGAGAAGTTCCTTATAGGTTCTGAATATTAACCCATTGTCAGACTTGTCCTATCATTCTGTGAACAGCTGTTCATTTTGTTGACTTTTTCCTTCACTATGTAGACGTTATCTTTGGTCTCAGGTCTCATCCAAGATCACATCTGTCTTGTATGTTTTTGGTGTCATACTGGAAATTCTTGCAAATCTTCCAAGTTAAATGATTTTCCTCGTTAAACTTTACTATACTAGAAATGTGCGTAGAATATAAGTATCTTTTATGAAATCAACGGAAATTTAAAGTCTAAGTTTACAAAGTTAAATGACAAACTAGTATTGTAACAGCATTGTTGAAAGTCCATCTCTTGTGACATGTACATACACACCACTGCAATTCAGACCCTCAGATGTGGCACCTGAGATCACATGAGGCTTTTCTTTCAGGACCAATGCAATCTTTATTCTGAATCTCATTTGGCTTGACCTTACACTGTCTTTCTAGCTAGTGACAAGTTCTCCCACTTTGAGACAGTAGGACAATGTAAACAGTGCAAACACTGGCCCCTAAGTCTTGGTCTTCAAGGTCATACAACGAATTTAACTGTCCCATGAGGGGTGGGGGATGTTGCGCAGGTGTAAGCGTGTTTCTGCCCGTCATGCATGAGGTCTTCGGTTTGATCTCCAGCACTGCATAAACCTGGGTCTGCTGGGGCCACATTGGTATCCCAGCACATGGGAGGTGGAGCTTAAGAATCATGGTCAAGGCATTCTCGGCTGCACAGTGAGTTTGAGACTGGCCTGGGTTATATAAAACAAAGCCAAGTAAATCCCATCAAACTCCGGATTGGAATCAGAACCTTCACTTGAGTTGCTTTGTTAGCAGGGGATAAGTGCCAGTGTTTGAGGCACAGTGACCTTGCTTCATGGCTGGCCTGGGTGAGTTGGGTTCATACCTCTTCTCCATGCCCTAACTTTCAATTTCAAAAGTGTCCTCACATGGATGATATGTGTAAGATTTTACACCCTGATTATGAGACAGTACTGGCCTAGAGTTTTAAGATCAGGGTGTTTCTGTGTTTTGACAGTAGGAATTAGGAAACAGTTAAAAGCTGATTTACAGAAGTTTCATGGACTTCCTTGAGAGAGCATATCTAGTTAATATGAACAAAGCTCTGGGAGTCACACCACATTTCAGATATATCATTCTGATCCCTCTTGGCAATTCCCCCTTTTCTCCGTATCCACAAACTCTGGGCTGTGAGATAGTAGAGAAAGTGAAGGACCTCGTCTCTGCCAGGCTCCATCTCTGAGAGGATGTGAGGTCATTTCAGGTTAGGGGGAGCATCGCTTCTGGAACACTCACATTCATGGAGAAGCTGGAAGAGAGGCCAGCAGTTTTGTAACCATATGACTCAGCCTGGCTGACCTTGCGCACAGCGGTTGCCATACAACATGACTCCCCATTGCCAAGGCCCCAGGCTGAATCCAGTGGCCAGAATGACTTAGATGCTTCTGCGTGAGCAATGGTGACCAGATGGCATACAGTGGTGACTTTTAAAAGGAGCCTGAGAGAATGGTTTCTTTAAGAAATATAGGGAACATTTTGAGAACAAGTATACATGTATGGGTGGGCAAATTTGATTGGATGCAGGAACCAAAGTGGTACCCACACTGAAATATACTGATGTTGGTTTGTTGGAGCAAAACTACTGGGAGTATCCTGGCAACTTCAAGTCCACATTTCTTCAGAGGATGACTTATTAGCATTATTTCATATTTATCAAGTCCCAACTAGGACAACTTGTCATAATGGCCAGAGAGAAAAGGGAAAAATGTTCCCTTTGTCTCTGACACTGCCCACTGGTAGGAGAAATTAAAGTTGTCTAGGGGTTTGGAGGTAATCATGCAAGCAACTCAGTGAAATTATCTTTCTTCTCCCCGAGGAAAAGATTGCGATAAGACTCGCCTGTGAAATTACTGGATATTCAGGGAGCACAAAAATAATTAAAATGGGATCTCTGTGGCCAACAATGTTCATTCTAGAAAGTACAACCTTCAAAACTTTTGCCATGTCATTTATATGGTTTACTTGATATTTCTTAATCTTATTTACTTAAACATTTTCTGGGGCTGGAAAGGTGGCTCAGGGGTTAAGCCTCTGCCTTGCAGGCGGAAGGTCCTGAGTTCAGATCCTAGACCCCACCTATAGACGCCAGGCGGAAGCAAGGGCGACCTGCGTTTCTGGTCCTGGTAGGGTGGAGCCTGTGAATCCCCGGGCAGAGTAAACAAAGAGGAGGTGGAATGGTTCCCCGATTTCATCTGCGGTTCTACACACACACACACACACACACACACACACACACACACACACACATACATATACACACATACATACACACACGCACACATGCATACACGCACAATTGAATAAATAATAAATAATAATAATAAATTAAAAATTTTCTACTATCTCTCCTTGCCTTATCTTTATACTAAAGAATATCTGGGGACTCACAGAATTGATGAAATATATTTTATTTCAATTATTTATATTTTTTCAAAACTTTATTGAAAATATAAAAGGTTTTCAAAACTATTGAAATATAGTTTCTGTAGAGTACAGAAATATATTTTAAAAACAACTTGTATATACTTCTAATACGCATTTAAAAATAAACAAAATTAAGATTTTTTTCCAAAATCTTGTTCTTTAGATGTTCTTTAAATGGTCTAAAATTATCTTTGTATTACTCTATACAGAAGGAATAATCAATGGAATCAATATACAAGGGTAGAACAAGTCAGATGTAAGGGTGCAAAGAAGCCCTTCCCATGATGATGGAAAGAATGCTATTCTTGACTGGATACCTTGCTGTAGTTTGAAAGTGAACGCTCCTCCACAGGATCACGTGTTTGGACGCTTGGTCCCCAGCCGGTCATGCTGTTTGGGAAGCTATGGAACCTTTAGGAGATGGAGCCTTGATGGAGGAAGTGCTCTCCTAGGAGCGGTCTCTCTCTCTCTCTCTCTCTCTCTCTCTCTCTCTCTCTCTCTCTCTCTCAGCTCCTTCGCCTGTCACTTGTGTTCCCTTCCATGATGTCCTCTGGCCCCATTGGAACCCCAAGCCAAAGAATAAACCCTTACCCCTTCATGCTGCTAGGGTCCGAGTCTCTCCCAGCAACAGAAGAGTAACTGGAATGTACCTCGAGAAGATCTACTTAGAAATTCGGTGCTTGAGGAAACGTCAAGGAACATCTAATCTGTGATTCTAAAAACTAAAGCAGTGGCGAACAAAAATGAGCTCTGACAAAGTTTGGTGGTGAGTTTTCAGACATTCCAATTAGTCACAGTCTTACTTATCCGTATGCGTGAAATACTGCGGAGTAGCATTGTGCCCGAGATTTAGAGAAGTGAGTAGAAGTAAAAACACAGAAGTGAGATGCCCAGTCGGGGTGTCAGGTTCTCTTGGAAATGAGTGCTTCTGGGTAAGTGGAACTGGAGAGTAAGACAAGGTGAGACCACGCAGAAGCCACACGTACAGACACCCATGTGAATACATACATGCTTGTATATGAATACAAAAAAAAAATGAGTTGGGGTCACTGACATGGTTCAGTAGGCAAAGGTGCTTGCCACACAAGCCCAATGAGCAGATCCAAGCCCTAAACCCATGTGATGGAAGGAGAGAACTGATTCCCAGAAGTTGTCCCCTGACCTTCACACATGCCATGGCATGCATGTGTCTGTGTACACACACACACTCCCACACATAGTACATTTGAGAAACGTAAAAGTAAAAAATCCACAGGATAGCTCAAGATAAAGTGTTTGCCTATTATTGGCAAAGTCTTCTGTCTCAGTCCCCAAGAATACAAAGCTAAACAAAATCTAAAGAAACCAAAGTTCCACGTGGGTAAGTTAGTGGGCTTTCTGTCACCATAATAAATACCTGAGATAGTGATTGGATACCTGCTGTAGTTTGAAAGTGAACACTTACAGTTTGCTGTGGCTCACAGTTTGGGGTGTATTAGTCTATGATCAGTTGGCCCCATTGCTATGGGCCTGTGGATAGGCAACCTTGCTGTGGGGGCATGAGGTGAAGCCCCTCATGGCCAGGAAGAGAATACTGAGGGTGGCCTCGAGTCCACACTTCCAAAGGCCCAGACATCTCTCTCAGGGTCTACAGTACACTTCCCATAGCACCACCCTCAGGCTTAAAGCTGTGTCACATGGCACTTGGAGGACATTTAAGCTTTGAACCAGGGGCTGGTGAAATAGCTCTGAGGGTAAGGTGCCTGCTTGCAAACCCAGGAACCTGAGTCCTATCTCTAGAAGCCATGCGGTGGCAGAAGAACTAACTTCTGAAAGTTGTTCTCTGGCTTCCACCTGTGCACCTTGGTATATATTCAGTATCTCTCTCAATAAAATATCATAAAAAGATTCAAACCATAGCAATGAGATATGATTTCTCACTCTCTTGTATGGCTAAAATCAAAGAAGATGGATAATGACAAGTGTTAGTAAAATCAGAAAAAAACTTAGTACATTACTGGTAGGAATGTAAAATGTCACAGATGACTTTGAAAATAGTTTTGCAGATTCTGATTGTGAGACATAAGTTAGTTTATGCTCCAGCAATTCTACTGTTAGGTGTATACTCAAGAGAATGAAAACAGAGAAGCAGATTAAAAAATCTGCTTATGAATATTCATGGCAATATTATTCCTAATAACCAAAGATGGAAAGGGTCTACAGGCTTATCAACTGATGAGTAGATAAAGGAAATGTGATACCTTTGTGCTATGTAATATTTGACTACAAAAGGAAAGAAATATCATTGCATTACAACATGAATGAATCCTGAAAACATTACACTAAAGAAGTTAGCCACAAAAGATCACATGTGATTTTGTGTCTGTAATATCACAAATAGGCAAATCTACAAAGATAGAAAGTATATCAGAAGTTACTTAGGACTAGGTGAGTTTCTGGAATGGAGTGGGAGGATGACTGTAATGGTTTGGAGTTCTGGGGTCTATATGATGAAAAATCTTATAAAATTGATTGTGATGTTTACACAACTCATTGCATACACTGATGTCAATGAAACTTTTTAAAAAAAACACATTCAGTAATTTACAAACAATAAATGTTTATCTCTACAATTCTGGGGGCTGGAAAGTACAAGATCAAGACACGAGTAGATTCACTGTCTACTAGGAGCCTACACTGGTTCATACGTGGCCATTTCTCATTGTGCGCTCACGAAGTAGGAGAGAGAGAACTCTCTGGAGTCTCGTGTATAAGAGAACTGCTATAGTTTGAAAATGGTTTGCCCTCCCTGAACCTCTTGCTGGAGTTTAATTTCCATTGTAAAGTTTTAAGAAAGTAGAATCACCATCCAATTATGGTGTTTAGAGATATCGTTAGGTTATTAGGATTAGGATCAGATTAGAGCCATGAGGAGATACTGAGTAAACAGAACAGACAACACACACAGCACACACATATACCATACCACATACAGTAACCACATCACACACACTGCACATCACACACACACACACAACATACACTAACCATATGCATCATACACCACATCACATACACTGCACACCACACACACACCATACCACATACACTAACTACACGCATAACACAACATCACATAAACTGCACATCACACACATACACAAATTCACACACACCAGATATACAGATTTCTTACTTAACAGAGACCAAAAACACATACACACACTTCACACACAGATTGCTGACTAATAGAAACCATACAGCACACACACACCACCACCACCACCACCACCACCACCATACCACAACTACATTTGTATCTTTTTCATGCAATGACCTATGCCACCTGAGATTCTGCCAGCAAGAAGACCATCACCTGTGGGGGACGACTCACACTGCAACTCTGATATCTACTACTGGGCTAACAATCAAAAACAATCACCAACACCAATCCCATTCGCAAAGGCTCTGCCCACATAACAAGTCACTACTTCAAGGCCCCGCCTCCAGACACCACCTGTGACAGTTCCAGCTGTCAACGGGACACTTGAGTTGTGGTCTTTTGAGCACACTATGAAGAATTTGTAGTTAGGGCAGGCCTGTGGGCAAGCCTGTGAGAGACTGTGTCATAAGTAGATATAGGTGTCCACTTAACAGTTGAGAGTCTGAGCTCTGGGTACATTTGTAGAGAATTAATAGTTAAGTCCAGAGAACCTGAAGAGATTGTCTACTTGAGGAATGTCTAGCCCATGATGGGTGGGACTAGTCCCTAGGCAAATGAATAAGAGGAGGGAACTGGTTGAGAAAGCTGGCATCCTTTAGTGTACTTGGCCAAAGATGCTGGTGTGGCAAGTAAGGATTGTCCCTCTCAGCCATTATGTGGATATGGTGAGGCCAGTTCTCTTGGCCCTTGGTGTTGGTGTGAGCTCTCCTGCTAAGCTGGACAAGCAACTGTAACCAGGAGTCGTAAGAGAAAATAAAGCCCCTGTTCTCCTTAAGCTGTTTTGTCACGAGTTTATCAGCAACCATGCAAGTGAATTGTGACAGATTGTCATGACTGATGTGGGAAAGCCCAGTCCAAAGTGGGTGGGACCATTCCCTGACAGACAGAAGGTTAATTCTCTGGGCAAAGCAGACAGCAAGCTTTGGGCTTTGCTCTGTGGATACAGTATGGTCAATTGCCTCAACTCCTGCTGGTATGACTTCTACCACAAGGATAAAAACCTCTTTGTTCCCCTATATTGTATGGATCATGTTATTTATTATAGCAAGGGAAATATGAAACTAAGGCACCATTATATTGGGGCTTAAGATACCAAACATATCTTAGAGGAAGCACACAAAAAATTATCTATGGCTGCTACTTTTAGCCTAAACTTTAAAATTTTCAGCTATATAAAAAGAGAGCCCCATTTCACTGTGCCTTTGGAGAAGCACTGACAGCTAAGTGTGGAGATTGGGCCTTGGGCAAGGCAACTTCTCAGTTCCTGGAATGCATTTGGGGACTTACATGTTCATTTAATAAATATTAATGATGCGCTTTCTATGTCAGGCAGTATTCTAGTTCCTAGATACAGTGGTGAATTAAAAAGAATCTCTTACCTTACAGACTTTATATTCTAATAAGAGATCCTTTCCATAATGAATACTATTCTATCTGGAAGTCTTGGGTCAATGCCTCTGCTCTAAGAGAGGGCATTTCACCTCTCCTATGCTGAGCAGACTGAACTCATCCCAGGTTGAATAGCTCTGTCCCATGAGTTATGTCCACAATATGGTCTGAAAGCAGCT
The DNA here is from genome assembly GCA_023101885.1 of Typhlomys cinereus. NCBI lineage: Eukaryota > Metazoa > Chordata > Mammalia > Rodentia > Platacanthomyidae > Typhlomys > Typhlomys cinereus. The sequence goes on from JALPQD010000103.1 coordinate 740,745, forward strand.
ACATCCACCTCTGCTGATCTGAAATCACTGCTATTTCACATCAAGACTACAGAAATCTCTTTCTGAATGGACTCTCTGAACCTTCAGCTTCCACACCATCATTAATCAACCAGATTACACTTTTCTACTTAAAACCTGTAGGTGAGCACGGGGTCCAGGCCTAGCTGACTGCTGTGGCCAGGCTGCTGAGTGAGCAAAAGCCACTCTGTTCACAAGCCAGTTAAGCACCCTTACTAGTAGTTGGCCTGCTGTGCTAGCTAGACTCCCAGTGCCCTACCCAATCTCCCTGCCTCTAGGTGCTTTAGAATGGCAGTCAGAGCTTGTGGTCTGGCCGGCCCTCCGAAAAGGGTCCCTGTGTATGTGCCAGTGACTGGATTGGCCAGCTGCCCCTATATGAGTCTTCGTTCCTGCACAATAAAGTGGACACCATCTTTCCCCTGCATGGTGTCTCCGGTGCCTGTCTCTCTGTTTCTTAGTGGCATCGTCGTCCTCACCCCTGTCGTGCCCCGTGAATAGCCCTGGCTGGGCCACTGCAACGACCAGCAGAGCTCCTGGTCGCTGCTGCTATGCCCACCACTGCAACAAAAACCTAGTAGCTTTTCTGTTTTTCTTTCATTCAGTCCAAAATTGCATGACTTGGGGAGGCCCTACCTGATTCCTGTCACTAAGTTGGGTTTGTACTCCCCCCGACCCCAATGGTCTTTTCTCATTAGCTTGGATGCACCAGTCCCTTCACATGTCAACTTCTACATATGCTGTACCTCATGCTGTACCACTTCTCCAGGTTGATTTCCATTAGCATTTGTAAGACTCAGATTAAATATCACCACTTAGTGACTTCATCTCTGATTCTATCCTTTTATAGACTTTTAATCACTATTCCTTCTATCACTTATTTAATGAGTATCAGCTCTATTAGATTATGAATCTCATAATGAAAAACCATGCACCTGTTTGTCACGACATCTCTTTACCTAGACATAGATGCTGAATATATATTTCAATGAGAAAGATGTTTCAATAAATAAGATGTGTTTGGACAAGATGATGAAAAAATAACATTAAAAATGGAAAAATACTTTGTGGTTAAATATTATGAATTCATGTAAAATAGGATAAAATGATAAAAGAGGACTATGAGCAGATAATGCATAAAGGAGAGGGGGAAAGAGAGACTCTGAGATGGGAGAAAACAGGCAGGTTTGCAGCCTTCTTGCAAGAAGAGGAAGAGGAGGAGGAAAAGAAGGGCTTTTATTTAAGTTCTTGGCTGGTCTCAGATCCTATCAAGATTAACTATAGTAGAGCAGGAGATGTGACTTAGTTGGTATCACTGTTTGAAAATGAGTGCCCTTCACAAGCTCACGTTTGAATCCTTAGTTAATGTTAATGTTTGGGGAGGCTGTGACACCTTTAAAAGCGAGAGCCTCCACGAAGGAAGGGATGTCCCGGGGGTGGGGGAGGCTCGAGGTTTGGAAGCCTAGTCCTGCTTCCTTTTCTCTCTTGTTCTCTCTGCCTGATGAGGGCTGTGGTAACCTGAGTCAGCTTCCAGCTTCTGCCTCTAGCCAGGCCTTCTTGTTATGTGATTCCCGCCATAATGGACTATAAGCAAAACAAATATCCCCCCCCCTTTCCCCTAAATTGTATATGAATGTTGTCTCATTGCTGCAAAACAAGAGTGACTGCAACAGCCGGTAGAGTCTTGCCTAGGTGCAGTCCTGGGTCTAACCCCAGCATGAACAAACTGGGTTTGGTCACGCCCATCTGTAATCCCAGCCCTGGAGAGGCAGAGGGAGGAGCATCAGACCTCAAGGTCGCCTTCAGTTACATAGTGTGTTCTAAGTCAATCTGTCTCTAAAAAATAAATTAACTAATTAATGAGTTAATTAGCCACAACAGAGGCCTAGCCTTTGAAGAATAAAGCAGAAAGCAATTTCTCTGCTTTTATGAGTGAGGTTTTCAAATCTCATCCCAGGTTAAAATTATCTAAGATAACTTGTTCATCTCTTCTTTGTGCTGCCCAGGTGGAGATAGCTAATTGAAAAAAAAAAAATGGAAGAGAATTTTTGGTCTTATCATTGCCAGGCAGAGGAGGGTATCTCCAGAAAGAAATGCCTAATAACGCATGAAAGCACAGCCCAGGGTCAGGCAGACCTTTGCCTTGTGTGGATGATGGGTAGATGTTGATGGGTAGAATGCCACTTTTTAGTAAAGTGGGAAGGAATGACAGGGTGAATGCCTGGTAGAATTAGGATTTAATGATACATCATACTTAAGAAAAAAATATTCAAAAGATCTTTTCTGAAGTGTACAAGATATGAATTTCAATGATGCTGCAAAAGAAACATGCTGGTAACCTTAAAGCACAAAGGAGCATCCTAACCGTGCTCTGACCTTCTGTAGTGGAAAAAAAGTTTATTTCCAAGCCAGTTTAGTAATGCTGAGACATGAGAACACTTAGCTTTATGAAAAATGGTAGAAATGAATGTATTTGCTGGGGTTCTAGTGTAGCCACACCAAGTGTTATAACAACTCCACTAGCCAATTACTGAGTGCTGTGTGGAGTACTAGAAAGATAGATAAGCCTATCACCTACTTCAAGAAACTTGGGGCTGGAGAGGTAGCTCAGGGATTAAGCCTCTGCCTTGCAGGCGGAAGGTCCTGAGTTCGGATCCTAGACCCCACGTATAGACGCCGGGCGGAAGCGGGGGCGGCCAGCGTTTCTGGTCCTGGTAGGGCGGAGCCTGTGAATCCTGGGGCAGAGTAAACAAGGAGGAGGTGGAGGCGTCCATGGTGGTTCCCGAATTCGTCCGTGGTTCTACACACACACACACACATACATACACACACTCGCACACATGCATACACCCACAACTGAATAAATAATAAAAAATAAAAAAAAATAAAAATAAAAATAAAAAAAAGAAACTTATGGAACAGCAATATAATGCAAAGTAGTGATAATACATGGCCAGGAGATTTTAAAGTCCTAAGTCATAAGACTTACATTGTATTCGGTCATCAAAAAAATTTTCAGAAAGTAGGTCATACTGGAGATGAGGCTTAAAAACTACCACTCCTGGGCCTCCACAGGCATACATACTCCAGTGCACTCAAGTACACACACCCCCTCACACTCACACAAATGCAAACACACACACACACAGACGCACAAACATACCTACATAAAAGGAAAAAATAAATAAAATACACTAACCTATGAGGGTCATGAGTAAGGGAATTGCATTCCAGGAAGTGATACTAGCAAAGGCACAGAAGTAAGGGAGAAAATAAATTATTGGGAAACTCAACAGAATATAAATGGTGAGTGTTTGGGAAGTGGGGACCACAACTGGAAAAGCAGGTGGGAGTCAGAGTTTGAAGAGCTTTCCACTTATTCACTCAGTCAACATCCATTCACTGAGCATTTATCTGGCATTGTACCGAATACGGAAGAATAAAAAACCCCAGTAAATTCCTTGAACACTGTAGCCACAACTGTGTATTCACAGACTTCTGTGGGGAGAGGCTTGGATACTCTTAAGGTAAAATAAAGTCCTACTTCTTGTCTGCAATTTTCATATGGATTCAGCCAAATTTACCAGTGGTGAAGAGAATTCAAAGGAATTCTGAAGAAGACGAAAGAAACACATTTGCAAGCAATTCTACTTTCAGGTTACATTCTAGTTTCAGGGAACTGGGTCAAATTCCTTAGCAGGTTTGCAAGAATTTAACCTGTTCTTTTCTGGGAGAAAGAGGCTTGGAGTGCATACCACAAAAAGCTGGACAGACTGTTTATCACAGAGAGGGGGGAAATATGGCAATGATTTTATCCAGATGGCTGATTCACTAAATGGACCAATTTTGGAATTTTGGTCTTTAGCAACGGAACCTACTGTTCAGGGATTCCTGGAATGAACCTCACAGCTGTTTTCAGCCTTGAACAAAACCAGAATATCAATACATGAAGTGGGTTGTAACACACCTCACACCTTGAGGGTGGAAACCAGGGTCAGATTTTAATGGCAGAGGGGCTGGGCTGGTCATTAAAAAGAATTGGATATGTCCATATTTAAGCTCTTTCACAAAGAAATGTGGAACAACAAAATATTTTAAAAAGAATTCAAGGTAAGTGGAATGCAGAACAATTTTAGGGCTTACAATTAAAATGCAATGATCCAACACACCAGGGAAAGGGATACATTTTAAGTTTTTATTTATGTATCTTGCTGTAGTGCTGTGACAACAAAATGACATCTGTGAACCAGAGCGTACAATCACCAACAGTGAATAACTTCCATTACACCACGGCTAGGACAGTAAGCTTTGTGTAGGAGACATAAGCATATAAGATGGCCACACCAAATAATTGATAATCTTATTTTTTCAATCAGTAATACTTTATAATCTCACTGTTAATAGACCTATAAGTTATCTGGGTGATGGGATGTGTGGGGATTGAATTTAATTTTTAAAATGCTTCATTTATTTATGTAGAGGAGAGAGGGGGCGGAGAAGCAGGTACATGCCATGGCACATAGAGGGAGGTCAGAGGACAACTTTTGGAAGTGGGGTCTCTCCTTCCACCATGTGAGTTTCTAAGGTTGCCATGTTTGCAAGCACCTTACCACGGAGCTATTTCTCCAGCTCTTTTTTCTCTTAATTATTTTATATTTCTATATTTTCTATTTTTACATTTTATTTACTTGAAAGAGAGAGAGAGAGAGAGAGAGAGAGAGAGAGAACACAAGTATACCACGGTGTGAGTATGGAGGTCAGAGGACAACTTTCAGACCTTCAGAACTTTGTTCTCTTCTTTCAACATGCAGGTTTGAGGAACTGAACTCAAGTCACCAGGTTTGCACAGAGGCACTTTTAGCTGCTAAGCCTTCTCTCTGACCCACAGGAGCCATTTTTAAAGATCAAACTTCTAAATTAGAGAGATGATTTAGTGGTAAGAGTTCTGGCTGTGCCAGCATGAAGATCTGAGTTTGAATCCCTAGCACCCATGTGAAAAAGCAACCAAACAAACTAGGCATGGTCACATGTGTCTGTAACCTCAGCACTAGAAGGCAGAGAGAGGTAGATCTTAGGAATTCCTTGGCCATTCAGTCTAACCAAAATGGTGAGCCTCTCATTCAGTGACAGACCTTGTCTTAAGGGAATAAGGTAGAGAGTGATAAAGCAAGACACTGGTGTCCTTCTCTGATCTCTATGAATATATGCATAGCTGTACACATATGGCATACGCATTCACAAGTATACATCGGAAACACACACACACACATATCAAATTTCTATCCAGATGTCTCTCTCTGTAGCTTGGAAAGGAAGACATCAGAGAAATATCATTCACTTAATTCAGCCAATAAGTATTTGAATGCCTAATATATTACTTCCACATTGCTTAACTCTATAAGGACGATTGTTGGAGAATGACAGCTAAAGATATAGAATCAACACAATTAGATAAAGATATAAGACAGTACACAATCAGTTGTTAATTGCTCTCCTTCATATATACTTGTGCTAAAAATGTACCCTTGTAAAATTGTTTTGCTACCATGGTAACAATTACTAAGAAATGCATAGATGCACATATGAATAGGTTACAGAATTGTGTGTGTGTGCATATTTAATGCATAGTGTTCTTCTAGTCAAATAAATAGTTACTTTTAAAATTTTTTTTAATTATTATTAATTCAACTGTGTGCATATGCATGTGTGTGTGTGTGTGTGTGTGTGTGTGTGTGTGTGTGTGTGTGTAGAACCATGGACGAATTCGCAAACCACCATGGACGCCTCCACCTCCTTCTGCCCCGGGATTCACAGGCTCCGCCCTACCAGGACCAGAAGCACAGGCTGCCCCCGGTTCCGCCTGGCGTCTATACGTGGGATCTGGGATCCGAACTCAGGACCTTCCGCCTGCAAGGCGGAGGCTTAACCCCTGAGCCACCTCTCCAGCCCATAAATAGTTACTTTTATTGTGGTTCTGTTTTATAGAGCTGGGAATTGAACTAAGGGCCTTTCTCTGCTAAGCAAATCTTCTACCAGTTAGTTATATCTCCAACATAAAAAAATGGTTCTTAAATCCATTTCTCTTCCTTTGTGGATACTGTGTATTTAAGTCCTCAAAGAAAACTGCACCGAAAGTATGCTTCTCCATCCGTGCTGACCATGTGGAGTACGGGGCTTTTACTACTGCCAAAGCTTCCGAGTTTCAGGCTTTCATGACTTTGGAGCAATTTGTGATTCTCCAATTGCTCTGAAGGGATGAGATGGGAAGTGGGAGAAGAACTGGTTCTTGAAGCAAACTCCCACTATATATGCTCTGTTGATGGGCCAGGACCTTTTCACACTCTATTTTCACCAAAGAAGCCATTTCCCATTCAATTACATGAGTAGCTGTTTGGGAAGTGACCACAGAATCTATGTGTGGAGAGACACCTCGGCAGTTAAAACACCTGTCACACAAGCAAAAGGAATGGCATTCAGATGCCCAGATTTCATGTAAAGTACCCAGATAGGCATAATGGCTCACCTGTAACTCCAACTTCAGAAGGCAGAGAATGGGAATCCCCAGAGGAAAGTGATTATCCAGATTAGCCCTGTCATTGAGCTGTGAATTTAGAGACTCAGCTTAAAAAAAATAAGGTTGAAGAACGATCAAGGCTGATCCTACTATCACCTTCGGGCCTTCATAAGCACACATGTACCCATCCACATGCAAAACATGCATATAGACATTTAGGCACCCCGTAAAACACATCTACACATGAAAATGGAACAAAGAAACAGAACAATCATGAGTGAGAAATTCTAGAGACTGGAAGAAAATCTTAGCCAACTGTACACAGAGGATAATATCTACAATACATAAGGAACACAGAAAACAAAACCATTTGGTCATTAAATGGGTTAATTAATGATATCGTTCTCGAAGGACTCTAAGAACCAATTTCTTCAAATCTTTATAGGAACAAAAGTGGTATCAAGTTATTAGTTAGACTTGAATATTAAACAATACAAAGTTATGCATGTTACATAGTATGCTGAAACTGTTTGAACATTAGGTCTTTAAGAGACATAATCAAATCATTTATCAACCTGCTTATGCAGACAGAAGATCAAATAAGGACATACTCGTAGTATTTGGGAAACTTCTCATTTTGTTCAGAATGCTATATGGGATACTATAATACAGGAACTGCATTTCTCAACAAATAAATATACATTAATAATAAATGTTTACCTATACAATGATATGTAAGACTGCGCAGTGGAGGAAGCAACATCTGGAACATCTGGAAGGAGGCTGTTATGACATGCAATGATAATTATACCGCAGGGCTGGGCTAAGAGGTATGGAGACTCACCAAAGAACACCCGACTCATAAAGGTTGGAGGTAGGAAAGCAAGTGTCAGGGGAGCTTTCTCAAATGAAAGATGAGAACTCCGTCAAAGATGAGAAGAGCTGCTTCCTTCCGGTCCCAGGAGCTTCGGGAGCCGCCGGTTACTACATGCCAAGTCCAAGAACCACACCACACACAACTAATCCTGAATCTTCAAGAAATCCTGTTCACAAAGATATGTTTCTTAAGGGGTCGACCCCAAGTTCCTGAGGAACATGCGTTTTGCCGAGAAGCACAAGAAGGGCCTGAAGAACATGCAGGCAAACAACACGAAGGCCACAAGCGCCCACACTGAAGCCCTTACCGCAGGGCCGGGCTAGGAGGAGCCCAGGAGGTGAAGCCTAAGGTGTCAAAGGTCCCAGCCGCAAGCTCAGTCAGCTTGTCCTCACCGCCCATCCCAAGTTTGGGAAGTGGAATCCTACCTACATGGCCAAGGGTCTCAGGCTCCAGTAAAAGGCTAAGACACCAGCTGAAGCCAAGACCAAGACCCCAGCCAAAGCCAAGGCTGTGGCTCCATCTCAGGCCAAGGCTGCGGCTCCTGCTCCAACTCGAGCTCAGGCTCCCAAAGGTGCCCAGGCCCCTGCGAAGGCCCCACAGTAAAGGCCTCTGTCTGCCACTGTGAAGACAGATGGACTGGAGTGGTTCCCCTTACCCCCTTTTGCAGATGGCTGGTGTTCTGTGTTGTTTGTATAAATAAATCTAAAGCAGGCTATTTAAAAAAAAAAAAAAAGATAAGAAGAGCTATGCTGGTCCTCTGAACCAGCCCTGGCTGGCAGTATCCAGTGTACAATGATTTAGTGTACAACGAATGCACAGACTGAAGAGGACAAACCATATTTCTCCCGCCCCCTTCAGGTAGAGCTCTGCTTCTGCCAATTAGATGCACCTGGAAGGTGGAGCCCAGGCTGCTGCCATCTGTTTCATTTCTGCTGGCAATTCAGTTGTGGAGGCGTTGGACTTTGCTGTAGAGTGTGTTTAGGCATCAACTCTGTGGGGGAAGAAAGATAGTCGCAGGGTAGAAACTGACTTTCTTCTCCTTGGATCACGGTGACAGTGTCTGTCCTTGGGCTCTACCGCCCAGTGAATGTCCCTCACTCCTTGCCTTTCTAATTACTGCAGACGCAACAGCTCTGCCAGGAGACTGTGAAGCAGATTTGTCTTAGGAATCATTCCTTTCAAATTTCCAGTGTTTTGGGGAGCTCTTGGTACACTATATTATATTTCTGTTTGCTGCAATTTATTTGAGTAGTTTCATTTTTTTTTTCATTTTTTTCATTTAATACTCCAACACAATTTTTAAATGTAAAAATGTTATGAATAATCCATTTGTACAGATCAAAAATTACATTTTTTTTCCTATTAAGAGCCAAGGCAGGGCTGGAGAGATGGCTCAATGGTTAAGCCTCTACCTTGCAAGCAGAAGTACCTGATTCCAAATGCCACGCAAAAAATGCCAGGCAGAAATGGTGGCAGCCGCACTTCTGGCTCTGGAAGGTGGAGCCTGGGGAATTCCAGAGCAAAGCCAAGAGGAGGTAGAACAATCAAAATGATTCCCAGAATCACTCTTGGGCCTTCACAGGCACACACAGTACCCACAGATACACGTAGACATAGACACACAAAGACACACACAGACACACACATACACACACACATAATTAAAATAGAGCCAAGACAAAAGAGGACCACAAGTGTTCTTCTCTTTTCTGTTCTCCTTATTCTTCTTTCTCCTCTTCTTCTTTCTAAATAACTCTTAAAAGTATAAAAAAAATTAGAAAGGCCTTCAGCCTTTAGTTTCCTGACCCTTGTGTTAGCAACATGAAACTCAAATGTAAAAACACTGAGGGAAAAAGTTTCAAATTTTCTTAAACCATAGATATGTTTGATCATGTTATCATATTACAATATATACCAGCAAATCCTAGGAAAGGACTGATGGCTGATTAGAGAAGGCAATGGAATTCAGTAAATAAGAAGCCACCCCTTGCCTGTCCAACTCTGATACTTAGTGGAGTTATCTAAAATATATGGCACTGGGGAGCTAGTCCAGTCACTAAAATGCTTGTGACATAAGCATAAAGACCTTTTGACAACTCCACCACTTGGAAGGCAGAGACAGGCAGATCCCCCAACTTCACTGGCCAGAAAGCCTAGCTGATTGGATTCCAGGTTCAGGGAGAGACCCTGTCTCAAAAAAATAAAGAGTAACAGAGGAAGACACCTAATATTGATCTCTGGCCTCTCACACACTTGTACATGCATTTGCATGCACATGTAGATATGCCCACATGATCACATATATATATCTCACATATAGCTCCCCTCCCTCCACATCAACGCACATACACACACACTATTTTCTTTAATTTCTGAATGTAAAAATGCTCTGCCATGGAGCCTGTGAATCTCTGGGCAGAGCAAAAAAGGAGGAGGTTGAGGTGGTCCATGGTGGTTCCCAAATTCACCCGTGGTTCTACACACACACACACACACACACACACACACACACACACACACACACAATTGAATAAATTAAAAAAAATTTTAAAAATGCTCTGCCATGCCTTTCCCATCAGGTTGAATTAGACTCCTCTGAAAGAGTGAGCTGCTCCTCCCCACCACAGTGGCTGGAATCCTCTGAAACAGTGAGCTAGAATAAATCTTTCTCCTTTTAAGTTGTTCTGTGTGGTGTCTTGTCACAGTGATGATGAAAAATCTTACTAAAAACCCCAGAGAAGGAGGTTCATGGCTATAAGCCTTTGGAAATTGAATACAGAAGAAATTTGGAAAACATTAGGAGATTCAAGGCTTTTCAGAGAAGCCTTTCAAGGGTTGTAAGAAGAGCACCATGGGCAATTCTGGCAGAACACAGTGCTGTTCATGAACGCTGTAGTATATAAGTATATGTAAGAATAGTAAAGACAGGCTGGAGAGATGGCTCAGGGGTTAAGACTCTGTCTCACAAGCAGAGGGACCTGAGTTCGGATCCCAAATCCCACATAAAAATGCAGGTAGAAATGACAGTGACTTGCACTTCTGGTCCTGGTGGGCACAGCCTATGAAATCTCAGAGCAAAAAGGTAGTAGAAGCAATCAATGATGATTCCCAAAATCACCCTTGGTCCTCCACAGGGACACAAAATACCCTCTGATACACACACGCACACACACACACACACACACACACACACACACACACACACACAAGTAAAAACTATGCTTATGAAGTTTCAGGGGAGGATTGTATTAGAGATTGGGCTAAAGGCCCTTCACATTACATGTTAGCTGCATTTTGTCTGTGTTCTGGGATTTTTGTGTGAGGCTGAGTTTGAAGGCATTGAACTAATGAATCAGGAAGAAGGAATTTTAAGGCAGTATAGCATTCAGGCATGGACGTTGTTAGCTGCTTTTAGCCTGATTTACAGTAAGGATTAGGAGCAAAAAGCAGAGTGGAAAAAAAATTTAAACTTGCAGTTTGCTCAGAAAAGGTTAAGTGTAAGCAAGTGGCCAGGAGGAAGTTGCTGCTGAAAAGATTGTTGTCCTTAAGAAGAAGGCAAGTACTTTGTACTAGGACTATATAAAGACACCTTGTGAGCATCTAGGGACTGTTCAAGGAAGGTCCAGAGTATAGGAGTATAAACTCTAGGTTTTACTTTGAGAAGGAAAAATCTCAGGGAATCATTTCACCATACTTGACCATGCAGATACTCAAAGGGTGCTGGAATCCTAGCACAGGTTGACTTAGCTACTGTCTAAAATAGTGGCCAAACCTGCTTTTGTCTATGTGATGTGCAGGCTTGCAGAATGCAAAGACATTTCAAAGGAAGGCCTAGGAGACCAGACAGTGTGTAGCAGGACTAGCTTCTCCCGAGAAAGCAATGCAGGGAACTATGAGAGTAAAGACCAAACTTAGGAAGTTAAAGATACCAGTGGAATATCTGCTGAGGAAAGCTGCAGGCAGCAAACAGACTTAGCCCATAGAAGGCAGCACACATAGAATAATGTAGCAACCTGGGATCAGTTTGGGCTATGTACACACTCCTCTTCCATAATAGCATTTAGCAGCCTCAGTCCCTAACTAATATCGCTCTCTCTGGCTGAGCGATCTGACAACCTAGGTCGCTGGCTGTCATGGTTTGAAATGTGTCCTCTACAGTCTCATGTGTTTGGCATGGTCATGGCACCTTGAGAGGTGGAGCCTTGCTGGAGGAAGGCAGTCACGAGGGGTGGGCCTTGAGGTGGATTAGTCCCACCCTACCTCCAGGAGAAGTCTGCCTTTCCTGCAAGCAGTCTTGCAGCTCTCAGCTTCCAAGATGTCTGCGGTGACTTAGCCTCCTCCAGCTTTGGCCAGCCAGCCATGCCGCCTCTGCTTTGAGAGACTGTACCTTCCCTCTGGAACCGTAAGCTGAATAAACCTCCCTTTCTCCCTTAAGTTGATCGACTTTGAGTGTTCTCTCACAGCAATAATTAAGAGCAACTATTACACTGGCAGTGTGCTCTTGAGGTCAGGCATATTTGGTCACTGGCTTCTGATTTTTCCTCCCACTCTGGTACCTGGTGGTCATAGGATAAACAGCCTCTTCTGGCACATGCTTCTGCTGTCATGGTATTTCACCCACGCTTCCACTCCAAAGCAATAGAACCAGCTAACCCTGAGATGCAATTGTGAGCCCAAACAACTCTCTCCTCCTTTAAGATGATTTTCCCCCTGTATTTTACCACAGTGATGAACTGCTGACCTAGCGGGCTTGTTGATAAGGAAGAAATTAAAAAAAAAATGCTTACTTCTCTGTCCAGACAATTCTTCAAGATTTTTTAAAATTTTTTATTCTTTATTCAATTGTGCGTATATGTGTGTGTGCATGTGTAGAACCACGGGCGAATTTGGGAATCACCATGGACCGCCTCCACCTCCTCCTTGTTTACTCTGCCCTGGGATTCACAGGCTCCTCCCTACTAGGACCAGAAACGCAGGCCATTCCTGCTTCCTCCCGGCATCTATATGTGGGGTCTAGGATCTGAACTCAGGACCTTCTGCCTGCAAGGCAGAGGCTTAACCCCTGAGCCACCTCTCCAGCCCCTAGACAATTCTTATCTAGATTTAATGTACATGTAAAAATCATAATTTATTTAAGATAATTTTTAGAAATGGAAATTTTTTTTTGAAAATTTAATTATTTTTCTATTCTTCTTACCCAAAGAAAAGAAACCAGAAGATTAAGAATCCAGCTGCATGAAGTCAAGAAGAAAAAAAATGCTGGAAATATCAGATTCCGACTCTTTGCCTTCCTGACTTTTATATTTAGTTGCTGTTCTGTCAGGAGCAGTGTGGCCTAATGCCTGTGGTCCCACTGCTTAGGAAGCCTAGGCAGGAGAACTGGAAGTTTAAAGCCAGCCTAAGCTATGAAGACTTTGGGTCAAAAAATGGAAAGAAAAAGTTGTGGCTATTCAAGTATTTATAGACAATGACCAGATTACTTCTAATAGTGAGTGCTAGGAACTGCAAATAACAGAAAGCCCAAATACAGTAAACAAACAAACAAACAAACAAACAAAACCCCACTATTTTATTCATGATAGCAAGAAATCCAGAAGTAGGCAATTATCATGCATTCAAAAATTCAATGATCTTGCAAAAACCATGCTATTAATTCTCTTGATTTTTCTCCTATGGATAAAAGACCAACCGAAGCTCAACCCTTTCCAGCAGAAAGAACAGTAAGAGATGACACCAGGTTTTGACTGTCTCATGTATTTATTTGGAAGACAAATGGTTTCCTGAAACTACCCTTCAGCCCTCAGGGATTTCAGGTTACTTCTCAATGGCCTGAACTTGTGTGATTAGAATATACTTGGGGATACTGGGTTCTCCCATTGTACAGGCAAAGGAGACAGAGGAGGGGAAGGGAAGGGGGAAAGAAAAGTTGGGAATGTATGTTTATGTGCTAACTCTCTGTGACTGCTATAGTAAAAGCTGGGGGAAGTATGACTGAATATGATATGCAAATGAATCCCAAATGACTGCTAAAAATTCTTTTGTGGGTCTTGAGAGATGGTCTGGCAGGTAAAGGCAACCTGAGTTTACTCTCCAGAGGGAGAAGAAAACCAACTTTGAAACTGTCCTCTAGCCATGGCATATACATGCTTGCTCTCTCTCTCTCTTTCAAATAGATAAATAAAACAAAAATATTTTAAAGATTTGTTATAGAAAAGAGCTCACTTACATGCAAATATCAATTAAAAATCAATTTCTAAAACAACACAGAGACAAGGAAATTTCAATTTTTTGAAGCAAAATAAATTTAGATTTATAATATTTATATAGATGTGAACCAAAAGACAAAAAAAGGAACTTAAAATCTAAAAGTTGCGGGGCTGGAGAGGTGGCTCAGGGGTTAAGCCTCTGCCTTGCATGCAGAAGGTCCTGAGTTCGGATTCCAGATCCCACGTATAGACGCCAGGCAGAAGCAGGGGCGACCTGCGTTCCAGTCCTGGTAGGGCGGAGCCTGTGAATCCCAGGGCAGAAGGAGGTGGAGGCGTCCATGGTGGTTCCCGAATTCGTCCGTGGTTCTACACACACACACACACACACACGTACACATGCACAATTGAATTAAAAAAAAAAAAATCTAAAAGTTGCATTAGGTTGAGTTTTTACAGGAAAAAGGCTGGGAGCAGAGACTTGAATTGCAGGTGGTTTGTTAGAGTCTGAGAAACAGGACCTTTGAGACATTCAGAAGTGGCAGAAGGAGAAGGTAGATACCACAGATTAAAAGCTGGTTTCACTGGAGGCTCTAAAGCTGGGACCTTCCATATTGTGTCAATCACTGGAAACTGTCATTTGCACTTGCACAACTGACAGTAATGAATCTGGGCTCAAGGGGGGGACTCAGCCCTGAGTGAGGCAGCTTCCTTCAAGAAGCCAGTTTGGGGAGAAGTTCAACTGTGAGCCTTTAGCAGCCAGCACTCCCTGCAGCTGTGTCTTGGGCAGGGTCCTGCGTGTCAACAGTAATTGTCTCGAAGTTTGGGATAAAAAGTGCTTTTCTATTTTTTTTTGTTGATTTGTTTAAAAATTTGTCACAATAAGCCTAAAGTGGTCCTCAAGATTAAGCTTATTAACAAAATAACAAAAGACTTAGTACATTTGTTGAATTTATTAGATATTCAATACATTGACATATGATTATTTCCTATGTAGATTTTGTGCATTTGTTTGCTTGCTTGCAAGGCTGGGGATCAAAGTCAGAGTCTCCTGCATGCTGGGTCAACATTGCCACACTGAAGTATATTTCCAAACCTGTGTTAGATTTAGAATTATAAAAGCAAAGGTAAATTTAATGAGTACTTAATATGCATATGTAATTTTAAACAGAAATAAAAGTGTAGATACCATCAAGAAGAATAGAAGTGTGAAACAAAATTTAAAATAACAGTATCTGGGTATTGCTGTTCCTTTGGTATATTTTGTTTTCTCTGATTTGCAGAGTTCTTTCTTGTGGCATTGTTACTTTGGGTATTTAGTGATGATGGAAATGTATCTATGTTATCCAATGTGGTAGCCAGTGGCTACAGTACATTTGAAATATAAATGCAGCTGAGTAATTAAAATTTCAACTTTAGTTTTTAATTTGCTGATACATAAATAGCCACTAGATGTTGCCAGCTACCAGATGGTTAATGAAGCTTGAAATCAATACTCTGCAATAGTTAGAGAACAGAGCTAAAATGTCCTTTTTCCCTGAATTTGGATTAATTCTTCACCCCAGGACATTATCTAATCTCCTAATCTTGATTCCAAAAGCTCATTATAATTAGATGTGTAGGGAAACAAAATTGGAAGAGCTAATTAAATGTAAAAGAGTCTGTATGTGTTGTTAAACATGCTAATTTATTTACACATAAAGGGAAAAGGAGTTCAGTTGCAAGTTAGATGTTAAAGAGGTATAGAATGTATTGCCTGTTGTGTAGTATTTTTAGTAAATAATCTGAAAATAAAAAAGGGTGTTGTACATCAAGTGTTCTCTTAATTGCAGAAGGCTTCTCACTGAAATCTTGTCTTTCAATCCACACTGCTAATACAGTAAGGGAGATAACTGCAGAAACGGCTTGAAAATATTTGAATGACAATATGAAATCTCTTACTGCTGGGGGGGTGAGTATTTATGGGGACAGCTCCAAACCAGCCTCATTTCAGCTTCCTGAGTGCTGGGAGTCAGCAGTGCCCCGTCAAGTCTGCAAGAGTGAGGGACTTTTACTTGTGTCTCAGCCCCACCTGTTACCCGAGTTTTGTACTTTGGACAAGTCACTTAAATTTTGGAGACCTCCATTTTGCCTAAATCAAATGGTGATAATCACATCTACCTCTACGTGTAGAAATACTGGTGATGTATTAGCACTTGGCATATAGTAAGTGCTAAATCAATTTCATATTGTCAGTATTATGTTTCAGGTTAAGAACAGGGACCAGTTGCAATGTGTCACTTTGTATATAATGAACACAAGTAAAACTCAGTTCAGTGTTTGCTGAATATTAACCAAAGATCAAGTGTTTAACCCCATTCTTTTAAAATTATTTGTGTGTGTGTGTGTGTGTGTGTGTGTGTGTGTGTATGTGTGTGTGTCAGAGGGCACTGTGTGTCTGTGGAGGACCAAGGGTGAATTTGGGAATCACTCTGGATTGCTTTTACCTCATTTTTGCTTTCATCTGGGTTTTCCCAGGCTCTGCCCACCAGGGCTGGAAGTGCTGACCGTGCCCTTTCCACCCGGTGTTTTTAGGTGGGACCTGGGATCTGAATTCAGAACCTTCTGTTTGAGCCATCTCTCCAGCTCCAAGCCCATTCTTAAAGTCCTTTTACACTCAAAAGAGTTTGCTGTAACAAGGTGATTATGTCACTGGTATTGCCACTGTGGGTATTTTCAAAGACTTGCAAAGAACAGTATCAAATCAGTGTCCTTGAGCAGACCTGTTCTGACTTAATAGGGGATATTTTGGCTGAATTAAAGAAATATTTTTATCAATTAAACATTACTGAGGAAACATTAAGGACATTTTATCTTTTTAAAATGACTGATAATTTTCTATGCTGAAGTGTTATCATTAGTGCTAGCAGCCTCCAGGGCGAACCCCAAAGATCCTTGCTTTCTAGTATTCATGCCCATCATGAATCTCCTGTTTAAATCTAATAAGGCTGGCCCTGAATATCACAGAAAGGTGAATTCTAAGAATAAACGATATAAAGGTATTGCAGCTTCTACTTTGGTCTATTATATTAATCACTCTGGGATGAGCCAGTGTTGACATGCTGTGAGGACACTCAAGTAGCCCTGTGGAGAGGCCCATGTGGCCAACAGTCTGTGCCAACTCACCAAGTGTGGGGGAGTCACCTTGGAAATAGAGGATCTGTCTCCAGTCACGTTCTCAGATGACTGCTACTCTTACCAACACTTGACTTTAACATACGAGGGATGAATCAGAGCTGCACAATGAGCCATTCTTAATTTCCCTGATTCATTCAAATGGTAAGAAACAATAAATCGCTTCCAGTGTCTTAAGTCATTAAGTTTTGGGATTACTTAGTATGCAGCAATAGATATTTACTATATCATTAATACCAAATATTTATATATATCTGGCTTAGTATGTGATTGCTTTGTCATATTAATGTTTGAAATGCCATTAACAAGTCATGTCATTAACTCTACTTTTTTTTTTCACAATTTCTCAACAAATAAGAAAAGTAAGCAGATTAAATATTTAGAGAACATACATTTGGACCAAGACCATTGTCTTCTTCTTCCCCATTTTATCCCCAGGTGGGATCTCTACAGTTAATCTTAATTGCTGATCCTCCATCTCAGCTTCCTGAATGCTGGGATCTTAGGTATTACTTTAATTTCTAGAAACATACAGCTTCCAAAGATTCAGTCATGAAGAAACAAAATCTAAACAGACCCATATGAGCAAGGAGATTGAAGCAGTAATTAAATGGAAAAAAAAAAAAAAACTTCCAACAAAGAAAAACTCAGGACCAGATGGTTTTCCAAGTAATTCTGCTAATTGCTTAAAAAATAATTATCACAAATCCTTCTTAAGTACTTCCAAAAAACTGAAGAGGAGGGACCACATCCAAACTCACTTCATGAGGCCAGCATATCAAAGCCATTTAAGTATACTCCAAGAGAATAAAATCACAAGCCCAAGTCCCTGATAAATGGAGATGGAAGGAGATGGAAAAATTCTTAACAAAATAGTAGCAAACCAAATTTAATACTACATCAAAGAGACTGCAATCAAGGTCAAGTACACCTTAAATGCAAAGATGGTTCAACATTACCAAATGTCACATCACACTAACGGACTGAATGATAAAAATGACAAATTCAACAGCTATAGAACAAGCATCTGACAAAATTCAGTATGCTCTCAACAATTTAAATATGGAAAGAATATATACCACAACAATTAGTCAAGAAAAGAAATAAAGGCCACCCAAGTCAGAAATGAAGATGTTAAATGGTCAATACAAATGACATGATGTTATATATAGAAATGCATAAAGATTACCAAAAGGCTATTAGAACTAATAAATGAATTCAGGATACAAAATCAACATAGAAATACACTATACACCAATACCAAACTAGTTAATAAGAAATTCAAAAAACAATGTACAAGAACATTCAAATTTCCAAATACTGAGGAACTTAAGGAAGTTTAACTAAGGGGGTTAAGATATACACACTAAAAACTATGAGATATTGACAACAAAAGAAAAAGAAAATACAGATGGAAAATGCCTGTTTGTAGATTAAAATGTTACCCTTAGCACTGAAATTACACTTTCAATGTAATTCAATGTAATAGTTAAGATGCTCATACTACTCAAAGCATATCCAGATTCAATGTAACGACCATAAAGTTCCAATGGCACTTTCCTCCACATTAATAGAAAAAAAAATTCTAAAATCTGTATTAAGTCACAAAAGACTTCAAATAACTAGAGTGAATATGAGAAAGAAGTAAAGACCTAGTCATCACACTTCTGATTATTTCAAATTATATTACAAAGCCATCTGTGTGAAACTGTTATCAAGGCAGAACTACAAACTAACAGAACAGAGTAAGAGCCCCTGATTCAATTCTTGTGCTCAGCTCATTTTTTTTAAATTTTTATTATTATTATTATTTATTCAACTGTGCGCATGTGCGTGTGTGTGCGCGCGCGTGTGTGTCTGTGTGTGTGTGTGCGTCTGTGTATGTGTAGAACCACGGACGAATTCGCGAACCACCATGGACGCCTCCATCTCCTTCTGCCCCGGGATTCACAGGCTCCGCCCTACCAGGACCAGAAGCGCAGACCGCCCCCGCTTCCGCCTGGCGTCTATACGTGGGATCTGGGATCCGAACTCAGGACCTTCCGCCTGCAAGGCGGAGGCTTAACCCCTGAGCCACCTCTCCAGCCCTCAGCTTATTCAATTTGGTCATCAACCTGGCCTGTAGGAATGGTGCCTCCTACACTTAGGGCTAGTCTGGGTAGCCAGCTTGCCCTGGGGGCTCCCATTCTCTTTCTGGGCTGGAATTACCGGTGGGCTGCCACACCTGCCTGAAATTTTATGCAGGATCTGAACTCCCACTTGTGGGGACAATTATCTGGGCCATTTCCCCAGTTTCAGAAATTCTAATATACTTAGGTTTGTTTCTGAGCATTGTAATCCCTTTCATTGTCTGTTGACTTGGGCGCTAGCACTATGGATTTTTTTTAAAAATTTTGTGCAGTGCAATGTGCATGTGTGTGTACACATATAAGCTAGAGGTCAATAATGGATGTCTTTCTTCTATAGCTTGTCACCTTAATTTTAGACAAGGTGTCTCAGTGAACCAGAGCCCTCTGTGCTTCAGGGATGGGCAGATCTCTGCCTTGTGACCCTCAGCACTGAAATTACACACTTGGGCCACTCAGCTGGTTTTTCACCTGTCTGCAGGAGATCTGAACTCAAGTTCCCAGGCTTGCACGACAGGCACATTAACGATTGAGCAATCTCCTTTAACCCAACTTTTTTTTCTTTTTTATTGCATATTTTTAAATATATTTTTAATTTTTAAATTATTTAAAAAATATTATAATGTTTTTGCCCTATACAAGCTCAATAGGTACCCCCTCTCCCCCTCTGTTCTTCCCTGTTGTTCACTCTCTCCCCTTCCCACTTCCCTCCCTCTCTTTCCTTCCCTCCTCCTCTCTTCGTGGTTCCTGCTTTCTCCCTCCCATCCTCCAAGGCATCTGTTTATGTGGGCGCTGAGTCATCTACACTAGTGAGCGTTCAGGATTCAGTGGCACAGCTTGAGGCTCCTTCTTGGGTGCCCGCTAGTATGGGGACTCTATTATATCTATTTAATTCCTTGCCTTTAAGGATCCTACTGCCTGAAGCCTTCTCCCCTGTGATCCGTGGTAGATTTTGGTGGTTGTTGACATGTCAGCCATTGTGCAGGTCAGGCAAGGTCCAATCACATTGTCCTCGGCCCAACTTTTAAGCTGCCACCTTCTTAGGATGCCTCCCAGATTCTTCCAAAGCGATTGTTCTTTTTTCCCCCCTAATACCTTTATCAAGTATAAATTCTTTTTTATGAACACAGCTTAAAGGACTTGAACTTACCCAGTTACATTCTTAAGGGCTGGGAACAGATGCACAATATTCAAATGCACTGAGATCAGATCAATGAGATTTGCATTTAAAAGACAGTGAGGGTAGAACAGCTAAACGAATGAAGACAGGCGATCCTCTCATTTGATAAGCTTCTATAGCAATTATAGACTTAGATAATAATTATATTGGTAAGCAATTCTATAGCAATTATAGAATTATATAATAATTATAATGGTAAGAGGCCCCGGGGTTCCCTGGGCAGCTCATCACTAAGAGAAAGAGGCAAAAATATGTGTGCATCAATACAATGTGATTGATATAAAATAGGCATAAAAAAAAAATAACCCTGAAGTCTGAGTGGTGGAGTGGGATGCATTTCAAAGTAGCCTGAGTTCAGGGTGCTTCTTCAATGTGACATCAACTTGTAAGAATCCTAGCGACAAAAATAAACCAGTTTTTGCGTTACTTTTTTCCTTGATCCTGAGAACTTAGCCCCCACGTGGAGTTTGGGGAGTGTCTTGTAGCACTGTCTGCAGATGAGCCGGGAGCAGGCATGACTTGAGCTTGGGACAGGGTATAACTTGGGTGAGGCTTCTCGCCCATAAATCTCTCGAGTTGGCTTCAAGGGTTGACCAGGATCTCTGCTGCGAGGGTGGGCAGGTCTCTGGCTCAGCTCTTCAGGCCCATAAGAGAACGAAGTGACGTCAAGTCCCCGTGACGTCAGCAGATGTGACGCAGGCCGGGGGCGGGGCTTCTGCGCTGGCTCGGGAACGCCTTGGGCCTCCCGGAGCAGCGCGCTGGCGGCTTCGCGTTCCGCTTTGAGGACCGTCGGGCGGCAGCGCCGCGGACGCTCGGGCGAAGAGGCTCCGGGGTGGCCGCATCCAGACCGCCCGCCGCGGCTTTTACGCAGGCCCGCGGCAGCGAGGCCCGGTGGCGGCCCGACGGCCGCGCGCACGTAGCAGCGCGCGCGCGCGCGCGTCCCCTCGGAACCCGGAAGCGCGAGGGAGCGGAGCCACGTGGGTCGCGCTGGAGCGCAGGTCGCATGGGGGAGTCTATCCCGCTGGCCGCCCCGGTGCCCGTGGAACAGGCGGTGCTGGAGACGTTCTTCTCTCACCTGGGCATCTTCTCTTACGACAAGGCCAAGGACAATGTGGAGAAGGAACGAGAGGCCAACAAGAGCGCGGGCGGCAGCTGGCTGTCGCTGCTGGCGGCCTTGGCGCACTTGGCCGCGGCCGAGAAGGTGTATCACAGCCTCACCTACCTGGGGCAGAAACTAGGTACATCCACCCCGCCCCCGGCCCCCGAGGAGGAAGGACAGGGGGTGCAGTCCCCGGTCTGCGGTGGCTCGGGTGTCCTGTCGCTCAACTCTACGGCTCCCCTTTCCTTCCCTCCGCTGCACAAGCCCCGCCCACCGGCCTGCGCCACCGAGGTGTTGGCGCCCGGGGCGGATGCTCTGTGCTGGGCTGTGCCCCCAAACCCCTGGGTTTGCGGTTTTGCATCGTGCATGGATTGGTTGCCTAAATGAGAAGTTAACCAAGCTCTGTGGCCTCGTTCTTCTGACTGGCGACACTGCAAGTCAGATGAGCAAAGCGAGGCCGTGCACCTAGTTGTATTAACAAACCCGGTTTTGCCTAACCCTTTAAGGCGCCTCAGAGTTCCCCGGATGGAGTCCTGAGTCCTCTTCGTAGTCTTTCAGTTCATGTTTAATAAATGAATAAAATAAATGGATTCTGGGCAGGAAAGGCAAGAACTGTGCCACACCCCAACAAGAGACTTAAGGGAGGAAAAATGGTGAACACTGTTAACCTCCCATGTGAATATTGGCCATGAAAGTAAGACACAACCTACTGATCTGATTATCATCACCTAGGGCAACTAGTATTACTTGCAGAGAAGGAAATAGTAGATGCAAAAACCAAGGGCTGCGCAAGCAGAATATTTATAGTGATAATGGCAAGTAACAGTTATTTGGATCCCAGAGCTTTTAGGGTAGTTTTAGTTTGTCCTATTTTTGATCCTTTAACTGTCACAAGCATGGCGGTCTGGTGTCAATGAAGGATGTACATATATGACATAAATGCGTACATTACTTGAACAGTTAACGTCTTTATATTGCCTTCTGATTTCTGAGATTGTAACTTTTATAGCTTTTCAAGTAATTGTTACCGATTAGATTGACTTATTGGCAAAAATTGGTCAAATAGTTTCACCTTTTATGCTGTTTTAACAATATACCTCTCTCACAAATGAACAATTGCTGCTACAGTGTTGTTATTCCCGTATCTTCAAAGTAGCAGATTGTATGTACATTTATATGTGTATATATTATAGAGCCCAGATCTGAACACCTCCCTTTGAATTGTCAGATTGAGTGGTTACATACAATTTGTTCAAAATGTGTACTTATAATTTACATTATATATATGAAAATTGGCTAGATTGTAATTGTAATATTGAAGCTGGAAAATATTCTGGCAGTTAGGTGATTTTTAGACTCCTCCACCTATTAAAAAATGCTGATTAATCCAAATGCCATTAACATTTTAAGAGCTTATCTGTGGGAATTTGATGAATGCTGTTATATGTTTAATGCTGTACATACAGAGAAAAAAGGAAAAAGATTGTTCAGTTGGACTTCCAAAGACACATTTGCGAAATCCAATTAAAAAATTCTGCTCTAGTTTGAAATTGTAGGAGCCACGTTTTTATGTAAACAGAGCTGGCTGCCCAAGTGTGTAAGAATGTATGGGAGTTCTTAACTGTGTCTGACTTGGATACTGTGGAGTGACCCTTACTTTATAAAGTGCTGATCTCTACTTGGACCTCAGCTCTTGTGGATGTGCCTCAGGGCTATCTATGCCTTGAAAATGACTTAAATATTAGTTCACACTGTAAAATATGCTCAGGTCATCTTAAGTGCTTGGGTGATCTCTGAATAAATTTCTGAACATGACTTGTTTAACTTAAGGGTACAAATAACAACTAGTAAATGCGTGTCCCAGAATTTAAAATGTAATGTAAGTGAATATCTTTTTTTTTTTTTTGTATTGGAATGTGTGTTATTATAATTAGACTTCATGATTAGCAGGCCAACTATTTTCTCAACACAGAAAGCAAATTGTGTTGCTATTTAAGAAAATCTATGCTCCACAGTTACTTCGCTAATTTGTATGGTTTTCTTGTAAAAAAATCACAGTTTAAAAAAGTGTCTTAAAAATTCATGGAGGTATAATGGACAGATACTGTATATATGTGAGATGTACAGTGATGTTTTGCTGTGTGTCTATATTGTGCAGTGATCACCACAGAAAGCTAATTAATGTCTTTATCACCTCACATGTTTTTCTTTTATTGTTTGTGTGTGTGTGTATGTGTGTGTGTAATGAGAATACTTAAGATCTTCTGATTTCAAGTAAGAGAAAGTGGATTTAGTGAGGCATGCCAGTGTATGTCTGTAATCCCAACATTCCTAAGGCAGAAGAGGGAAGATGAAGAGTTTAAGGCCTTCTGAAACCTCAGCCAGAGAGGCCTTTGCAGCAGCTGTTGAGGCTTAGAAATGCAAGCATGGGCCTCAAACAAAGGATTATTGTGACTTGAGCCTTCTGTTGCTGTCCTGACTATTACTGAAAACCTATATGCAACCCTTATTATCGTCACACCTTCTATTTGCTTTAAGGGCAGAAAAACACCGGTTTAGAAAAGGATCACTGATTAAAATGTGCTGGCTCTGGCCTTAGAGCTTAGAAGGTCTTACTCCTCTCCCCTTTGATTTATTACAAAAAAGAGTGTTCCTCACAGTCCCAGTGCTAAAAATTTGCACAGTAGAAAGTGATCAGAGGACTGAAATTGATGCAATCAGCCTTAGCAAGAGGCTGTAGAGTAAAATGCTCACAATGTTTTATGCTTGAAATTTCATGATCTGAGGTAGACTGTTGAAATCTGAAGGGAAAAGAAAGTGGTTATTATAATCAGAACCCTTTGGGAATAATTCAGGTCATAGTTATTATAAACTGAAAATACTGCAAAGAGATATATGCTGTGTGTTTCTGATTGCTTCCCAGCATGAAGGAAGGTCAATCCTCATTGAATATCCCAAGCCAGGGTAGTGAAGAGATAGTGCTATTTTCCCTGAGAGTTTTAGGATAGAGACCTGTTTAGAAGAAAACCTGTTTAGAAGAAATGCATCGGTGGGTTTCCTCTTCCATATGTTGCTTACTGTTTTACATACAATGATCTGTGATCATTGATAAGCTGTTAAAGTGTTCATTGTATTTATAATGTTTCTGTTCCCCTAGATAAGGTAATCTGAGGAAGGTTGGTATCCCCCTCTCAATGCAAAGTTAAAATTTTCACCAAGCCCATCCTTGTCAACAGTGGGAGTGAATACACAGTTTAGGTTACCTCGATGTCTATCAAATAGTAACTTACCATAGAATTTTCCTAGTTCAGTTATAAGTTTTTGTGAATTATCTTATATCCATTAAACAGAAGGGAAAGGGACCAGAATTATTGAGTATATTTCTTCCAGTCCAATTACAGATGTAGCTTCACTTGTCCTTTTAGTGATCATACTTACAGTTTTATATTAGCAACAGTTAAAACCCTGCATAGTTAAGTAGTCTGTATATCCCACGGCATTTAGGTTTGACATTTGAAGCTGTTTCTCAGACTTCTAACGCTTTCGCTTTTAGCATGTTGTTTTTGAGACAGAGTCTAATGTATCCCAGGCTGGCCTTGAATTCTTAATACTCCAGTCTCCACTCCCTAAGTGCTGTTACAGGTGTGCACCAACATGCCTGCTCTGCTTGACGCTCTATGTCTTTCCTGACTCAGAAGGTTTTGTTCTAAACAGGAGTACAGAGGCCTGTTTATTCTATGCGAGTCGCTACAAAATCAGAATATGTGCGTGGAAGATGTTGGTGTCACAGTTGCCTATGTACCACATGTATGTGGGAGGAAGCACTTTGTGAAAGTATTAGTAGTCTGGGAGTCTATCAGTGTTAGGTATGTTGACTTTCTATTCTAGTTAGTCCAAGACCAAAGGGTTCTCATCGTTCAGGGATTTGTTTTAAAACATGAATTAGGGCTGGGAAGGTAGCCCAGAGGTTAAAGCTTTTACCTCGAAAGCAAGGACTTGAATTTAGATCGACAGATTCCTGGTAAAAACACCTGGTAGAAATGTCAGTGATCTGTAATTCCAGCCCTGGAAGGCAGAATCTGGGAAACCTCTGAGCAAAACATTAAGGAGGTAAAGCAATCCAGGATGATTCCTGATGTCACTCTTGGGCCTCCATAGGTATACACACTCAAGTGCACTCTTGTACACATGCTCATACACACATACCAACAAAACAAAACAAAAAACCAACAAAAGCTGAACGAATGCTGGATGTGGCGGTGCACATCTGTAGCCTGAGTTATTCAAGAGACTCAAGTTGGAGGATTGCTTAAGTCCCTCAGTTCAGGACCATCCTAGACTACATGATGAGATTTAAAAAAAATTAAATCAGAACAAAATATCTGGACCAAGGTTCCTAGAAAGTGAAGCATCCAGCGCTAAAACCCGGAAAGTCTGGGTAAACAGGCGCCTGTCCATCATGCGGGCAATGAGGGGTGTTCATTTCTTGGAAGACAAATCAAGCAGTAAACTAAAACAGTATTCCGAATCATTTATAAAGTGGGTATTTTACAAATTTCCTTAATAAATACTGTTCATCCTTACTTTCTTATAGTAGTATTGCTACTATAGTTCATTGATTAAAGTAGCCTAGGTTTTTCAGATAAAACATAAGCTGTCAATGATTTCTGAGATCTTTATATATTCATAGAAATCAGTGTTTTAAATATTCTCTGTCTCATGTCTCCCTCTGGTCCTTTGATAAGGGGAAGGCAATCATCTCATTACTTTTTAATTAGAAATACAGTTGATCATGCTTAAATATCCAACTAAGTAAATGACATCTTTGCTTGTGACCCTTTTTGACTACAAAAACAACATCGTTGGTCTACTTGTTTGCTGGTGTCATTTGCAGATACTTATAGTTGGCTCCTGCTCTTACTCATTCAAATGTGATGCTTATTATAGAAGCTCTATTGTCAACCTTGTCAAGAACGCTGTGATTCTCCCTGAGATCCCAGTATGTCTTCTTAGATAAAAAGAATTTAAGTGTGTTTTTTCTCATTTTCTGCTATGGTCTAAAAGATGAGGAAGGAGGATCGATTTGGGTTTCTTTTTTTTTTTTTTTAATCCAGGTTAATATTATTTGCTAGGTTAGTTACTTTCTAAAGTTGTTAATGTTGAAGTGGAGTGGGGAGAATAGGTTTACAGGAAGAAAATCCCCGGCCTTTTGCTCCCCTGGTGAGGTGTAACAGGAGTTCATTTAACCAGTTAGCCCTCAGTTACACTGAGTCCTATAGTGTTTGTGTCCAGGTGGTGGAATCAGAGAATCTAGGAGGTGCAAATTGAGCTCCATGGACTTCAGAATTTTCCTTAGATTCTGGGAGGTGCTCCGTACTTGCGTTGTCCCTTCCTCACCTGTCCTGTGCTTCTGTTTGCTTTCCAGGGGGCCAGTCCTTCTTCAGCAGGAAGGACTCCATCCGCACCATCTACACGTCCCTGCAGAACGAATTGAAGAAGGTGGTCACTGGCCGAGGGGCCCCTGGTGGGAACGCCCCCCACGTGGAAGAACTACTTTCTCACTTGTCGGAGCAGCTTTGCTTCTTCGTTCAGGCTCGGATGGAGATCGCAGACTTCTATGAGAAGATCTATACCCTCAGCACACAGAAGTTCATCAACGCCGAAGAGCTGGTGGGCCTTTTGGACGGCATCCTCAAGAAGTACAGCTCTAGGTCAGTACAGGGCGGAGGAAGGAGAGAATGTGACAGCCCTGCCCCCCTCACAGGCAGAAAATTTTCTCTTTCTTAGGAGACCTCTCAAGTAGTAACTGCGTTCTGTTTTATGTGCATTCAGTCATCAACAACTATGCATTCGGCACCTTTAGGTTTTGTTAACACTGTGTGATGTATGTAGATGCTTTCTTAAGTAATAGGGAGGGATTGAGAATGCAATAATTTTTAAAAGTTGTGTTTTAACTGACGTAGTAGTGTCACTTTAACAGCGATTATTCTAATAAAACATTCCTTTCAGACTAGTAACCTGTGAGTTATCTGCTTGCTCCTTTCATATAGCCACTAATACATCAGTGTCTCGGTGGCATACGGCTTTGGTATTTGTCCTCAACTTCCTTACTAAAGGCTTCTGCTTTTGAGGAAGGCATACTTTTAGTTTTTTGGGATAGCCAAGAAGATATTTGGAGGTGAATTTAACTTTTTTTTAAAAGATGTTGCTCAACTGGAAAATTGTTTATATCTGAAGAAAATCATTACTTACAAAGAAAGGAGGCTGCCTGTGCTGTGTTGCTCACTGCCTGACCCCAAAGCAGCACAAAAGAAATTCACAAGCACTGTGAATGTCACTGAAACGAATGACCTAGTTTTATTTTTGTTTCTTTGGCACCTGGTGCAGTGCTTCGTCCATAGGAGGTGCTATATAATTGAATATTGGACTGATAAAAAAGTGAATTCAGATATATTTGCTTAAAAAGAAAGGTAACAAGGTAACATGCCTATAATCGCAGTTACTTGGGAGGCTGAGGCAGGAGGATTACAAGCTTGCATCTAGGCTGAGCACTTTAACTAGATCCTGCCTCAAAAATTACTGTAGATCTGTAGTGTTCCTATGCTTAAGGGGAACACGAGAAAGGGTTCAGGGAAATGCCACTGGGTCCTTGTACGTCATCGGAGAGGAGGACCAAGAGGAGAGTTAGGCATACACAATAAAGGACTCTCTGGGAATTGGTGGGGAGGCACTGGGGGATGGGGAGGGAGGAGAGGGGGAGCAGGGGGTTCAGGGGGAGGAGGAGGGAGGGAGGGAACTGGTCTACCTATTAAGTTTGTATGAGCGGAAATAATAAAAAAAAATTACTGTAGATCAAGCCAAGTGTTCTATGCATACCCTGTAAATGATCTGATCTACATTCCAGTTCTTTTATTTTTTATTTAATTTTTGAGTCGGGCCTGGAGAATGGGGGCTGGCATGTGTGTGGAGGTTGGGGGGAGAGTTATATTGATTCATAATCCCAGGTGAAGGATTACATTCATTTTATTATTGGAATGAGGAAATGGCTAGAAGCAAAGTAAAGGGATTAAAGAGACTTTATAGAGGATGCAGAAGCTGAGTGACCTGGGTTCAGTATCTGGAGTCTACATGGCGGAGAGAACCATTTCCTGCAAGTTGTCCTTTGACCTCCACAAGTATTCCATGGCATGTGACACACACACACAAGATAACTAAGGAAATATTTTACAAGATAACTCAGAAGGTAAAGGCCTCTGTGTGCAAACCTGGTGACCTGAGTTCAAACCCTCGAGTCCACATGACGGGAGGAGAGAAATGATTTCCAAAAGTTGTCCTGACCTCCACATACACGCCAGCCCCCACTGCCAAATAAACAAACAAACAAACAAATATTTTAAAAAGTGATACTTAAAAAAAAAATCCTCCTGGCCTATGACTAAGCTACCATTTTGTGATTTATATTCATTAATTTTTAAAATTTTGAAGTGGGGTGTTGCTAAGTAGCCCTCGCCAGGGTGGAACTTGACTTGTGGACATGACTGGTCTTTGCCTCCTCACTGCCGTGTGCACAATGACACTTGCTCGCTAATGACAATTTTATATCTAGAATTCAAAGAATATTTTTTTAAAGAAATTTGTGTCTATTTATTTCTGTGTGCATTTTAGGAAGCAGTTTCTTGATCTAAGACTTAACGAATGTTAATTGCACGTTAATGTTAGTTGTATGGGTATAGTTTAGCAAGGTTAATGATTGCCCACTAAAAATCTAAGTAATGGTACCGTTTCTCTGGCAAGTATTCTTCTCTCCCAGCAGTTTTATTTTCACACATATTTATTTAATTTTTATTGCTTTTTTTTAGAAAAGATCTTACTCTTTAGCTCACACTGTCCTGGAAACTCAGTACGTAGATTGTACTGGCCTCAATGTCACATCAGTCTTCATGCCTCAGCCTCTCAAGTGCTGGGATTACAGGCTTGTGTCACGACATTAGCTTCTCCTGGCAGACAAAGACAAGGTGCTCTGATCATGTAGCTCACCTCTTCAAAGTCATTACTGCTTTCAGTTGTGACCAAACTCCCTGTATAAAGAAAGAAGCTTTGTGGAGGATTTTAAGCAGAAGCCCCAAAGCAGTCATGATCCAGTGCGTTCTCCATCACTTTTCCATTCCCCCAGCTCTCTGCCTTTTTTTTTTCTTAGTATTGCTTTTCATCTGGAATGTCCATGGGTTGGTCTCATGTTTCAGTTAGCTTTTGCTACAGTCATTTTGTATAATAAACTACCTTTAGATCCACATTTCTGGGTTTGCATGGATGGGTTTTGTCTGAGCTGACTTTACCGCCATAGCTGTTTAATTCTGTTGCTTTCTCTGGACTTGTCTCTGCATTGTGGACTTTGGTTTTAAACATGTGGGTTCATTCCAAGCCCAGCATTGGAGAGAAAGTAGCTGCTCAGTGGCCATGCCCAAAGTGCAAAATAATAATAACAAGCCCAGTCAGGTTCAATATAAGCTTTTGCTTCATTTTTGTTAGCATTACTTCGGTCAAAGTGAGCCAGCATGGCCAGGTCCATAGCCCAGGATAGTACACTGGGTCTTTGATAGGGGTACGATGGAGTGCTAAAGAGCTGAGACTAGAAGAATTCAGCTTCCTTCTTCCCATGGCTATTTAATCTACCATTTTTTTCCAGTTATACATTGTTAAAAAGATCTAAGGCACATGCCATCGCAGCATTTGGAAAGTAAAGCCAGAAAGACCAGGGATTCAAGGTCATAGTGACTTTTAAGCCAGACAGGGCTACACAAGATAGATCCTGTGTCAGACAGCAACAGCATCCCTAGATCTTAACATGAAGACAGATGTTACCACATGGCAGGTCTTGCTAGTATAATCTGTCTTTACTAAGCATATGGTTCAGTACTATTAGGGACACTTAGATCCATTAGAATTTTTCATATTACGGGGGCTGGAGAGGTGGCTCAGGGGTTAAGCCTCTGCCTTGCAGGCGGAAGGTCCCAAGTTTTGATCCTAGACCCCACGTATAGACGCCAGGCAGAAGCGGGGGCGGCCTGCGTTTCCGGTCCTGGTAGGGCGGAGCCTGTGGATCCCGGGGCAGATGGAGGCAGTCCATGGTGGTTCCCGAATTCGCCCATGGTTCTACACACACACACACACACACGCACAATTGAATAAATAAACAAAAAAAATTTTAAAAAAAGAATTTTTCATCTTGCAAATCTGAAATGCTAATCCCAGTTTTCTTGTAAAAGTGAAATCTTGCACACTGACACAGCAACATTTCCTCCATTCCTGTTCCAGGCATTGAAATCTTATTTTCTGTTTCCAAATTGACTACTTTAGATATCTTATGTAAGTGTATTCGTGAAATGTTTATCATTTTGCAATTGATTTTTTTTTTTTCAGTGCTGGGGACTGAATCCAGGGTCTAGTGCTTGCTAGGCAAGCACTCTGCCACTGAGCTAAATTCCGAACCCCTGCAATTGATTTTTAATCTTTATTTATCGTGTACATGTGGAGGTCTGAGGACAGAGTGCAGGAGGTGGTTCTCTCCTTCCAACATGAGGACTCTGGACATCAAACCCAGGTCATCAGCTTCAGCAGCAAGCACTGCCACTTGTTGATCTAGCTTGTTGGTCTCATCCAATTCTTTTATTATTTTATTTATTTATTTTAGTTTTACAAGCATATTGAGTACTAATCTCTGCTTTCCTCCATCCCCCCTCCGTCCCATCTCCCTCCATTTGCCTCATCAATCCATTCCATTCCCTCCCACCTCCTGCCTGGCTGCTTCTATGGACCCTAGAGTTCCCTCTGACTTATCTGTTCTTATGCAGGTTCAGGCCTCTGTGGTATACCAAGTTGCCCCTCCTCAGGCCTCCCCACTGATAGGGGTATTTCCCTTCACTCATCCAGCTCTAATCCCTAGGATTTCCACTGTGTGTTCTTATCTCTCTTGAGTTCCTCCATAGTCTATGGGGCCATGTTGGTATATCAGTCTTTATGCAGGTCTGGTAAGGAGAAGTCTCACTGCAGTGAGTTTCTGGATGCAGCAGTTGTGCCTTGAATGGAATGTCTTGTCCAATGGTGAACCTTCCCATCTTTAAGTTCTTACAGTCTCACCACCCCTCTTCCATGAGGTTCCCTAAACTTTAGGATGGGGAGAGGTTAGGTTGGCCTGATTCTGGATGAAGTCAATGATAATCTGCATTATGGCTGCCGTCATCTGCTTCACTGCTTTTCTACTGGCCTAGGCTCCATCCTGTCAGGGTATTGAGATTCTCTCTCTCTCTCTCTCTCTCTCTCTCTCTCTTTTGGTGTTGAGATTCTCTACCTTTATTGTAGAAGAAGACTTCTAGGTGAATGCTAAGTGCTCTTCAAACCTATGAGTATAATAATAGCTATTTACAGAGCAGTTTGGTGTACTGTCTTCCTACCTATAGGCTCATTAGCTGCTTTTTCCTGTTGATCTATTTCCTTCTCTTTTTAGGTTCTTGTTCCAGTTGACAGTGATAGGAATGTGTCCTATTCTGACAAGCGGGTCTTGAGTGCAATCAGAAAGCTATTGGTTGTCTTCTTGATACTCATGGGAGTGTTAACACTAGTGGTCACCTGTTGCTAGGGTCGTTTTTATTGCATTTGCCTTCCCATGAGTTGATGAGGCCTATGCTTATTTCTCTCCCTCAGTAGCTTCTACATTATTCCTTGGTACTGTGTAAGCTCTCCAGCAAGGAGGAAACTCTCAGACCAGTTCTAGTTGATGTGTTTTGCCCATGTTCTGTGATCCATTTGCGTTGCATCTCTTATCTATCTTTTTATTTGTGGATATTCATTTTACATACTATTGAGTTTCTTGTGCATATATTATGTGTGTGTGGTACATGTGCATAATATATATTGTGTGTTTACATGTATTGGACACATGCATGGGTGCTTAAGGTTGATATTGTGTCTTTCTCAATTTCTCTCCATCACATATATACTGAGGCAGGGTCCCTCACTGAACCCAGAGCTAGTTGTTTTAGCTAATCTGGTGAGCTAACTTGCTATGGGGCTTCCCTATAGGATAGGGTGGGTATACACATCCAGCTTTTACTTGGGGAGCTGGGATGTAAACTGTGGTCCTGAAGCTTGTTAGGCAAGGCATTTACCCACTGAGCCATCTCTCCAGTCCAATTCCAGAGTTTCATGAGGACGTTGTCTTACAAGTTATAATGTATTATATCAGGTTAACTGAAGTTCACTACTCGCCATTACTCTTACTAAAATTCCATTAAATATGCCACATTGAGCGTATTGTCCTGTGAAGCTGCTGGGGAATGTGAAGGATGGAAAAAGAGACAGAAATATAGGAACAGTTGGCAGGGACCAGTGGGAAGTCCTACCACTTCCCAGAGAAAGAGCCATTAGAAGACATTGCCCAGTCCTACCAGACTTTATTTATAATCAGGGGGCTGGGACTGTGTATGCAAATCCAGGCATGGGGCCTCTGATTGGTAGGAAGAAGAGGTAGGATTATGGGAATGTTTCTGGCTTCTAGTACATTCGTGGATTGCAGTCTGAGATCCAGAGGATCAAATCCTTCAGATATTCAGCATGGGCCAGAGAGGTACAGTTTAATACATGAGACACTTCTAGTCGAACAGAAATCCCTAAGGTTTCAGGTTAGGCCTTGTTCCAGTAGGGGCTCCAGACACCAGTGGATTATATGCCATTGGGTTTCTGTACTTTCCATCATCCGTGGAAAGTCCGTGCATTTAACTGCTGTCAGCCTTCTGTGCTTTATCAAGGGATTAGATTTCCTTTTCATCAGGCAGCATCCAATAACACTTCCTTCTAGGTGGCTTTCCATACTTTATCTGTAGCCCTCCCCTTCTCTTTTCCTTCTTGTTCGTCTCCTTCATTCCCCTAGAAGCTTTCATGTTCTGTATATATATATGACATTTTGTGTCCATATAAAAAGATGAAAGAAAAATGATGTTTGTCTTTATGAGTCTGACATAATGCATCCGTTTTCTCTGTAGATGATGTAATTTTGTCTTTTTATGACCAACTGAATCCATTGTGTCATTTTCTTTATCCACTCCTCTGTTGATGGACACCTAGACAGTTCCGTCACTTACTTTGTGACTGTGGAACACCAGTGTGCAGTGACATTGATCTCCATGACATGTGAATGATGCTGGTCGTATGGCAGGTCTCTCTTAGTTTTGTGAGGGATTTCCATACTGATGTAATGATTATTTTCCTTCACAGGAGTCATCTGTGTGTGGCATGTGACAGCTTTCCTTCCTTTTTTGAGGCTGAATAATCCTCTCTGTTTATGTACTGTATTTGCTTTTTTAAAATTGATTTTTTTAAAAACTTTTTTATTATTTTTATTATTAATTTAATTGTGCGTGTATGCGTGTGTGTGTGTGTGTGTGTGTGTGTGTGTGTGTGTGTGTCTGTGTGTGTAGAACCACAGACGAATTCGGGACCGCCTCCACCTCCTCCTTGTTTACT
The DNA here is from genome assembly GCA_023101885.1 of Typhlomys cinereus. Taxonomy (NCBI): domain Eukaryota; kingdom Metazoa; phylum Chordata; class Mammalia; order Rodentia; family Platacanthomyidae; genus Typhlomys; species Typhlomys cinereus. The sequence goes on from JALPQD010000103.1 coordinate 774,452, forward strand.
CTGCCCCGGGATTCACAGGCTCCACCCTACCAGGACGAGGAACTGCCCCTGCTTCTGCCTGGCATCTATACATGGGATCTAGGATCTTAACTCAGGACCTTCCACCTGCAAGGCAGAGGCTTAATCCCTGAGCCACCTCTCCAGCCCCTAAAATTGAATTTTTAAATTTTATGTGTATATGTATGATGTAAAGTCAGACAGACATGTGCTACTGTGTATGTGTGGAGATTAGGGGACAATTCTGTGGAATTAAATCTCTTCTTCCACCTTTTGTAGTTTCTGGGCATTGAAATTAGGTCACCAGGTTTGCTCAGCCTGTGCTTTTTCCTACTGAACCCTGTACCATCCTTATCCATTCATCTACCATTAGACCTCAGGATTGTTTGCACCTCTTTCATGTACCTACCTACTCTTCCAAGCATCATGGCTCAGTCACCTTCTCTGTGGCTTCCACAAACATTCAACCAAATTGAATTATTCCTTTCTTCCCATCGATGTTTTGTTTTTGTCCTTTCTGCTAAATGTACAAGTTTCTTCTTCCTATGTATTGCTAATGCTGTCTCCTGCCTGAAAGGTTCTAAAGGGCAGACCTCAGATGAATTCTTTGTTCAGTATCCCTCTTCATCTGTAGTTTGGCTTTCCGCAATGTCAGTTAGTAGTGGTTATCCATGATCTGAAATATAACATGGAAATATCCAGAAATAAACATGTTTAAAATGGTGTGCTGTTAGGCTGAGGAAAAGGATTAGCTGGAAAAATGTTTGCTCAAAGCACAAGGACCTGAGTCTGATTCCCAGAACTCTTATTTAAAAACAAAATAAAGCTGGGTGCAGTGGCGCGTGGTGTGTTCTTGCTCCTGGCGTCCTGGGAGGATGAGACGGAGACAGGCACATCCTGGGGGCTCCTAGCACATTTGGCATTTTGTTCCATTGTTACAAAACTCCATTTAGGTTGCAAGCAGCAAATAGAACCCATAGGCACAGGTTAGGATTCAGATCTTGACAGAGCTGATCAACATGTCTCCTGAAGTCCCATTTGTGCCATTGCTCTAGGGAGAAGTATGAAGTGAGTAGGCAGCTGTTGCTTTTGCTAAGGGTGGAGTTCAAAGTTAGGGCAACTGCATGTCCAGTTGCACTTCTCAAGTGGAAGACACGGATGAAGAAATGAGTGGGTGAAATTGGACGTCCCAATCACCTTTGGGAGCAGATAGAAGATTTCTTGAAGAAAGTGGTTCTGAAGAGGAGACGGATGAAGAAAGAGAAAAAACTCTGATGAAAAGAGCTATGCTGTCACTGGCCCTGTCCTCTGCCTAGAAATTGTGGAACTCCACATCTGTTGTCTCTGCCCCAGTAGTACTGTTCATGTGGAGGGGATCAGTGTTTACAAATGGCAAATACATCTCAAGTCATAGAATTAATGTACTTGAGTACAGCACTGCTCTCTCTCTTTCTCCATACATATAGGTTTGTATATATGTATATATAAAACATATGTTACATAGCATATATGGCTATATGCTTATATATCCATACATAGAGAGATGAAAGGCAGAGTACATTGTGCATAATAAAGGTAAAGTGTAAAACAAAGTGATATTTATGTCTGTATGCATGTACTTCATCACAACATAAAATATCACTGCAGCACATGCTAAGAAGGTATTTAAGACATCTTGTGTCAGTTAAAGTAGGAATAAAATTGCAACAATTATCTTGGCCTTGAAATACAGCATTTTAATCATTTCCTTAAGAGCTGGAAGAGGCAAAAAGAAATAGAAATGTGATTCAAGTTGAGAGAAGACCTTGTTGGCCTTCTTATGGATTGACCAGTAGAGAATAAACAAGTTTTTTTTTTTTTCATTAATCTTTTAGAATAAAAAGTAATGGGTTTCATCTGCATCCTTGCACACTGTCCCCCCTCATCCCCCCAGCTGGTTCCCTTCCTTCCCTAGTCCGTTCTCCTCTATGCATGTGACTCTTTACCCTCTACTTCCTGCCTTCCTTTGGCCATCATCGTAATCACGATCAAATATGAAGGGAATTTGGAACTAGGATTGATTGAGAGATGTCTTGTCAATGCTGTGTTCCCTTACCAAATACCTGCTGATGTCTATTAAATCTCACATACAGGTTTCTGTTGTTATCATCTGTAAACTAACTTCAGCACCCCATGGAGTTACCGTGAACAGCAAATCAGTTTATGTTGCATTCAAACTCAACAGATGACTTAGTATTTTTAATTTAGCATCTTGAAAAGAGGGTGGCTTTGCTTTGCTTTGATGATAACATCAGTCGTTCGATTCCCAGAATAAATAAGAAAGAATCATAGCCACTTTCATGTCTCTTTATTGGACAAGTCAGTCACTGCATTCATCTGAAGAAACAAGCCCACTGAGCTATGGAAGAGGATATGATAATGGCCTAATTCTAAAATGTTGAAATTATACCAGAATTCTGAAACATCAAACTAGGATTTTTCCATCCTTCCTTCCCCTTCCTTGAAATGTAGCACTCTTTCTTTGTCTGGCAACATATTTTGGGGTGGTGGTTGTAACTTTTTAAAGGTAGAAATGTCAATGAAGTCCTATCCCGCTGATCTGTGTGAATTTCCTTGCCTTTAGGTTCCACCATCCGATCCTCAGCCCCCTGGAGAGCAGTTTCCAGCTGGAGGTGGATGTCCTGAGTCATCTCCTGAAAGCACAGGCCCAGATCTCTGAGTGGAAGTTCCTCCCTTCGCTGGTCAACTTGCACAGTGCTCACACCAAGCTACAGACCTGGGGCCAGATCTTCGAAAAGCAACGGGAGACCAAGAAACATCTGTTTGGAGGGCAGTCTCAAAAGGCTGTTCAGCCCCCACACCTTTTTCTTTGGCTGATGAAACTCAAAAACATGCTGTTGGCCAAGTTCAGCTTTTACTTTCACGAGGCACTGAGCCGTCAGACGACTGCTTCAGAAATGAAAGCGTTGACTGCGAAGGCTAACCCGGACCTCTTCGGAAAGATTTCCAGTTTCATCAGGAAATATGATGCTGCCAATGTGTCCTTAATATTTGACAACCGAGGCTCAGAGAGCTTTCAGGGTCATGGCTACCACCACCCCCATTCCTACAGAGAGGCTCCTAAGGGTGTGGACCAGTATCCAGCCGTGGTGTCTCTGCCTAGTGACAGGCCGGTCATGCACTGGCCCAATGTCATCATGATCATGACGGACCGCACGTCCGACCTGAACAGCTTGGAGAAAGTGGTCCACTTCTATGACGACAAAGTGCAGAGCACCTACTTCCTGACTCGCCCGGAGCCCCACTTCACCATTGTTGTCATTTTTGAATCAAAGAAATCTGAGAGAGACTCCCATTTTATTTCCTTTCTTAATGAGCTCTCCCTTGCCCTGAAGAGCCCCAAAGTTTTCGCAAGTCTGAAACCTGGATCCAAAGGTTAACGGGTGAATTGTGTGAAGGATTCTCAAGACTGGAAGTGGTGTTCTTTACCATGCTGATGCCTAGCACTGATTCGTGGCTAGAATTTATATCCACACATGCTGCTTTCAAAGCTGACCTAAAAAAAACTTCCTCCCCAATCATGTTGTATACTTTATAAGCGATTAAAACCAATTGAATCAAGTCCCCAAAGAGTAATCTAGGAGGTGATCTTGGGCTACCGCGTATCTCCGTGGTATATAACTAAGTGGGTTCAGTAGCTTCCTGATTTTCACATAGACTATTTACTGGTACTTTGTTTTTCTTTCCAGATGTTTGGTACTCTTCTAAACATTGTGTTCTAATGCACTTCCAAACACCCTCTCTCTTTCTTCTCTTTGATGAGCAGTTGGGATAAGATACTAGAGGGGTATGTTTGCAACCTCAAACCATCACAGTAACATTAGCTAAGGGCGTAATTTGCTGATTATTATTTTTGATGCCATAGTTAGGATCTTGGTGAAATTGAAGGTGAATCTGAGTGGTATCAGACCCTCACAGCAGCTTCACTGGCCATGTGGTCTTTACGAGCATCTACACATCATCTGTATTGTTTTACCTTTAAAAAGTTTGGGTGTTTCAGTGTTTCCAAGCCAGCATAGCCCATGATATGGGGCTTGTTTACTCAAAAGCCTGTGTGTGATGCTCCATCGTTATTTTACTCATGTCTTTTTAGCCATGTTAGTTTCTTGCATAACATAGACTGTTTTTATAAGGTCAAAATGAAGGTCTCGATACTTTGTGCTTGCTGAAAATCAATTGTGCTTTCAAAAGACCTCTTTGTAGTTGAGTAGTCAGCTCCTACTGAAGTATATCTGAACTTGGGTTTCTTGCCTCCTGCAAATTATGTTTAGAAGCAGTGTGAGCGTCTCGGCACCCGGCTCGGCTTTTTCCTTTAGTGGGTGTTAGAGGGGAAGTGGATGGATCAGTGGATGAATCAGGTGGCTGTGACCACCTGGCTTTTCTAGGTTATTGATTTAAAGTCAAAAGAAGTTACTGAGGATACTCGAGTTGTTGTTACCACTTGACACTGTCTTTAGAGCTTGGGTAAAACGTCACTGTTGTTGCTTTGATTGTGTGGAGCTGCGTTTGATGGGCATCCATGTCGGACACCACCTGCGTCAGCAGAGCTATAGTGTTCCGCGTCCTCATGGGACTCCTGCCTAGCTAGTCAGGTGTCCTGGCAGAAGGAGGAAGAAGAGCCCGCTAGTCTGCTTTCTGCCTCCCTCTCTCTTTCATAGAATCTGAAAAAGCCAGCTTGCTTTAAATAGAAAGTAGTGATTTACCTCTGCATTTTATTCACTCAGGTTCTATAAAAATATGAACAGATTTTATAATATCGACCTTAAGATTAAAAAATTGAAAATAATCAGAAGGAAAAGTCAAATCATTTCCTTTCTTTTGTGTTTGCCAAGAAACAAAAAGCTATTCCTTGTGTGTATATGTTGTTTTCCTGGATAAAATCACCATTCGCCTTAATGATATGGCCCCCCATGTATCTCAGAACATATGTGGACCATGGAGAGGAATGCAAATAAAACATGTATATGATATTTAAGATGGTCAAATATATGCATATTTAAATTGTATTTATTTTTAAACAATTCTGGAAGTATTTGCAAAGAATGAAAAGCAGATGTGATACAAATTCATGAATCACTGTAGTTGCCAGATTATTCTGGAAGAGTCTTTGAAGATTAAATGTTGATTATTTCCTAAAGTCTGATAAAGTTTTCCTTATATTTGTTTGTTTGCCTACTTGATTGCTTGTTGGTGCTGGGAACCAAACCCCGGGTCTCGGCACTAACTAGGCAAGTGCTTTGCTATTGAACTAAGACTCCAGCTCCTCAACAAAGTTTTCTAATTGTGTGTGTGTGTGTGTGTGTGTGTGTGTGTGTGTATGCACAGATAAAAATACTAAATACCCATATTTTGGTCAAGAAACAGCCATTTTTACTGCAAGATTTAGCCTCTAAAAACAGTAAGAAAATAATCCATTGTGTTTTTTGTGATTGAAAGAGTAATCGCACATTTTTTTTTTTTTTTGTGGAGTGCCTACTTCGAAATGTATTTCTAAACCATGGCCTGATGAATTTTTATGGGTAACTGGGAGTGTGGCCAACAGTGAGCTCGCCCAGGGACCCACCAAGGAGTGTGGCATTTTAGGATGATGTTTGGATCGAGTGTGAAAACAGCTTAGTCCTCTTGGGTCCAACCTGGTATCTGGTAATGCCATTTTAGGGATGGTGTGAAAATAAAAGCCAGTTCTTTACTGGGGAGCAAAGACCCTTTATGTGAGTGCTTCATACATTTTCACAAAATTGTGATGGCACTTCCCTGCCTGCCCTATGCTCCCTGGGTCATCTTTATAATGTATCTACCTGTGGTTCTGTTTCTAAGTCAGCCTTTGAGCTCAACTTGTAAAACAGAGAGAAAATGTGGAATGTGAGGGGACCATACATGTCAATAAAAAGGCTTTGGACTAGACTTGGAAGCTCTGTGAATGAAAGATGAGAGACACTCTTCTGTTACAGGCGTCTCCTCCCTTGGTCTCTGTCTCACACCTGTGCTCTCTCACGAAGTGTAGGAAAGGTCTAACCAAGGCCTAACCAACACACCTACTCTTCCTATTTTAGAACCTTCGTGCTTCTATTATTATTTTTTCATAATTATGTTTGCGTGTGTGTGCTTGCATGCTTATGGAAGACAGAAGTGGTTTCTTTTTATTCTGTACTATGTGTATTGATTGAGGCTCTGAACTCAAACCTAGAGCTCACTGATTCTAATAGCGTAGCCAGCTTCCTCTGAGAAGCCTCTGTCTCCACCTTTGGAGCACTGAACAGACTGGCTTTTACATGGCTGTTGGGGAATGAGAAGCAGCCCTCCAGCTTGTGTGGCAAAAAGTGTTTTACTCGCTGAGTCATCTCCCCATCCTGTCCCTGTTCCTAGTTTCATATAGGTCGATAGCATTTTCGGTTCTTCTGCAGTACTTTTTTTTTAATCTGATTACTCTAACAGAGGTGTGTTAATGTTGTTTCCAGCTGTGATAGAAACTCTTCCTAGATACGTTCTGTCAGAGGTACCAAAATGATGATATCCTAATTGCATTTTCCTTATTTAACTTATTAGCCAGAAATTATCTACAGAGAGAAGCTCTCTTCAGCTACTGGGTTACTTTAAAATGTAGTTTATGTGTATAGAACAGCTTTTAGGTATATTACCTTTTTTGGTGATGGAGGCAGTGCTGACGAGTCCCAAGGCCTATGTACGCCGGGCAAGTGCTGAATCACTGAGTCCCTTCTCCAGCCTTTGTGTTGTCCTTGTATTTATCTGTTTTTATTCCTTTAGAGTTTCATACGTGAACAGAGTGAATTTATATTCTTTTCACCCCTATTCTCCAATCCTATCTCCCCTCCTTTTCTCACTACAAGCCTTCTTCTTCCTTCTACTTTCATGTCCTTTTGCCTGGGTGGCCCGCTGGGCTTCATATTTGTTGTCTTTGATAGCATCTGTCTGAGCACTTTCTGGAGCATGAATCACGTATCAGTGGTTGTACCATTGAGGGGGGCACCTCCCTTTTCTCCCTTTCAGCATTAATCCTCAGTGTCTCTCAGGGAGGCATAGAACCTCTTGAGATCTTTTCTTTTCCAAGGTGAAATATTAATAGGCCAGATCCTGTGCAGGTCATATGGAAATATAGCCCTGTCTGGCCACCCCCTATGCACTTCAGGTTCTTGCACTCTGTGTGTGTGTGTGTGTGTGTGTGTGTGTGTGTGTCAGAGAGCACTGTGTGTGCCTGTGGAGGCCCAAGGATAACTTTGGGAATCATTCTGCTCTACTTTTTTGTTTTGCTCCTCCTTCCAGGGCGGGAAGTGAAAGTCATGGACATTGCTACTTGGTGAGCTTCTTACATTCTAACCCCTTTTCTTCTCTGTGTTTCCTGAGCCTTGAGGTGTGTGTGGTAGCTTAGATGGCCTGTTTAGGACTGAGCAGTCTACAATCCCCTATTTTCTACCCTTTTTTGGCCAGTTGTGATTTTCTGTAATAAACACTTTCCATTGCAAAAGGGAGCTGCTTCCAGGTTGAGTGTCCAGTACACCTTTAATCTCCGGGTATAACAATAAATGTTTAGGAAAATCATTTTCCTCTTCCCCTAGTGTTGGGGCTTGAATGAAGCCTGCCACACCCCCAAACCTAAAACAGTTTCTAAAACAGTTCTTCACATCCTCCAGAGACACCAGAGAAATTTTAAAGAAATTCATCTGAATTTGTATTTTGCATTTGTATTTTTGCCTCAAGTTTAACCTCAAGTTTGAAACAAAGCAGCCATTTTCCAGTAACCACAAACTACTTCTGTTTAAATATTTTGACCTTCTCATGTTCCTTGCTCCTGGTTAATTTTCTCTCTCCATTCCTGTTGCCTGCTTCCATCTGCATTTTCCCTTTCTCTTCTCCACCTCTCCCTTAGCTTCTGCTCTCTTCCCTACTAAGTCTACTTTTGCCCCCTGCCCCCAATGTCCCAGAGAGCCAGAATCTACTTGTGATTTGACCCAGTTTGAGGAAGGTGACATTTGACAGTTGTTTTTAGACACTGAGGCAGGAATACATGCAGAGGAAGAGATCTCTGTCGACACTAATGGGTGACCATGATAACGGTTAGCTATTCACCAACACTGACCTTAGCTCACTATGACAGAGCAGGCCTGTTTATCCAGCACATTATTTTGACAAAAAAAAAGCAATTAGCATTCAATTCTTTCAAGTGTATTTTTACTATTTTTTTATTAAAGTATCATTTTAGTCTATTTGCTATAATTAGTGTGTACCAGCATTAAATTTGCCTCTGACATTCTTTTGTAAATATCAGTTAAAAAAAAACAGATTTTTTTTCTTCTTTTCTAACAGGGAATGAAAACACATGGCAGGTGACTGACTCATCACAAAGGCCTTGAGGGTGGAGTTTAATTTCATGATTCCTCCTCTGCATTTCTGCTGGGTTCTGTTACCAATACAATTATTTTATGGCCTTTTGCCTGAATTATTCTGAGCGCCTTCTCCAGAGGAAATGAGTCAGAAGCAATGGGCTAGATGTGCACTTTGGACACTTCTCTTGCTATCATGGAACTCCATGAGGCTCCGTTAACCCATATTTTGACTGGTGTGCATATTTTTCTCAATCTGTTTTAAGTGACAAGGTTGTTTATGGGGTATTTTCAATTTAAAGCTATATGGCGTTTGTAAGATGTCAACGCTGGCATGTGGACAGAAGCAAATGGGTACCTTTTTCTGTAGCCACTTGACATCAGCCTGGGAGGGGGGTCCTGAGAGGCAATTTTATGTGGGGATTCAAACTCACAGTTTGTGCATGCTTTGCAAGCACTTTGTCAACAGAACTACAGTCTCCAGTCCTGGAGTATCCTCTGAAAAAGGTACTATTTATTGTGCAGTGGCAAAGACACTGCAACAAAGTGGGACTTGACATTGATCTAAGAGAAGAATTCTTTGCAACCTTCTGTTGATGTTGTCCCTAGGGATAAAACTGCCTTTGCTTGTATGGAAACTGCAGAGCGACTCTGGCATGCTCCATGCGAGCTGAGATTTGGCGACTCAGCTGTTGACCCAAGGAAACACAAGACACCCCTTGCACCCCCCCAGACACGCTGGGCTCACTGACTCCAGGACTCTAGGCTAAGCCAATGTTAGGGATGTTCCTCCCAAAGCGAAGCAGATGAAGAAAATAAACAGCATCTCGTTAGTACCCGTGCACTCAATAACTGCAATAGTTAACATAGACTGTGGTAAGAGTGGTGATAGAAGGGAGGCTGCCCCAAGCCCTCTGGCAGCCAGAAGCTTAGAAAGCTGTAAGCAGTCTTCAATTTATTACACTTGCACGTTTACCTACATGCTTTGGTAAACCACGACACCCTGAGGTCTTCCCTCTAGATACTTGATGCTCAGAGCAGAACATGAATCAGAACCACCTATGTGCCAAACACCTATGTGACTAAGACCGGTCTGTTATTGAGAAGGTCAAGGGCAGACCCTAAAGGTAGATTTCTCATAAATTTTCCATTATTGTCCATGTTGCAGGTCAAAAGTTATACATGTAATAGACTATCCCCTCCTGTCATCTATATCTACCAAAATCACAATGCTTAGTAAGCATACATAAGGTAGTTCATTGGTCAATCTAATAGTTTCCTAGTAATATTGACTTTTGTGTGTGTGTTTTATTTTGACTTTGGAAGCTGGCAGGTTTCTATTTAATTTTTTAAAATCTCTTTGGAGGTCTAGATTCTGTAAAGAGGCTTTCTATAAGCGTGGGTTTTTTTTTTTTTTTTTTTTTGTTATTTCTTTTGTTTTGTTTTGAAGTGCAATTGCAGCCTCCTGTAAGCAAGATTCAGAATGAGGACATGTTGGAAATAGCCAGTAGAGGGCAGTATAAAAGAGATCCAGCTCCCCAGCTGTGGCTTCTTGCCATCCACACACAGTGAGTGGGTGGTGCCACTTGGAGTCTTGGGACAGTGGAAATCTGAGCAGTGCAGAAGATACTGTAAAAAAAAAAATGACAATTTTTAATGTTTCCATTTGTGGACTTTATGACAACTCTTGCAAAGACAGGTATTCTGGCAAGCAGTTTCAAGGAATGACTAAGAAACTCTATTGTCATTTCCATTGACTTGTAACCACCAAGACATTCCAAATTCCTTCCTCATCCGATGACTATGCAGTGGCTCTCAGCTGACTCAGACCATTGGGAATCCTATAATCTCGCTGCCACCTGGTTCCTGAGACTTTTTCGAGGTGTGTTCTGAGACCTGTGTGCCTTCCTTGGATTTTCAGACAAAAGGGCTTATCTAACTGTGTCACTGTTTGGATCTTATAATGTTTCCTGAAAGTCCATATGTGATGTGCATGGCTACCAGCCGATGGTGGAAACAGTAGGAACGGTGGCCTCGTGGAAGTGAAGTCGCTGGTGGTGTGCCCTTGAAGGGGATATCGGGACCCTGGCTTAAGAGTTAAGAAGTTTTGCCATGATTTTCTGGCCCAAAGCAATAGAACTGACTGATCATGGGGATGAAACCTCTGAAATTATGAGCCAAATAAGTATCTCCTTTCTGGACCTTGATTTCAGGTATTTCAATGTAGTATTAGAAAACTGACTAGTGGGCTGGCAAGATGGCACAGAAGGTGGAGATGCCAGTGTAACAAGCATGGCGACCTGAATTCAATCCCTGCAACTCACACTTTGGAAGAAGAGAACTGACTTTCCAAAGTTGTTTTGCCTTCCACGAACATGCCTGTTTCTCCTTCTCTCTCTCTCTCTCTCTTCCCTCTCTTTTCTCTCAGAAATCAATGAAATAGTAAAAGAAAACAGACAATTAACAAATCTTGATTGAAATGCTTGGGAGGATAAAGAACACCTCACTTTTTTGTTGTTGTTGTTGTTGGTGCTGGTGGGGAAACCTATTGTATACTTCTTGAGTTTATGTGAAAATATGCACGTCTTCCCAAATAATCCATGAGCACAAAGTTTGCTGCTGCAATTTCAGGGGCTCGTTGAACCATTTGATGAGCTCTGTGGTGGTAGTGGGGGACTCTTGACTGAGCGCAAATGAACTGTTCATGAGAGCAAGTCTTGAAGTTTCATCCTTGCTGCAAATACAGGCTGTCTGCTTTGACTGCCATGTCTGGTGGACAACTCAACATCGGCTGGTAGCCACGCACATCTCGCAGACCCATTCCATCCAGCCACCTTGCTGTCTATTTGCTGTGACTCTTGAAACTCTGGGATCACTTTGATTCTTCTCTCTTGGCATGTTCTCTTTTGATTTTTATTGCCCCTGTCTTTTTTCTACTTTGGGCTTTAATTAGTCAAACCCTAGGGGAAATTTTGCCTCCTTTTTGGATTCAACCCTTTCTGTTTCTTTATATTTTAACCTCCTTTCTTACCTTTACTAGGTAATTCTGTAAACATCTTGATTTGACTGTATGATTTCTGCCGCATCCTAATCCCACCAATCTGGTAGACTAGGTCTCAGTTTGGATAAGATGGATTCAAAGAAACAATTTCTGGAGAAAGGATATGGCATTATTTGAAATAAGAAAATAAGAAAAATAAGTAAACTATGGGAATTGTATCTCTGTCCAGTTGGGGGCCTAAAGCTTGCTCCCTGGGGAATGTCACAGTAACGCCCATGGGCAGGTGCTAGGAATTCCTCCCTAGATAATTTAAGTTTTGTTTCTAGCAGGAGGAATTCTTCTGGGAATTGGGTATGCCTTCTACCTGTTCTTAGGTTTTTTGGGACTAGCTTTCTGCTCTCTGATCTAGAGAAAAAGCTTGCTTTTAACTTTAAATCAAATTGCAACTAGAGATTTTATGTCACACAAAGTAAGTAGACTTGTTAGCCAGAATGTATACACTGATTTTTAAAGAAATTAAAGAGCAACTGTGTTTCTGTTCTCCATTCAGCCGAAGCCTTGCCTCACCTGGTCCGGAGGAGCCCTGGTCTCGGCTTCTGCTCTGCTCTTTGCTCCTTCTTAAAAAGAAACCTGGATCAAGTAGCTTCATAGAGTCTTTTGGAAAAGGCCTCTTATTTATTTCTCTTTGGCTGTTCCTTGCTGCTCCTCAAATGTCAGTCAAGATGAGCACTTTTCTCACCTCTAAGCCTTTGCTCAGAATTAGTGGATGCGTCCCACAGTCTGGCGATGATGTCTGATTTAATAGGTCAGAGACAGTGCCTGGAAATGCTGAAGCTGTAGACCCCAGAGCCATATTCTTGAAAAAACCAAGACGCAAAACTGTTCCCTCAAACCAGCTTCATCTACTGAAACCCTCTGCCTCCGGGAAGACTCTGGAAAACACCAGCTTTTATTCTGTTTTCTTTCTTGCGCTGTTGGAAGACCTGTCCTCCTCCAACGATTGTGGTGGTATTTAACTTTCTGCTTTATATTAGAGTCACTGGACTGCAGTGTGGCTGGCTCCCACACTGGACTGCGGCCTTCTAAAATCTTCAAGGTACTGGAGACGCTCTGCCACAAAAGTGTTCTCTGTCCTTTATTACCTTGTGAGTTCTTCTAAACCATGATGAATGACTTGTGAAGAAAGGAGGGACAGAGAAACTCCAGTGGAGAATTCTTGCTAGGAACATTTTATCTAGCAGTGCACAAAATAATGCCTAGTTGTATTTACTTAATGTACTTCTTGAGTGCAGCACACTGAAACATCTTCTTTTAAAATATATTTTTTGGAGAGAGAGAGAGAGAGAAGGAGAAGAAAGAGAAGAGAAAGAAGGGGAGGAAGAGGAAGAGGAGGAGGAGGAGGAGGAGGAGTAAGAGGTCAGAGGACAACTTTTAGAAGCTGGATCTCTCTTTCCACCACATGGGCTCCAGAACTCATGTTGCCAGACTTTTGTGCTGGGGCCTTTATCCTCTGAACCATCTCACCAGTCTAGAAATATGTTTTACTCTCATTTAAAAAAAAGAAAAAGTAGGTTACACACTGGTCCTCCAGGAGAAATTCAGAAAAACATTTGATTCACAGTAATTATATAGTGTACTTACTCAGGTCACTAGTAAGAAGGCAGTGTTGTTGACGAAAGCCCTAGCGTGTCTCCTGAGTTTCTAAAAGGCTTTGATGAGGGATCCTGGAGCTATGATGAAAGATAGGAAGAACTCCTATGACCTTGAGACAGTTTGTCGTATTTACACCTGATCAGACCTCCTGAATAATGAGAACCAATAATTTGAAATCAAGCAGGGAGGAGACACAGCATCGAGTAAATGTTGAGCCTTGGGATTCTGGTTTTACCCATAGACCCAACTCTTTCTCTTCTTTTTCCTTCTCTCGATCCTTCTTCTCTTCTTTTTTTGTTTTAATCCAGTCACCAGAATAGTAATTATTCAGGGTTGGAGATTGATGTATGTGAACTTGTAAGTTTCCTTCCAAATTGAAAACCCCAGGACTGTAAAGCAGACTCACAGTGGAAATGGATTTTGTGCTGTTATTGGCCTCTGTGCTTAGACTCTAGTTTATTTGGCAGAGCCCCTGCTGCAGGTGCTGAAGTTTCAGCTCAGGTTTGTCTCTGTCTCACTGTGCTCACTTCACCTGTGGAATCCATCACTCGGTCACGTTCAGACAGTGACTCTGAAGCAAAGTAGCGATGCTGGTAAATATTTGCATGCAGTGCTTTTTATGTCTGAATGGCTTGGTGGAGCCCAGTGCATCTGGTAATAGCGATCATTCTGTTGGAGCCCACATGGTAGAAGGAGAGGATAGACTTCTCAAAGCTGTCATCTGACCTTCAGACATGTGCCGTGCTGTGGGTCCTTCTTCTGCCTGTCTCTATCTCTCCCTTCTTCTCTCCCTTCTCTTAAATGAATGAATGATCCAGCCTGGGCTACAGAGTGAGATCCTGTCTCAAACAAACAAAAGCAATAATAGTCATTCTGACTGGGCGATTCCTCTTCTTAGGTCAATGAGCTTCCCCTCAATAAAGACCCACTTTCATGGCCTTTGCACTTGCTTGCTTTTTTTTTGGTTCTGTGAGTCCTATTTGTTTTTTTGGTACTACCTATGCCTAGATTCTTGTTCTCATGTATGCATTTAAAAGAGATTGGTCCTGCTGCTGTGGCTAGATGAGAACTATTATTACAAAATCCTTTTCTGGGAGGTGGGGAGAAACTGAATTATCTCTGGAGGCTCGTAACAGACCTGCAAGTAAAAGCCCTGCTCTATTCTGGAGCACCTAGCCAGGTAACTCAGTAGGCACTGAAAGCTGATCTTCCAGGCACAGGACTAACAATGATGACTAATGCTTCTTTTCCACCCATCAGTGGCAGATGTTTCACGTAACGGTTGTTCCACGGACACACCGGCTGATAATCTTGTGGACATTCTAGATGGGTTTGCACACAGATCTGGGCTGTATGACTTGACTAGCAGGATCTGGATCTTATATCTTTTTTTTTTTTTAAAGTGACCTTACATATTTATAATACCCAGGAATTGCTTCTGAATTTAAATCTTCCTTATTCTAATCTCATACCAAACCAAGTTGCATTTACTATTATCCCTAACCAAAAATACAAGTTATTTCCATGTTATACATTTAAAATAAAGTCATTTTAAGCTCATTGGAGGGTGTAGTCTGACCTAGCATGTGGTTTAATGATGGACGGATACGATGTGTTTGTAATAAACAGTACATTGTGTACTCCTCGCCCCTCCTCCTCCCTCCTGCCCCCTTTCCCCCTGCCCCGCCCCCCATGCCCCTTTTTCTCTACATTCCCCCTTCCCTCCTGCCCCTTCTCCCCCTCTCCTATGTTCTTCCTTGGCTCTTTCTGGGCCGCTGGAACCATCCATGCTGTTCCCTGTGTCTTACGTGCTTTTCCTCATCCTCCATCTTCTGCACACCCCACCTCGCCTTCTCCCAGAATCCTTCTTCCTTCAGTTCAGTCACTTCTGCTCAGGAATCCCCAGAGTCTCCTGTGGTAGATGGATCTCGGGTTCTTCTCCTTGGGAGACTGGATTGCAGTTACAGATGGATGGCCATTTATTCCTGAGCAGCTTGCTTCCTGTCTCCTCCGTAAGCGTCCTGTCGGCACAGCCCCAGCCTGCATGTTGCTAACCCTTTCATCTGGAGCCTGAAGCTCAGCGGCTGGAATGCAACATGCCAGTGCAGTGCCAAATGAATGGGGTTGGAGCTCACCCCTTCATTCCCATCATCTCCCACAAACTAGTTCCATTCTTGGATCTGGGTGGTTGGTATCTTTCAATCTTCTATAAAATGTGAAAGGCAGGCCTTATGCGCCCTGAGCATTTAGAAGAGTGTCTGCTTGGTAATAGGTGCTCTGAAATATTTTCTGAATCCATAAAGACGTCTTGAGACGGCTTTGCTGATCTGAAATGTTCACTTGTGCAGACTTTGCGATCCCACTGTCAAGGTGGGTTAAGTTCCTGCCCTTCTTTCCCGGACTTCCTTTCGACCTGGGCTGCACTTCCAGGACCATTGTGCTGCCCACTGGTACGTTCACCAGACATTTTTAGGGACATTTTCCAACAGTTTTCCAACTGGAGGCACTTTAGGGACAGGATAGATCTTTCAAAGTATCCTTGCCTTTAAGAGCATTCTCAGAATGTTATGAATGGTCTGCTTTGAGCAAGTACTAAATAAGACTGTCAATTGGAAAAAAACAAAACAAAACAAAATAACTTAAAAAAAAAACCTCAAGGGCTGGAGAGGTGGCTCAGGGGTTAAGCCTCTGCCTTGCAGGCGGAAGGTCCTGAGTTCGGATCCCAGATCCCACGTATAGACACCAGGTGGAAGTGGGGGCAGCCTGCGTTTCTGGTCCTGGTAGGGCGGAGCCTGTGAATCCCGGGGCGAGGAAGTGGAGGCGTCCATGGTGGTTCCTGAATTCGTCCGTGTTTCTACACACACACAGACACACGCATACACACATACATACGCACACACACATACATACGCACACACATACAATTGAATAAAAAAAAAACAAAAACCTCAAGCATGTATGGGTGTGTGTCTTTGTGAATTAGGAGGCACTTTGTGTGACTGTAGATGCCCAAGGGTGATTTCAGGAATCACCCTGGATTGCTTTACCTCCCTTTTACTTTACTCTGGAATTATCCAGGCTCTGCCTTTCAGGGACTGAAGTGCAGGCCACCACCATTTCCACCTGGTGTTTTCAAGTGGGATCTGGGGATCTGAACTCTGTTCCTTCTGCTTTCGAGGCAAAGACTTAACTCCTCAACCATCTCTTCAGTTCCCAAGTTCTTTTTGAAAGCATTCAAAATAAAACAATTTAGTGTATGTATGAAAACAAGCACTGTGGCATGCACAAATCCCACAATCCCTGTTCAATTATGTCGCTTCCCACTCGCAAGAGTTTCCTTGCCATTCAGCTTGTCAATGGCCTCATCAAACAAAGACAGCAGCCTGCTGTCACCAGCAGCCAACATCTGGTTTGTTTTAGATGTAGCTAGCGTGCCCTGTTGCTGCAACAGTAGATGCCAGGATTAAGCCACGAGGCATAGTAGAGGTGTGGCCCTCTTGCAGCACCACATGTCTTGGATGTTTGACAGCAAATAGTCTTGAATTTAGCAGTGGTTTATTGGAGGATGACTGACACTTCTTGAAGTTGCTTCATTAGCATACCCTTTGGTCTTCAGGGAAACACACCCAAAGCCAGAAATAGGTCAGTGTGATTGCAGAACTGTCTTTGGGTGGCTTCTAACAGCTTTCTTAGGTCACCCAATAAGAGAGCTTGTCTTTAGACTAGTGCTGTTCAGCTGGTTTCTATGGCAGTGAGAGAGCACCAGTTGTCATGGCAACGGAATGGAAATTTAAGGGACCAGTTTGCTTAAAGGAAGCAGATTCATTAACCTGTGTCTTCTCTTCCAACTTGACCATACTGCACACTACTGACAAGGGGGTCTATCTTTGCATTATTTGCATATGTCTCAGGATTTACAGACTTTCTTTCTTGGCTGTTCTGGGTTAAGGAACTTTCATCTTGTCCCGTACAATCTTTCATGGCTCATATTAAAGAATAATATTTAAAGAATGATAATCAACAGCTGGCTTTCTTTTTATTCCCCTAAAAATGTTTCTGCCCATCTCTGTTAGGTTCCCCCAAAGTTGCTATGGGCATGAAGTAGGATGGGTCAGAATAAGGTAACGAACTGTGTGCAATCAAAGAGACAAGATCAGGGGCTGGAGAGGTGGCCCAGGGGTTAAGCCTCTGCCTTGCGGGTGGAAGATCCTGAGTTCGGATCCTAGACCCCACGTCTTGACAGGCGGAAGGGGGGGCGGCTTGCGTTTCTGGTTCTGGTAGGGCGGAGCCTGTGAATCCTGGGGCAGAGTAAACAAGGAGGAGGTGGAGGCGTCCATGGTGGTTCCCAAATTCGTCCGTGGTTCTACACACACATACACACACACACACATATATACACACACACGCACAATTGAATAAACATAATAAAAAAGGAGATCAGATTATCGTTGTTTATTGGAGATCCTCCTTGAGGAGAGTCTTTGAGAAGCAGGGGCTCGGCTCCTTTGGCTCTCAGTGCTAGAGAGGGTCCCGAGCTCTCTGCTGAGAGCTGGCTGCCCGGATTTGTCAGTGGGATGCCCTTCATTCATGTGTTCCACCGTCTTCATCATCATTTCTCCTATCTGCTCTCAAGGAATCAACTTAGTTGTTCATTTTGGGGTCTTGAGAAAAAATGCTAAGAGTTTGGTTTAGGGACCTGTGAAATAGCTCTGTAGGTAGAAGGTCTGGAGGTCTGAGTTTGATCCCTGGAGCCCTTATGATAGAAGGATGGAACTTATGTCCAAAAGTTGTCCTCTGATCTCTAACTTTTGCATTCTCTCTCTCTCAAGTAAAATATAAAAGAAGAACTTGGCTAAGTTTGGGGCTCGGTAGACAACTTGGAGAAAGATATCACTGAATTTATTACCCTCTCAGTTCTTCAAGATCTGATTAATTCCGTGGTCGATTGAGACAGGGTTTTACCTGCAGCCCCAGCTGACCTGCAACTCACTATGCACCCAGGCTGTCCTCAGACTCAGACTCATAATAATCCTCTGTGCAACCTCCTAAGTGCTGATATTACAGGCATGAACTACCGCACCTGGCTTTTTGGAGTATTGATAGAAACTGCAGAAAAGACATCTTGGTACATTCTTATTTTGAGACTTTGCTACAATAGAATTTTTATGTGGTATTTGTAACGGTGATTTTCAAAATCCACCATGCTGGACTGAGAGAAAGCACATTTCTTTTGCTGTTGCCAGTCTGTGGTACTTCACAGTGGCAGATAGGCACAGGCACTGGAAGGCAGAACCAAAGCAACAGAAGAAAGGAGAGACCTAGATACATGTCCAGCCCTGCTTGGAAGCCCTTAGGCCACAGTGGCCCAGTGCGGGCAGAGTAGAAAATCAACCTAGCAGATTTCCTGAGCCCTCAGTCTCCCCAGCATTGGGGTGAAGCAGTGTGCAATAATGGGGAGCCACAAGTTCCAGGGAATACTACTCTGAACTTCCATCTAATCCTCAGGGCACAATGGAATAGTGAGTGGGTGAGGAAGGCAATCTCTTAAGGTACTTGAGAGTTTAGTTGAGTTTTTTTAGTGCAGTGAGAGGGGCATTGGAAGGGGTCACCAGGAGGCAGAATATAATTAAGTAAAAGCAGTTGACAGTGGATGGGAGAAAGTGCTTGTTTTAAGGCTTCCTCTTGGGCTAAGAGTTCCCTTAATGGTTAAAAACTAAAGGCTAATGTGTAGGCAGGAAAAAAAATCTGCAAATTTATATGACGGTTTAGATATCTAGATTCTCTTAGAAGACATGACCATAAAGTTCACGTTCCCGAGGAAGACCAGTTTCTGGCAATCTCCCTTGGGCTTTGTTGAATGAGTTTGCTTTGTTATCCAAGAAGCTATGGCAGATGAGTTTCAGCCAAAAATGGTGAAGCCAGGGACTACAGTAGGATTCAGAGCCAGGACCTTGCAGGTGGCGCAGTAGTGCCCAGGAGATGAACAGGACTCATCCCGGTTGCAGGAGACTTGGTTCAACGTTCTCAGAGCTCGAAAACTGAAAATCCATCAGAAAGTTAGAGGAAAGCGCTGATAGTGACACCAC
This sequence comes from Typhlomys cinereus, assembly GCA_023101885.1. NCBI lineage: Eukaryota > Metazoa > Chordata > Mammalia > Rodentia > Platacanthomyidae > Typhlomys > Typhlomys cinereus. The sequence goes on from JALPQD010000103.1 coordinate 793,588, forward strand.
CAAATGGCCGTGTGATCCCCTTAGGTGCTCTCTTCCCTCCTGGCCGTTTCCCTCCCTTTCTACTAAATGCCGGTGGTGTCTGTATACATGGATGTATGTGTATGCATCTATGTGTGTTATAGGTAGACAAATTGATATCTGGTTTCCTGAGAGATCCCAAGACCCAGGAATAGCTCCCAATATTCAACCCAGACTGCTGTTGGCAATAGCATCACTCGACATCATACAGAACATATGGTTTTTCTATCCGTCAGTATACCACAAACATAGAAAACAAAAGAAAGAATTATGCTTGTCTCTCCTTGACAGGTTTTCTTCAAAGTGAACAATTTCTAGGTAGTGCTGGCAATAACATCTTCTTTTTATTTAAGTATGAAAATGAAAGTATTTACTGGCAAGAAGAATGTATCATATCCCATGCCTTTCTCCTGCAAAGAAAACCAGAGCATAGTAGAGAAATGCTCAGTGGTTGAAGTGCTTGCCGTGTAAACAAAGGAACAGAATTTGGATCCCCAGATCCCAGTTAAATGCTGGGTGATTATGGCGTCTGGCTTGTAATTCCAGCATGAGAAGGTGGAGAGTGAGAATCCCAAGAGTAAATTGGCTGTTAAGATTAACTCTGTATGTGAGCTGTGGGGTTGATAAAAGACCCAGCCTCAAAAAAATACCATAGAAGAAGGATTGAAGATGATTCCCAATATCAAACTTTTCCTTCACAGGCATGTACACACATACCTGTACATACACATGTGCACCTATACATATGTGAATATACACACACACACGTGTGCCCTTACATACACAGGAAAAAAAGAAAGAAAACCAGAACACCACCATTAGATTTAATTGTGTCAAATTATAACCCAAGCAGGAATAGAGGTCATTCTAAAAATGACTGATCTGGAAATGATGAGTGTCACACCCTTGTCTTTGGATTATGCAAGTGACACAGATGAGTGGTATGGCAGTTACTCTTTCTACTGCTGTGAGACAGCACTCATACAACTTAAGAGAGAAAAGGGAAAATTATTAGGCTGTGGTTCTGGAGGGGAGATATAGTCCATTAAGGCAGAAAAGGCATAGCTGGCTGGCAGAAGCTGGAGGAGGCTCAAGTCACTGCAGACATCATGGAGGTTGAGAAGATGAGTGACAGACTGTAAGAGCAGACAACTAGGGGAAGTAGGGTGGGGCTAACCAACCTCAAGGCCCACCCTCTGTGACATGCTTTCCAATAGCTGCCATGACCTTCCCAAGTATTAACACCAGCTAAGAAGGCAAACACTTGAGCCTATTGGGGACAACTCACATTCAGATCAAGACAAGTGGGCACAAAGGAACCCTAAGGGAGAAAGTTTGCCAAGGCTCTGAAGGCCTTTCTTAGATGTGGCATCTGTCATGTCTACAGCCTTAGAGATGTTCTCTCTATTACTTTCATTGTGAAATTAATAAATTTGTTGCTAATACTAAAAAATAATAAAAAACAAAAAAAATAGAAGGGGAAATGATCACCAGTAATCCATCTGCAGACAATTAGTTGATTATTTTATCTGTATGAACTCTGAATCCTTAATGTCAAAAGAAGCCCGACTTAAATTATTTTGAGTTAAAAAAGAAGTACTACCAAATCTAACGTTATACATCTAATCAGAATCATTTGCATTAAAGAGTTTAATGTCTTTGAGTGTCTCTAAGTGGGTTTGGTACTAGGAGCCACCTATTAGGGAGTACATATGGTGCTTAATTTTCTGTGTCTGGGATACTTCACTCAGTATAATTGTTTCTAATTTCATCCACTTCCCAGCAAATTCCATTAATTCATCATTTTTGATGGCTGAGTAGTACTCCATTGTATAGATATACTACAGTTTCCTTACCCACTCGTCAACTGTTGGACATTTGGGTTGATTCCATGACTTTGCTATTGTAAACAGTGCTGCTATGAACATAGTTGTGCTTGTGCTATCGAGGTGAATTTTTGCTGTATGGGGGGTTATTCCCAAAAGTGGAATAGCAGGGTCATATGGCATTTCAATCTTTAATTTCTTTAAGAATCTCCAGACGGCTCGCCAGAGTGGCTGTATGAGCCTGCATTCCCACTAGCAATGTAGGAGAGATCCCCTCTCTCCACATCCTCTCCAGCATTTGTTGTCGTTTGTATTGTGGATTTTTGCCATCCTGACCGGGGTGAGATGATATCTCAGGGAAGTTTTGATTTGCATTTCCCTGATGGCTAAGGATGTGGAACATTTTTTAAGAAGACATTTTAATTTCATCCCTGGTAAAGATAAATCTCTGCAATACCTACAGTAATTGCAGAGATTATGAACAGGAGGGATGGGGAAGGAGGAACACGCCAGTAACAAGGAGAGAGGGGACCATGTTACAACAGAGCAAATAGGCCACCATCAAGGACTGCAAGTAAGTAATGAGACATCTGGTTAAGTTCACAGACTTTCCTTCTTGATCATTTACAACTTATGGGGTATGATCTTACCAGAAGGGGAGGGTGTATAGTCTGGCAGATAGAAAGTAACCATTTCGCAAATAGGGGATTGACCCCTCTCTCACCGCGGTTTCCTACTTTTATTACATCTGCCTTTGAATATACACTTATAACAAGACTCTAATTTAACAGATTTTTATCTCTAGCCAGGGGGTGATATCCAGTACCCATCAGGATGGAACCAAGGGCATTGCAGGAGCAGCAAAACTGAAAAAAAAAATCAACAAACCATAATCCAGAACTTCAGAGACTCTATATCAACCACCTGGAAGTAGGCCAGCCTAATCTCTCCCCATCCTGAAACTCAGGGAAATTTGTGGAAGAGGGGGCGGTAAGATTGTAAAAGCACAAGGATGGGAGGAGCAATGATATGCAAGATACTCCACACAAGTTAGAGCCAAAGCAATCATAAGAAGACTTTGCATGACCTGTGCAATGTCCAACACACTATTGACCCCACAAAGTCTAACATTTGCTAAACTAGGATCCTTGGTGGCAAGGGATTGACAGCCACAGTAGTGTTCCTATGCTTAAAGGGAACACAGGAAACGGTTCTGGGAAATGCCACTGGGTCCTTGCACCTCATCAGAGAGGAGGACCCAGAGGAGAGTTTGGCATGCTCATTAAAGGATGCTCCGAGATGGGAGGGGGAGGCACTGGAGGATGGGGAGGGAAGGAGGAGGGGAGGGGGCACAGGGGGGTGGGGGAGTAGAGGGAGGGAAGGGACCGGTGTACCTGTTAAGTTTGTATGAGTGGAAATAAAATATATATATAATAAAGAGTTTAATGTCATGGGAGCAAGTGAGATGATGTGTGTTTTCATTCTTTTTTTTTTAATTTATTTTTTCCACTCAAACAAAGTTGATAGGTTCCCCATTCCATTCCCTCCCTCCACCCCTCCCTGGATCTCCTTGCTCCCTCCTTTTCCCCTTCCTTTCTCCCCTCCCTCACTTTCTCCCAGTGGGGCCTCCCCCCATTCCTGAAGCATCCTTTAGTGTGCATGTCAAACCTCTCTCTGGGTCCTCCTCTCTGATGAGGTGTAAGGACTCAGTAGCATTGCCTATAGCTCTTTTTTGTGTTCCCCTTTAGTATAGAAACACTATTGTGGCTGTTAATCCCTTGCCTCTAAGGATCTTAGAGCCTGTGATCCATGCTAGACTTTGGGGGGTCACTAACATGTTAGTCATTGTGCAGGTCATGCAAAGACCTATTATGATTTCTTTGGCCCTAACGTGTGTGGAGTGTCTTGTATATCGTTCCTCCTCCCCATCTTTAGGCTCTTATAATCTTATCGCCCCCTCTTCCACAAATTTCCCTGAGCTTCGGGATGGGGAGAGATTAGGCTGGCCTGATTCCTGGTGATTAATGTAGGGTCTCTGATGTTCTGAATTATGGTTATTCTTTTTTTTTCTTCTCCCAGTTTTGCTGTTCCTGCACCACTCTTGGCTCCATCCTGGTGGGTATTAGATGTCACCTCCTAGCCAGAGATAAAAGGCTGTTAAAATAGAGTCTTATTATAAGAGTAGATTCAAAGGTAGATGGAATAAGAGTAGGAGACTGCAGTGAGGGGAGTCACTCTCCCATTTGCAGGATGATTACCTTCTATCTACCAGACTCTATGCCCTCCCTTTCTGTTGGGATCAAACACCATCAGTTGCAAGTGACCAGGAAGGAAAGTCTGTGAGCTTAACCAGATGTCTCATTATTTACTTGCAGTACTTGATAGTAGCCTGTATTCTCTGCTGTAGCATGACCCCCTCTCTCCTTGTTTCTGGCGGTGCCCTCCTTCCCTCCTGTTTACAATCTTGCAATTACTGAAGGTATTACAGTAATTTATCTTTGAATGTGTCACTAAGTGGGTTTGGTATTAGAATCCACTTATCAGGGAGTACATATGGTGATTAATTTTTTGTGTCTGGGATACTTCATTCAATATAATTTTTTCTAGTTCCATCCATTTCCCGGCAAATTTCATTAATTCATCATTTTTGATGGCTGAGTAGTATTCCATTGTATAAATGTACCACATTTTCCTTATCCACTCATCAACTGTTGGACATTTGGGTTGATTCTATGACTTAGCTATTGTAAACAGTGCTGCTCTGAACATGGTCGTGCTTGTGCTATCAAGGTGAATTTTTGCTGTATGGGGGGTTATTCCCAAAAGTGGAATAGCAGGGTCATATGGTATTTCAGTCTTAAACATTTTTAAGAATCGCCAGATGCCTCACCAGAGTGGTTATATGAGCCTGCATTCCCACCAGCAATGTAGGAGAGATCCCCTCTCCACATCCTCTCCAGCATTTGTTGTTGTTTGTATTGTGGATTTTTGCCATCCTGACCGGGGTGAGATAATATTTCAGGGAGATTTGATTTGCATTTCCCTGATGACTAAGGATGTGGAGCACTTTTAAAGATTTTGTTAGACATTTCAATTTCGTCCCTGGTAAAGTTTCTTTTAAATTCCAAGGTCCATTTTTTAAAAAAAAGTATTATTATTATTATTATTATTATTTATTCAACTGTGCGCATGTGCGTGTGTATGTGTGCGCGCGTGTGTGTCTGTATCTGTGTGTGTGTGTCTGTGTGTGTGTAGAACCACGGACGAATTCGCGAACCACCATGGACGCCTCCACCTCCTTCTGCCCCGGGATTCACAGGCTCCGCCCTACCAGAACCAGAAGGGCAGGCCGCCTCCGCTTCCGCCTGGCGTCTATACATGGGATCTGGGATCCGAACTCAGGACCTTCCGCCTGCAAGGCGGAGGCTTAACTCCTGAGCCACCTCTCCAGCCCCCAAGGTCCATTTTTTAATTGGGCCATTTGTTTTCTTGGTGTTTAGTTTTCTAAGTTCTTTGTACACTCTGGATAATAGAGCTCTATTAGATATGTGGTTAGTGAAGATTTTCTCCCATTTTGTGGGTTGCGTTTGTGCTCGAGTTACAATTTCATTATCTGAACAGAAGCTCTTTAATTTCATAAGATCCCATCTGTGGAGTGTTGGTTGTAGTGACTGTACTATTGGATTTCTGTTTAGGAACTGTTGGCCTAGTCCAATCAGCTGTAGGGAGTTCCCTACCCTTTCAACTAAGGTTTTTATAGTCTCTGGACTTATATTGAGGTCTTTGATCCATCTGGAATTCATTCTTGTACAAGGTGACAAGTAGGGGTCCAGTTTTAATCTTCTGCATGTGGATATTCAGTTTTGCCAGCACCATTTGTTGAAGATGTTTGTTCTTTTTTTTTTTTTAATTAAAAATTTAATTATACATTTTAAAATTTTTTACCAGTTCCCTCCCTCCCCCCTCCTCCCCCTCCCCTTCCCCCAGTGCCTCCCCCCAATTCCCAGAGAGTTCTTTATTGTGTACGCCTAACTCTCCACTGGGTCCTCCTCTCCGATGACATATAAGGACCCAGTGACATTTCCATAAGCCCTTTCTCTTGTTCCCCTTAAGCATAAGATCACTACTATGGCTGTCAATCCCTTGCCTCCAGGGGTCTCGGTGCCCTTAACAGATGCTAGACTTTATGAGGGCAACAGTGCGCTGGACATTGCGCAGGGCATGCAAAGTCCCATTATGATTGCTTTGGCCCCAACTATTGTTGAGAATCTTGCAAATCGTTGCTCCTCTCATCCTTTTGCTCTTACAATCTTACCGCCCCCTCTTCCACAAATGTCCCTGAGCTCCAGGATGGGGAGAGATTAGGCTGTCCTAGTTCTATGTGATTGATATAGAGTCTCTGAAGTTCTGGATTGTGGTTTGTTGATTTTCTTTTGCAGTTTTGCTGCTCCTGCAATTCCCTTCACTCCATTCTGCTGGGCACTGTATGTCACCCCTCTGGCCAGAGACAAAAAGCTGTTAAACTGGAGTCTTGTTGTAATAGCACATTCAAGGGTAGATGTAATAAGAGTAGGAAACCTCACTGAGGGAGGGGTCCATCACCCATTTGCAAAATGATTACTTTTTATCTGCTAGACTATATGCCCTCCCCTTCTGGTGAGATCAGGAAAGAACGTCTGTGAACTTAACCAGGTTTCTCATTACTTACTTGCAGACCTTGATGGAGGCCTATTTTCTCTGCTGTAACATGGTCTCCTCTCTCCTTGTTTCTGGTGTGGCCCTCCTAACCCATCTCTCTTGTTCATAATCCTTGCAATTACTGTGTTACATAGGTTTACTTTTGAGTGTCTCAATGTGGGCTGGGTGAGTTTGGTACTAGGAGCCACCTATTAGGGAGTACATACGGCGCTTAATTTTCTGGGTTTGGGATACTTCACTTAATATAATTCTTTCTAATGACATCCATTTCCAAGCAAATTCCAGTAATTCATCATTTTTGATGGCTGAGTAGTACTCCATTGTATAAATGTACCACAGTTTCCTTATCCACTCGTCAACTGTTGGACATTTAGGTTGATTCCATGACTTTGCTATTGTAAACAGTGCTGCTATGAACATGGTCGAGCTTGTGCTATCGAGGCGAACCTCTGCTGCATGGGGGATTATTCCCAAAAGTGGGATAGCAGGGTCATACGGCATTTCAATCTTTAATTTCTTTAAGAATCTCCAGACGGCTCGCCAGAGTGGCTGTATGAGCCTGCATTCCCACCAACAATGTAGGAGAGTTCCCCTCTCTCCACATCCTCTCCAGCATTTGTCGTTGTTTGTATTGTGGATTTTTGCCATCCTGACCGGGGTGAGATGATATCTCAGGGAAGTTTTGATTTGCATTTCCCTGATGGCGAAGGAAGTGGAGCATTTTTTAAGATAATTGTTAGACATTTTAATTTCATCCCTGGTAAAGTTTCTTTGAAGTTCCAGGGCCCATTTTTTAATTGGGCCAGTGTTTTCCTTGGTAGTTTAATTTTCTAAGTTCTTTGTGCACTCTGGACAGTAGAGCTCTGTCAGATATGTGGTTAGTGAAGATTTTCTCCCATTCTGTGGGTTGCCTTTGAGCTCGTGTGACAATCTCTTTATCTGAACAGAAGCTCTTTAATTTCACAAGATCCCAACTGTTGAGAGTTGGTAGCAGTGACTGTGCCATTGGATGTCTGTTTAGGAAGTGTTGGCCTAGCCCAATCAGCTCGAGGGAGTTCCCTATCCTTTCAACTATGGTTTTTAAAGTCTCTGGCCTGATATCAAGGTCCTTGATCCATTTGGAATTAAGTCTTGTACATGGTGACAAGTACGGGTCTAGCTTTAATCTTCTGCATGTGGAGATCCAGTTTTGCCAGCACCATTTGTTAAAGATGCTGTTCTTTTTCCATTGGATTCTTTGGGCCCCTTTGTCAAAGACCAAATGGCTGTAACTTTGTGGGCTTATATCTGGGTCTTCAATCCTTATCCATTGATCTGTGTGTCTATTTTGGAGCCTAGTACCAGGCTGTCTTTATAACTATGGATTTGTAGTATAGACTTAGGTTTGGTATGGTAATACCTCCAGCTGTGTTTTTGTTACTCAGGATTGTTTTTGCTATCCTGGGTCTTTTGTGCCTCCATATGAACTTTGAGATTGTTTGGTCAACTTCTTTGAAGAATTGCTTTGGGATTTTGATTGGTATAGCATTGAATCTGTATATTGCCTTTGGTAGGATGGTCATTTTTACAATGTTGATTCTGCCAATCCAGGAACAAGGGAGGTCTTTCCACCTTCTGGTGTCTTCTGCAATTTCTTTCTTTAGGGTTTTAAAGTTTTCATTGTAAAGGTCTTTTACCTCCTTAGTTAGGTTTATACCAAGGTATTTCATTTTTTTAGGGGTTATAGTAAATGGCATGGTTTCTCTCAAGGCTTTTTCACTTCTTTCATTCTGGGCATATAGGAAGGCCTCTGATTTTTGCACATTTATTTTGTATCCTGCCACCCTGCTGAACTTCTCAATTAGTTCCAGGAGCTTCCTGGTGGAGTTTTTGGGATCCCTCAGGTATAAGATCATGTCATCTGCAAATAGGGATAGCTTGATTTCTTCCTTGCCGATTTGAATCCCTCTTATGTCCCTTTCTTGTCTTATGGCTTCAGCTAAGACTTCAAGTACAATATTGAATAGAAGTGGTGAGAGTGGACAGCCTTGTCTAGTTCCTGATCGAAGTGGGAATGCTTCCAATTGTTCCCCATTGAGCATAATCCTTGCTGTGGGCTTGTTGTATACAGCTTTTATTATATTGATAAAGGTTCCTTCCATTCCTACTGTGTCTAGCGTTTTGATCATAAAAGGCTGTTGGATCTTGTCAAAAGCTTTTTCTGCATCTATCGAGAGTATCGTGTGTCCTTGGACTTTGGACTGGTTTACATGATGAATTACATTTATTGATTTGCGTATGTTGAACCAACCTTGTGTGCCGGGGATGAAGCCTACTTGGTCCCCATGAATGATCTTTTTAATATGTTTTTGAATCCGATTTGCTAAGACTTTGTTGAGAATCTTTGCATCTGTGTTCATCAGGGAGATCGGCCTATAGTTTTCTTTTTTAAGTGAATCTTTATTAGGTTTTGGGATTAAAATGATATTAGCTTCATAGAAGGAATTTGATAGTGTTCCTTCCTTTGCTATTTGATGGAACAGTTTAAGGAGTATTGGTGTTATTAACTCCTTAAATGTCTGGTAGAACTCTGTGCTGAATCCATCTGGTCCAGGACATTTTTTGGTGGGAAGATTCAAGATTACTTCCTCAATTTCCTTATATGTTATAGGACTATTTAAATAATTCACAACTTCCTGATTCAATTTAGGTAAGTTGTGTTTACTTAGAACACATCCATCTCTTTTGTGTTGTCAAACTTCACAGAGTATAAGTTTTTGAAATATGATGTTATAATTCTCTGGACTTCTTGGGTATCAGTAGTGATAACTCCATGTTCATTTCTAATTTTGTTAATTTGGGTTTTCTCTCTCTTGCTTTTGGTTAGTTTAGCTAGGGGTGTATCAATCTTGTTGATTTTTTCAAAGAACCAGCTTTTTGATTGGTTGATTTTTTCTATCGTTTTCTTAGTCTCGATTTCAGATATTTCTCCCCTTATTTTGCTAATCTCTTCTCTTCTACTGCTTTTGGGATCAGATTGCTCTAGTTTCTCTAAAGCTTTAAGCTGCATTGTTAAGTTGTTTATTTCTGATGTTTCCATTTTTTTGACGTGGGCATTAAGAGCTATGAACTTACCTCTTAGAACAGCTTTCATTGTGTCCCAGAGATTTTGGTAAGTTGTATTTTCGTTATCATTCACTTTCAGGAAATCTTGAATTTCCTTTTTAATTTCTTCCTGAATCCAGTTCTCATTCAGCATCATAGTGTTAAGTTTCCAGGAGTTAGTGTATTTTCTCTTGTTTGATGTGTTGTGGATGTCCAGCTTTAGGCCATGGTGGTCTGATAGGGCACAGGTTAGAATTTCAACTTTCTTGTATATGTGTAGATTCATTTTGTGGCCCAATATGTGATCTATTTTGGAGAAAGTTCCGTGTGCTGCTGAGAAAAATGTGTATTCTTTGGTGCGTGGGTGAAAAGTTCGATAGAGATCTGTGAGGTCCATTTCTTTCAGGGTTTGATTAAGTTCCAAAGTGTCTCTGTTAAGCTTTTGACCTGTTGATCTATCCCATGTAGAGAGGGCGGTGTTGAAGTCCCCAAGAATTATCGTTTGGGGGTTGATTTCTTGCTTTAGACGCTGTAGGGTTTTCTTAATGAATGTGGAGGGGCCCGTATTGGGTGCATATATGTTCAGTATTGTGAAATCTTCCTGGTGAATTGTACCTGTGACTAAAATGTAGTATCCATCTGTGTCTCTTACAATTTTTTTTGGTTTGAAATCCACTTTGTCTGATAGCATAATGGCTACCCCTGCCTGTTTTCTGCTTCCATTTGCTTGTAGAATTGTTGACCAGCCTTTTATTTTTAGAGCGTGCCTATCTTTTGTGGTGAGATGGGTTTCCTGCAGGCAACAGATTGATGGATTGTGATTTTTAATCCAAGTTTGTAATCTGTGTCTCTTGATCGGTGAATTAAGTCCATTAACATTTAGTGTTATAATGGAGAAACTATTGTTAATTCCAGACATTTATTATGTTTAGTAGCTTTTATAAGTATATTGCTTCGCTTTTAATGGTGTTATATTTGCCTTCTGTTCTCCTGGATATGCCTGTTTTTTTCTTCACGCTTGAGTATCATTTCTAGCAGTTTTTGAAGGCCTGGTTTGGTGGACATGTATCCCTTCAAGTTGTCTTTGTGCTGGAAAATTTTTCTTTCTCCCTCGATCATGACTGATAGTTTTGCAGGGTAAATCAGCCTGGGTTGACATTTTTGCTCATTCAATACTTGAAGTATGTCTCTCCAAGCTCTTCTTGCTTTTACTGTTTTGACTGAGAAGTCATTTGTTATTTTAATAGGTTTGCCTTTAAAAGTGACTTGTTTTTTCTCCCTTGAAGCTCTCAGCACCAGTTCTTTATCTTGAATGTGGAGTGTTTTAACTATTATTTGCCGCGGTGTGCTTCTATTTTGGTCGTATCTGTTTGGGGTGCGGAATGCCTCTTGTATATGAATGGGCCTCTCTTTTTTTAGATGAGGAAAGTTTTCCTTGATGATCGTTTGAAAAATTTCCTCAGGGGTGGTATTTTGAGATTCTTGCTCCGGTATTCCATGAATACGCATGTTAGGCTTCTTCAGGGTGTCCCATATCTCTTGGATATTTCTCTCAAGTATCTTTTTGGCTTTAACAACCTCTTCCATTGAGCTGGTTAGTACTCCCACTTTATCTTCAAGGTCTGAAATTCTGTTTTCTGCTTCATTAGTTCTGTTGATAAGACTCTCTGTGGCATTCTGGGTTGAAGATAACTTGTCTTTTAGCTCAGTTTTAAACTCTGCTTGAGTTTGTTTTAACTGTTCTATGCCACTTTTTGTTTCTTGCACTGTTTTTCTCAACTCCTCCAGATGTCTGTTGTGTTCCTCTTCAAAGCGATTGATTCGATTATGTAATTCCTCCCGGATTTCCTCTTTCATAGTATTGAACATGGTAATGATCATATTTTGAAAGTCGTTATCCTGGGTCAGGCTTTCTTGGCCTTTTTCCGCGGGTTTGTTCTTGTTGGAGTCTAACATTATGGGATTAATTTCTTCAGTGGGAAATTTGTTTACTTGAGTGTTGCTTCTCATGGATTTGCACTTTGACTTTGGTATTGTCATTTTAACTCTTAAGATCTCTCAATTTCACTAAACTGAATTATTTGGCCTGGGGTACTGGTGGGCGGGGCCCGAACGGGGACTTACCTAGGGCGCGGGGTGAGGCCCGGGTGGACCACGCGCGTGTCCTGACCAGCGGAGCGGGGTGGGGTGAAAAGGGAGGATCGGCGCCTCGGCGTGGAGCTATTTAACCCGAGGGCAGCTGGGGCGGGGCCCGGGCGCAGGGGGAGGTCCTCCTCGTCCCTCGGCCCCCGCGCGGCTCCGGCTGGATGGTGGGAGTCGGAGCCGGGTCCCTGTGGGCTGACCTGGGGTCCTAGAGCGCGCGGTGAGGCCCGGCTGGATCGCGCGTGCGCGTCCCGACCGGTGGAGCGGGGTGGGGTGAAAAGGGGAAGATGTTTGTTCTTGATGGAAGTGGAAATGCTTCAAGTGTTTCCCCATTGAGTATAATCCTTGCTGTAGTTTGTTGTATATTGCTTTTATTATATTGATAAAGGTTCCTTCTATTCCAGCCATCTCTAGAGTTTTGATCATAAAGGGCTGTTGGATCTTGTCAAAAGCTTTTTTCTGCAACTATCGAGAGTATCATGTGGTTTGGTTTATATGGTAAATTACATTTATTGATTTGCATATGTTGAACCAACCTTGTGTGCCTGGGATAAAGCCTACTTGATCCCCGTGAATGATCTTTTTGATATGTTTTTGAATCTGATTTGCCAAGACTTTGTTGATAATCTTTGCATCTGTGTTCATCAAAGAGACTGGCCTATAGTTTTCTTTTTTAAGTGTATCTTTATTAGGTTTTGGGATTAAGGCGATATTACCTTCATAGAAAGAATTTGATAGTGTTCCTTCTTTTACTATTTGATGGAACAGTTTAAGGAGTATTGGTGTTATTAGCTCTGTAAATGTCTGGTGGAGCTCTGTGCTAAATCCATCTGGTCCAGGACATTTTTTGGTGGGAAGATTCAACATTATCTCATTGATTTCCTCATATGTTATAGGACTATTTAAATAATTCACAACTTCCTGATTCAATTTAGGTAAGTTGTGCTTACTTAGGAATTTGTCCATTTCTTTTGTGTTGTCAAATTTCACAGAGTGTAAGTTTTTGAAATATCCACGTTATAATTCTCTGAATTTCTTGGGGATCAGTAGTGATAACTCCATTTTCATTTCTAATTTTGTTAATTTGGGTTTTCTCTCTCTTGCTTTTGGTTAATTTAGCTAGGGGTGTATTGACCTTATTGATTTTTTGAAAGAACCAGCTTTTTGACTGGTTGATTCTCTGTATCATTTTCCTTATCTCAATTTCAGATATTTCTCCCCTGATTTTGCTGATCTCCTCTCTTCTACTGCTTTTGGGACCGGATTGCTCTAGTGTCTCTAAAGCTTTAAGCTGCATTGTTAAGTTATTTATTTGTGACATTTCTATTTTTTGATATAGGCATTAAGAGCTATGAACTTACCTCTTAGGACAGCTGTCATTGTGTCCCAAAGATTTTAATAAGATGTATTTTCATTATTGTTCGCCTCCAGGAAATCTTGAATTTCCTTTGTAATTTCTTCCTGAATCCAATTATCATTCAGCATCATAGTGTTTAGTTTCCAGGAGTTAGTGTATTTTCTGTTGTTTGTTGTGTTGCTGATGTCAAGCTTTAGACCATGGTGGTCTTATAGGGTATAGGCTAGAATTTCAACTTTTCTGTATATGTGGAGATTGGTTTTGTGGCCCAATATGTGGTCTATTTTGGAGAAAGTTCCGTGTGCTGCTAAGAAAAATGTGTATTCTTTGGTGCATGGATGAAAAGTTCGATAGAAATCTGTAAGGTCCATTTCAGTAAGAGTTTGATTAAGTTATGATGTGTCTCTATTAAGTTTTTGACCTGTTGATCTATCCCATGTTGAGAGGGCGGTGTTGAAATCCCCAAGAATTATCGTTTGGGGGGTTGATTTCTCGCTTTAGATGCTGTAGGGTTTGCTTAATGAATGTGGAGGGCCCATATTAGGTGCATATATGTTCAGTATTGTAAAGTCTTCCTGGTGCATTGTACCTGTGTCTCTTACGATTTTTTTTGGTTTGAAGTCCACTTTGTCCGATAGCATAATGGCTACCCCTGCTTGTTTCCTGCCTGGTTCCATTAGGTTGCAGAATTTTGGACCAGCCTTTTATTTTTAGGATGTGCCTATCTTTGTGGTGAGATGAGTTTCCTGAAGGCAGCAGATTGATGGGTTGTGATTTTTATTATTATTTATTATTCAACTGTGCGCATGTGCGTGTGTATGTGTGCGCGCGTGTGTGTCTGTGTGTGTTGTGTGTGTGTCCGTGTATATGTAGAACCACGGACGAATTCGCGAACCACCATGGACGCCTCCACCTCCTTCTGCCCCGGGATTCACAGGCTCCGCCCTACCAGGACCAGAAGCGCAGGCCGCCCCCACTTCCGCCTGGCATCCAGTTTGTAATCTGTGTCTCTTGATTGGTGAGTTAATTCCATTGACATTTAATGTTATTATGGAGGAATTACTTTTAATCACGGACACTTTTTATGTTTAGTGACTTTTGTAAGTGTATAATTTGGCTTTTAGGTTTTGGTGGTATTATACTTCTCTTCTGTCTTCCTGGATGTGCTTGTTCTTATCTTCAAGGTTGAGTATCTTTTCTAGCATTTTTTGAAGGCCTGATTTGGTAGACATGTAAGCCTTCAAGTTGTCTTTGTACTGGAAAACTTTTCTTCCTCCTCAATCATGACAGTTTCCATTGAGAAGTCATTTGTTATTTTAATAGATTTACCTTTAAAAGTGACTTTTTTTTTCCCTTGAAGCTCTCTGCACCATTTCTTTGTCTTGAATGTGGAGTGTTTTAACTATTATTTGCCATGGCAAGTTTCTATTTTGGTCATATCTATTTGGGGTGCGAAATGCCTCTTGTATATGTATGGGCCTTTCTTTTTTTAGATGAGGAACTGTTTTCCTTGATGATAGTTTGAAAAATTTCCTCAGGTGTCGTATTTTGGAATTCTTTCTCTGGTATTCCATGAATACACATGTTAGGCTTCTTCAGGGTATACCATAATTCTTAAATATTTCTCTCGAGTGTCTTTTTGGCTTTAACAACCTCTTCCATTGAGCTGGTTAATACTCCCACTTTGTCTTCAAGATCTGAAATTCCATTTTCTGCTTTATTTGTTTTGCTGATAAGACACTGTTGAGTTCTAGGTTGAGAATAATGTCTTTTCGTTCAGTTTTAAACTCTGCTTGAATATGTTTTAACTGCTCTATGCCTATTTTTGTTTCTTGAACTGTTTTTCTCAACTCCTCCAAGTGTCTGTTGTGTTCCTCTTCAAGGTGGTTGATGCGGTTATTTAACTCCTCCCATATTTCGTCTTTCATAGTATTTATTGATCATGGTAATGATCATGTTTTGAAAGTCATTATCTTGGGTCAGGCTTTCTTGATTATTTTCTGTGGATTTGTTCTGGTTGGAGTCTATCATTATGGGGTTAATTCTTCAGTGGGAGATTGGTTTTTTTGGGTTTTGTTTCTCATGGATTTGCACTTTGACTTGGGCATTGTTGTTTTATCTCTTAAGACCTTTCAATTTCTGCGTGTTTTTGACTGAACTGAATTAGTTGGTATAACTACTCTCGGGCAGTTATTACTAGTATTTACCTTGGTGTTGGTTACACTTGTTATTTCCTAGATTAAGCTATTGGACAGTACAGGGGGTGGACAGGGGGTGAATATTAGTATGGTAGTGCACTTTTACGATTTAGTACTTGGGTAATATGTGAGGGTGAGTGGTATAGTCCCTGAAGTTGTATGTGTTTTGGGGGTGGCTATATGGAAAAGTTACTCTACAGTAACTAATAATTGAAAGGAACAGGATGGTAAAAAGGGGGTTTACTTTGGGCTGGATTTGGGGGTTTACTTTTAGTTTTGGGCTGGATGTGGAGAATCTCTTTCATGTGATAGGATGAATTTAGAGGATTTCAGATATGTGGCCTTTGTCCCCTATAGCTTTGCTTGGGTGTTCTTTGGATTCTGTTGAATTCTGATGAGCAGTGTGTCCTCCCTGGACTGCGGTGCAGTGTGCCCTCGCTGGATTGCCTGCGTTCCAAGACGGCAGGCGGGGAAAGGGCAGAGGTGCTGGCTGCCCTGGCGCAATTAACCTGGGGACCTGGGGTGGGGCCCAGGGGTCAGCCTCGGCCTGGAGCAGCGCCTGCTCTGACTGGCTGGTGGGAGGAACTGAGACAAGTGGGTTACCTGGGGCTTGGGGATGAGCAGGGGGTGTTTTCCTGGGGCGCAGTGTGTTCTCACTGGACTGCAGGCATCTGGGGTCGGTGGGGAAAGGGCAGAAGTGCTGGCATCGGGTGCAATTAACCTGGGGATCTCGTGTTTTCCTTCTTATAAGATAACTTATTTATTCATCCTTGACAGTCCTTTTCGCTCGTGAGAGTTGAATATTCTTAAGTGCAGAATGAATGTCCATTCTAAAAACCTCTTTTCAGCCACAATCTAAGAAAGGTGAGGATGTGCAAGAGACTGAAAATAAGCAGATCTGTCAGGTGCTAAGAGCTGAAACACAGTATAGACTGACACTACATACATTTAAAACAACACCAAAAAGAAAAAAAGGAAAAGAGAAAGGAGGCCCGTGAGTATGGAGGTGCATTCAAAAAGAGAACTTTTTTTATCCTTTCATTTTTATGTGTATATATAGGAGGTACATGTGTGTAGTCATGTGCACACACACACACACACACACACACTTGTATAGGTCCAAGGTGGATGTGAGGAATCATTCCCTATTGTTTATCCCCTTTCTGTGAAACTGTTTGGTTAGCTCCCTCATGTTTGCCCACGAGGCTGTCGTTAGGCACATTGAACACAAAATGGCTCAAGTTGCCCCCCCATGTAAGTGTCCAGATAAGGGACAGCCTCAGCCCGCCTGGATACTCTCAAAGACTCTGCACAACTACTCTCCCAAGGACAGCGCCACAGCCCCCAGCTTGTCTGCAGCTCCCAAGGACTTCTTTCACCCACCCGGGGACAAGACCCTCTTCTCATCCCAGTACATGCCCCTGCCCCATGGTCACATGACCATGCCCTATAAGAGACCCGCCCCCAGCTAGCTCTCATGCTGCCTGTCTGTTCAGAGACAGCCATGCTGCTTGCTGCTGGCCTGCTTGCCCTCCACTTATTTGACAATAAACTTCCTTTGTACATCACATGCTGGTTTTGGTGTGACTTTGCATCCCCTAACAGTCTGAGGTGGGGGGCTTTCCGAAGAGAACCCCCACAGTTGTCCCTTTCTGGGGCAGTGTTACCTGGTTTAGATCTGCTGATTGGAAGCTTGCTGCTGCCTTAGCACCTGTGCCTACTCTCAGAGAAGGCACTTCCTCTAGCTCTGCGCTTTGGACACAACCACCAAGGCCACAGCAGCTGATGGTCCCCCCTGCCACACTGAGCACAGGTCGCAGGATGGAACCAGAAAGCTATTTGTTCTGTTTGCTGAGCTGTTTGGAAGCAAGCAGGGGTAGCCCATAAATGGTAGGAATAGACAGCCTACAATTTCATCTTGATTGGCCGCCAGAGATTGGGCTGTGGACAAATTAACTCTAAGAATGTCATAAGGATACATGATACCGCCCTATTGAGTTGGGTGCGTGGTACCTGTTGTCTTCACTATGCTCAATGTATTTCTATATCTAGATCCATCTGGTGGTTTAGACAGCTGTTTCTTATTATCTTGCATTGTCAACCCAATTATATATCTTTATTCTAAATGTATTTCTCAGTTCCATTAACCTTTAAAATTCATGACCTGCATTTGACCTTTATATGAATTCTATTTTGAAATCTCCTTTTCTGACTGTGAATTACCTCCAGATTTTTGACAACACATAATCAGATACATCTGAACCTCTCTTTCCTTGTTTAAAATCACCCACTTGCTTGCTTGGCCCTGAAACTTAATGGTTTTCCTTTCATTGATGTACTCCATAGCTTTTCTTTATTCAAGTAGAATAAAGTTTTGAGTTCTTATGATAGTAATTTACTGACCTGTTTTAGTTAGGTGTTTTGTTTATTCAGTTACCCAGGGAAAAACAAGTCTTTTCTGTCCTACTATAGAGGCTTCATCTTAGAATCTTCCTCCATTTTTTATTTAATGCTTAAGTGCTATGCGGATCCATACTTCCTCATTCCTATGTCACTCAAAATCAATTATTTTATGTCAGCTGAGACTTAGAGTGTAAGGCCAAGTGGGGTGAGGCCTGGTACCACCCCACTCTTCCCCTGCCCCGCCCCTTCACCATCACAAGGATGAAAGGTCAGCAGGCTGACTGCTCTGCTTGCTGCCTGCATTCAGAGACGCCATGCTACTTCTGTCTTGCTGAGCTGAGCTGCCCTGTGAGTGTCTTTGTGTTGTATTCATTTGAGATTATCTTTTTTTTTCCCATTGAAAAAAAAGTTGACAGTACCTGGGATTGAACCTTGTAAACTCAGGGCGCTCTACCACTGAGCTATGTCCCCAGCACTAAAAATATATTTTTATGTTAATAAAAATATTAAGATGCCACCAAGAGTAAATGAAACACTTTTCCCCCGTTGTTGTTTCTAAATGCAAAAGTGATTCAGCCCAGCAAAGCAAGACTAAGTTTTGACTAGGTCTTTTCCAGTCTACCTTTCCTGTAAGTAGCAAATGTGAATCCTATACCCTTCCGTGGTGGTCCAGTGGGTATAATTTTGTGACTATTGTGGTCTGCAGTGTTTGGGAAATTCTCTCTGGTCAAACCGTAGCTTGATCCCTAGCACTCACCTCTTCAGCTTTCAGGATTTTCATTATCCTCATGAACAGCGACGGTGCCTGTTAGGATGAACATTGACTCAGCTGGAGCTTTCAGTTGCAAGCAGCGGAATCTGGTGGCTCAATTGGACAGAAAGGATTTTGTACAGAAAATAAATGAGGAGGTTCTGTTTAAATCTGATGATTTGAAAACAAGCACGTAACCTTGTTTCTTGAAATGTTTCTCAATGGAAAAAAAAGGACATTCAAACTAACAGATATTAGGTGTGGCCCAGGGTAGAATTAGAGGAGAGAGAGAGAGAGAGAGAGAGAGAGAGAGAGAGAGAGAGAGAGAGAGACTTAGTATTTAGAACAAATTGGATCTTAAAGCTGAATAAACAAGGAGACATTATAGTCTCTACACTTGATTGCAAATGATATTTTCATGATATGAAGCTAAAACTGGAAGATGTGTAGAGCTAAATAGTCAGGGTTTCAGTAGTTTCTGTACCCACCTCCCCATGACCAACACTTCCTTGCCCCAGCAGGAGACTGGAGATTTACTTTCTGGAGGGAGCAAGCCCAGAGAACATCAGTAAGAACAAAGTTAGGCTGTCATTACAAACAGAATCAGATCCATTCATGTGGCTCAAAGGAGTCACTGTTTATTTCTTCTTATGTAACAAAACTTCCAATCAGCTTTTTTTGGTATCAGCTTTATTTAGAGACAATTCACATATCATAGGAGACCACTACTCTAATGGATATAACACAGTGGCATTCAGGATATTCACAGTTCTGAAAACATCTCACAATAAGTTTTTTCACCCTCCCTCCCCTCCTATTAGCAATCATTCCTCTGCCCCAACCCTTCCCCCAGCACAGGAAACTATGAGTCTACTTTCTAAGGGCTTGACTACTTTAGATACCTCATACAGTAGAACCATGCAGTATTTGTATTTTTTTGGTGACTGGCTCATTTCAGATATTATAATATTCTCAAAGTTCATCCATGTCATAGCATATAATAGAGTTTTCTCTTTTTAAAAGATTGAGTAATAGTCTACTACTAATGGACACTTGGGTTATCTCCATCTCTGGGCTATTGTAAACAATACTGTAATGAAAACAGGTGTACAAGTATTTCTTTTAGGTGTGGTTCTGGATAAACATTTAGAAGCGAGACTATTTGGATCATGCAATAATTCTATTTTTAAGTTTTTGAGGCTCCTTCATCCTGTCTTCCATCATTACCACACACTACTCCCATCAAGAGTCTCCAATTTGTCTATATCCTTCTCAGACATTCTTTTCTAGAGTTAGTTTACTTATTTGATGGTGATTATGATGAAGGATATAAATCAATGGATCATTTTGTCTGTAGAGTGACCCTTTAGAAACCTAAGTAACCTTCTTCTCAAGTCTGTGTGGTTTCTGTCCATACTTCACACTTATTTTTATTCCCAGTTCTTTGAGCCTACAGGGTCGAAGTCATGGTGACATTCTTTGACTTCTGAACCGTGCTGAGCATGGTGGTTTTGTATGTGTAGCTCCCCTTCCCTAGTCGAGCCCTTTGCTTTTCACCTGTTTGGCATCTTTTTGTCATTCAGATCTTGGCTGAAATTCTGTCACTTCAGAGGTGATGCTCTGGTTGACCCATCTCACCCCTTCCCCAGACATTGCAACTGGAACGAATTTTTTTTTTTTGTTTTAACAGCAGCGATTCAATGAAAAGAATTTGCTGATTTAATTGACGGCTCCACTTAGTGCTTTTTATTTAACTGGGAATCACACCTCATGAGACCAGAGAGTGTGTGTCTTGTTCATACTTTGTCCCCAGAACACAGCTGACTGAAGGGAAGTGAGGCACGTGGAAGTATAAAGAGGAAGCAGTTCACACTAGCAGGATGTCCGGGGTCGCTTCATGAATGATGTTATTTTTTAGCTGGGTCTCAAAGAATGAATGCTACATTGATCAGACAGATGTCACACTGAGACAAGGTGCATTTAGGATGAGGAGTGGAGAGGTGGAGAGAATGTGCAGGCCAGAAGGTTGGGAAAGATGACCTGACATGGCTGAAACGGGAAAGTGATGGACAAGAAGGCAGAGGTCAGAGTGGGTAGGTGGGCCTTGGCTTCGTTCTCTTCCGCTGACTTGCTGTTCATTTAGTAGTGCATCAGCTATGAGGATACAAAGATGAATGTGACCCACTGCCTGACCCACAGAATTGAGAGGCCATGCATACCTCCTGAGCGGAATGACCCAGTGGAGGTTATAAGCAGAGCTTCCAGAACTGGCTTCTGCCTATAACCAGCTCTTTAGACCACAGCAGTTGCTAAGTCTGATATTTCTTTACTAAGATAGAAGGCCGCTACAGTGTAGTTTGCCACAATTTTGGGTTTTCCAGAACATTTTGATACTCTAAATCAATCTCAGGAAAAATTTTCTCCTTGGGTGTCCCATCTACTTAAGGTAGAAGGCAGAAAGTCTTTTTCTTTTTAATAATCTTATTGGTGCAGGCATGTGGACTGTGGGTTATATCACACATAGCCCAATGAAACTTGATCCCACAGTGAGGATATAGGAAGCAGCTATGCACAGAGAGCTACAACAGCCCAAGACCTAGATCAGAAGGTAGCTAGCTCTAAGGAAGAGGAACAAAAGTGGGGTCTTTGTTGCACAATCTTAGGGTTCTCTTTAGACAACCATTCCTGGAAGGCCCAACACTCCAGAACTAAAATGGGCCCTGAAGAAAAGCACCCAGCACTGGATAAAAGAATAACAGCATTAAGTACATCTCATGGTAGATTCAATGCCATCTAAGACGAGTTCTTGTCTCCACACTAGAAATCAAAGTCACCCATCCTTCCAATCCATAGCTAAGTTCAATATCCTTACGTAAGGGGTTATTTCTTTTTTTAAATTCATTTCTCCATATTGAGAGAGTTCCACATAGAATACTCAAAGATTAAGTAGGAAACACTGAAATAAATATGAGGGTATCTCCGTGGCAGAATTCTATGTAGTGATAAAAATGGAAGAACTTCTAGCTTAACTTTCACAAATAATAATCCCCCCAGTGAGGAGGATTGAATATGAATTTGTACTCACTAGACAAGTGCTTCATTACTGCACTGTCTCCAGCCCCAAGTTTAGAGTTCAACAAAAGGAACTACACACAAAAAAATTGTACGAGCCCTTTTATAGACAGTTAAAATGTGGGCAAAAACACAACATAATTAAAAAAAACCCACATCATAGTGTGTGATTCCACGTGATTCCTTTTAACTGTGGAGAGACAGATGTATACCCCTTTTTAAAAAATCTAGGTGGAAGATACATGGTGTGTGTATGTGTTTTGGGGCTGGGTCTTGAATCCTTTTACATGCTAAGTACATGTTCTACCACTGAGCTACACATACCTTCGCCCCAATGTCAATTTATAAAAACTATTACTCATGATTTGTACATTTTCTACACACATTTTACAATTCAATTGAAAGTGAGTTTTGAGCTAGGCATCACTTTTTAAATTCTACATTTCCTAACCGGATTCAATCTGGAATGAATCAGTTTTACCAAATGTCTTAATTGCATCTTGCTTGATTGAAAGAGTTAGCTTTTGTGTTTGAAATTAAAATGTCAGTACCTGGGCAAATTTCAGCAGAGTTGATACCCAAGGACATTTCAGCATATTCAAATGAACGGAAAGACCAGCTTATCAAAACCTATTGTGGGAGGAGTCCTTCTTTGATGCAAAGTTCTAGCCTATGTGTGTGTGTAAGAAGACTGTACTCTTGGGCTCTTGATTTCCCTACTTGAGAATCTCCAAACCATGATTCTGAAAAACTGCAGCTTCTGGGACATGGCTGTGTGCATGAGGCCCCATTTTCAAGTGCATGAACAAAAATGAAAATGAGTTAAAGTTTTTTTGATTTTTAAATTTAAAACTTCACATTCTTTCATGCATCCCAGCCCTCTGGGGGAAACACGGTGATGAGAAACACAGAAAGGAAAGGGACCAAGACACCACAGAGAGTCACACCAAACTGCAGGCAGACAAAGGCAGTGGCCAGAACTATCTTATTTATTATAAAGATACACCACGGAGAACAAACCCGACTGTATACTGAAGCTTGTATGGTACATGCCCAAATGTACAGTACTATACATAAAAGTGCATTGTCACGACAGATTAACAAAACATTTTTTTTCTTCCAGGACTGTAAAAGTACCCTCCCTTTTTTTTTTCTCCTAATCTCAGGGAGGAAGGAATGTAATAGTTGAGCCAGCATACAACATTGGGGGCAAAATGGCAGACTGCAGTGTGATTGGGGCGTGACTGGAGGGATCAGGTGGCAGGGAGAGTCACTGCTGGGTGAGAAAGGCACAAAATGTCTATGAGGGAAATGAGACCGTTTGATGAGTGACAGGGATGCAGGACATACACAGGACCAAGCATCGAGGCACAGAGAGATGGGGATGGAGAAGTGGGAGAAAGTGAAGGAAGTTTTGAAACACTCAGGTGGGCCACAGGGATTGGGAGGGAGGTAGGCGGGGCATAGAGTGGGCAAGAGCACAAGAGCAAGGCTAAACTCCTCTAAAATAGAAAGGCACTTTTCACATGTACATACTACAGATGTACATTGACACAATTAGGTATAACAGTCACAAGCAGGAAGCTACTAGTACTGCAACTGACCAAACTGACAGGAAAGGACAACACTGATTTAATTACGTGGACGGGAGTTGCCCTTATGAACACACAGGTAAATAGCAGTCGCTCCTATTACACAGTCACTTACTATACTTTAAATATCTATAGTAACCATCACACTACACACTGAACTTGGTTGAATGCTCTAGAGGGGCATCCACAAATGCACAGTTTATATATATATATATATATATTTTTTAAACTAGTTTCTAAGATATGCAGTATGGAACGTAGTACAATTAAATATACAAAATTTCTTATGTAATTTAAAGATTCAGGTTCCTATTTCAATTATACCCCATAGACTATTTTTTTAAAGTATGCTAGGATAAGTGAAAGCTCAGCGTCTGGCTTGCTTTACCATCTAGTCATCCTGGACCATGCCTGAGGCTCCAGCCCAGCTGAAGCTTGGGGGTCTCAGTTCAGGGTGTGGCTCAAAATGTGTGTGGGAGGCTCTATTTGTATACATGGATAGAGCCTTGGGTTCTAAACTCTGTGTCTCAGGACCTTTGTGGTGGATAACTGAAAGCAGAAAGTGGTTCCAAATGCACCTTCTGCGTTTATGGCCTCTTACAGCTATGGTCAGAAATAAACCATTGACCTAAATCTGAAGTTTCAATGGTTAATAGTTGCTGCGCTATTGGATTTCAGAGGTTATGACCTCTTTGGTTTGAAGACATCAGAGGCTGGTGCCATTCCTAAATGTTAGACACCACCAACAACTCATTCTCTCTTTTTTTTTCTTTTAATTAAATTATAGAACCATTTTTGGGAAATGGCAAATGTAAAGACAGAAAACTTAAAAGACACACCACTTGACTCTTGGGAGTTCTGTGTCTACTGATAATGATTCATGACTATTGTGGTAGATGAAGTAGGAATCACTGTGAAATATTAATCTGTAGATGGCTCATGGAGCACCAAAATCAGATTATGGTGCATGAACACCTATAAAATGGCTGAATGATGGTATTGACAGGAAACATCAACATTAGCTTTACACAGTGCCCTCAACAGTTTGAAATTTTCTGTAACACTCATCAGATCATGCACACCAAGTTCTTTTCTCTGTAAAAATCCACCCCTCAAACCCCCAACCTGAACCAAAAAGACTTTGTAAATTTCTGTCAAGATTCTGTGGGACATGAAGAGTTATCTTAACCATGAACACATATTCTTGCATATGTGGAGCTAAGTAGTCTTTGTAGGTTATACCAGCATCAAATGGCCCCTTCCCTAAAATGCTTATAAAGGCTGCAGGAATCTCAAACTGGAGAGAGGCAGAGACTTATTTTCTTCTCTTCTGCTTCTCTGTACTTCTCACTGTATGCTGTAGGGTCACCTAAAGGTGACTGTGTACCAAGTGGATTTTCCCAGCTGCCACAGCTTATAATGAGTTTTCCAGGTAGTTATTTGGATGCTTTGTGTCGTGGGCACTTTGTCTTTTCCCTGCAAGTTATTCTCAAAGGACACCAATGCCAGATGTGAAAACATGAAACTGTTGACCAATTACTGAGTAAATTTTAAGGACAAGTGAGCACTTACTTGGACTTGCAAGTGAGAGGCGACCCTGTGTAGAGGTGCTAACAGAAGATGGAACAAGGGAGAATAAAAGAGAGGCAGGAGTATATTAGGAGCCATTCCCTGAAGGAGGCACAGCCTCGGAGGCTCCTGGAGTCCTCAACACGAAGTCCTTTGCCATCCAAGGCAGCAGAGTCCTGATCCAGGGGGCAGAAAGGCATAGATGCCACAGCAGAGAGAGATAGTGTTGGGGACTCCCAGGGAATTGTCTGAAGGGTGCACATATGGCAGGACTACCTGAAAAGCTAAAGCTTGTAAGAGGCATTTAGAAATAACTTCAAAAACACCTTTGCCTTCTCATGCCTTCTGTTAGCAACTAGGGGAGGTTAAGGGTCAGTTTAAAATCAATCCTGGCCGGGTCTCCAAGATCTCTCTCTCTCTCTCTCAATGACCAAAAAGAATTATTCTGAAAAAATTTGAGGTTTAAAACTTTCCTGTACCTGACAATAACTCAGGTGTGTGCCCCACTTGATCCATTTGTAAGATTAGTTCGCAATAAGCAATCAGAAGAATGACTTTGAAAGGTAATATTGCATTCATCTTTCTGTAATAGAATGACTAGACAGGCAAACTGAGGTAGAGATCAAAGTCATGACCTTGATTCCAGTACAGATCCTGATTCGTTTTCACATGAATTCAAGTTCACACTGCGAAACTCTTAGGTGGGCATGTAACTGGCTGCCAGCTTGCAGCTAAATCTGGAAGGTAATCCATCGATGATGGTCCAAAGGGCTTTGTTCCAAGGCGTCTGTCTTTCTTCATCAGGAAGTTCAATGACAATGCACATAAAATGCTCATAGGTCTATAGGTGTTATCAGCTGCTGCCGACAGGACAGTGGTGATTTGTACCTTAGTAAGACAATTGCATTCGAAATAATTTTAGAATATAGCTCAGTGGTAGAGTGTGTGCTTGGCATGTACAAAACCCTAGGTTCAGCACACTGTTTTTTTTTTTAAGATAGAGGAAAAAATATATAAATATATGATAAGGAAAAATTGCCTATGTACTGCTAAGATGTCAGGCAAAGAGGGTCCTTAGTTGAGCTCCTTTGACTACAAGTTATGTAGCGTTCACATGCAAACCAACAACAACAACAACAAAAGAAAACAACAGAAAAGGAAAAAAAATCAAACACAAATGGATGGGATGCGAAATGAAGTCATGGTTCTGAGGTACAAAATTGGGAAGAAATCATCCTGACACCATGTCATCTTCCCACAGTGGCCAGACACGGCTCTTGCTCACGTACCACGGTCAGATCTGGCTTGGCTCAAAGAAATAAAGACAGGAGCACTGGGATTCCAAACCAGGGATCATCAGGACTCTGTAGCATATTTGAAGGAACCAAGGTAATTTAGTCAGAGGAGAACACTGGTGAATCCAAAATTCATGCCCTGTTTGCTGTCTCCACTGTCACTAGAGGCAAATTCTGGGAAGGACAACAGATGTTCGAAGGTGTTTGTTTTAGTTCTTTTTGAAAGTAGGGGGTGGTCTTGGGCTTGATCACGCTCTTGGTGGAGCAATGTCCACAGCTTTGGAGCTAATGTCTTCTGCTCTTTCCCCAGGTTCAGTTCAGGCAGTAACTGTGAGTTTCACCTACCCTCTTCTACTGGGTCTTTAACCTGGATCCAGGAAACAGATGATACATCACTCAACCCATGCAAGACATGAAGGTCCCACTGAAGCCGCCCACTGTGATGACTGCAAGTCTTCAATGGGCGCTGGACCCACACTGCGGATGGGGTCAGAGTTGCTTGCTGTCTGCTACCAAACTGCACGATCACCTTTCAGCTACCCACCAGCTGCCACAGATCACCTTCTCCAAGAACTTGGTTTTTCTTGTTTCCAGGATACCTGCCCGGGCTACACTAAGTCTGAAGCACTGTACAATTGTGGGGAGTGGTGTTGCCTTCATTACAAGTGGTGCAGCATTGGGTTTTCAAGTAAACTTAAGTGTTCTATTGTCTTTAAAATGACATAGGTCCAGTTATTAAAAAAATTACAAAATACAAATGCCCGTGTTAATTTAGCTAGTCTCAGACGTTACATTCGACAACATAGAAAAGCCCAAAGATCTCCAGTTATAAGCATAAGACTAAGGGACGTCATGGATCACAGACTCTTGCCACTAATCCAGTTTTCTCTCTGAAATCGCCTGCCTGGTGACCTTGCTCTGCTGGTTTCTACATGGTGCACGACTTGTCTGCTGGCCCCTGGGAAGGTGCAGCAGGTCCTATGGTAGGGTTTGTTTTTGGAAGAACAGCAGGTTTTGGCCTAAGCGCTGGAGGTTTCAGCTGGACCCCCATCCTGGGTGCCACCATAGGCTTGAAAGTACTCATTGTGTCGCTGGAGGAGCTTGTGCTACGTCGAATCTGAGGCTCTGAGCTCCTGAGAGCGACACTGTGCAATGGGCTGAGAGATTCTGTGGACGTGGCAGGTGTGGGGGAGTTTTTCACTTGTTCCAAGGTATCCAGCACCACATCCGGGGCATGCTTTGCTGTACTCTGTCTCTCCAGTTCACGGAGCTCATTCAAAGCCGTGTTCATGGTCTCCTCGATATCCTGCGGAAAAATAACCAGGGAGAGAGAACGATAGGCTGATAATTACAGACACCTGTATATTTCATGTCAAAGCAAACGGGCTAGCCCAGGGCATGGCATTTAAGCTTTGTAGTCTGCAGAGCATACGAACGCAGAGCCATCTCGTGCATTTAGATCAGGGGACCAGGAAGTGATGACATGCGGAGCCATAAAAATGAAACACTCTGTGGTCAGTCTGAGATGCGAGGTGCCCACTGATGGTCTCTACCTTGAATGATGCTAATATAAGGCTTTATTTTATTTTTGTGTAACTGTGTATGCACGTGTGTATGTACACATGCAAGCCACAGGTCAACTTGGGGTGTTATTTCTCAGGCACCACCCCCATTGTTTTTTGAGACAGGGTCTTTTACTGGCCTGAAACTCACTGATTAAGTTAGGCTGGCTGGGGAGCACACTCCAGGAATAATTCTGTCTCTACCTTGCCAGCGTTGGACTTACAACCTTTCCAGGATTGCCACTATGCCTGTTTTTTTTTTTTTTTCTAGTGGGTTTTAGAGCCCGAATTTCCTACTTGCACGGCACGCCCTTTATCAACAAGCTAGCTCCACCGCACTCTCAGTTCTGTTCCGTCTTATGGGAAAGTACAGCTTGAATTCAGATCCCAAAACAACTTCTCAAGAAGTAAAAATAGGAATGCAAAAATCAGGCTTCCCTCATTCAGCAAGTTATTTTTGAAATTTATAATCACTTAGCTAAATCCTAGAAGTTCTCCACAGAGGAAATTTTTTTTCTAAAAATTTGTACAATTTAAAAATTGTATTTTTAAATGTTACCATACTGAGGCAACATTATAGGCATTTGCTGGGTAGGAGCCAGATACCACACAAATGTTCTAGATAGTTCACACAATGAATTGCTCTGCATCTTGTTCAACCTTGAAGGTCCTCTCTGGACATTTACTTATTTTATTCCTTCAGCATTTAAGGTATATTATTCTGGTCTCTCCTGGTCCACAAGTACAGAAATGTGTTTTAGTATTAGCATACGTGGTTTGAAATCATTCTCTTGCTGTTTTTAGAATTCTGTGTTTTTTTTTTCATCCCTTGATTATCATGTGCCTTGAAGACTTCTTTGGAAGGAGTCTAGTTGGAAGTTTTAAAATTTCATGGATTTGGGCTTCCCTATTTCTACCAAGACTGGAAAAGCTTCCATCTGATATTTTAAGTGTGTGTTCTCCATTTTATTCCATGACTTTTTCTTCTGCAATTCCCATAATGTGAGTATTTATTCATTTAATGTTATTCCATTGGTCCCATGGACTTTTCCCACTATTATTTACTGTTTTATTCCTTTATTATGATGACATTAGTTAAAAAGACCTGCCTACAAATTCTAGGTTACATTTAGTTCCATTTGTTGTTTTGTTCCATTTTAGTCTTCTATTGTAGCTCAGGAGAAGCCCTTGGCCATGGGGTGGGAGCCAGGCCACCTCACTTCCCTCTCTGTGGATCCGTCTTGACTTCTCATTGGGATCATGCCACATCCCTGCCTTCCTTCAGTCCATTTCCTCAGTCACTACAGTGGATAGATCACAGCTGTTTATTTTCCTGTGATCCCTTTTTGTGGCCAGACCAAGCAACAGGCAACTCAACCTTTGCATCTCTCTTTTATGTTGTGAAATCCACATAAATGGACATGTATTTGTCCTGATCTAACTAAAAATAATAAGTGAAACAGGAAAGTTGTAAAGGAGGGCATCACATGTGTGTGTGTTCCCAGTAACACAATCTACACAAAAGACTGCCGCATCAACAACCTTGCACAAAGGCAACTGCAACTGCATACAAAAAATACTTCTCCAGTAAATGTAATAATGCTTGCCCACAGGTCCAGGGAACATCACAGAAGAGTTGGTAGCTAGAGCCAGAGGTGTGTGTGGGGCACTGCCAAATAGTGTCTCCTGGACCCAACAGGGCTGCAGCACACATGAACTCTCTGCTGCTGTGTGTTTACTTGCACAAGACCTGTACAAAGTGTGGACTGTCAACATTTCACCATGGAAGGGGGAAGAGCTCATGAGGTACCAAAGGACTCTTGAGGGTTAATTCTTTTTTTTTTTTAATATTTTATTTATTTTATGTGTGCGTGCGTGCGTGCGTGCATGCATGTATGTATCAGAGAGCACTGTGTACCCTGTGGAGGACCAAAGATGACTTCGGGAACCATCCTGGATTGCTTCTACCTTCTTGCTTCACTCTGGGATTTCTCAGGCTCCGCCCACCAGGGCCAGAAATGCAGGCTGATGCCATTCCCCCCTAGCGTTTTTTATGTGGGACCTGGCATGCGAACTAAGGACCTTCTGCTTGTGAGATAGTGTTTTAACCCCTGAGCCTCTCCAGTGCTGGACAGGGTTAATTCTGACTGTGGGAAAGAGCTACTTTCTTCAGTGGTATATCCACTGATGCATCGTTCATGCTCCAGAAAGTGCCAAGGCACATGTTAACCGCAGGATCCCCATGAACTCAGTCGGTCACACCCACACATACACACACACACACACACACACACACACACATACACACGAAGACATGAAAGCATAGGGAAGCTAGTTGGGAAGAAGAAGGCTTTCAATGGGAGAAGGAAGGGATCAGATAATACTGGGTAAAAATGACATACATTCATTGTATTCATGCACGAGTCTTGTCAAACAATACAAATTAAACATCTGACCAGCAACTGTCTGTTTAACATTGGGTTGATGACAGCTTTGTCACTGACTGGTCTTTGTAACCAAAGGTAATGCCTTCAAAATAACCTGTCTCATTTTACTGTTAAGATGTCCTTTTCCCTCCTCTTCTCTGAATCTGTTCTTAATTTGTTATAGCATCCATCTTCCCAGAGTGATGCTCTGCTGTTCCCAGGTAAACATGGGATTCTTTATGGAATGGCTTTCTGATTGTTACTTGGGTTGACAATATGTAAACATGATTTCCTTTCTGCACAGTGCCAACTTCTTCAGGAGTGACACTACTGTGTAAATCATTCTTCCCATTGATAGGAACCATGGGATCAACAGTTGCTCACCTTTAAAAAAAGTCACATCTCTAGTAGAAACATCATTCACAGAGTCCAAGTCAACTGGATTAATTTAATAGACCCATGTCAAAATACAGTAAAAATATTTTGTTTGGGCCAGAGCAATGGCTTAGGGGTTAAACCTCTGCCTCACAAGCAGAAGATCCTGAGTTCAGATCCCAGATCCCATGTAAAAATGCTAGTTGGAAATGGCGGTGGTCTGTTCTTCCTGTCCTGGAAGGCAGGGCTTGGGAAACTCCAAAGCAAAGCAAAGAAGAGGTAGCACAATCCAGGGTGATTTCTGAAGTCACCCTTGGGCCTCCACAGGCACATATAGTGCCCTCTGACATACACACTATATATATATTGGTGTTTTTTTTGTTGTTTATTTGAAAAAAAGAAACAGGGAGAGAGAGAGAGAGACAGAGAGACACACATACACATGCCTGAATGCCACGCTGCACAGGTGGGGGTCAGAGGACAACATTGGGAAGTCTGTTCTTTCCTTCCATCATATGGCTTCCGGGGACTGAGTTCAGGCTGCCAGGTGTACAAGCAGGTGTCTTACACACAAGCGCAAATGTACATCTTTAACTGTGAAATTTATGGAAATTCTGCATGTGGGTGGACATTTTATTGCTTCATGTGTCTTCTCGATAGTCGATAATTAAAATTTACACAAGGGGCAAGCTGAAGTGCTCTATACACAGCAGGATAACTATAGTTCATAGTGACATATATTTTATAAAGAAATAGAAGACCTTCAAGGAATTAAACACAAAAATGATAACTATCAAAGAAAATAGTGATGTCAGCTTAATCATTACACATGAGATACATGCATCAGATTATTATATTGTGTCCTATAACTATGTAAAGTTACTATGTAAATAAAAGAATGAAAAATTGAAATATATTTAATCATTCAAATACTGGTTTACTTAACCTTCATGTTTTAAAACTTTGTATTTTCAAAATTATATATAGCATTAATCGATTTATTTCTGATAGTAAAGGGGGAATTACAAAAACTTATTTCAAAGGTGATGTACACATCACTGAAGAATGGATAAAGAACATGTGACAATATGATATGATATCATGTAAATAATGGAATTTCATTTAGAATTAAAAGAGAGAAAGCCTGCCATCTGCTACAAGATATGCATACCCTAGCGGCACATGGCTTAATGAGATAAGAGAGTCGCAAAAAATGCAAACACAATAGGATTTAATTGATATAAGGTATGTGACGCAGTAGAGTTCATAGAAACACTAAGGTGGTGATTGGGGGGTTATGGGAGGGGGAAATGGGGAACCATTGTTGAAAGGGTCAAGAGTTTCAGTTGTGTAAAGTTCTGGAGAGCTGTTTGACAAGAATGCGAGTGCTCTTTTACTGAACTGTAAAATTTGCCATCTTAACCATTTTTATGATTTTTTTATACACAAGAATAAGATAGAATGTTGACATATGGGGTGAAAATCCCACCTCAGTCTGTCTGAAGCACCTGTTCTCTACAGCCTTAGGACTTTTCCATGCACCTGGACTATAATCCTTATACTATTACACAATGTACCTGGCTTCCATAGTCTTCCTCTCCCCATATTGGAGACACCACGAAAAAGCAGCTGTTGTTTAACTGCTTCATCTGTAAAGTCTATTGTGGATCCCGGTATACAGTCAATGCTCAATACGTTTGCTAAATGAGTAAGTTGAGACACAGATATTAAATTACAGGTCTCCGATAATGAATAAGCCAAATGTGATGCTCATCTGTGGATTTCTTATCTTTAAATTGCCATCAGCGTTTCCACTGATTTATTTAATTAAAGACCTTGTATATTTTACTACACCATAGGACATGTCCACGTGTTTTGTCCACATGTCCTCATGTAAAAAGACCAGAGATGGAATGATAATTGGTTGCTGGACAAATCTGGATCCATTTTGCAAGGGTAAAATCACTTTGAAAATGATCACTTTCATATGTGATTTCCATACACTGTTAAGGATTTGCACATTTAATCTGGGGTAAGTGCTTGTTAAAAAATTCCATTTGTTTATCTGTTGTCTTTTGTTTTTATAATTTACAATAAAAGGATTTCCTGGTTCTGAAGGCAAAAGGGTTAAGCAGACTTTATTAAGCCTTTCTGCCCTCAGGCATCTAATGTTTCTCTAAACCAGACCACATTTTCACCTGGTTATTACAAGCAATGACATTAGGGGTTTCTCAAATCATTAAATTCAACCATGATCAAATATAACTCCTTCTAAATATGTCTCAAAGGACCTTGCATAACACTTTAAACAGAAAAAAACTCCAAAAGGTCAAAAGCCTTCTTGATTTCTGCGGAGAAATTGCTGTACACTTAATATTCATTTAATTGTTTAAAAAGTGCGTTAAGGTACTCACACAATCTAACTGGCAATCTAGAATTCTCTGTCATTACAGCACTCAAAACAGTGTGGAAATTGTCATATCGAGTAAGGTTTCGTTGTGTGCTTTTTATTAAGAATGATCCATCTTGCCTAATTCCTTGTATTTGTCCCATTTGTTTTCTATCTGTCCCCTTTAGGATCTATTTAGGTACTTTCGCAGCTTCCATGAGAGCTGGAAAGATATCTTAACTTACTCAAATGTCAAATGTCCAATGCTAAACCTATTTTCTACTTCTGTCACCTGTGATAAACGTATTTCCTGACATCCTATGTTTTGAAGAGAACCAGAGGGCAAAGTGGTAGAACAATGGCTAAATTCATGATGAATTTTACTTCTGCTTTCGCTGTTCTGGCCACTAGAAACAAAGTGTAGAGCCCCTTTCTGCAGTCAGTGTTGGGGAGAGAAGACTTGTGCTCAGAAGGTACATAGGACCCAGTGTCACCGTGTTTTAAATGGTAATTGCACATTATTTATTGACTTGTCTGTCATTTCCTGGCTGGCTCGAGAATGTATTTAGAATGTGTGAGTGTTAGCCCTTCCTCATTCTTCTTTTTTCAAAACTTCCCTGGCTATTTACCAACAATGGATGGGTCTGAATATCTTGGTTCCTACGTTTCCGCCATGCCTGTTTAAATCAATATGAATCTAATGCACTTGGTCTCTTCCAGTAACAAGTGTATCTTTGAAAGAGACTCATAATCAGGCCTCAGAGCATTAGTGAATTTCCTTCCTATTTTCTTTAGTTATTCTGTTATGAAAACATAGCTGTAGGTTTGGAGAGAAGGCCCAGGGACTAAGTCACTGTCTTGCAAGCAGAAGAACCTGAGTTCTGATTCCAGATCCCACATATAAATGCTGGGTGGAAATGGCGGTGCCCTGCACATCCATCCCTGGAAAGGAGAGCCTGGGAAACCCCAGAGCAAGCCAACAAGAAGGTAGATCAATCTAGGATGATTACTAAAGTCACCCTTGGACTTCCACAGGCACACACAGTGCCCTCTAATACGCACGCACGCACGCACGCACACGCATGCATACACACATGCAAACCAAACAGTTCAGAGCAGAAATCCTTCTACAGTGTCTTCATCAGCCCAGGTACTTGAAACCAACATTGCACTGAAGGCACTACCTGAGCAATGGTTTCTGGGTCCAGTGGCTTGTGGTCATTGAAGCCTGTGTACTGCCCTGATGACGTGGACCTCCTGATAGGAGGGCTGTCAATCTTCTTGAGGGAGTCATGACGGCTGATATTGGTCAGGCTGCCGTGGCCTGGTCGACGCCTCCTCTCGGGGCTGTCATTGTTGAGGCCACGGTTCTGCAGGAGGCCCCGGGAGTGACTGGCCAGGTTTGGGGACCCCAGATCGACTGAGGAGTTGGAAAGAGGATGCGGGGGATGGAGAGGGCAATGGCCATCACTGGTCCTGCCGGGACGCCTTCCTGGAGGGGGTGGCTCTCCTCTCTTTCTTTGCCTAGACATCCAGAAGGAAAGATTGGGGGAGGAGAGAAAAGAGAAGAATGTTTTACACTGGGAAATACTGTAAGGCTGATGGCGTGGGGGTTCCTCTCTCATAGTCTCTGGAAAGGGGGAGGTGACGAGCCTGATGTCCACAGGTGCCTCACCTGGCCAAATAGCTGTCAGAGTGACGGTCGGTTGGGGAGCTCATGTCCTTGGATGAAGACTTGTCTTCGGTGACTGGCCCGCTGCTCGCCTCGCTGTCGGCTTTTTGGCTCAGCGTGTCTGAAAACGTATCATCCCTGAAACAGCGAGAAGCGAGAGTGAGGGTCTCTGCTAGATGAGTGGGAACGAAAGTGAAGGGTGGCATTTATGTAAACCTTTCTTTGGTAACAGACTTTTTCACTGTAAACATATGAAATTTCACTGCAGAAAAATTGGAAATTTCAGATCTACTGAAAGAGTGAAATACTAATTGTTTATAATACAAAATCAGGAAACAACTTTCAACCCTTTTCTCCCTTGTCTGGAATATATGAGAGAGAGAGTGTGTGTGTGTGTCTGTAGTGTGAGTGTGTGTGTGTGTGTGTGTGTGTATAATTGATAGTATGAATCCATGTTTAAGTAGCTTAGATATATATGACCTGTTATCCATATATAAATATAATGGTTCCTGGATTCTCATGTGCACATTTAACATTTTAAAAATAATGCTATATCATTAATCATTACATTCTCTTTATATAGCATATTTCTCTTTTCCTTGACAAGTTATTCTTCAATGGTAATGAACTGTGAAACAGTATAGTCAGACACTATAGACGGTATTGTCTATATCATTTTGCAACCTGATTTTTTCATCAGTGACCATCTTCCATGGCCTTATGCTGCTGCTGAACATTTTAGAGCTTGCTCATCAGCAAAATTAAAAGAGAAGCCACAATAAGAACCTGGAGGTTGTTCTCTTCAATTGTGAATCAGTACTGCCCTGGAATTTTAAGATAATATTCATAAATTTATTTATAAGATTTATATTTATATATTTATTTAGTATTTATATTTATATTTTATGTATAATATATTTATTTAGTATTTATAATATAAATAAATAAAAATATATATTTCACATAGTCAGGTATCAAGAAGAGGGCCAGTTGTTTGGGGCATCACCTCTGTTACTCTGACTTAAGTCACTCTCTGCAGAAGTTATCTTTCTAAATAAATTCCAAAAGATGTCACCTATTTGTGGTTGCTTCAACTCTCTTGGTCCAGTTGGGAGACAAACACTGTTGGTTCTGAACAGCTAACAAACAGCATAGAGTATAATCCTTTTTTTTTTTTTCCCTGAGATAGGGTCTCCTATATCCCAGTCTAGTCTCCAACTTGCTATGTAGCTGATGCTGACCTTGAACTCCTGCCTCCAACTCCATGTTTTCAGAAATGTACTACTGCACCTGGTTTACGACGTGCCGGAGATTCAACCCAAAGCTCTGTGAGTGCTAGGCAAGCACTCTGCCAACTGAGTTTCATCTCCAGCCCCATCCTGATTCTAAGTACAAGAAATGCATTACTAATTTAAGACTATCTTTTTGAGGAAACGAGAACTATGTTATAGAAAATGTATATAGTGATCCAATGATTTAGCATTAAAACTACTAGGAAGTTGAATAACTGTGTCCAGCTTGGTTTTATCTTCATAACCTCTTTTGCTCTTTAGTCACAATATTCATGTCAACTTAGGAGCAATAGCAGGGGGTCTAGGGTTTATACTGTAGCTCAGTGGTTCATTATTGGCCTAGTATATGTAAAGGCCAGGATTCAATCCTCGACACTAAAATCCCCACCGACCCCACCAAACTCCCAATGGCTGGATCCTCAGGCAATGGAAAGGGATACTCACATATCCTGCACCACTATGTACTGATGTGGCACGAGCCCGTCAATGCCATTGTGTCTGCCTTCCCACCAGTCGTCCGAGGCACGATGATACAGCAGCAAGGAGGCACCCTTCTTGAAGGACAGCTCTCGAGCAGACCGGCCAACGTAGTCAAACTTGGCTATTGCTTCGATTGGCTCGCATTCTAGAATGAAGACACCAGCAGATGCAGAGAAAGGGTTGTTAAGGAGATATAGGCACTCTCTGAAAAGGCTATAGAGGCTTTAGAAATAGCCAGGCTGGGGAAATGGCTTATGCCTTGCAAACTAAAAAATCTGAGTTTGGATCCCCAGATCACATGTAAAGATGCCAAGTCTCGGGCAGATGTGGTAGAGGCCTGCGATTCAGGACCTGGAAGGCGAAAGCTGGGAAGCCTCAGAGCAAAGCAATAAGGAGGCAGAGCAACTTGGGATGATTTCTGACGTTATCCTTGGGCCTCCACACGCACACACACTCAAGTATTCTTTTGTACACACACACACACACACACACACACACACACACACAGAGGCATGCACATGCAAAAATAACCAGGATGAACTATAAACAAATTATTAAAACAGGAGGAAATGAGGCAGTTAAGGGGACACAGAAAACATCTGTCCATTGGCTTCTCAGGCAATTCTCAGAAAAATTGAGCATTAGATTATAATTTCATCAATCTATTAGAGATACAACACAGTCTAATAAAATATTTTAACTTTGCAATGTAATTTCTCTTTAGGTTGTAACATCCTCCATGGTTGTTCCAATTTTTTTTGATAATTATGATAATTTTTTTGATGACTAAACCATTTACGGAACAGAAAATTCGTCATTCCAAAAAGCATGCTTTATAAGCTTATTCTGTTAAATGAAAAAAAAAAAAAGAAAAAAATCACAGTAAATACTACCTGTATTCTTTGGCTTTCTTCATGGTCTTTTTTAGTATTATGAATCTTCAAACCAACATCAAAGCAATGAGAACGTTTTTTCTCATATCATTAAAAAAATTTAGATTTAAGTACGAGACATGAATGTCTCAGACTTTTATCCAATGAAAAGATCATATACAAACGCTGTATTTTTTAGGGATCAAAAGTTACTTATGGGAAGACAGTGGGTAAGAAAAGATCAAAGCTGAAAAGACTGAATGAATATGGCAAATTACATTCATATAGCATTGTTCATGTGGCATAATTATAGAGATGGAGACCAGATTAGTGGTTGCCAGGGGCTGTGGTGGACAATGCTATGGAGAAAGTGGCTGAGGCTGTGGAGGGCGGCCCAAAGGGTCCTTGTAAGGGAATTCTTTATTTTGACTGTGATTGTGGCCACACAGATCTGTACACGTGATAAAACTCTACAGAATTAAGTAAACCACACAAATAAGTACATGAACTCTTGGTGAAATATGAAAACAGCGGGTGGATTGTAGGAGCACAACTTTCCTTGTTATGATATTGCAAAGCCTTTATATACTTTATATCACTGAGGGAAACTTAGAGAAGGCCACACATGATCTTTTTGTATTGTTTCTTTCTTATAACTGCATGCCAATATATGATGACCTTAAAATGAAAAATTAAAAAGAGAGAGAGAGAGAAAGAGAGAGAGAGAATTTTTGGGCACAGTACTGAAATTCAGCTCTAATCAAATCTTCAGTTGTCCCTTAAGGGGGACAACAAATCTTCGTTTGTCCCCTTAAGGACAACTAAACAAAACCTCCATAAGGAGTGCTTTGTTGTGATTTACCCTGTTGACCTATGAGTATTCCTCTCCTTTCCCAGCAACCAACAAAAGGCTATTCAACCCAGGTGAGTAAACACCTTATCAATAATCAGCAGAAATAAAAAGGGCAAGGGGGTACTGGTGAGGCAGTTCAGTGGGTAAGCAGTCTGTTGGCAAACCTTGCAACCCAAATTCGATTTCTAGAAGCCACATGGTAGAAGGAGAGACTTTCAGTTTTCCTCTGACCTCCACTTGTGTACCGTGGCATGCATGTGCTTTTTTTCCCTCTTTCAAAAAATATTTTTAAATGGGCAAGGGGAATTTGCTTACAGAAATATGTCTAGGCAACAAACAATACATCCTTTGAAACAATACATCCTTTGCTAAAACCTGGGCATGTATTAGCTTCAGACTACTCTAGAGTGTGTACATGTGTGTCATGGTCTAGATGTAGATTGCCCTCTGTAGGCTTATGTGTTTGAATACCTGGTTCCAAACCGGCAGCACTGTTTGGGGAGCTTAAGGAACCTTTAGGAGGTAGAATCTCACTGGATGAAGCATGTCTCTGGGGGCGGGTTTTGATGTTGGATTGCCTGGCCTTGCTTCTCTCTGCTCCCTCTCTCCTTCCCTCCTGATAGCTGTTGTAACTGAAGTCAGCCTTCTATTTTCCTATCACAATAGGACAATTAGGACTGTACTTCTTAAACTGTGAGTCAAAGTAGATCTTTCCTGCCTTAAGTTGCTTCTTTTAGCTATTCTGTCTGAGAGACAAGAAAAGTAATATGGCACCTAAACTAATATAATATCTAAAATCATACTTTATTAAAATAATATAAATGACAGCTCCATTAAATATCTACAGCTCTGCTTTGGAGAATGGGAAATATAACTTTATATTTCAATGAAATTAGTTTTTGCTTATTCTAAATGTCCAAATAAAGAATTCATTCTGATTGTTCTGATATGACAGATACCAATATCTCTACTCTGGTTCTCCCTGGAGGATAGAAATCAACATGGAGGGATGAAGACATGCTAGTTTATTAAAAAAACTTTATAAAATTTCTTTTTTGTATTATGTGATGACTGTCAAAGAACAGATGACTGTGAGGTATTTGGCCCTATGGGACATTCAACCTTCTTCCCTCAAGGTTCAGGAGACATCACAGAAGAGGGATCTGAAAGAATACAGACTACCCCGAGCCCAAAGTAGAGGAGCCTGTCATCATCGTGATGGAAAGTAAGTGCAGAGAACCACCTTTGTGTAAGATGCTGAAAGTAAGTGAAGGCTGAGGATTCGGACCTCAGCATGGCTTATACTCCACCCCCAAAGGACCCTGAGGAAGAGGAGGCAGAAGGAGTATAAGAATCAGAAGACAACAAAAGGGTTGTGATCTGCCACCCCGTAAAAATGATATAGTCATGCACTCTTGAACACACAAGAAAGGTGGTTATTGACCTGCAAAGACATACATGTCCAATGGTCAGGAATGCACTGGGAAGAAACCCATGAGGTCGACAAAGTAGGGACTGTTAATGGGCAGAATACAGGTTCTGAGTGGAGGGTAACAAAAACGCCAGTTGTGTGTCCACGGAAGAGCCTACTAGGCTTCAAGAGAAGATCCCAAACCCTGAATCACATGGGGTGCTCTGGCTGAACCTAGTGTACACAAAACAAAAGAACATGAATATGGGAGGAAGACTGGAAGGAAAAGGAAGGAGGGAGATATGTGTGGGGAGAGGAAACTGAGTGCTTTGCAAACATGTATGAAATTGTCAAAGAGCAAAATTCATCAATAAAGAAAAACAACCTCATGACAAAGAATTTACAAAATTTCTGTATGAATATATCTTTATATATATTTTTTAGTGTTACACCATTACATTGTTAATGCTGGCTAAAGGCTATCTAAGACAATTTAACAGAAAAATACATATGCTATCATAATTTCATAATAATGACTCCTGCGATCATCACTTTTTATCTTTAATTCTTTGTAACATCAGGCAATAAGATTATAAGACTTGCTAATCTTACAATAGCAAGTGAAATGTATGTGAACAGGTTATAAAGAATAATCCCATGGACTGGGAATTAAGGTGTGACGCTATCATAAATGCACATGTACATTTCATGTACAAACAATAAAAGAAGAATTAAAAATAAACATTTAGAAACAGAAACAAAATGACCCCATGAATCAGAAAAGCATTTTATTGGTAAACTTAGTATATCAACGAGCGATTCTGGGCCATTTCATTATTTTGACTCTTTCGACTCTCTGAAGAGCCATTTCACAGTTAAGTGTCAATCAATAAGCTATTTACACACATCTCAGTCTAGGTATTACATGGCAAATCAATCTGTGGGCATGGAGCACCATGACCCTTATGGAGCACACAGGCAGCCTTATGGTCTGTTAGGATCCTGTAGATACTTCATAAGATGCTGCTGCCGCCACCAATGACATTAATGGCAAGGGTATAATGTGATCACTTAGTCTTCATGCATGGCTAGTATAATTGTGCAAAAGAGGAAAGTTCAGCAGAGCTGCTACTTGCCTAGTGTAATCAAGTCTCATGGTTCCATTTCTTATGATTTCAGTTTCTTGTACTGTCATCATTCTTTCTCTTGGGGAGCTTTCCTCTCCCTGGTATTTGTTCTTCTAGACCCGTTACCTACTCCCCTTACAGAGGATAGTTTAGTTTTCTGACAGCCTGGCTTGAAAACAGAAATTGATCTCACTTACAATATCATGATAGAGAAGAGAAAATACAACATCTGATGATGAAAAAGTCTCATCAGAAGTTTGGAGGTAGTTTGTGGGCAAGAATATGTCCTTTAGAAGCAATGCTTTTCTTTTTCCCCAGCAGAATCAGGTAAACATGAGATTAAACAAGATCTAAAATGCAGAGCTTCTCTCTTACAGTACGTGATAAACCCTGAACAGATGGCATGACGGTAAGATCGACGCTCAGGGAGGAAGATGGCTGTGACTGCTTAGACAATTTCTCCACTGTGGAAAGCAAGGGAACACTTCAAGAAGTCAGCAGAGAAAAAAGAAAGAATCACAGAGAAAGAGAACGTGAGATAGAAGAAAGGATAGCGATAGGAGTGGCTCAGACCTTTGAAAACAGCAACACGGTAAGTAAGAATTTTAAAGAACGTCCACTCATTTAAGTCTAGAAATTTCAATTCACCTTACTTTTAGAGACAGGAGGACCTTTTCCCCCAGCAGATAGAGTGCTACACACTCTAAATACAGACAGAAAGACAAAAAGACAGACAGACAGACAGAAAGAAAGAAAGAAAGAGAGAGAGAAAGATAGAAAGAAAGAGAGAAAGAGAGAAAGAGAGAAAGGAGAAAGAGAAAGAATGAAAGAAAGACAGAAAGAAAGACAGAAAGAAAGAGAAAGAGAGAAAGAGAAAAAGAAAGGAGAGAGAAAGAGAGAGAGAAAGAAAGAGAAAAAGAGAAAGAAAGAGAAAGAGAAAGAAAGAGAAAAAGAGAGAAAGCAAGAAAGAGAGAAAGAGAAAGAGAGAAAGGAGAAAGAAAGAATGAAAAAAAGACAGAAAGAAAGAAAGAGAGAGAAAGACAGAGAAAAAGAAAGGAGAAAGAGAGAGAAAGAAAGAGAAAAAGAGAAAGAAAGAAAAAGAGAGAAAGAAAGAGAAAAAGAGAGAAAGCAAGAAAGAGAGAAAGAAAGACAGAAAGAGAAAGAAAGAAGAAGAAAGAGAAAAAGAGAAAGAAAGAAGAGAGAGAGAGAAATAAAGGAAGAAAGAAAGGAAGAAAGAAAGAAAAAGACAAAGGCTAAGGATGTATGAGTGATAGAACACTTTAGCATGTATAAGAAAGACCCTGGCTTCAA
Organism: Typhlomys cinereus; assembly: GCA_023101885.1. NCBI lineage: Eukaryota > Metazoa > Chordata > Mammalia > Rodentia > Platacanthomyidae > Typhlomys > Typhlomys cinereus. Next base: position 835,363 of record JALPQD010000103.1, read on the forward strand.
TCCTCTGCACCTGAAAAAAATACTAAGCATTAAGAGTGAAGGAAAAAATGTGAACCTTTTAGAGAAAGTTCTCAAAGTTAATTTGGAGACAAAACAAGAGAACGCATTCATGAACTAGATTAAATATTGTACAGATACTGATTTTCTCCAATTAACATACGTAAAGTTGGCATAACTACTTAAAATTTCAATATGGCTTTGAGAATTTAAATTTTTTTTACATATTTGAAAAATTGAGTCTAAAATTTAAGTGAAATTGCAAAGCTCAAGAATTGTCAAAAAGGATAAAATCAAAGCCAGAAAAAGCTTTGCTCTGTGTTCTCACTTATGAAAACACATCAAATTAAGATGGTGCTGTGTGCAGGACCAGTTGGGTAGGCCAGTGGAAAGAACAGAGAACACAGGACACACATAGATATCATTTGGTGCGTAACAGAGGTGTGGAGCAGGACAGGCGAGACAAGCATGTACCCACATGATAGAATTCCACCCCCAACACACATGTACTTCATACCACATCCAAATAGGTATCTTTAAGAAGAAAAACTCTCTGTAAGAAACCAAACTTGAATGGCTTTAGAAGAGAATGCAGGACCACAGCAGACATACAAATAACCAGCAGTTACATGAAAAATGCCACATTCAATGCCTTTAATTACCCAGGGATATGCAATTCAAAACCACAGAGGGATACCACCATACACTGGTAGGATTGGCCTGAAAACAAAGATTACACATGTCAAGGGCTTGGAGAATATCATATTGCTGGTAAGATGCAAAATGGCACAGCTGCTATGGAAATGTTATGGGGGTTCCTCCGAAACTAAAAATAGGACAACTGTGTGACTCAGCAATTCAGATACTTATCCAACAGAAATGAAACCAGAATCAAAAGAGATATTCACACTGCCATGTCCTCTGCCACACCGTTCACAACAGCGAAGATGTGGAAACAACTTAGATTTCTTGGAGAGAGATGAATGGCTAAAGAAAATGTGAAATGAATATATACTATTTGGACTTCAAAAAGAAGGAAGTTCTTCTGTACTTGGCAACATGGATGAATCTGGAGGAGGTTTACTAAGAAAAATAAGCCAGTTTACTGTTCTGTTCCCCTTATATGGAAAGTCTAAAGCTGTCACGCTCAGAGATTCAGAGGGAGGTACGAGACTGCCAGGGACTGGGAAGGGAAACAGGTAGTTAACAGTTAGACATCTGCTGAACGACACTGTTACATCACCAATACATGGTGCACTTAAAGAGCTGTGAAGAGGTAGATCTCATGAACAGTGTTAAGAGAAAGAAAAGAAAACGGAAATGATATGGGAGGATAATCCTTATTACCTCCGGCTGGAGAAATATTTCTTAAAGCTGACAAAAAAAAAAAAAAGAAAAAGAAAAACCATAAAAGAAAGATTGATAAACTTACCTGCTTTAAAATTAAGAAACCATTTTTTTGCAAAAGGTATAATAAACATATGAAAAGGTAAGACTCAAAGCAGAAGAAGATATTTTCAAAGCATACTCACGGTTCTTACACATTACACAAGGGGAAAAAAAAGCTAAGTTGACTCAACTAAAGCAAACCTAAGCCAGGGGATTCTATTGTTAAGGAAAAGAAAGACAGACTTGTCTACAGCATTGGAAGCACAGGACCTACCGTCTTCACTGGTGTGGGGCTCTGTACCAGCATCCTGGTCCACTTCCTCCAATGTACCATGCTCACTGTACGGGCTGTCGCTGTGGAGTGGACATGGAAATGCACAGGAAACCAAAGTTTTAAAGATTTAAAAACATGACTGCTACTGCCCAGAAAATGATAAGACTTTCAATGGCAACAAAGTTCCTAGACATTCTTACAATGGAATGCTAGAACCTGCACTGATTATTTGGTCTATGGATGTAATACACATATGTGCATGTATATCTGCATGTTACATATACAAGTACATATGTGTGTAAGTACACATATGCATATGTATATGTATGTGTGTAAGTAGATGTATATACTTGTGTGTATATATGTGTATGGATGAGTGTGTATGAATGTATATATACATATATACATTCATCTTTGATTAGGTTCCTTTACAATTCTATTAAGATAGAAGTTAGGAAGCAGGAGAATATTAGTCAATTGAATACTATAAAGGGAAGAAACCTTATAATGTTTGTGTTTGCTGTTGGTATTTGACTTCAGTTTACATATGGAAAAAGAACGAGCAGAGTTTGTAAAAAGTCATGTGTGTAGAACAATAATCAAAGATATTCTACCTGAAATTAACTCATTTGCATTTCCTTGTGTAAGAATAATTTTAATATTGTAAGTTTTCTTTATTTTCCTGCTTTAAACATGGCTAGGAAGTGCCCATACTGTCATATTAAAATATGTTAATATAAATTTTCTTATGATAACCTTTACTACTATAATTAGTTATAAATATTTTATTTATAAGCATGAAAATAACACTAAGAATAAAAATATATGTAAAATGAGATTTTTAAAATAGTCGATAGAGAATCAAAGCTACATGACTAGACTAGGGACATAGATAGGTGCCAAGAATATGTAAGACCCTGAGTTTGATCCCCAACACTGAAAAAAAAAAAAACAAGGTAAAACTCTTCTCATTAAGAATGAAAACTGAATGATCCTGTTCTGTTCGTTAATCTTTCAGATCTGAGATTCTGTCTTCTGCTTGATCCATTCTGTGTTTGAAACTCTTTAAAGAGGAACTCAAGAGAAGAAATTACATGCAGGTGGGATCTTAGGGGATAGGGCTAGACAGATGAAGGAGAGTGTCCCTGTCAGTGGGTCTACCTAAGGAAGGGCCACTTAATCTGCCACAGAGACCTGAGTCCATACTAATGAAGACAATCCAAAGAGAACCAGGGGCCCACACAAGCAGACAGGCAGAAGGGTAGAATGGAGAGGAATGGACTGATGAAGGGAAGGAGGGGTGGGAGAGGAGGGAGGACAGGGACAGACACTCAGTATGTTTGTAAAACTATAAAAATAAAAAAAACCTGACAATAATAGCCAACTAGAATGCGGAGTACCAGTGACTCTCAATGCTCACCTAGAATCAGGCTAACCTAATCTCGGGAACCTTTTGGAAGAAGGGGTGGTAGGGTTGTGAGAGCCTAAAGATGGGAAGGTCCACCACGGGACAAGGCATTCCACTCAAGGCAGGGCTGCGGTATCCAGAAACTCACTGCAATGAGACTTGTCCCTACCAGACCTGTACTATGGCTGACATACCAACATGTTCCCATAGATTAGCAAGGATCTTAGGGAAATAATTACATGCAGTGGGAACTTTAGGGGCTGGGGCTAACCATGTGGAAGGGTAGTACCCTTATCAGTGGGTCTGCCCACGGAACAGTCATTTGGTATGCCACAGGGGCCTGAACCCCCCCCCCCCACTAGAGCAGAAGGATCCAGAGGGAACTCTGGGACTCATAGAAACAGACAGACAAAAGGATGGGAGGGAGAGGGATATATTGATGAAGGGAGCGGGATAGGGAGGGGGAAAAGATGGGGGGGACGTGACAGGAATAATTTCGCAATATGCTTATAAAACTAGGAAAAAGAAAATTAAAAAATAAAGCAGCATAAAAATATTTTAAAAAGAATGAAAAATGAAACCTTTTAATTCAATTGGTTGTCTCTCCTTGATTTAATATACTAATAAAAGATAAGGCAGATCTCTATAACATCAAAATCTTTATTTCTCTAAAAAGATATACTAATTGGAAAAAAAGAGATAAAGCTCAGCTTCCACAACAACAAACAAATCAGCATTGGGCTAGGAAGATGGTGAGCGGGTAGAGCACTGGCCATACACGCGTGAGGATCCCGGCATCCCTGGAAAGCCGTGGAAAGCAGGTGTCAGCACCTGTAGTGTGCCCCCAGGAGGACATGGGGGGCATGGAAGCTCCCAGGTCAACTAGAGAGGTACATGAATGGCGAAGAAGGAACTTGTCTGAAACTAGACAGAAGGTGAGGACGACACCTGAGATTGTCTTCTGCCCTGCAGAGGAGGGCTGTGACATACATGTATTATACACGCACAAGCACACATCAGTGTTGTCATGGGTCTTACTATTCTAACTTATCTCAAATGCTACTGCTGTAGTTTCTACATGTTTTTCTCTTTGCAGACTAGAAACACCGGCATTTTTTAGGCAATTTGTCTCTGTAATTTAGGTGATATAACACAGCCAGTAGAGTCCTTGGGCTCACCAGTAGTCATCCCCAGCCATGCACTTCTCATAAACGGGACCATCCAGCTCTTTAGCATCTGGGAAAATAGTCTCATGGTGGATAATGATGGTCTTTACTATTTCATTCACGTGAGCCTGGCAAGAAACTTGATCCTGTATTTCTGGGACAGGCATCAGTGTTGGGCCAAAGCAAATGGCCAGGTTATAAGGATCCATCATGTTCTCGTCGCTGTATTGGGAAAGACTGTGGAAAGAAGCAAGAAAGTTTACAGGAAGAAGGAGGTGAGTGGAGAAAGAAAGAGTTTAATACGACATCAGATATTTTGAAATCATGGATCTAAACCATTTTATTTGGTTTTTATTATTATAGAAAAAAAGATATTCCATCCTGTTTAAAGTTGACTGAAGGGGCTAGAGAAATGGCTCAGGGGTTAACCATCTGTCTTATAAGCACTAGGACTTGGATTCAAGGTAAAAACACCAGGTGGAAATGGCAGTGGCCTCTACTTTTGGCTCAGGAGGACAGAACCAGGGAGACCCCCAGAGTAAAGCAAAAAGGAGGCAGAACAATTGAGAATGATTCCAGAAGTTACTCTTAGGGTCCACAAGCACAGACAGTGCCCTCTGTCTGTCTCTCTCTCTCTCTCTCTCTCTCTCTCTCACACACACACACACACACACACACACACACAGAGAGAGAGAGAGAGAGAGAGAGAGAAAGAGAGAGAGGTGAAATAGACTGAGAAACTTCTAAACAAAGGTGAGAAGGGAACATAATTTGGGTAACAACATCAACCACAATGGAGACCAGGGTCGAGTGGATGAGTTCCATTTGTGTTTGCAGCGAGGCCCATAAATGCAGCTCAGTAAAATTGTGCCAGACAGTAAAGTTTCCATAAGGTTTTATGGGTGTCTTTAAGTTTGTACTACCATTCAAAGTTGTTCCCTCCCCAATCTTGAAAAAGCCCATAAGAAAACAAAGCATCTTTTCTTTGTAATTGCTGCAGGGGGATAAATAACAACTCTAGGTCTACAATCTGTTTTCATGTGTCTACCAACACTAGGTGACATCTGTGTCACAAAAGCCATTCAAAGCATAAGAGAAAGCTATGTGTGTGTATATATGTATGGGGAGGGGGGAGTGTCTTAATTCTCTTATTCTATCAAAGGTGAAAAAACATTTGGGGGAAATTTCCAGCTGAGTGGTACTAATTTGTGAAGTCCACATCACAGATATTTCTGAAGTAATTTCACAGGTGACTGAAGGTGAGCCAGTTCTTTCCTGCCAGGCTTCTAGCCCACAGGCAACTTGTTATTCTAAGGGAGAGTTTGAGGCACTATCTCTTCATGTATAGAATGCTATGCTTGAAAAGAAATGTGAAATTCAGGTGAATAAATGAGATTCAGAAGGAGAAAAGGAGACTCAGCTAACTTTTGAGATGATAGGTACACACACACACACACACACACACACAAACATAAACCAAGATATCTGACAGGCTATTTCAGCCTTCAGTGGACGCCAGGCAGTCCAGGAAGGAGAAAGTGAAATGGCGTCATCTCCACATGGAACGCATGTGCAAGGCCTGAAACACACAACCTTATGTAAAGGGTAACAGTCTGTGTGTTACAGAGCACCTCGAAACATGAGATGAAGGGGGAACAAGGGAGATTCAGAGTAAGAATGGTCCAATTCTTGAATGATATATTTCAGCTTGGTGGAAGAACCCCATGAAATCTTTCTAGGTCTTTGATGGAATCCTGGCTTGCAGAACAGAAAGCTGATAGAAAAGTTATTCTCAAATTTTGATTTGGCAACAAAAAAGGGCAACTAATCTCACTTTCCAAGGTATCTATTTCAGACCTTAGGCTAGAGGGGGGTCCCTGAAATTCTACACTGAAGGCAGTGCAGGACTGCTGGAGGCGGTGTGAGCTGTCTGACTCATGGGCATTTGTCCTTCTCCTGATGCAAGAGGAGTTACATTCAGAATTTTCTTAGTTAACAGATTGCTATTCTTGTCCATTGTGGTTCATTTCTCCACGGTGGTTTTGTTAAGGTGTGGTCAGCACAGGGAGAGCCAGCAGGGATCCACACTAGTTGAGGGCAGAGAAGCATTCAATTAAAGCTGAAGAAGATGGCTGGATAACTCAGGACTTAAAGCCTCTGCCTCATAAGAAAAAAGGACCTGAATTCAGATCCCCAGTTCCCATATAAAAAATTCCGGGCAGATATGATGGCAGCCTGTAATTCCAATCCTGGAAGTCAGAGCCCGGGAATCCCCAGAGCAAAGCAGCAGGAGGCAGAGCTATCCAGGATGAATCCTAATGCACCCTTGAATTTCCACAGGCACACAAACTCAAGTGTCCTCTTCTACATAACCCCCCCCAACACACACACACACACACACACACACACACACACACACACACACACACACACACACAGAGTCAAAAAAAGTGAAGAAGACAATCACTCTGGTTCTGACAATTGCCTGGGTTAATTAAAGGTGAAAATATAGAATATCTTTTTAACTTATACAGAGTTCATATCCATCTTTTCTGATGCCACTCCTATCCAGTACCTCTGTCCAAATGGGTTCCTACAGTCACTTATTCTGCTGGACTCCTAGCCAGCAATTCTCTAGTGCGTGATACTTGGCCCTTGTGGCCATCTTGAATGGGTTTGATTACAGAACTAGTCAGCAGAATGGTAACGAAATCTTCATAGCTTTTGAGGAGGCAAAACCTCTAGTGAAACAAAGATGAGAAAATAGCTGAAGTTGAGGAGGTGAGAATCCATGACAGAATAAGAAGGTGTGTCAATAGTTGACTCACTGGAATCCTGAATTTCCAGCTGCTTAACTGAGGTGCTGCTTAGCGAGGGACTTAGATAGCACTCATGAAAGACACTCTTATAATGGAATTCATTTATAGGAAGTAACATAACTGAAAACCAAGTTACCTACATTCCAAGTAAAATTTCCTCAAAAGTAATGTGATTTTTAAAATTTCTATTACATTACATTAGAGAATGTGTCAAAAATGAAAAAAAAAGATAAAAAAGAAAAAAGTTTGGTTGACAATAAAAAAATGTTTTCTTTCTTGACAAGGTCTCAATATTGTGAATTTGCAGCAAATTTCTTTTGGATTGGTATATAATTCTACAATTTTCCCTCTATTTTTGATTTTAATATTTTTAAAAGCACAGGAATTTTCTTCAAAGAGCAGGCAGTTTACATCATTTTGACACAATATTTATAATATTAGCTTTGGAAAGAAGTTGGAAAAATACGTATTTCACTGGAGAGTTGTTTATGGTGGGATTTGGATATTTTTGTATTTGTGGCCAGCCACACTTTTCCACCTGGGATGAATTTTCATATATCATAAAAAAGACCTTGATCTGCTGAGGAAAATGTTCCTTTGGTCTAGAATCCATCACTTTTTTGACTTTGACTTGGCTGATAGATGGAACTTCATGCACCTTTTACAGGATCCAAGAATACAGACAGAATTCAGATGAGCATTTTGCCAGAGCATTAGGATACTTACTGATTGAGGAAGGCAAAGAGGTACCTCATCACTATAAGGACCGACCTGGGTAAGGTCAAGAGGAGTTTGCGGATGTGAAGAGCCCTCTCATAGAGATTATCTATTCCTGTGGACAGAAAGTGACATGATCAGGGGCCTTGAAGTCCATATACAGAGCAGACATTGCACAAACCTTAGAGCTATTCATCTGAACAGCAGCAGTACCTCACCCTTGCGAAGGTTGTAACCAGAATAGTGAGTGGGTCACATCTGTGGAGCACTGGTTTCCAAGGCTGGTGTTTCCTCTGAGATCTCTTGCGCCTTCCTTTCTCTCAAAGAGAGACAGTGTATCTGTGTGTATCCCCAAGGGTCTCAAACTCAATTCCTCCTGCCTTTGCCTTCTAAGCATTGAGATCACCCTGCTGGTTTATTTTCTGTGATTTCCATGGTTTTGGCTTTGAGCAATTTATAGTCTTTTGAAAAATCACCTCTCTCTTTCTTGTGAGATCTAAATTTTGCCTCTCTTTAGGGTCAAATGACTCAGTTGGGTAAAGGTACAAGCTTGATGATCTGAGTTCAATTCCCAGAACAGAATCCACAAGGTGAAAGAGAAAACTGACTTTTTAAAAAAATTTTTTTAAATTATTTATTCAATTGTGCGTGTATGAGTGTGTGTGTATGTATATGTGTGTAGACCACGGATGAATTCAGGAACCACCATGGACGCCTCCACCTCCTCCTTGTTTACTCTACCCCGGGATTCACAGGCTCCGCCCTACCAGGACCAGAAACGCAGGCCGCCCGCCCGCTTCCGCCCGGCATCTATACGTGGGGTCTAGGATCCGAACTCAGGATCTTCCTCCTGCAAGGCAGAGGCTTAACCCCTGAGTCACCTCTCCAGCCCCCGAGAAAACTGACTTTTGAAAGTTGTTTCCTGATGTGTGCTAAGATGCATATGCTGCATGCATGTGTGCACGTACACACACTAAATAAATAAATAATTTTCAATTTTGCCTTTCATCTGCTTCCAACTCTTTTTTCTTGCTTCTTGTTAATGGAAACCTCATCCAGTCTCAAGGCTACCACAATCACTTTTTTCCATTTTCATGTATGTGGATGCCCAAGGCTGATATCAAGAATCATCTTCAATCAATCATTCTACTTTATTAAAATTTTGAGGTTAGATCTCCAGTTAAACCCAGACTTAGTCTGGTTAGGCAACTTGCTCTGAAGATTCCTAGACTCTTTGTACTAGAGATGAAATGAGAGATGGGCTGCCACACCCACTTAATATGTTAAGTGAGATCTAGGGATCTGAATTCTGATTCCTTTTGCTGGCACGGTGAGTGCTTTAACCACTCAGCCCTCTCCCTGACCCATGACGGTCATTTATAACATGGTTAACTGTTTCGCCTTCTTTCTCATGAGAGAAAGTTTAGTGGTTTCCATCTCTGAATCTCTTATTACTAATTTCCTCACTAAAGTCTTTATTATTTCTCACATGGATGATCATAACACTGTCTTAACTCAGTTTCCCTTTCAAACTCCTCTTAACTACTGATCAAGCTTGGCTTCTTTTTTAAAGCCAACACCTGGCATTCTTTTATGCAGCCCAAGCTGAAAGCCATAGCCTTCACACCCAGGACAAACTTACTTTCCTGGAATTTTGAGTGCTACCTCCAGCTGCTTTCCACTTACTATCAAACCAGGCCTTTTAGTTTTCCCTCTAGATAGCTGAGAAGGTGCAAAAAATGCTTCAGGAATATTTTTGCTTAACCACAAATGAGTTTGCAAAACAGCAAATAATTTACCAGGATTGGTGTAAAAGAACACTTCCATTCTGACTATTAATGCTCTCCTACCTAGTTAAAACTATAGCTTGGGCATCTTTAAGAAAATGTGATTTCAGAAACCCTCTAAAAAGAATGTAAAAATGCCATGCAGTTAACCTTCCTGCAACATTTTTATTCTTTTAACCTAAACCTATAATGAATAGTGTGTGCAGCAATTATGAATTGGATACATTATATCCTGGTTTCTCATTTGTAAAGCGTCTCAAAATATGAAAGAAAAGCCCACTATGAGCAAGGTGGGTAAAGGTAACATCTATCCAATGTAAATACTTTATGTTTCAAAAATGGTGCTGATTATTTCTTTTGTAATGTGAGTAACATTTTTTTTGTGTGTGTGTGTGTGTGGGTAAATACATTCAGGCCACAAGAATGTAATAATGAAGTTTTCAGTATTGTCACCCAGTTCAGTCATAATTCCAGTAGGACCAAAACACAACCCAGGAATAAGCGTTTCCATGACAACCACACGTGATACTTGGGAAACAGACTGAACAGACAGGGGAAGATGAAACACAAAAGATGGAGATTTGAAAGTCATTGATAATTTAAGGGAAGGGACTTCATGTCTATAAATGTTATCTAGATGTGATTATTCTGTGTCAGAAATCAACTGGTCAAAGGTTTATTACCCAAAGTAGCTGACTTTAAAAGTACCAGTAAATAGTTATTGCTGCCTTACATTAAAGAGTAAAGAGACAATTTAGCTTATCTGCACCTAGAACCTAGACAATTTACCTAAAAAAAACCTCTTGGAGGTGAAATTATGAATATTAAGATCCATTTTTAAAAATAAACATTGACACTTAATAGTATTTATACTTTTATTCATTACAAAATAACAACTGTATGACTCATTTTATGTTCCTGTTTCGATCTAGTTAATATATTGTAGTGTGTGTGTGTGTGTGTGTGTGTATGTGTGTGTGTAAGTATTCACAGAGACAATAACTGGTAAAGGCAAACTGCCCACTAACTGGTTAGAATTGGCCTCTAATCTTTGATGGCCACATACAATGGCATATGAGGACTCTGATAAAGAAGAAAAGAAACCACATGCCACTTTTTATTGAAGATCTTGAGAACTACAAAAGTTCTTCTGATTCTTCAAACTAATTCTCACTACTGTAAAGATGACTATTAGGACAGGATATTAGTAGCTGAAAGCAAGAGTTGGGGTCCAAGAGCTGAAATGCTAGGAAACACTATGGAAAGCACCACTTTTACTATGCCATCGAGCTCCAATGTTTTCCAAATCCCTCAAGGGGTTAGTCACTCCTGAGGTGAGGTCACAGCTATAGTCTAAAGTTATGAACTCTTGTTTTTAAATCTCTCAGTTTTCACTTTAGTCCCTAGTTTCCTTGCAGGCAGTTCCAAAATTTCCATGAAATTCATAGTTGTATTATTCGTAATAGCCAATATTCATAGACTCAGAGGAATAAATAAGCACAAAGTGGTATAGACATATAATGGGATATTACTTGGCCATTAAGGAAGGTCATCTGATACATGCTACAACATGGATAAACCTTGAAAACGTGCTAAACAAAACAGGTCAGACAGAAAGAGGAAAAATAAGTGGTTCACCTATATAAAGTACTTAGATTAGGCAAATTCACAAAGACAGAAACTGGTACAGAACTGTAAGGATCTGGTATGGGGGAGAAGAATCAGCAGTTATTGTCTGGTGGATACAGAGTTTCTGTTAAAGTAGAAAAAGTTTCAGAAGCAGACAATGATGCTGGTCGCAGGATACTGTGGACAAACGGAATGCTTAAAGATGGTACATTTTATGTCATGTCCATTATGCTATTAAAAAAATAACCAGGGAGCCTGTGGTGGGACGCAAATGAAGGATCTAGGGGTGAAACATGGCGGAGGGGGTCAAAGAGTGATTTCAAGAAGACCACATACAATGCGACAACATAATCTATGTTCTCTACAACTACAGCAAACATAAATCTCAGCAAAACAGAATCTGCTGCATTCCTGAATGCACAAATGCGTTCAAATGCACTTGCAAAGGCCTCCGTTTCATGAGGCCTATTAGTCACCTGGCTGGCTGCATAACTGAGCTGCATGTGCAGTATGAGAACTCAACTCAGTGACAAATGAGTCACAGACTTTCCTTGGTCTACCTTGTGGGTTAGAATCCACAGTGCTACAGGCACTGATTAATGTGCCCTCCCAGCTGGCAATGCACGGCCCTTCAACTTCATGCTTAATGTAAAGATGAATCCTTTCTTTCCTTTATAAGAGTTGTCAAGGAAATCAGTACTTTATTTGGATTTCTTTTAAGCTGGGCTTTGTTCCCACAATTGGGGATCTTGCTATAATTAGGTAAAAGTGGCATTCATCCAATCTTGGTTATGTGGGCACAGTTCCTGAGGCTAATTTATGTTCTTTCCCAGGCAATAGGAAGGCTGTCACATTGGCTTCTCAGCTTCATATTGAAAATGTGCATGAAAAACCCACTACAGAATACGAGTCACTTCAGACAATGACAACAAACTCAAATGGCCATCACCCCCAATTACTCTTTCTTCTGTTGCTATATTTGCAAAATTATTCATTTGTCAAAAACAAGTGGTAAATTGTAATATGCAAATTTATTTTTATTTATGGAGACAGGGAAAGGAAGGTCAAGGTAGAAACTTTAAGAGCAGGTGCACAAATATTCTAAGCTCTGCGGACCAACCATCAGTATGTTCTGACTTGCTCTGACATCAAGTTGTTGACTGCACATGCAATTATCTATATGAATGAAAGGTAAAGAGAAGACACAGGGATGTTCTCATACACTTGGCTGTATCGCAGCCTTGCCTTGATATTGAGTTACCACTAGCTTTCCCAAGTAAAGGAATACCCAGAAGTCTCTGAAAGTGTTACCAGATTGACTCCTGAGTGAAACCACTGGCTTTTCCTCTAGTTAAATAGCAGCACTTGGGAAATAAACATGTAAAGAACAATTTCTGTTCTTTGAACTATTGCAGCAGAGAAACAGAGTCTTGCTTTTTCAGTACTCAGCCTTCTTAACAGTTTAGAGCATCACTCTGAGAGATCAAACAAGAAATTTACAATTCAGAGAGAAAATTGCCATGTATATCAAAAAAGCAGACGGGATTTTTTTTGGCAGTAAGAAATACAGTAGCAGAAAAAGAGTTCAAAGGGCTTTTTTCATGAAATAAAGAAAATGGGTAAACACGTGCATGTACAGAGAGGTAGATCACAGTATTCTGTAACTTCACTGACTCTCCACAGTTAATGTGAATGTGTAAAACTGGAATTCTTTATGTGACCAGACAAAGCTGAATTCTGAAACACATAAATTGCTATGAGAAAAAGTCAGAACAGCATTTGGTTTAAAAAGTGGTTTGTAAAGAAGAGTATGGCATGATATAATTTGACTTATAGCAGCTTTATGAAGTTATAACCCATATATCATATGATTTGTCCATTTTGAAATACAGTTCAATGATATGAATATACTCAGAGTTATGTAACATCATCTCGATCCATTTTATAATGTTCTCATTGCTTCAAAGAAGAAACTTTGTATCTATTAGCCGTCAACTGGCGAGGCAGCATTTTTACTAAGAACATGTAAGAGTGGCACAGTCATATACTGTGATCTGATTTGGTGACAGCATGGAAATCCTGATGTTTTGCTACATGATACACCAGTTCAGACTGAAGCTTCATTCCACGTGTAGGTAAGTCTTAAAGACACAGATTGTAGGAGTCTGTTTACATGAAATGGCCAGAAAAGACAAGTCTATAAAGACAGAAAAGAGATTAGTGGGTGCTTGGAGTTGGCAGGTGTGGGGTTGTGGTCATAGCCAAATGGAGAGTGATTGCTAGGGGTTGCTAATTGGGGTTTCTTCTAGGATAATGAAAAGGGTCTAAGATTGATTATGGCGATGGTGACATAATTCTGTGAATAGACTAAAAACCTGTGCGCTTCACCTCTTCAGTGGCTGAATCGTATGGAATGAGAATTATATCTCCATAAATCTGGCTTTTAAAGTACATAGGTTTTATATGAACATTCCAGAAAGATATGCAAAAGCCGACATTATCTCCGTGTAGAGGGATGACAGATGATTTGATTTTGGTTTGTCTCATAATTCCCAGGAGCAGTCACGTGACAGAAACTAGTTCTAGAAAACACCGCCCACCTGCTTGATGACTTTGAGAGACTGTTCCTTTTGGGTACGATAGCGGCGTGGGGGTTGACTTGTGTGTTAACACACAACACAACCCTGTTGTGGTATCCAGAATGCTTCTCTGTGGCATGCTACCACTGTTTCTCTTTGGGCAGTGGGATTGTGACAGCGAGTATTTGTTCCTGCATGCTTGTGTGCAGTTTCAACCACGCAACAATGACTACATACTGTTTTGTGATAAGAAATGTGATATGCACTGATACATGCTCTTATGTCACAGGGAAGAAAGAGGGAACTGTGGAATCAGATTAGTGGAGCAATGAAAATGGTCAACGTTGTGTGATGAGTTACAATGTGAGGCCATTAGATTACAGTCTTTTGTAGATGTTCAAAGTTTTCTATAACATCAAAGTTTAAAAGAGATCACAAGCACCGATGGGCAGTACAGTCCCATACTGGCTTCAAAAGCACATGTGCACACAGACGTGCAAAAGTCAGGAGGAAACACAGTCAAATGCAAAGGCATCATTGCTTCTCTTGGGGGGAGGTCATATGGGGACATACTTTGACCTATGTGCTTGTGTATTTTAAAGTACTTGTAACGAATCATTTTGGGTTCTGTGATAGGAAAAATATCTCCTGCTGTAAGAAAGTTTTCTTGTGTCCACGTAGTCACCTCAATAATGGCACATTATGCAAAATCAAGTGCAAACAAATGCTTCATCTGGGCTCTCGGCTCTGAGGTGGCCAGGAAAAACCATTTATTACTTGAGTAATGACTTGGCTGGATGCCCTAGGGAATCCAGAGCCACGATGCATGGACACATTGGACACTGCCCAAACTGCAGGTATGACCCTGAATACTCACAAAGCCATTCATAAAGTCGATGGCTTCAAAAAGTAAAATGCCCAAGTAACATTTAGGTGAGAAAGTAAGAAGTCTGTCATTTCCAATTTATATTTAATTTGATTTCATTGCATCTTCATCCAAGTAAGTTATCTTTTAAAAGAAATTTCTAATGAACTGGGGAATGAATGATATACATTAAAAAAGAGAGAATACTATATAAATATCCCTTTATTACATATATTTCTAAGCTTCTGAAGAATGGGCTTATTTAAAGGCAAAGATAATAACTCACCATACATACATAAATTTCCCTCCAGAACAATCTGAGACTACGTAAAGGGAAAAGTAGTGGGTGTCCCAGAAATTTATGCAACCTCCTACAAATGCAAGATATTTCTACATGAGATACCTGTTACATAAAATAACATTAACAGGAAAATCAAACCCAAGTATGGTAATAAGATGATACTAGTAAAAAATAATCATTATGCTGAGACTTTTCTCCCCTAAAACTTCTTTGAGACTTAGTATTTCTACCATATAGTAACTTATATTCATTTATTCACAAATACTTCCTCTTTCCTACTAGATTTTAAGTTCTTGGAATACAAGAATCATGTCTTTGAATCTCCTAAAAGTTTTGCACATTATTGGCAATTCTTCAACTTCTTCAACCCTAATTTATGGTATTAGTGTCTATGCCAATTTCAAAGATTTTAGTGAAAAGTTAGGAAAAATGTGCACACATGTGTCATATTGGTAAACAATTGTTAGCTTAGATATCAATCAGAAGTAGCAGGAATCTCCTCTTTTTAAGAGATTAGATATTGGAAAGTCTTGCTATATAAAGGAGGCTTAAATAAAGAAATGGCTTGTTTCAATCCATATTCTGAAAAGTCCTTTCATTTTGAAAAATTGTCCACCAAAAATAGCTAGATGTATTTGGAAAAATACAGCTGGGCCAGACTTCTCAGTACCTATGAAACCTTGTAACTGGAGAACTAAGAAAAACATTGACATCCTATGAACAGCAGCAGCACAGTTGAATCTCCGTCTGCATATATACTTAACATCCTTGGCAGCCTTAAATTTCCTGTTTCTTCAACATGTGGGTGTTGGGCTGGGAATGTAGCTCAGTTATGGGGTTGCCTAGTGTGGGGCAAATCCCCAGCACTGGAAAGGAACAACAACAATAAAAACCAAGATGTGGGTCATGGGGAGTGGCATCCATCTCCAGTGGAGGCCATTTTCATCAAAATCAATTAAAACCTTCTTATCCCATTGATGCTACTGATCTATTATTCTGACACACAGGCAAGTGTTGTTGCAGTTTTTTTTTTTTTTAACATCTGCTGCAGCCAAGCCACCAGCACATAAGAAAAGCTGTTTCTATGTGTGTTCTGTTCTCCACTTTGTACTCTACATATTTTTGCTGACGTTGAAAACAAAAAACAACTTGACTTACTCTTACAAAATATTTAAACTGTTAGGAAGATCCTCACACCTGGGATGGAACAACTTTATTCCTAAATGCACTCGAAGCAAAGGAACATATTTGGCAGAACAGAGAGATAAGTGAACAACTGATAAGTGAGCAGCTAAGTCATCGATTGGCATCTGTGAGCTGGGTTGTCAGATGGAGCAACTGTAATAGTGGTAATGATGTTGGCTAACAACACTGATCGTGGTTTGCTATATCCAAGATGATGCTAAGCACTCTACATGGATTATCTAATTTATTCTTCATGCAGACTCTATGAAGTGGAAAAAATGAGTACTTAATAAGAATAATAAGCTTTGTAAACTTATAAAGCTAGGATTTTAACCTAAATCCTCTGATCCAGTGGCCTGTTCTTTTGTGTGTGTGTGCATATGTGTCTGTACATGCATGCGCATGTGTGTAGAGAGGTTATATGTATTTGTATGTGTGTTTTATGTGTAGCAGAGGGCACCTGAGTATGTGTGTGTACCTATGGAGGGCCAAGGGTTACATGAGGAATCATCCTGGATTGCTCTACTTCATTTATTGCTTTGCTCTAGGGTTCCCCAGGCTCTGCCTTCTAGGGCTGGAATTGCAGGCTGTTGCCTTTTCTGCTGGCATTTTTACATGCAGTCTGGGGTTCAAAACTTTGCTTTCCAGGCTTAACCTCTTGGTCACCTCCCCCAGTGGCCTATTAATACCAACAACTGAAATGGTCTTTCTCATCTAAGAACATGTGAAATGCTTCTATTGTGCTCACAGTGTAGCCCATGCTCTTTATCCAGCTGGTACATATAAATGTTATAGTCGATGTGATGTATGTCTCTGTCATGTAGCAACTACCCTGACTTCAAACATTTCTCCCTGGAGGCAGGAAGAAGGCTTTCGAGACTTAGCAAGTAAATGATCTTATAAGTTCTAAAGAGCTGAAACTTACGAGACCCCTCCCCAAAGTTACAGAAGCTGCAGTGGGAGGACACCTGCCTGGAGGAGATCTCCTGCCTGTCCAGCTGCTGGAAGTCATTCAGACAACCCCAGGGATGCAGTTTTTGTAAGCAATCACCCAGACTGGAGCGAGTTATTCAGTGATGCAGCTGCTTTTGAATGAGTCCTGCTCCTGTAAGTAACCCTTCATCCATCCTCTGTAAGTCATGCTAATGAGTTGTACTTTGGTAGAATCATTACTTAGGTCTGTGGTTCCTTCCCTATTTGTGGCAAGCAGATATTTGTTCATGTCTCCCCAGGAAAACTTAACACAATAGTCCCTAGAAAACCACTGAGCCCCGTGGAAAGGACTTGTGTTTCCTGACTTAACCTTTTCTTGGCAAGCGTGTAAGGGAAATTTCTGAACACGGCCAAAGAAGAATTGCAGCCATGAGGCACCCAGGCTCAGTTCGTTGTAGCAGGCTCAGCAGTCTGCTGCGAAGATCTGGGTTATGCAAGAACCTTGGAATGAATGCCCTGTCACACTTGTAACTTCCACACAGGATATCTGACTGGGGTGGCTGGGCAGGATGATGACTAAGAAACTGACATCTGACCAGAGCCAAGACTTAATCACAGATGCCAGCAAAAGAACTTCTGGTGAAATGTTGGCTCTTTCTTCAGGCTTCATTCAACAACGATGAACTGAACACTTACTATGCATCTGGAATTAACTGTGGCAAGTGCAGGCTGTGACACAGAACAATCCACCAGACCTCCCCAGCGGTGGTGCACACCATGCATAGGTCCTGCATGTATCAGGCATCTTCTTGATACCTGCCATGTAGCAACATACTTAATTCATAATGCTATGGCGTACAGATCCCGCTCATGCTACAGATGAGTGGCTAAGATGTAGCACACTTAAGAAGTCAGCCTGTGGCCATCTGGCTGGGAGAGCAAGTGGCAGAACTAGCGTGTGAGCACAAGCCGAGTCCAGAGACTGTAATCTTGAAGCCAGAAGGGCCTGGAGGAGTGTGCTACTAGTCTGGAAATAATGAAATAGGTTTCTAGCAGGGAGACAGGAAACGTTGAATTTCCTCATTGAATCTAGCTCTAGGGGTGAGGATGGAATGATGCAGGGGTGGGAGGGAGGTGGGGAGGGAGGGCCAAAGCTAGAGGTCAGGAGCCTATTAAGGTGTCTGAAATAGGACTTGTTAACTCAGGCGATGGTTGTGGACGTGTGAGGCGGGAGGAAGGGCTGAGGGAGCATCTTCATTAAGTGTGAATGCTGACTCTTCTGACAGTGTATATGGTTGAAGTCAGCTCTAGACTCTTCTCAGGAAACAGAGGGAGACCAAATTTCTAGATGCGTGGAACCCATCGTGGTTAGGAACCAACTCTTGAATTATTTCCATCTTCTGTGCAATATCAAAAGCCTTCACTGAAGACTACAGCAGCCATATTCTTGATCTATGATAACTGGTTTCATAATACATCACACACAGTCCCAGAGAATGTCTGTCCGTGAGCTTGGGATGCCATCTTATAGACTGAATGGTGTCCTTGTATTATAACAATAATCTTTTATCCATTTACCTCCCTTCCTCACTCTCGCCCCCCCCCCCCTTTTTTGGTGTAGAATGCATGTGTGTGGGCACATGTGCACAAGTGTGTATGAGTGTTCCTTGATTGATCTCTACTTTATTTGATTGAGGCAGGGCCTCTCAAGTGAATCCAGAACTCACTAATTGG
Source organism: Typhlomys cinereus (assembly GCA_023101885.1). Classification (NCBI taxonomy): domain Eukaryota; kingdom Metazoa; phylum Chordata; class Mammalia; order Rodentia; family Platacanthomyidae; genus Typhlomys; species Typhlomys cinereus. Next base: position 854,146 of record JALPQD010000103.1, read on the forward strand.
CTACTCTACCTAGCTGGCTTGCTCTGGAGATTCTGTCTCTCCCTCCTAAGACTTGCGATTACAAGGCAGCCTCCAGGCCTGTTCTGGCTTTTATGTGAGCTCTGGGGATCTGAACTCCATATGTGCGTCTGGCAAGAGCCATCTCTCCAGTCCACATTTACCTTCTTTCTTGAAGGAACATTCAAAGATGGTCAAATTGCCTACTTGGTTATTAGTTGAAAAAAAAAAATGAGGAGTGATAACCCCGATTAACCATTTTCTCCTTTCCTTTAGGCAACTGGAACTTGGTTTCCTGTGTTTTCCAGACACAAAGTGGTCAGTTCCTGAATCTATGGAGCTTGAAGCAAAGCCCAATCAACTAAAGGGGAAACCACAGCCCACAGGGGTGGGTGGTGTGTGTGTGTATGTGGGGAGTGACTCATGATGGATCCAGAATGTAAACAAATGGCCTCAGACATTTGGTGGGATGGAGTAATAGGGGGTGGGTGGATGATGGCTGCTTTTCCAGGAAGCTGTGGAAAGATTGAAGTGTGTGTGTGGGGGAGAGGTACACTTACTGATACAAGAAATCAGATCGTTAAATCTTTCCTTAGGAAAGAGGGGGTTTTCCAGCCCACGGAAGTAGAGCTTCAGCACACCAGCCACAGAGTTAAGATCATGGTTGCTCTGGTCATCGGCCAAAGGATTTTCACCTAAAAAAGAAAATTCATCACATGTACAGTGCTTCTCTTTCCTCTTGACAAAAATACACTTCGATACATGTAGACAGACAGACAAGATAGACAGACAGACAGACAGACAGACACACACGCACTATGAGTCTTTTAATTATGTTCTACAAAAGATTATATGGTACTAAAATTAAAATTGGTTTAGATGTCCCACCCCATGATTAACCCAAAAATAGTCAGCTAAAATAAAGCTTAAAAAAAAATCTTAGACTACCAACTTACCCAAATCCTAAAATAAAACATTGTGGGATTTATAATTTTACCCAACATTTTTTTAAAGCTAAAATCAGTAGTCTTAGCTTGACACGAATTCAAAAACTACACTTTAATTTCTTATCCAGCTGGGAAAAAGACACAGTAGGGGTTGGTTTGGTTTTGCGCTACCTGAGTCAGCAAAATTCACAAGCAATCAAATGCTAATTGTAGACACCTGCAATCAAACAGCCAGGTGTGTGTGTGTGCGGGGGGAGTATTCATAGTGAACCTGAAAGCTGCCCCAAACAGGGAGATCTCGAGATCAGGAGAGGAAATTTGAGACTTCATCCTCACCAGTGAAGTGAACAATTTAAAAATATACTGTAAATACAAAATTACATTTCCTTCATGGTAAATGTTTCTAAGATATCTACCTTCCTGAGAATTAACCCAAGATGAAATCTTTAGGATCATCTTAATATATAGTCTTGTATCTAGCCCCATTTATTATTTTATCTTATGAGAGAGAGAGAGAGAGAGAGAGAGAGAGAGAGAGAGAGAGAGAGAGAGAGAGCGCGCGCATTTCTCCAGGCTATGACTACTCTGCATTTTTGCCTTGGCTGCCAAGCATCAGGGGGACAGTTGTATTCCCAGAAGCAGATGCATTGAAAATTGTATCTGAAGAGTATTAATAACTGATATCGATGGCCATTTGTTTACATTCAGGGTCCATCATGAATCACCCTCCTGAGCTGTGGCCTCGCCCCTAGGCTTTGCCTCTGGACACTTTCATGGAAGATCGAGGTGTCTTCACAGATTACACCTAAATCTCATAAGCAACCTGTGAACTTGCAGATGAGAAAACCATGGCCAAATTGAGATTTGAGTCACTTGACCCAAATCTACCACTAATACATGAAACTCTTGATTGACTCTAGGGCTTGCTGATCGGAACATGCGAAGTAACCGTTTCATGGAATTTATAGGACAGTCAATTATGTACATGAGTAAAGTGCCCATTCAGGTCACAGGGAGGGAGTCGGGTGGAGTAAGAAGGAAGGACTTACCTCCCCTGCCCCTACCTCTTCCAGAGCCCTATTGGGTGTCGCCTCGACACACATGTCATTCATACTTAGTATCAGTCCTAAAACTAGGCCAAGGCCCATTCCCCAACACTCACAATGAAGTAAATGCAAAGACAAAGGTTTTGAGGACATGTAGAATGAGCAGTATGGTAGAGTAAGAAGACTTTCGAACTTTTCTTCCACAGAGAAGAGTTACCTCTCTCGAAGGAGTTTTTAATGTCGTTGACTTCCACCTGGGAACCAGACACTCTGAAAATCCCCTGGTGCTGCAGACCTAAGAGCAACAGGAGGCAGAGTGTGAGAAACCCCTCGCCACCTCAGAGCTCCTTTCCCCCCCTAAGAATTAGGTGTCAACAAAAAGGCAGGGTTATTTTTAAACAAGAATTCTGTAGTTTTGGCTTACCGTAGAGATTGATGAACCGAATGCAGCTTTCTACAATGAGGGGGATAACCTGTCCTGAGTCCTGAGGAAAGAGATGGAAACCAGGTTACCTGAAGGGAGAGGCCCACATCATGCATAAACAGAAGGCTCACAGTTTCAACAGTAGTCAAGTGGGTGACCTTTCCTAAATCCATCCCCCTCTAAAAATCTTCCCAAGTCTCCCCCCAAAAAGAGTGAGAAAATTTGTATTTAAAAAAGGTTCTGGAGCAAGCTAAATGAAATACATTTGATACAAGAAGACAATATGGCTTCAACTTATCCTGTGGCCTCCTAGAAATATCACAAAGTTAACTCATGTTGGGAGTGGTGGCTGTGATCCCAACAGCCAGGAGACTCAGGCAGGAGGAGTCAGAATTTGAGGCCAGAATGGATGCAGAGTGAGACCCCCATCTTGAAAACCAAAACAAAAAGCTAAGTCATTTATTTATGTTTAAACTCACATGCCTGAATGAATAACTTATGTTATTCTTGTTAAAAGCCACATATTCAATAAGGTTAAGATGATACATGTTTCAACTGTGGCATCTCAGTAATTTCTCCACCACATCCCCGTGATGACACCATGCAGATGGTGACAGTCACATCATGGGCAATTAAAATGCATTTCTTTAGTTTGCATCAGAACTTACTGACCTTTACAAATTTTTTTTTTCATAGTTGAAAGATTTAAATAAAAATGGTGTAAGTGGACATGCCATCCATGTTCTTTCTTGGAAAGGAAGATTGCTTTGGCCTTCTATATCTCGGAAGATGGTTGCCACCCAGGCTGAACAAATGCTAGGGATGCTTTAAAAATAATGTGTGCAGATGGGGAATGGGCTGAGAGGCCCGGAGGCCAGTTAAACGTGCGTCAGGGTCATGCCTCTACTGAGCTGAATAAAGCCACCAAGGGTGGAGTTGTTTTCAAGATGTGATCTTTCAGGGATTAGGTTTTTCAAGGCATGTGGGATTTGAATAAGATGAAATTACATCAGGTATATGTTCCTCAGGAACTTCATTCTGGACTATGAGAGTGCTTTGTTGTCGGAAGATACCAGAAATTCTCAAACCTTTCCAGTTCAGGAGTGATGGAAAGATCAGGAACAAGGCAGTTCTATAGTTTTAAAACTCTATGATTTCTGGAGTGGGTAATGCACTTCTTAAGGAAGAGTTTGAGTTTTAAGATAATCTAATTGGCATATAAACCAGTTAATGGCTCAATTACTTTTGGAGACTACATTGTTTCCCTGATTAGTTAATTTGCTTTAAGAACATAAGTTTTATTAATTCCTTAAAAGAAAAGCCTTAAGAGTAAAAACACATTTTAGTATAGACTAGTTGGCTCTTGAGTAGTAGTGCAATTACATCAAAATTTATTGACTGCAAGAAGGGATCTTTTTTTTTCTTTAAGACACAAATGTGTTTAGCTGAAGTAACCCTTATGTGAACAATTCATGTAACAATGTAATTTAAAAGAGCAACAAATATTTAAGTGCAAGTAATGAGAGGAGAACATTAGTTAACATTTCTGCTGAATGTAGCATTAAAAACCAAAGAATAAAAGGTTATTAAGAGAAAAATGTTTGCAGTGTGAACATTCTGAATGAAAGTCTTATGTTTTTACAGCACTAAACATGTTTTCTGTCTTTATATTCACTTAGACGATTGCTAATCTTTTCACTATGATTGGCACTTCATTTAGATACAGTGAATTCTGCAGTCAAAAAAGTAATGAGTGTTTTAATTTAATTTCACGGGTGCCAGATGCTCGGGTAGAAAATATTTTACAAGGAGTGAAATTATGGGTTGCCTTCCAGCTAGCATTCACACACATCTCTTTGGGTCTGTTTTCCTTTAGGAAAATGGCTTTGCTCTTGCATCATAGGATGCTCTTGGGCCGAGATCTGAAGTATTTGTCAGAAGTACAGAGACAGACACAGAGAGACCTCTGTACCCTCTGGGCTCATGTGGGCACCAAACGCTCCTTAATGAAGCGTCTGGGATGACACGGAGCTCACAGGACAGGTCTTCCCTGATAACTGTTGTATTCTTGTATACCACCTCAACTTTTGGTTTCTTTGAACTGCTCATAATGAAAGATCTTTGAGAACTCCATTATGCACTTTATTCTGAGCAGCCATTCTCAAACTGTGTCAGGGAATGAGAATCCCCCCTCTGCTCCTCTGAATGTTCCCTATCTTCCTCTTCCCTACAGAGCATGGGGTGGCATCTCATTGCTCCTCCCCACCCCCACGTCTAATTTGCTCTACTTACAAGCTCTGGGTTGGGGAACTAGATAATCAGATTAAATCTGACAATCATTTTATATTAGATTAGAGCCAACGAAGGTTTAAGGCTCGAGGTGAGGATTTGATTGCTGTTCAGGCTTTTCACTTCATTTCAGGGTTATTACTCATCTTTAAGGCTGCTGATCCCTCGCCCTTTGCATGCACGCATGTATGTGTGTGTCATATATATTCACACATGCTTTTGTAATATTAGTGCACAGATTCAATAACTAAATCAGTCTTTACAGAAGGTAAGATGTCTGTAATATACCAATTAAAGGGGCATTACAACGACACTTATGATTCAGTGGCCCCTAGTGTGTTAGGCAAGCCTCCTTATCACTGACTGTAAAATACCTGAAATGTGGCTTTCCTATATAAATGTAGTCTTTAAAAACACTGGAACCGTACCACAAAATGGTATCTATAAAGGATTTTTTTGATAATTTACATTAGAATCACTAACCTAATACTAGCTGTATGTCTAGTTTTTAACACAGACTTTCTTGAAAAAGAGCCACTAACTTATATTTGATGCATTTGACACACATATCCTGTAAAAACCAAGGGTTTAATCTATCCACCTTTACTGCAGAAAATGATTCCTCTTCAATTAGTGTCTGTTTCCTACTGTTCTTTCTAGGTAAGTCCTATTTATAGACTGATTTCCAAGGGCAAACATTTTTCTTTTAAAGTCCTTGAACACTGATGAAAGCCAAGCGGGAGAAGGACTTGCAAATGGCGCCCAGTGACAGAGGTCGAGCCCCCACCTCCCTCCAGCACAGTACCTGATGTCTCGCGTGCGAGTTCCTTCGTCCCCGGCTAGAAGCGTTATCAGAAATACAGGATGAAAAAAGAAGACAGAGAGTAAACACAGCAGAGATACAAGATACAGACCCCAGGGCTGTACAATTCATCCAATATAATGAATTCCTCAAGTCACAGGAAAGCAGGACTCTGGCTGTGCGTCAGAGCGCACCTAACTAATGGGTTTGGCATGAATAAAAATGAAATTGTATCGAGTTTCTCTTTATACCAGTTTTTTTGGCTTAGAAAAAAATGGAAGAGAGCTTTTCCATTTGCCTGCATGATAACACCTGAATGCGTTTCTGCTTCGAAGGTGCGTGACCCAAATATTCTTTCCTCTCTGACTTCAGGAAATATTATATTGATTTTCTGGGAAAGCCAAGAGCCCAGGACAGACTCGGACATAATGACCCGCCTGCTCGGTACAGGAGAGGCCGAGACCATTATAGCAAGAAGCGTGGAGGTCAGCCACCCGGGCGGCTGGTGCCAGTACCTTGACGAATGTTTCCAAATCCCCATTAAACAACTTAGCATTATATTGGGAGCGGGGTCTGGACTTCCTGTGTTTCTGGGGCTTAGGGGGAACGTTTGGAGGCCTAGGGGAAGGGAATAGAATTACTGACCAAGGCAGAAATCAAACGGTAAATGAGAAACCCACCGGGCACATCAAAACCAGAGAACTTGTTGGTCCCTTCCCCACCCCAGCCCAGGGGAGAAAACACGCCCACCCCTTCCCATGGATTTACTTTTCCCTATGCATCAAAAAACATAGGAGCTGTTTATTTAGATGACTGTTTTCCTGGATGCTGGAACTGATATCTGTTTGCTAGTTTGTTGAAAATATAATTATGAGTTATCTGGCCAAAGGTCCTAAAGCAGGGTTCTTGGGCTGGTAAGATGGGTTAGTGGGGAAAATCGCCTGAGATCAGATATGGTGACTTGCATTCACTCTCTAGTACCCACAAGGTGGATGGAAAGAACTGACTTCTGAAAATTGTCCTATGACCTCCATATGTATGCATATCTGCTTATGAGTGTGTTCTCTCTCTCTCTCTCAAATAAACAAGTAAAATATTAAAAGAGAAATAAACTAAATGAGAAGTACGATAGCTTTCATTCAAAACCAATTTTTGTCATATCACATCTGTTCCACATTCCTTATGTTTTAATGGGATTTTATATTGTTCAAGAGTCACTATTAGTGGTGACATGAGAAAATCAGGATTGATTTCAAATGGTTACTGCCTGTGGGACCTAGGCTCACCTGGATCATTACTTCTGTATAACACACAAGGTCCACGGCCCTCATATTTGCTGGGCAGGCAACTGCACTTGCTTCTTCTGTTCTGGACCCTTCTGCCTGTCTGTCTGTTTTGATGGAGAAGCCTGTCTTCCTGACACACATGTGTCCACTGTGCCATGTACTATCTTGCGAGACTCTGTCAATCATCTTGCACTGGCAATGGAGAGAGGCAGCCTTTTCTGCTCTCTCCTTTTGGAGCAAAGCGGGTTAAGGTTACTGGACCCAACTTCTCCATCTGAGCCAGTGGAAGGACGAGAGCCTGTCTCCAGATGTTCCAATGTCACTTCCTTTAACAGCAAGGCTGATGTGACATGCACACCACACCTAGAGAGTGCACAAAGCCCTTTGTTGCCCTAGATTCTCTGGAAAAATTATTTTTTTTAAATTCATCTTGTTCAGGTTTATAAACAAAAATCCCGAGAAGTGGGATTTTGTTGCCCAGAAGAAGTGCAAAAACCATCACTATAGCAATCAGTAAGTGGAAAGGACCAAACCTGCAGATGTAGCCTTTCGTGGCTCAATTCTGAGACTCTCCCAGAAGGAAGGCTCTTGTGATAGTGGGGTACCCAAAGTCCCTGTGCCGCCCGAGAGCTTAGCTTAGCTTTTGCAAGTATCTAGAAGTAAACACGGGGACTCTTCCACCAAGGCGTCGTGACACAGATAAATTCCGTGTCTCATTGGTGTGAAAAGCCTAAACTAACACCACTCACTTGATCTCGTCATGTTCGTCATCATTTTATAAATGTTTTTAAATGCAGATTTTACACTTTGCTATGGGATGGCCAGGAGGAAACAGGATAAGGAGATGACTGCCCATGAAGAGCATGAGTTCCGGCCCCCAGAGACGCAGGTGTGCATGGTGCTCTGCCGTGGAGCAGATGGGGGAAGGGGACAGCTCAAGGGCTGGACAGACAGGAGACAGGATGGACTGGGAGTTGAGAATTGTAGTTTGAACGACTTGGCTGGACTCTAAGACACTGGGGCACCAGGAAGGAGGAATGATGACCTGGAATATAAGAAGTGGGGTTGAAGTGGCTTTAGTAGAGACTGTAGATTAGCTGACTGCATATAACAACTACACTTGCCGGTCCTTTCTGACCATCTGAAGGATACCTGTGAGAGACAGCCCCTTCAGAATTAGCAAGACCCCAAGACATCCAAACATCAGATCAGAAAGCAGAGCGCATGGCTGTCACAGGGTCCAGTGGAGTCTAGCATTTGGTGATTGCTAAGCCGTTGCTGAAGCTAAGAGGAGCAGAATTTGAGGTCACTGATTCACAGGGTGAGGTGGGGCCAAAGCCTCCAGTGGAACTGGATAATGTCTACACTTGACTGGGAGAAAATGCTAATCCTTGGCTGTGGTAGTGTCTTTCGAGAATGCTACCAAAGACCTGAACACTGTCTCAAAGATTCTAAAACACAGGCTGGGGAGGTGACTCAGTGTGGGTAAGAGCTTGTGTGCAAGCAGGAGGACTTGAGTTCAAATTCCTAGTACCCATGGAAAATGCCGGGCATGGAGGGAGGGGAGGGGAGATAAAGAGATAACTAGAGCTTATTAGCTTTTCTCCTGCCTTCAAAATTGCAAGAGACTCTGTCTCATGGGACAGAGCAGGGCACCTGACATTCTCCTGTGGTCTCTCCACACATGTGTACACACACACACACACACACACACACACACACACACACACACACACGTGTCGTAAATGTAAAAAAAACTAAAAAAGTGTGAGAGTCTTGGGATTAAAACAATCTACCTGAATGTTGACTAAAATCATTTCCATGTATCACTGTTAGGTACTGGGGTCAACTTGGCAGCTGAAGGCTCTGAGTTCTGGGCATAGTCTCGAGGAATCAATGTTGAGTTAAGCACTGAGGAAGCCTGTAGGTGATTTGTCTAATGGTTGGGGAAGACTCAGCCCATGACAGGTGGGATCAGCACCTGGGCAGGTGAACTAGATAGAGGGAGCTGGTTGAGGAGGTTGGCGTTGCTTGGTGTACTTGGCCAGCCATGTTTGTCTGGTAAGTACGGATTATTCTCTCAGTAGCACTGTGGATATATGAATATGAGGTGGTTAGTTCCCTTGACCCCTGGTGTTGGTACGGATTCTCCTGCCAAGCTGGATTAAGAACTGTAACTGGACAAGAAAAAATAAAACCCCTTGTTCCCTTAAGGCATTTGGTCGTAGATTTATTAGCAACACTGCAGAGTAACCTGTAAACTGTGCTGGAGGTGACTGGCACGCTCCTGGCTCTAACTCCACAATGCCCACATCAGGCGCACAGAGCCAGTGCCAGTCATCTAACTCTCTGACTTCCTGACACATCTGGCTCCGATGCCTACCATCCAGCTGCTTGGCAATTTGGTCTCCTACACAGGTGGCTCTCATGAGAGGAAGTAGTGCTGGCCTCGTGTGACCACATGTGATACAGGTAAATACAGTCCTCAATGCAAACCAAACAATGTTGAATCCTTTTCTTTAAAAAATCTGAAGTGCCTTACACTAACTATAATCTAGAAGAAATAGGTAAAATAATTGCTAAAAAGATACCATATGTTTTTAAAAAAAGCCCATAAGCTACACATTGCTAGGTAGGGTAATTTTTTGTCACTGACAAAGGGAAGACAAAGTAATCTTTCTTTCAAATGAGTTGAGTAAAGTCAGTAGCTATATCTTTCTAGCTGGTTCTCCAAGAAGACAGTTTCTTTAGGCATACACTGTGCAACAGCAACACTATGAAACCTTAAAAATGAACTCACAGTTACACCGCTGTTCCCTATGCCTCTTACCTCAAACTTGACTTCAAGCATTAAGTCTCAATGTTCCAACTAGAATAATTTCTGTTGAACAGACAGTGTCTTAGAAAAAAAAATAAAACTGCGGGCAAGGGGCATGGCTTAGGAGTTAAAGTGCTTGCCACACTTTGGATCCCCAGATCCTATATAAAGATGTATGCATGTGCGCATGGTGACACGTAATTCTTGCCCCAAAAGGCAGAGCTCGGAAATCCCCAGAGCAAGCTGGCTAGCTAGATTAGCCCTGTGGGCAAGCTGTAGATTTAATCAGAGACCCAGGCTCAAAAGAATTAGGTTGCAGAGTGATCAAGGATGATTCCCCACATCACCCGTAAGACCTTTGGATCTCCATATGCATGTATGCTCATATGACAGCACACTTGCACATACACGTGTCCACCCATATGCAAAAACACATATGCAAAAACACAGGCATGTACCCCATACACGCATACATATGAAAACAGAAAAAAGAAAAAAAAAAAAGAAAAAAGTTGTCACAAATTTTTCCCAGACTAAGTCAGAATCTGTTTCCAATATGGCTTTTCTGACCAGCAGTAGCTTGGAAAGCTTTTGTGAATAGGTGGTAGGATGAGGGATAGAACAATGTACAACTGGAGGTATGGGCTAAAAGCTAAAATTTTAAAGTGGCCCCAAGAGGAGGTAGAGAACTAAAAAATCCCAAGAGATTCAACATATTTCTAATTTTTAGATGGCATAAAACCAAGTAGGAGCCGTAAGTATTTTTTCTACTCACAAATGCAATGGCACTGTGCCTCAAATTGCTAACTATTTTATGAAGTCAACTGTTAGCAGACTATCTAAAAACTGGATATATTTTGGATTAGATCAACTAAGCCTGTTCAGTGTAAGATTTTGTCGTTAATTCTGCTAACTTTTTTTGGGGGGGGAGAGATTGTTTTATGTTCTCCCAGGGAAAACCTTAGCTGAGAACCCTGAGCATTTCTTGGTGCTCTACTTTCTCATTCCCCAACTATCTTCCATGTTCCTTCATGAAATATGCTCATTCGGGCTGCTTCTTGTTAAAGAGAAAAGTGAAATATACTACAAATTGTGATTAAATAGCCTCCTACCTTGTGGTCATATATTCAGCTCTGTGACCTGCAAAATAAATTGAAATAAGTAAATTAAATGGGATCCATGGAGTGTTCTGGGAATCTTTGTATCACTTGTCCCTTATATATTTTTTAAATCATTTATTTATTTATTTATTTATTTATTTCCCCAATCATACAAGCTCAATAGGTCCCCTGGTCCTCTCCCTCCCTCCTCCCTTCCCCAGTCTACCTTGCATCCTCCCCCCTTTCCCCTTCTTTTCACCTCTTCTCTCCCTCTCTCCCAGTGTCTCCCCCCTTCCCCCCTCCCATCCCCTGGAGCATCGCCCTGTGTGAACGCCAAACTTCCCTATGAGTCCTCCACTCCAGTGAGGTGTAAGGACTCATTGGCATAGCTCAGAGCCCCCTCCCCCCCATACCCTGGGTGCCCTCTTAGTATGGGAACACTATTATGGCTGTTAATCCCTTGCCTCTAAGGATCCTATTGCCTGTGATCCATGCTAGACCCTGGGGGGTTGTTGACATGTCAGTCATTGTCAGTCATTGTGCACGTCACGCAAAGTCTGACTATGGCTACTGCGGCACTTGTATTTTGAGATGCCTAGTTTAACAACAAGCCACACATCCAGTTGTAGAAAAGAGGAAAATAACACATTATGACAGACAAATTAAAGTCAGTATTTCATCAGTTCTATATATAAAAGTTAACAAATTCTATAGCCTAGAGAAGCATGTTTCTTGGCAATTTGAGGCATTATTCCTAATTCCTACAATTCCTAATTTCTTTTAAACAAACCATGTCTAAAATTTCCATGCTCTTTATCCTCTGTTTTGATCAACATTTGTAGGGAGAGAATAGTCAGTCAATAGGATTGGGAGAACTGTTTCTCTTAGACCGAGTGGATACTCTCTTCTGTTGTGTGAAAGTAGGGGTTGGGGGAGAAGCTATGCTCTCTGACGTGAAGTGACACAGATAATAACAAACAAGGACATCAAATTCTACTACATTCCACTGACTTGCAAGCCTTTCATGGAGTTCTGTCACTCAAGATGCCAGCGGTTTCTTATATATGTGGACTTCTTGGTTTATTTTAAATAACAGGGCTGATTTTTTTCTTGCACACTCACACACTCTGTACTAGTTTCTGGTCTGTGTGTGCCCATGGTTGCTGTCTATGCTTTCTGACTGCCAGGACAGAGCGGTGGAAGGGGCGTGGGAGCGCGGAGCCATTCGGCAGGCTTGTTGTCAAGTGATGACCTGGTCCTGAAGTAGCTCCTGGGTTTTCAGACAAAGGTCAGGAAATGCACGAACAGGTGAGTCCCGCCCAGCACACCACTGTGCAGTGATTCAGACTTAGGGCAAGGCCAAAAGAACAACTGCAGGCAGGGCCGGCTGGTGCCAATGTTGAACGAACACTCCCAGATTGCAGTGGGGTCCTTTCTTCTAGTACTGGCTCTTCAATAACAAGCCCCATGAAACACGTGATACGTTATTTATTAAGCACTGGGACGGCAGATATTATCAGAGACCACCTTTCTCAATACAGATCTGGGTCACTGGAAGGATTAGCAGAGTCAATCCTTAGCCAGGCTTGGAGTGGGGATTGAGAAAAAAGGGGAGGACCTGATTCCCCCATGTTCTACCCAGTTTGACCTATCATTTAAACTGTAAGTCCTTTCTTTCTGGTGGCCTTTCATAAAGGAGCACAGAGGGAAGACGTACAGATAACCATAAACAGACGGCAGAGGACAGACAGTGAGTGCAATGTGTGTACATATCCTAAGACGGAAGCTGGTGTATGGGTTAAGGCACAGAGGCAAGGCGGAACTCAGACTCTCTATTATTATTATTTAGGTTGTGTTTGGGTCATTGCAGCTGCCTGAGGTCACCTAGAGTTGAGGGTAGAGAGAAATGGCCTGACTCATGCTGTATTGTACTGCAACATCCACGGTCCCGTGCCTTATTATGGCATGAAAGTATGCTGTGATACTTACTAATGACAATAGATACAGAAAGATGACTAACATTTGTTAGACATTATTCTAATAGAGTTCCAAAGTACTAATTAAGCACTGAATGTTGCAAACACTAATATTTACCTACTTGTTTTGAGACAGAGTAGACACCAATGTAACCATGGTAAACAATCCAGTCTGGCCTTGAATTTACAATCCTGCTTCAGCTCCTGGAGTGATCCCAGCATGCCGGGCCCATGTACTTTATATCAAATGTGCTAACTCACAGTAACTTTATGAGGTAGCTTCTATCATTTTTTTTTGAGTATCAGCTCATTATTTTATTGTCGTCATAACATCTGCTCAGGATTGGATCACTTGGCCCTTTCTCTTCTTGCCCCTCCCAGTTCAAATTGCTTGCATCTCTTGATAACCAGCATTCGCTTAGATCTGCAGTTGGGCTCAACACACTCCAGCCTCAGCATGATCGTCTTTGTTGTTTTAGCCTTTTTCTGGAAAACCGTCTTGGTCTGCCCTCTATAGCCACTCTGGTTTCTGTCATAATGCCATTTTCCTTGGGCACACAGAGTCCTTGCCCTTCTTGGTGCTGTGTCTCTTTGTGGGGCTGGTGCCTGCCACATTTCTTGCAGAATGTCTGGTGCATTTTAGGAATGTTCACCATGTTTGCTATCGGCGGAGCAAGTAGCCTTTTTTTTCTGAGAGACTGAGTATAGAGCAGCCTGACTTGCCCTGGGTCATGTGATGGTGTAAGTCAGCCTCCTGGGTCTGGGTGTTTTAATTTCAGATGTGAAATCCCAAGCACTGTAAGATACTATCTTTAAAAAATGCAAATCTTGAGTTGGAGGTGTAGCTTAGTGTTGCCTGACATTTATGAGGTCCTGGATTCAAATTTCAATACCACCCAAACAAACACAAACAAATAAAAATCTACACTTTTTCTCCCCTCCCAAGAAACACTTTGAGCAACCCTACAAGAAAGATAGGACTCCTGGCTTATACTTTTACATGCAAACGAACAAACAAATGAACACGAACAAACAAAAATCCCAAAACAATGAGTTTAGTAAAAATTTAAAATTACATAAATATGCAAATTATTAAATTAGTGAGTATCTTAACACTTAAACTTCATAACATAGGCTAATCATTCCCAAGCAGTTCAATGTTAGCAATGCTCATAATTCCTTACAATTTAACTATGTTATAATTTGAAAATTAAGTGGTTATTTTTGTTAAAATATTCTAACAATTATTCCCTAGATTTAGAAAAAGATGAGAGATAAAGTGGCTTAGATTATTTTGCTCTATCCCTTGATGGCTAATGGTATGAGATAAAAAATTAAAAACCTATAAAAGATACATTTTCAATAATGAGCCAAGAGCCACTTTACGGGAATGGTCGTTCACAGCAACGCTGTACCACCAAGTCCACTGCCTTCTCGGCTAATAGTCCTGAGTACGTCTCAGCTGATGAATGAGGTTCTAGTTTTCAATCAGTATCATCATTAATAGTTCAATGACACACAATCATAGAAGACTCTCTTTCCCAGAGAAATGTGAAAGATCCTCATGTTTGCGGGTTAGATTTCAATCATCTTCTTTGGAAGCTTATTTAATTATTAAAAGCTACAAGGATCTCTGTTTGCTCCCGCATCCCTAAGTCATGTGGAAGAAAAATGACGCAGGATTAATTATTGCTTACTACAAACACCTTCTTCAACTACTTTTTTTCTTGCTTTTTTTTAACGCTTTTTTTTCCCCTGTACCTTCAAAAAGGTGTGTGTGTGTTGTACATCTGTGTGTGGGCACACGTACAAGAGGGCACTTGAGTGTGTGTCTCTGTGGAGACCCAAGGGGGACACTGGAATCACCCTGGATTAGTCCTTCCTTCTCAGGTTTCGCCTTCCACGCCACTGCCTTACCCACAGGGCATTTTAAGTGGGATCTGGAGAGCTGAACTCTGGTCCTTCAGCTTGTGAGGCAAAACCCACTGAACCATTGCCCCAACCCTACTCTCGGTTTTCAAATCGGGTCTTGCACTGAAGTCTAGGCTCATCTTGAACTCATCATCCTCCTGTCTCTGTCTCCTAAGAGCTATGATCACACTGTGGAATAACTGGCTTTATTTCAGAATTCAGGAGTAAATTATATATATATTTAATATATTTAAATGCTTTTTATCTCCAAAAGATGGGCTGGTGACAAGTTAAGAGTGGGGAAAAAAAAGCGAGAGAAAAAAAATTTTAAATAAGCATGGCTCAAACTAGACAGGGACACACTTGATTTGTTCCTTAATGGATGTTCCTTAATAGATAAATACTCGTGAAAACTCCTGGTGAAACTTCCCATCCCTTTTCCTTTTCTCACAATACCAACTACTGGGGCACTTTTCTAAAAAGACGTAATTATTCTCAATCTGCTTCTTTTTTGAAAGTGTGTTTGTATTCCTTCTCAAAGACAGACAATGGAATATGTGAGAATAACCTATTTAATTCCTCTGTCAGAAATATTATGCCCAGGACCAGAAACAATGAAATCCAGAGCTTGGCTCCCACTGTCAGATTTTCTGTTTAGCGAAATTGCAAGGATTTTTTGCCCCCTGAACTCCAAATGTGGCACATAGAAAAGCCCATACGAACGCTAAGGATCATTACAAGAAAAAAAAAAAAAAATCCAGTGTCCTAGTTTTACAGACATACATCTCATTGGCTGTGGCCAGTTTAACTTCCATCTAGAAGAAATGCTATCTCCCAAAAACAGAGTAGTGTAATTTGAGGGCTGGAGAAGAGGATGACTGTGGCAAGCTCAGCAGCACAGTGTGTGCTGCTTTCCATTTTAGCACTTGGCACTCTGAGCTTTGACAGGGCTGCTTTAAGAGCTTGCTCCAGTTGCTTCGCGTAAATCAAAGACTGACAAGGGCCACTGGGAGCCTGCCAAAAGCGGGCAGTAAGCAGGCCAACCACATGCGCATAGTTACAGTTTCAGCCATGTAGGATCAATGCAAAATCCGTGGGCCTGGCTGTTTGATTGTGCAGGTAGTTTTTGCAGCAGCGAGTCTGCTCTAATTCAGAAGTGATTTCTGTGTAAAGAATCAAGTGTGTCCCCAAATACGCCACTCCATCCTGGTCCATTGAACTTGTTTAACTAAATAGGACATAGACTCCTTCCTGAGGATTCGAGGTTGTTCATTTTCACCATGGGACAGGCGCCGTAACCTCTCCTAGTCTCCTTTGGTGTGAGCCTGTTAACCAAACAGGGTTTTCAGCAGGCTCGCAAGGGTTGCATCCAAAGGGGAACATGTCTCTTACGCTCCTCTTTTCTCTGAGTATCAGACCCCAGCAACCGACCGGCAGTCAAGCTGGCATGAGGAGAAGGATTTAGGAGCCGAGGTCTGCCCCTGGATGGAAACCTTCCAGTTCTTTCCGCAGACCAAACAGTCCAGGGAAGCTGTGTCATGGGAACTGAAGCAGACTGAAAGAAATTCCAAGATAAAGGAGTCCTGGCTCTGAGTTCAGAGGACAAGGAACAGTGGTCCACGGGGTGGGGCTGAGGACAAGCCTCCAGCAGAAGACTGCGCTATTCAAAGACTAACTGGACAGCATCATGAGCCCATGGGCTTTCTCTGCAGGAGAACTAATGTATGTTGAATGCTGCCACACAGGTTTCAGAATCCTACATTTGCTCGTGTAGTGCCAAGAGTGACACCCATTATTTCTCCTCAAGTCACACTTTCTTTTTTATCTATTATATTTATTTATTTTTCCCCAATCACACAAGCTTAATAGATACCCCGTCCCCTCTCTCTGCCCACCCCTCCCCAGTCCCCCTTGCACCCTCCCCCCCTTTTCCCTTTCCTTTCGCCCCTTTTCCCAATGTCTCCCCTTCCCCCACTTCCTCCACTCTAGTGGTGTAAGGACTCATTGGTATTGCCCAGAGGCTTTCTTGGGTTCCCCTTTGGTATGGGAACATTATTATGCTCAAGTCACACTTTCTAAGGTGGCACCAGCCCCAGAGGGGAGGCCTCTGTGACTGAAGGATTGATCTACCCTGAGCAAAGTTTTTATACTTTGAGGGTAGCGACCAACCTTAAGGGCCCTGACTGTACCAACATGGGAGAAAAAAGGAATTTGCTATGAAAGAGAAAAAGGGGGGTATGATCAAGGAAGAAAACCAATCATGACAAAAAAAGGTAAGACTTCTTTGTTTTAAACTTCAAGCTTTTAGAAGAGAAGAAAGAATGGTATAAGAACATCCAGGTATCCTTTCTTTAGGTTTCATAATTCCTAACACTTCTCTTTTTCTCTCTTTCTCTCTCTCTCCATACATATATAACAAAATTTTATATATAAATTCTATGTATATAAGATTTTAAGAGGATATATAAATATATATCCTTTTCTTAAAATTTTGAAACCCGCTGTTTGAAAAATAGCATTCTTCTTTATAACCAATATCATCATACACAGAAAAATTAATGTTAAAGCAATAATATCATATAAAACATAATCTATATTTTCCCACTATGCTATCCTTCATAACGTCAGCTTTTTATTTCAGAATTAAACGAAGGTTCACCCATTGCCTTTAGATATTTTATGTTGTTTGTTGTGCTTTGTAAGAGTTAACTTGATTTTTCTGCCTTTCATCCTGGAGCATTTTGCCTTGTGGTCACTCCCTGGATGGTGAGTTCTTTGGAGCAAACCATAGGGTAAGGTGATGGAAATACTGCTTTATGATCAAGGAAGGTTCCAGAATGGTAGGAGGCAAGAATTTAGGTCGTTCATACCATCCGGTCTCTCATTTCCCACCCGCTTCTGCATTCTCTTTCACCTTTCATAACATCCAGCCAGGGTCTAATGTGAATGAAAGTCAATCAAAGCTGCAAGTTCTGAGACATCAAGTAACTTGTTTTTCTTTTCGAATTTCATAAAGTCAAAACCAGAACTAATACTGTTCCCACAGTCCCTTTGCCTGTTGTGATTTTCCTCTCAGTTTCCTCATTTGTAACTAGGAAATTAATAGAACCCAGTGAAGAATGTACCTCGAAACAATGCCTGGCTCACAGAAAGCCCGATTTGTGTATTAGTGCTTGCTATTGTTTTTGTTATTAGGCATAGCAATCAGTATGTGTTATTGGATTATTTCTCAACTACCAACAGTGCCTAATGAAAGAAACAGACAATCACCTAAACTGGATAAACCAACTTCTAAAATCCCAAAAGGCAATGGGTGGGACAACAAATACCAGCCCATGAAAACAAACAAGGGTGGGGCTAGAGGGTGGAGAAGCCGGAGAAGGGAAGAAAGCAGCAGTGGAGGTCAGGCAGGTATGAGATTCCTTTGGAGGGACAACTCCTCGCTAGATATGCTCTTCTTCCTCAAGCTTACCTCCAGGCTTAAAAGGATGACCAGGATACCAGCTAAACCCAAATCTTATGTGTAGCATTGCTCGTTAAGCCACACAGATGTGATTCACCCTCCCCATAGAATTTGTTCAGGACACAACATGCAACTGAAGTCACCATCTTGCTTATTGCAAGCAACTGACCTTCTCCCAGAGTCCTCTGCAGCAAGTCGTGTTTGGCTTGAAGTTTGGTGATAAGGTTACTGCCTTCCCAAAACTCTCGGAGTTTCTACAAAAGGTAAGATACATTTTTAAAAAAACATTTGGTGTCAAGGAACTCCCCAGAGGAGAGCAAAAGGCCACCAGTCATTTTTAGCTATCTACTGATTTCTAGAATTTTGCTGCTCGAGGTGCAGAGTCTAGTCTAAGCAAGCATCAACCATCCCTTAAGCACTCTCTGAGATGAGGACCCTCAGGCCTTTTCTCCCCCAGACCTACCGAAACAGCCTTCACGTTAGCAAGCTCTCATGGCGACATGGACCATTATGAAAGTCACAAAAAGCCTTTTGGGACTGGGGAGATGACTCAGGGGTAAAGAGCTTACTGTGTATACAGGACAATCTGAATTTGGATCCTCAGCACCCACATAAAATGGCAGTGCATATCTGTAACCTCAGCACTGGGCAGGGGAGACTGGATCCTTGGGGCTCATTGGCAGTCACTTTGGCCTAAATGGTGAGCTTCCGGTTCAGTGAGGGACCTTGTTTCAAAAAATACAATGGGAAGCAGATGAAGAAATCCTGCATCAACTTCTGATCTTCACATGTGTTCACGAATACACACACACACACACACACACACACACACACACACACACACACATGTGTGCGCACGCGTACACCCCACATATACTTCCACAGCAGTTCTTACTCCTGATCTCTACCCAGACTGGCTGAACCATGATCTCTGAGGGTAGACAGGAGTCCATACTTAACTGAGCTTCTAGGTGGCTTTGGGACTATTTGGGACTATCAGGGAAATGAGCCCGGGGAAAGCCTGGCCCAGGGGTTTTAACACTGGCTGGAGAGCACTGGGCAGATGTACCATGAAGTAGAACTGCTCGGTTTCTTGCTGGTTAGCTCTTCTCTTGGCGATGCTGGGCTTACTCAGGTAGGTTTCAGACACAGTGGACTTCACAGACTCGGTGGAGCGGCTGTGCTGGAAACACTCGGACACGTCATAGTCCTCGATGGTGACCATATCCTGTATCGTTTGCAGGGTGGCTTCTGTTGTCTTCTTGACCTAGGAACAGGAACATATGTCTCAGGTTAGCACAGTGTTCCCGCGAATCCCACACATACTCACCGAGTCTCACTGACAAGAGATGAGTTCCCAGCCTGTTAGGGCACAGAGACAGGTCAGCCAAACCCCACGCCATGCATACAGTGGAAGGAGAACTTCAGATGTGACCTCTTAAGTTTTAGAAATCTCATAGATTGCTGGGACCTTTCGATGTCTGTTTTGTTTGAAAGAAATCTTTAAGCTAAAGTAAAACTATGAACAGAAAAATACAAAGACCTCAGTACATAGTCTGATGAATAATTTCCAAGTGAACACACCTATGTCAACATCTCTAGAACAAAACTGTACGTCATGGACACCTTCATGTCCTCCAAAACACCACAAACTTTTCTTCTACCTCTCAAAAATAGCTGCTACCCTTTCCTTTCTCCTCTTTCTTCTCTCCTTCCCTTCCTTTTCTCTTTCTCTCCCTTCCTGCTGTCCTTGTAGGAGATCAAATCTAGGGTCTTTTCCATGCTAGGAAAGCACTCTATCACTAGGCCATATCCCTAGCCCTCCACTATCCTGATTTCTAACATCACATTTAGTATTGTCCCATTTTGAACTTTATGTAAATAGAAAGCTATAGCATACATGGTCCAGTTCTGGCTTCTTTTGCTCAATATCAGTGAGATGCATTTATTTCTTGTGAGTATAGTGTTTCACCACTGAATATGTACTGTTAGGGTAAATCACAATTCATTCCCTTACTATAGATGACTTACTTTGGGGATACTATGCATTATAGTAACATAAATGCAATTTGAGTGGGTCACACATCCATGGATAGAATGATTACTTGCAGAGAATGCCAGACTGTTTTTGAAAATGACTGTTGTTATTTATTAATAAGTTCCCACCAGCGCATAAGAGAATTCCTGGTACGCCCTTTCCTTGTCGACAGTGGGTACTGTTGTCCTTTTCAATTTCAGTCATTGTGCTTTCATGAGCATTTATTTCCCTGATATGAAAGACGGGCGCACATTATCATACGTTTAAGTCAGTTTGGATCTTCTCCCTTGGGAATGGTTTGTTGAAATCTCTTGTTCTATTTTCTGCTGGGCTTTGAGTCTTTTTCCTACTGATCTGTAGATATGCATTCTACAGATTCTCTTCCCACTCTGTGCGGTGGCTTTTCACCATTTCATTATTGTATTAGATGAACTCTTTAAAAAAATGATTTATTTTAGGTGAATGTGTATGAGTGTGTGTGTGGTGTACCTGCATGTGTGGAGGTGTGTGTGAAGTGCCCTTGGGTGTGCACAGGGACCAGAGGAGGATGTTGAGTGTCCTGCTCACTTTTTGCACTGTTCCACGGGCCAAAGAGCCTCACTTAACCTGGAGTTAGGCTAACAGCCAGCAAGCTGAAACAGACTATCTCTACCTCCCACCTGCAAGCATTGGCATTTTCCATAGATTCTGGGAACTGGAGCTCAAGTCCTGATGCCTGTGCAAGCTCCTGCTTTTAAACTAATCAACCTGTGAATACTTTCCTTTATAATTAGTACTTTTGTGTCCTGTTTAAGAAATTTTTCTCTACTTCAGAATACCAGAAAGTAATATGCAGGCTTTTGGGGAAGACGAGCCATCAACAGGCTCAGCCAAGTATGAATCCTGGGAGGTATAGTAAGAACCAGGCTGGTAAGATGTACCTGATGGTGCAAGAGTGGCAGAAATGTTGTTGGGGCAACCAAACACTTTCCATTTTTGAGGTAAGGTCTGCTCATCAGGAGACAACTCATGTCTGGTACTGTAATCTTGGCACTGGATAGGCAAGAACCCACTACCAGTAATCTGCTAAGACAGAGTGACACACTGTGTTCTAAACCTTTAAATTCACAGATCAGTGCAGCTCTTGGCCTTCACCTGAGAAGTCTCCTTTTTCAATGGATAGTCATTAATATGGAGAATCACAAGTGGTCAAAGTGCGAAGGGTAAGTAACTATGTTAGTATGGATCCTAGGCACTAGGATCCTTAGAGGCAAGCGATTAAGTCATAATAGTGTTCTGATACTAAAAGGGAGTACAAGAAAGGGCTCTAGGCTATGCCACTGAGTCCTTATACCCCACTAGAGTGGAGGACTCAGAGGGGTTTGGCATTCACACAAAAGGATGCTCCAGGGAATGCTCAGGGGGGAGGGGGAGGCACTGGGAGAAGGGGAGGGAGAGGAGTGCAAGGGGAACTGGGGAAGGGTGGAAGGAGGGAGGGAACTGGGGTACCTACTGAGTTTGTATGATTGGGGGAAAAAAAGGGTAAGCGACTATGGAGTACTCAACCCTAAATAGGACTTCTGAATCTCTTCCCTTCCCTAGGCTCAGGGAACATCATGTAAGAAAGGACAGAGAGAGCCTGAGGTGGGAAGCAGTGCCCTCCAGACAGGATCTGCTAGAAATGCTAAGGCCAGTACATTCATGAGCTTATTGCAGCTGTGTTTACCTGCACAAGGCCTACATGAGATTGGGCCCATCGACATCACATCACGGGTAGGGGAAGAGCTCCTGTGGTCCCACTGCTCTGAATGAGTACTGATTGCTAACGCTGGCTGAGAGAAGGGGACCCACTTGATTCAGTGGTGCTGTCACTGATATGTTGCCTATACTGCAGCAGATACCTAGGCACATGCTAATGCAGGCAACCCTTAGTAATTCAGTGGGACACACACACACACTATAAAAGTTTGAGGGACACTTGGTTGGAAGATGTGGGGGTGAGGTAGTGTAATATGGAGAGAATATGACCAAAATTTACTGTAAGAAATAGAAGGAAAATTCCTATCTCGTGGTCACAAAGATTGTCTTCCATGCTATCTTCTAAGAGATTTTAAAAATTTAACTTGCAGCATCTCTTTTATTTATATTTATTATCACAGCTAGTTTTTGCTTTTCAAAGTCTAATTAACATATCAGTAAATTAACATTTATCCCTTTCTCATCTAACATGAAGAGTTCAGACACTTTACTATATATTTGCTAATGGATAGTACATCATAATAGGATGTTAGGTAAAGATCTATATGAATTTGAGAAAGCTATTATTAGCTATTATTTTATTTATTTACTTATTTAATTTAATTTAATGTGTGTGTGTTTGTGTTTGTGTGTGTGTGTGTGTGTGTGTGTGTATCAGAGGGCACTGTGTGTCCCTGTGGAGGACCAAGGGTGACCAGGAATCATCCTGGATTGCTTCTACCTCCTTCTGCTTGTGAGGTGGACTCTTAGTCCCTGAGCCATCTTCAAGCCCCTTTTCCATATATATATGTGTGTGTGTGTATGTGTGTGTGTATTAGATTCTTTGATCTCCAGCCCCAATATTTGAAAATATCCTTTAGAAATTCTTTTTGGGGTGAGTCTGTTTTAACTGACTGGAGAATCTTTTATCTTATCTTCACTTATGAAAAATTCATTTCCAGCTTGACTGTTAGTTTCTTGAGTAACACAATGTATCCCTGCAGCTTCCTATGGCTTCCATGTTTCACTGAGTTGGAAATTTCTTTTAGTCTGCCATTTCTTTGAGTGAGATCTCCTTTTTCCCACCCCTTCCTACTGCTTCTTTTAAAGTGTTTCCCTCTTCATCTTTGGTTTCTACAATTCCAATTTCATCATGTATTTAGGCAAGGGTTTTAAAGACAGATTCTGCATGGGATTTCTTTGGGGATTTAAAAAATTTTAGTGATGGTTTAAAAGCCCCCGTTCTTACTCATTATTATGACTTTTTTAATGGACTCGCTTTCTTTCATTTTTGTCTCTGAGAATCCAGTTACTAAACTAGAATCCACTGCATTCTTTTTCTTTTATAATTTATCCAATTACTAAACTAGACTCCATTGTATTCTTTTTATCTTTCATCATTCTCTTCTGTGATTTTTCTATCTTTTCATATTTTACGAGTCATTTCAATGATTTTTTTTCTGATTTGTCCTGTGTCTGAAGTTAAAACCACCCACTGATTCCTTATTTTGGTTGTTCATAATTCATTGTTCTCAATGTCAAAGTCTTTTATTTCGCTCTTATTGTTCCCTTCTGAGATCTAAGCTTGGTTTTTATTTCTTTGAATTCTGTAAGTAGTTCTTTTGCAGCATGTTTCTGGCAACTCCACTATTTACAGCTTTGGGGGGGGCCTGTCTCTGGTGTCTGATGTTCCTTCTTTTTACTTGTAGTTTCTTTCAGTCTTCTCACAAACCTAGTGAACTGTGTTAGATGTTTTTACAGAGTTAAGTGAGGTCTAAAGTAAGCTAATCAGCTTTCAATAAGGAATGTTTACTTACCCTGGTGACTGAGGGGCACTACTTGCTCAGAAATGTTGATTTTATGACTGTTCAAAACACTGAATGTTCTTCTTTTTGGAAAGATATGGTTCTTGGCTTATAGCTTCAGACTTTGCCATGTACTTTTTCTTGGACAGGGAGATGTGACAAGAAGAATCAGCAAAGTGACATAGTATGCTATTATAGGAAGACAAATCCTTTCAACTATTAAAAAAAATCAGGATCCTACAGTTTGGGTTAGAAATAATAACAACCAAAACCAGTTTGGATGCTTAAAAAGAGCAAATGATGGGTTATGGAAAGGAGGTAAAGAAATTTGATTAGATTTCATTATTCCTACAATATGCACAAAATGAGGACGCGATACTACTACAAAAAGCATATGAAAAAGCATTTAAAAGCAACAACAAAACAACAACAATAAAAATATTACTTGGGCAGCAGGACAGGTCAGTGGAACTTGCTACCAAACCTGATGCCTTGGAAGCCATTTGATCCCCGAAAACCCACACAGTGGAGTTTCTCCAGGTGTACAAGGGCAAGCTCATGCTCCCTAGTAAGGAGGCAAATAAATAAACAAAAAATTTATTTTTAAAATAAAAATTCCACTACTATAAGCAGCAGCTCGAAGGCAATTACGTATCTTTTAAAAAAATATTTTCTTTATTTTGTGAGTGTGTGTGTGAGTGTGTGTGTGTGTGTGTGTGTGTGTGTGTGTGTGTGTGCGTATCAGAGGACACTGTGTGGACCAAGGATGACTTTGGGAATCATCCTGGATTGTTTCCTTTTTTTGCCTTTTTGCCTCACTTTGGGATTTCCCAGGCTCCGCCCACTAGGACAGGAAGTACAGGCTGCATCTGTTTTTTTTTGCCTGGCATTTTTACATGGGACATGGGATCTGAACTCAGGATCTTCTGCCTGTGGGAGTCTTCACCCCTGAGCCATCTCTTCAGTCCTCTTCAGTTTGTTTCTTAAACAGAAACAACAGATTGAGCTTGATGACTGAAAACGCAGCTCTGGCCGTGAACACAATAGCAACAGTGAGGAGTTTCTAAGTGAAAGAAAGAAATTATACTGTTAAATTAAAACATTATTTCTTATATGATTTAAAATATTTCTGCACAATTAAATCAATGGTCAAATTTTGAATGTGTCATAGAGGATCACTTTTTGTAGTTCTATGAGTTAAACATTCACATTAGAAAACCGAATGTCTTCAACATGTACTGAAGTGCTGTTAAATAAACAGGATCTGTCTTGGTTCATTTCAACTCCTGAAAGTGACCAGAGTAAGTCAGGACTGGTGAGTCTGCTGCTGTGTGAGGAGTGAGGGAAGGCACAGGGAGAAGGTGCCTTCTAAGCCCTGTGCTGAGGTCAAGCAGATACTCACTAGGAAAAAGGACATCACAGGCAGAAAAAAGAGTGGGAGGAAAGCGCCTGGCCTCGTGGGGCTACATTAAGTAGTTTGCATGAGTAGCAGGAGGGTACGGGTTACAGACTGATATGCTAATAAAGTCCCTAATAAAGTATGCACAACTAAGAATTGACAGAGAGTTTTAAGAAGTGGAAACAACAGTTCAGATTTGCAGTGTGTGTACATGTACGTGTATTGAGTGTGCTGTGTGTGGAGAGTCTATGCCCTGTGGTATGCATGTATGTAAGTGTGGGAGTATGTACGTAAGTGTATGGTGTGGTGTATGTGCATGTGTGGTATGTGCGTGGTGTGTGGTGTATGTGTATGTATGCACATGCTCAGGCACAACTAATGTGAAGGTCAGAGGACAACCTCAGGTATTGGCTCTTGCCTTCTACCTTGTTTGAGACAGAGTCTCTCTTGCTATTCACCACTGTGCAGGCCTGGCAGGCTGGTGTATGAGCTGTCAGGAATTCTCCCATCTTGCTGGAGGAGGGCTAGGATACAGTGTGGCTGCTGTACCCAGCCTTTTGGGCATCCGAACTCAGCCTTCACATTTATGTGACAAAGCTTTGCCCACTGAGCCTTTTCCTCAGCACCAGATTTCCTTCCTTCCTTCCTTCCTTCCTTCCTTCCTTCCTTCCTTCCTTCCTTCCTTCCTTCCTTCCTTCCTTCCTTCCTTCCTTCCTTCCTTCCTTCCTTCCTTCCTTCCTTCCTTCCTTCCTTCCTTCCTTCTCCCTCTTCCTCTCTCTCTTTCTCTCTCTCTCTTCTTTCTTTGTGTGTCTGTGTCAGAGGGCACTGTGTGCTTGCAGAGGCCCAAGGGTGACCTCGGAAGTCTCTATGGATTGCTCTACCTCATTTTCGCTTTGCACTGGGTTTTCCAGGCTCTGCCTTCTCAGGGTTGGAAGTGCAGGCTGCTGCCACTTCTGCTTGACGTTTTCACATGAGATCTGGGATCCAAACTCAGGTCCTTCTGCTTGTGAGGAAGAAGCTTAACCCTGAACCCTCTCTCTAACCCAGATTTCCCTTTTAAAAGGATTTCCTAAGCTGATATATAAGCTGATAAATAAACAAGAGAAAAGGAAAGTGATCAGGAAATCTTAGTTGAGAGGTCTACTTGATAACTGCTTGATGTGGGGAGTAATGCAAGGAGAGAACATGACAGAATGCACTTGAAAATCATTTAAGTAACATAAGTGGGGAAGATGTCTTTTTTGGGAAATGGCTTATATGGAAAAAGATAACTAGAGGTAGCAGTGTTAAGGAACAGCAGAAGTTCGAAAGTTGTACAAAAGGTTGAGCAGTATATAGTTCCTTTGTGATACTGGCAGAGCGCATTATGAAATTAAAATGATATAAAGTGTTTTGATATGTTTCTATTACAACATGACAGATACATTAAAATATTGTCAAAAGAGAAAGTTCTGAAACCCAAGATAAAAAAACTGGCAAAAGAATAACCACACCCCAAAAATAACTGAACATAAACAAAACAAAACAAATAATGGAGAAAAATTAAAATCTGTGCTTGTAATCTGCCTGTGACATTTGAACTTGTTGGAATTTAGTAATTCAGGTATGTTTGGGGCCAGTGATCTAGTTTAACAGGTAAGGTGCCTGCTCATAAACCTGGAGACTAGAGTTCCATCCCTGGAAACCCGCACGTTAGAAGGAGAAAACTGACTTCTGATCTCCATCCATGTGCCATGCTCTTGTTCTCTAAATAATATTTTTTTAAGAAAAATAAAGTGTGCTCATTGAATTTATAAGAGAGATGACTACAAAACATTTTGCTAGTAACATTATGGGTACAATGCCAGAAGCAACTGTACTATATCAAATGTGCACAAATAACACAACAACACACACACACACACACACACACACACACACACACACACACACACACACACACACGAATCAAAATCTACTATGTTTCCCTCTGTGTCTAACTCCCTTCTTAGAAACGGAGTCCTCACTGTTAAATCTGAAGCTGCCTGGAAGAATAAAGGATGTGACAGAGGTCGTAGTCGCTGTGGCTGGGACTCTGTACCATCCCTCGGGAGCTTCTCTGCCACACACAAGCTGTGATAATAAGCCGCAGAGGGCATTGACAGAAGCGTATATCCAAGCTAATGCAATGCCACCCCACCCTGTCACAGGAAAACAAAGGTGAGTTTGACAGAAGGAGAGAGAGGCCAAAGACTTGACATGGAACTCATGAAAACCCCAAGGAATGTGCTACACTGAGGAGATGCTGCACCCCCAAAGCTGTGGGTGAAGATGAATGATTGGCAGACCTGAAGTCATCCCCCTTCCAGCCCCACTGATGCCAAAAGATGCTTGGCACAGGATGGCATAGGGGTGTTCTGCTCAGTCACCCTCACCTCTGACGTTTTCTTTAGGGCTACACACCTTTTTATTCCCTTTCTAGAAAGTCTCATTATTTCCCTCAGGGTTCTTTTAGATCAACATCCTCTTTTGCAAAAAAGTTAAAGCGTATTTGAAAAAAAGATGTGTTTGCATGAAAAGCCCTAGACTGTATTTTTAGTTTTGTTGGGCCCATGGTGTCACCGGAGGGCCAGAGGCAGCCCTCATCGGCCCGCACTTGTTTCCTTGTCCATTGGTGGGAGACTGCAGGCAGAAGAGATGCGTCAGATGGCCCCAAAGGACACAGAAAAGATCTGAAACAGCAACCGGGATTAAGAAGCTATTTGCTTTGCATGTTATAGCAAATTTTAAAAGGGGGGAAGAGACAGACGTGGACACGTGGAAGTCAAAGGGCAACTTTCAGAGGTAGATCTCTCCTTCCATCATGGGGACAGGGGTTGAGCTCAGGTTGCTAGGTTTCCCCCATGCAGAGAGAGGCCCTGACCTGCTGAGCTATCTTGAAGGTCCCCTTAAAATGATCTGACAACCTCCTCCCCTCCCCCCCAGGGTTGATCATGGAGTACCAAGATGGGATTTTTTTAGTAAGTGTTGGTGGAAGACTTGAAGTGAATAAGGGCATTTTCTATCCAGTTCATTAAACACTGATGCAAATTGATTGAGGCCTCGGCCTGCTTTGTCTTACTCTCCTCGGGGAGGCACATCTACTCTGTAATTTAAGACAGCCTAGTGGTCGCTTCTCTGAGGAGAATTAACATATCGCATGGAAGTGAAACTTCATTTGCAGGACCAAATACTTGGACAGATAGTTTGAAAATGAGACAAAGTACTTAAAAACCAACACTGTCCTAAAGAATACAAAGGGTATAATAAGTTGCTCTACTTAATAAGCTCATTTCCCTGTCTCTCTGTCTCTGTCTCTCTCTCTCGATGTGTTGGTGTGTGTACATGTAGGTGTCAATGTGGGTATAGATATGCCTTGGCACATGTGTGGAGGCCAGAGGACACCTTGGGTGTCAGTTCTCGCTTTCTGCTTTGAGACAGGATTTCTTGTTTGTCAATGAGAGCCTAAGTGAGCTGGCTATCAGCTCCTGGGGAATCTCCTGTCTTTGCTTCCTACCCTGCCATTGAAACACTGAAATTACAGATATACATCACTGCATCTGGCTTTATATGAATTCTGGGGATTTGAACTCAGGTCTTTATGTCTCCAGACAAGTGTTTTTACCCACTGAGCCATCTTACTAACCCATGGTGAATAGTAAGAGGAGGAAGGAGGAAGTCTAGGTAGCAGGGACAGCAGTTTGTGAGCAATTATGCCAGAGGCTAGCTTTGAAAGCAAGCAGAAACAGGAATGACTCCTGGCAGATGGTGGCCACAGGACAGAAATGACAGGACTGTGGTGTCCATGATTTCACGGCAGATATATGTAATTTCACAACTGCACCATGGAAAGGGAAAGATCTCAAGAGGCTACAGGCCTCCCCGAGAGACTGATGAGGACTAATGCTGATAGGAAAGAAAAGGAGGATGCTTTCCCCTTACAATCCTTCATCTGCTCTGCCAGACCCCTCCTATTTTCAAGCCTTTTCACTTGTGCAACCCACTGTGTTTCATGTGGTTTGCCTTTAATGACATATGCCTGACATGATTCACGCTCCTGCAAGTGTTGTAGATCGGGGGATGTACTTTGTAAGGAGCAAGCCACAATCAAAGTGAGGCAAGTAGGCTGAGTGTGGAGGGTGAATGCTGGTTCTGAGGGAAATACTACAGGCTCCACCTGTTGCTTTTATAGAAATTGGGCTTATGACCAGCTCTTCTAGTTTTATTTTTTTTAGGAACAGGATATGATATGCCTGTGCAGAACTCCCATTTTGTTTTGTTTTGTTTTGTTTTATTTTATTTTATTTTATTTATTATTTTATTTTATTTTATTTTATACGTCAAAACTATAAAAACGATTTGTCTCATATGTAGCTTAGGCTGGCTTCAAATTTATGGAGTATCTCCTGACACAATGCTGACTCCATATGTGTGACTCCTTCACACCCAACAAAACTCCTAATTCTTTTTTTAAATTTTTAAAATTATTTCTTATTCAATTGTGTGTGTGTGTGTGTGTGCGTGTGTGTGTGTGTGTGTATGTGTGTGTAGAACAATGGGTGAATTCGGGAACCACCATGGACCGCCTCCACCTTCTCCTTGTTTACTCCGCCCCAGGATTCACAGGCTCCGCCCTACCAGGACCAGAAATGCAGGCCGCCCCCGCTTCCGCCCTGCGTCTATACGTGGGGTCTAGGATCCGAACTCAGGACCTTCTGCCTTCAAGGCAGAGGCTTAACCCCTGAGCCACCTCTCCAGCCCCACTCCTAATTCTTAAGCTACAGCAACTAAGTTTTTTTAAAATGGTGAAGCTCTAGGCCTGTGAGATACAAGGGGGTAAAGGAGTCGGTGTCCAAAACTCATGGTCCAGTTTGATCCCTGAAGCCCACTGATAAAATGAGAGAACTGACTTCCAAAAAAGTTGTCTTCTGACCTATGCACCCACATATACACATACTCACTTTTTCTCTCTCTTCTCTTTTTCTCTCCTGTCTCTCAAACAAATAAAATATTTCAAAACTATTTTTAAAAAGAAGGTTAAAGCATGGTAGAGGAAAGAAAAAAGAAATTGTGCATTTGTGTCAAAAACGGTCTCCAGGCGTGCAGTCTCTGGTGAAGTCAAAGGTCTACACATTGCGCACCTGCACTGTGCACATATTGTCAACCTGGATGAAACCGCGCCTCAATGCTGATCTGCGCACCGGGCAGTGGCAATCTGCCATTAGCTGAAGTCTCCCAGTTGTGTGGACTTTGTCCTTGCGCAGAGGAAGAGAGAATTCCTGTGTTTCTTCACTTGCATAGTTTGCTCTGGTACTCATACTCTGTTCCTTCTCTTATCAGAGACAGAGGAGACAGAACTGAATTCCTCACTGCTGGTAGAGGAAAGAAGTCACAAAAGGACTCCAAACCAGCAAGGACAGCGAGTTTGTTCCCAAGAGAATTGCGACGCTTGTGTCAATGAGCTGGGAGCTCATTGTGACTTAGTCCTCTTGGTTCTGGGTGCCTGGCAAGGTGCTTAGCATGTCACCAGTGCTCAATGAACATTTGTGCAATGAACCAAGCTGCAAAAAACAAAACCCTCGAGTTTTTCTCTCAAAGCCTCTGATCAGATGACTTGGGTGGGCTGTGCTATCAGATCACGGGGGGCGGGGGTTATACTGGGGGTGACCAGCAAGCTCTTCTGTTCTCTAGGACGCCTTCTTATACCATGAAGCATCCTCCCGTGAAACCGGCGGATCCCTACTGATTACCAAGAACCCAACTGCAATGGTCCTTTCCTTGAGATTCCCATTTCTTCTGTACCTAAGAAATCATAAGCCACCAATCATGCTTATGGGGACTGTTCCGATGTTTCCAATTCATTTGCCTCTACAGCAATTTTTTAAAAGTCATCGTGAGAGTCCTACCTGCCTCAACCAGCATTGGACACAGATTTTCCACACCATGCCGAATGTAGCATATGTTAAGGGTCACAAACTCAAAGGTCTATTCAGAGGTGAGACATTAACGCAAATGGAATGTTCAATGTAGCTGGGTGACATGGCCAAGTGGAACTTAGGCGCTGTACTCCTCTTGACAGGTTTTCTGATTTTTTAATTTTCAAACCCAAACTCCGAAGCCAAAGAAAACAGGTCTGTGTACTGCCAGTTTAGATCTTGTGCACAATACACTATTTCCTAGAGTTTAGAGAGTCCTTTCCAAATAAAACAGAAGAAGGATACGAAAAAAAATTGGAAGCCACCAGACATACATACCACAGACCTACGAGGACCTAGTAAGTTGCAGCAGGCGAGTATTTCATAGTTCCCAGCCAAATCCCTTAGTTGTAAAACACTACTTCGAGGATAGGAATAGCTATCCTTTGGGAAGATTCATTTATCTACTGATGTTATAGAGATAATTCAAGTTGTACCTTGAATAAGGGCTGCTTTGTTTCCTCTAGTTTTGATCAAATTACAATGGTTTAAAAACATATCATTCTTTCTTAGTAGAAATAAAGATATGGAACTCAAAACATCCCACTGGGATTAAAGTAACACATAATACTTAAGTGAATTTTGATAATCTGTTTCATCATCACTACTTTTTCTACTCCCCCTCTCTCCTATTATATATATATAAAAGATATATATTATCCTATTACATATATATATATACATTTTTTTTTGAGATGATTCCCAGACTGGCCATGAATTTGCTTTGTAGCCTGACCTTGCATTTCTGATCCATTTGATTGTACCTCCCAAGTGTTAAGATTACTCCATGTGCCCCTGGGCCCTGTCTCTGTGTGTGAGAAATTGAACCCAGGGCTTTATGCATGCTGAGCTACATCCCAGCCCTTAATAATATGCTTTACTGTACTGAGTTTGTCTTCTCTTTCTGTTGAATGTATCATTTTGAAAGTTGCTTGTCTCTAGAAATACATCATTTCTACTGGGGCCACCAATCACAAGGGCTTTATGAATGGCACAATATCTAATCTGACCAATCAGAGAATCCCATTTCCTGGATGTAACTGTTGGTCCAGACTGAACTGCAGCCAATGAAGAGTCGATGTTATTTGCTAGATAAGGATGCTGGGATAGGACGAGATGGCAAGTTATAAGAAACCACAGAAACACTGAACTTATGCCCCAAGCCCTACCAAACCCTACAGTACAGATTAAAACATGTCAAGGACTATTGTAAATGCCCATCTGTTGACTTTTTCATTTAAAAGTCAGTCTGATTTGGGTTCTCATTAACTACAACTGTGAGCCTTGGCTAGCAGAAAAGAAATCTATGCTTTATGTTTTAATTTTAGGAGAATATGGATCTGATTAAGTTAATTTCAGAACCAGCATCTGAATGTTTCTTGGCTCAATATATATTTATACCACACATTTTTATATTCTCTCCTTTAAGTATGTCAGCAAATAAGTATTTTTTCCTATCTCAATTCAATTACTCTTTCAAATGTAATTTTTTGTATGACCTTTGTAAGTTATGCCATGTTTAGTACCAGAAATTTAGAAGATATAGGAAAGCAGAAGGAGAAAACTAAAGACAAGTACTAACTTTAGAAGTAAGGATTAAATTAACTTGTCAGCCAAAAGTTTCATTCTACATACGACTGTACATTTGGGGATATGTATGTTGAATTCAATAATTCAGGAAGTTATTTTCAGAATGCACTGGAATTTAGGAAGCCAAGGCATGCTTATATGCATATGTAAGCAATTTCTAGTAAGCATCTGTCTTGGGAAGTGTACAGATTCTTAGTTTTTACACAAAGAGTGTAGTAGAGCATAAAGAAACTACAGTCAGAATGAGGGTCCTGGGGCTGGGGGGGGGATGGAGTGGGGGTGGGGGCAGAAAGCATGCTCACCTCCTCATTCTCGATTTTGAGCGTGGCCAGCCGGGACTGCAGCTGTTGGTACCTGAGCATGAGTTCCGCCTGTACGGGCTGCTGGGCACTGACCTGACACACCTGAAGGGACCAGAAACAACAAGGACAACAGTCAGAACCTGTTGGCCACGGAAGCATGGGTCTCCTGTCAGTCCTTCTTGACATATCCACATGTATATGTATGTATGGATGGATTGACTGCAGGTATGTCTGGGTGTGTGCAGGTGTGTTTTCATGAGCATACAGAGGCCAGAGGTTGACTTCTGGTATGTTCTTCTATGATTTTTCCATCGTAGTTTTTGAGACAGGAGCTCTTACTGAACCTAGAGCTTGCTGTTTCAGCTAGACTGACTGGCCAGGGAGCCCCCTGGGTCCACCTGCTCCTGTCCTCTCTATGACAGAATTACAGATGTGCACCAACCACCGCATCCACCTTATGCATGTGATGGGGATTTGTGCTTGAGTAGCAAGCACTTTCCCCACTGAGCCATCTCCCCAGTCCCTAGTTCTCCTGTTTAAATGCCACTCAAGAGCCCCCTGTATTCTTTTAAGATTCCAATCATTCCAAAATATCTCCAGTTTGTTTATTTGTCTTTTTGAGACAGGTTCATGCTAGGTAGCCCAAGCTAGCCTGGAACAGTCTTCCCGCTTTTGCTTCCTGGGTACTGGGATCATAGGCTTGCACTACCACATCCTGCTGCATCTTCACTTTTAACAGCTGCCTCGAAGCTGTTTACACTGAAACAGCCCTAAATGGTGATACAGAATGCAGCTGCATGGCCCGGCTCTGATGGGGAAGGTGGCCGCTGCAGGGAGCATTGCTCAGAGAACAAGCAGGGCTGGAGACCCAGCACTGACGTCGAATCTCACTTGTGGAATCCTAATGACCAGTGGGCAGAGGGCAGAGGGCAAGGATCGTCAAGTGGACTGAACGGCATTAAGTTGAACTGGCTGAGGAGCTGGCTGGTTGGGGTGTAGGCTGCAGTCACCCAGCTGGGCTTGAATCCTGGCTCTACCACCCTCCGGACTGTGGCAAATTGTAGGACCTCGATTTTCCACATCTCTAAGAAGATGGCAATGACACTTCCTGCACCCTCAGGCTATTGTGAGAGTGAAATGAGACAATATGTATAAAGCACTTAGAAGGTGCCTGGCACATGTTAAAACTCAGAAGATGTGAGTGGTTATTTTTTGTAAAGTTTGTTTATTGATGGGGGACAAGAGAAGGAGCGAGA
The DNA here is from genome assembly GCA_023101885.1 of Typhlomys cinereus. NCBI lineage: Eukaryota > Metazoa > Chordata > Mammalia > Rodentia > Platacanthomyidae > Typhlomys > Typhlomys cinereus. The sequence goes on from JALPQD010000103.1 coordinate 888,304, forward strand.
ATGCCAGCGTTCTGAGTTAAGGACAGAGACTAACTTTCAGAAGTCAATTCTCTCCTGCCATCATGTGTCCTCTGGGGATTGAACCCAGGGGACCAGTTTGCCACAGCACAGGCGCCTTTACCCACTGAGCCATCTCACCCGTCTATTTTTTTTAAACCATTTTTCTATCATGGCTGCAGGTCACCAGTATCAGCCAATTATGATTCAATATGAATTTGGAAAGACAATTTACCTGATGCTTTGAAAGGAGGTATTTTGGGCATATTTCCAATGACAGATTTGGTCAAATGCAAAGCATTTTTAAAATGCACATGAAACAATTTCTTTTCATATTCCTTGCTATAGACATGTTTTTGGCTGATGGAGGTCTCTTTAATGAGACATCTAAACATCATTAGCGGTTACTGCTCCCTGGTAGAGGTGATCGCAACAGGCAACAGACCCACTTTATTGTAATAGTAACAAAACCATAAGCATCCAACTGAAGTCAAGCCTGTGATATTTTACCATTCCATGTTTATCCCATTCACAATTGAAGGATTTAAATGTTATCAGTGTTATAACTATTAGATTTTGGAAAGGTCATGATGGGAATGGAAAGCCCTTAAAGTTCATGTGGTGGCATACACCTACAAACCCAGCACTTGAGCAGCTAAGGCGGGAAGATGGTGAGGTCAAGGCCAGCTACACAGTCTCAAAGACAAAAGTCTCAGAAATAGAACTAGAAGTTCAGATTTTGGAGTTGTATGCATTTTGGGATATTTGCCAGCTGAGCATCTATAATCTGAAAATCTTAAACCCCAAATCTTCCCAAATTGGAAAATTTTGAGCAGATTCAGCCATCTCAGATTTGTATCATTTCAGATTTCTAGGTGAATGAATCTTTGATCTATAGTTGTCATTTCTTGTCAAGCAATTTACTCTGTTATTTTTTTCTTCCATGTATGTGTGTATTGGGTAGTGTGTGCATGTGTGTGTGTTTGTATGTATGTGGGCGTCTATATGTGTGCACAGGAATCTGTACAAAAAACTTGAATGTGTGCCTCTAGAGGGCCAGGTGATACCAGAGTCATGTTCCATTGCTCTTCCACCTTATTGTTGTAAGCCTGGACCTCTAATTAAAGCCAGAACAAGCACATCATCAAGATGAGTCTGGTCAGCCAGCTGCTCTGGGGATTCTCCCAGCTCTGTCTTCTGCGGTTAGAATTACAAGAGGTGGCCACACCTGACTAGCACTTTTAGCATTCTGGGAATCTGAACTCCGGTCTTTTTGCTTGTGAAACAGAGGCTTTTAACCTGAGCCATTTCTCCAGCCTTAATTTACTCTATTAAATAAAAATAAAATTTGATGAGAAGTATAGCAGGTCTATCTATCTATCTGTCTATCTGTCTATCTATCTATCTATCTATCTATCTATCTATCTATCTATCTATCTATCTATCTTTCACTCTATCATCTATATATTATTCTAGTTATATCTATATATTTACTGTTATCTATCTCTCATCTCTATATCTGTTTGTCATCTATCAATCTATCATTTATATAGCTCTACCATTTATCCACTTTTTTATCTATCACCATCAACAATCAATCAATCAATCATCTAATCTGTCATCTTTCTATCATCTAGAGATGACCCCAAAAATTGTTTATCTTCCCATTTTCTTCATTCATAGATAATATAAATAACTATAATCCAAATGGTTTGAACTATGCAGTTGAATTATCTAGTTTGAAATACATATTTGAAGTACTTCAACTATACTTAACATGGTTTGTGATTTTGTAAAACAGGTAGGAAGTTAAATGCATGTTAAAATAATACAACATAATAAATGACACATGAAGAGACTACTTTAAAAATAATTGATTACTGACCTCATCTCCCATGTGAGATTGAAACTCAAACTTCATTGGTGGGCAGAATGCAGCAGGATACATCTCCATGAATCTCTGTTTATCGCTCCTTGGTTCTAAATTGTCAACTGCATTCTCAATAATGTCCAAGCCTTCATGTCTGGAGGTTTCAAGGTTATACTCCGCAGAGAGATATGTTCTTAGGGCTCTGTTCAGACTTGCATGGTAGCCAAGATCACAGCACTTGAAAATATACAAGAACACAATATACAAGTGACTCAAAATGGATTAAAGACCTATACATGAAGCCTACAATTGCATGAGCCAGAACAAAAAAAACCCACAGGGTCAAGTTCACAGCCACCAGGTACCAGTTCCTGCGAAATGATATCAAAAGCACGAACAACCATAGAAAAAAACAAATTGAATTCATCACAGGTGATGATTTACATGCTTTAAAAGTCACTCTTAGGAAACTGAAAAGGCAACCTACAGAATAAGAAAATTACATTTAAATCATAAATCTCTCCTGGACTCAAGTTCAGAATATATAAAGAATTCTTGAAACTCTAGAATACAAAGTAGAAAGTCCAATTAGAGAAGAGGCAATGTCTTTGAACATATCCAACAGAGACAATAGAGGAATGATAGGACATGGAGCATATGAATAGAGGGTAACATTATCGGTCATTAGGCAAATGTAGAACACTTCACACACTTTAGGACCAGGATCAAAAAGACAGAGGTCAGCAGGTATGGAAAAAGTGGAAAGCTCACATAGTGCTGTTGGGCATGTAAAGTGGTACAGTCACTTTGGCAAACAGACTGGCAGCTCCTCAAGAGGTTAAACATAATGTTGTCAAAGGACTTAACACATATCCTCTTGGATATATGCAAGAAAAATGACCATAACTTATATGTGAATGTTCACAGCAGCTTTATTCATAATAGCTAGCAACCTGAAGCAACTGAAATGTCTACTAACCAAGGAATAGATAAGGAAATTGTCATAGAGTCATGTGGTAAAATATTACTCAGTCATAAAAAGGAAAGAAATATCAATACATACTACACCATGGATAAACTTTGGCAACATGATACTGTATGAAAGAAGCTAGTTTTTAAAAATCATGTATTATATGAATCCATTTATACAAAGTAATCAGAACAGACAAATCTACAGAGACAGATAATAAACTGATAGTGGTCTAGTGCTGGAGAATGGAAGAATTGTATAGGAGGTAGGGAGGTGGGGAAATTGATGGCTGGAAGGGCTTCTTTTAGGGGAAATAGAAATATTCTAAAATTGTAGTGATGGGGCATATGACTTTTTAAATATGCTAGAAGTCAGACATAGACTTTTAGTGGGTAAATTGTGTGGTATGTAAATTGTACACAATAAAGCTATTGACAATGACAAGCAAAATCCAAAACTGAAAGGAAACAATGAGAAATAGTATTCATGTTTCATTCATGCCATATTGTGATTGATATAGCAATTTATTCAAATCCTTCTAGATGACAAATATGCTTTGTGAAATCACCCGGATTTGCATATTTCCTTGACAACTCAAGAACAACCTGAATTGTAGAAGGCAAACAGGTCTGAGCCTGACAAAATTCTCTAACAGTGCTGTCCCTCTGATCCCCAAGAGAAAATTAGTGAGAAATGGTTGCTGAAGCCCTCTTATTATAGACAGAATTTTGTTTTGGATTCTTAAGAATAACAGACTTGAGGGTTTTCTTTTTTGAGTCTTCATTGCCTTTAATTTGTACTTCTATTCAATTTTTCATGCTATATTAGGAAAACATGATTTCAAAGATGCATCTACATCTGGAAATTGGCAATCAATTGCTGACAGCAAAATTTTAAATTTGGACATGAAGACAGTGTAAATTCCTTCAAGAGAAAGTCAGTGACTTTAAATATACAAAACCAGGTCATTTCCATATTGTTTTGAAGAACCCCAATCAATCCACTTTGGTTTTATTCACATCATTAATTGGCCAAGTGCCAGGAAATACTGTGGGCTCCAGGCATGTTAAAACTGGAACAAGATCAGATGCTTCCATTAGTTTGCCACTAAAAGAGTAGTGCAGAGGCCCATGGGAAGCAGCCTTGTACCTTGGCCTTCATGAAGGTTCACCTTCAGTCTTGCAGACTCAGAAACACCACGTGCCCACCTACTGAATACTTCCTCTTCCAATTTCCAAAGGATTAGACCAGAATTCTTACAGAGTCTGAATCTTGTTACTCATAAATTGATCAACGGCAACAGCCTCACCAGGGGATTGTTGGGAACCCAGAGTGTTGTAGCCTACCGGTCTGTATGTTAGAAAGGATGCGCTGGCGAAATCCTGACAGTGTGCAGGTCTACCCTCTGGGGTGCAGCTTCGCCAAGCTGACCAGAGGACTCGATGAAAGAGGATTTACAAAAATCAGAGAACAGCAATGACATCACAATGACAAACATGAATAACACAATCGTGAGATGCAGTGACCGGTCCCACCACTAATTCATTTCCAGTGAAATCAGCTGCACCCACACAGCTAGATAATGACTCATTTTTGGTGAATTTGGAAATTCTAGCCATAAGCGAACACAGTCTTCTTTCATTCCTCTTGCTCCTTGCAGCCCATAATGGCTCTGTGCAGCAGTTTTGTACACATCGGGAAACCAAAAAATACACACACACACACACACACACATACACACACACACACACACACACACACGCACATTTTTCCAAACATATATATTATATGAATTTGTATAGGAAAAGGCCTCGAAAAACATCCCACTATCCCAAAGAAGGCAGCGTGTACCTGACAGTTAGGAAGCAGATGAGGCCAGCTGCTTTATTTTTATCAGAGCCTACCTAAATGAGACTTTAAAAAGTTGAAATTCAAAGAAGCAACTCTGAGAGAAGTCTTTTTGTCCTTTACACAACCCATGTTTTTGACAACTTAAAAAGAAAGGTTGACAGAAGGAAAAGTGGGAGGGAAGGAAGGAAGGAGAAGGAAGGGAGGGAGAGAAGAAGGAAGGAAAAAAGGAAAAGAAGAAAGGAGGGAAGGAGAAAAATAAAGGAGAAAGGAAAGGAATGGGAAGGGAAGGAAGGGAAAGGGAAGGAAATGAAGGAAGGGAGGAAGGAAAGAAGGTAAGGAAGGAAGGAAGAAAGGAAGGAAGAAAGAAAGGTAGGAAGGAAGGAAGGAAGGAAGGGAGGAAGGGAAAAAGAAAGGTAGGAAGGAAGGAAGGAAGGAAGGAAGGAAGGAAGGAAGGAAGGAAGGAAGGAAGGCTTAACCACCCAATTGACTTAAAGTTTTGAAAAATACTCACTCCCACAAAGCTTCCATTATTTCAGTTTCAAACAGACCCCATTATAGGGTAGCAAAAGTGTTCATGTGTGTTTCCATCTCCAGTGCAGCGGGTGGATTCTGTCTGCACCCTGTTTGATGGCTGCTTTACCTGTAGGTTCCTAACAGGACAAGGGAACAGGAAGCTCTTCGACTTCTCAGGTACCTTGCAGGCCCTTTCTGCTCTGCTCTGCTCGGGACATTTCTGTGGGCATTTTGTTTCTGATTGCTGTGGTGCTTTCTATCTGTACAGTTGCTGAATTATATGCAGTATGTTCACATTTTAGTTTCTGCAAACATCTTGAACTTACAAAGAAATAAGAACTAGGAAAAATTTTTCTTTGAGGTCTCCTGAGAGCAAGGCTAGCTTTTTTCCCCCTCTAAACTAGAAGCTGAAATGACATTGAATATGTTAAGATTCAAGCTATTTGGTTATAAAGGTCCAAGGCAATTCTGTGGCACTTATGAATTATTAATGATGACATGAAAGGCCAGTTTCTGCAGAGCTGAATTATAACCCAAGTATGATTAATGATGAAAATACATAAGAGACCAATAACATATTTCATGCAAACAAAGCAGTGTTATTCTAGTGGATGAAGAATTCTGAATGAATACATAAAACCGTGGGTCAGAACTGGGGGAGAAGTTGTTGGAAGCAAAACTGTGTAATTAAGAAATATCTAAGGGATGGGGAGATATGTCGGTGGTTAACATGCTTGCATGCAAGCAAAAGGACCAATTTGGATCGTCAGATCCCACCTAAAATGCCACGTAGGTGTGGTGCCCCCCTGTAATTCTGGCTGCAGGAGGGGATCTCTAGAGCAAACCACTTAGTTAGACAGACTATCCCTTTAGGGGCATTTGACTGGGTTTGACTGGAGACTCTGTCTCAAAAATCGGTTGAAGAATGATCAAGAATGATTGCTGATATTGACCTTTACCCTACACAGGCATGTGTACACCCATACCTGTGCATCTGCATGCATGTGCATCCACACACTTGTAAACACGCATACTCGCATACATGTACCACTCATACCCATGAAAATCGAAAAAGAAATCTTTAGAGCTGTGAAGCCCCAGTAGGGCTTTCATAGAAAGCTGATTTCCTCACCCTGCAGGGCTGCGAATAACAGTCAAATAAAGATGAGCCCTCTCCCCCCAGCATGGAGGTCTATGACAAACAAGTTATCTTGTCCCAAACCCTGGGAATAGCTGAAAAGGTGGGTATCATGTTAGTGCTAGTGCATACAGCTTCCCATTTCTCTCTCTCCCTCTCTTCCTCAGTACACATTCCAGGACACCAGAAGCCCTAGTGAGAAAGGCCAGGATTAAGGCGAGAGTTGCCATAAGGGAAAGAAGTCTGACATTCCTGTTTCCACAGACCACAGCCAACGACAATCACCAGGGTTGCCCCCGAAGCTCTGGAGACATCCCCTAGTTCCCTGTGAGTCCAAGCCGAGAGGAAGTGTCCTGTGTTTACTGCTGATAGTCTACAATTACTTCTTTACTGTCTGCCTGAGAGACTTGAGTGGTCTCTTCTTCTGGCTCCTAGTTTATGGGTTTTATTTTAAAATTTATTTGAGGAGTTTATATAGACTTAAATGTGAGCACTAAGAGAGGGGGAAAGGGCCAGCAAGATGGCTCAGTGAGTAGAGGTAGCTGCTTGCAAAGATGATGACCTGAGTTCAATTCCTGGACACCCACATTGTAGAAGGAAAGAACCACGTTCCAGAAGTCCTCTGACCTCGATATATACAACATGTTACTTGTGCACTTAGTCTCTTCTCTCTCTTTAGTAAATAAAAATATTTTTTAAAGGGAAGGGGAGAGAGATATGCATACCCTCAAGTGGGCACAGGCTTCCTAAAAGACAGTTGCTACTCTAGGTTTTAGCAAGCATTATTTTGTCTATTACCTTTACCATGGATACTGGCTAAAGACTTTCTCCACACCTTATTTTGAACCTTTCTGAGAAACTGGGCAACCCAAACATACTGAAATTCTAAAAACAAGCAGCTTTCAATGACTGAGTGGCTTTCAAAGGACCCCCCCCTCCCAAGACTGAAAGCTCCGAGTCTTCACACAAGCAATCAAGTGGAGGGAGCAGATTCCTTCTGAATCTTTCTCCTTCAATGTACGTCTTCATTTCTACAGGCAGAATTTACACACCTGTTTTCATTCTTGGGTTTCTGATGATGCACAGAGAGCTGGCGATTCAATTCCTGCTGCTATTTTTTAGTGACTGTAACAAATTATTTAGAAAAGAAAAGTTTTGCATATTCTCCCGAGCAATGAGAAGGTCAAAAATGGTACCTCTGTGTAGCAGGAATAGATTTAAAGTATAAGACCAGACAGCTAAGGCTGAATATATGCCTGGTTCAGTGGACAGGCTTAGAATGATTGTGTCAGCTGACTCATCTCCACCCCTCCAGATTCATTTTTCCCAGATTGAACAAAATCAAGAGAAAGAAGAGAAAATAAAGCTCAAGTAACCACTGGCCTGAAGTTGAACATTATGGAGACAATACAGAGTCAGAGGAACAGGCCTACCAAGAGAAAGACTCTTCTATCTTCAGAAAGAGGGACTCAGCTTTGCAGATGTCTGCAAGCAGTGTTCTGGGCAGGAGTACAGAGACCCCAACAAGCAAGGGCATGGTGGCTCTGTGGAACAGACAGAATGCCAGCGTGCCTGAAGCATGGTAAATGAGGATAATTTTGCAAGCGAGGGACAGGTGGGCATTAATGCATACTAAGTAATAGTTGGAACTTCATTCTAAGGGCACGGAAAGCTTTTGGAGACTTTCAAACAGACACTGACATGTCTTCTGTGAGGTTTTATTTTAAATAATACGGAAAGAGAAAGGGGTTTTGGAAGACACAGTGAGGGAAATGGCAAAAAGCAACTGCAGTATAGGCAGGAGGTAAAGAGACTGCGTATAGAAGACTAAGAAGTTGCAAGAAGTGGCAGTATTGGCACCTTAGGAGGAAGAGGTGACAGCATTGGTTGAGGCATCACATGAGGAATGAGAGAATTGGGTTTGTAGCTTATGCACCTTGGTGGAGAGTGGTACTGTCGGGATATGATGAAAAACTGGTAAGAGGAAAGTCTTGTGGGTCAAGGATGATGAGGAAGAGCAGGTGAGAGTTGTGTTTTAGGAGTCAGACATGCTCTGATGCTTGCTGGACCTTTAGCAAGTGACATCCAGCAGTGAGCCCACACACTAATAGGGACCCCAGGAAGATAATACAAATCTAGGAGTCATCGGATGGTACTTAAGCCAAGAGAAAAATCAAACAGAAAACCAGGATCGCCCTTCAGAGACTTGCAACATTCAGAGGTCCAGTCAGTACAGTCAAGTGAGTTCTGGAGACTGGAAAAGAAAGAGCAGCTGGAGGAAAGCAGGCAGCACGATTTCCTTGAAGCCAAAGCCCGTGGCATTTCCACTGGAAGGAGCTTTACATGTCGGTCCAACACATTTCAGTTTTTAAATACTCTTAAAAAAACTCTAGATGAAACACATGCCTACATGACTTTACACAATCACTATACAATCCTAACCCATTTCACATGATCGCTCTATAATCTTTCTAATAAGAGTTCAGGTCTAATGGGGAATACACTATTACATTTTTCTTTGTGTGTGGATGAATCTTAACACTACCACATATGGGAAAAAGTCTAATTAAGGAAACTGAAGTCTGGGTAAGTTGTTTTTTAATTAAATGCATGTCCCAAGAGGCATAAAGATAAAGCTAAAAGCTTCATCTCAGATGATTACTCAGAAATGACAAAATAAAGATGGCATGGGATATATGTGGCGAATATAATTTGTGTCTCTGCACCAATGGCTATAAACATGATGAAAATGAGTTGGAAGTGGGGGATTAGCCCCTGGAGATCCCGTCAGTTTCAGAGTGACTGGCAAGACTTTCTTGGGAATAATTGGGAAACAAAGGTCTGTAATGAAAGGACAATAGATATTTTATCATTACTGCTCAGGTGCCCTGTAACAAAGGACCAGCAGGATTTTTATAGCTGAGGATTTAGCTTCTCTGAATGCATCTTGAAAGTGTGGAACTATGTGAAAAGATGGAATGTTGCAAGCAACCCAATTTTGGACCCAGTTATTTTAAGAATTCCAAATTTGTAAAATGGTGATTTGATTATAGGCCAGGGAATCCTATGAATAAGAATTTTATTTTTTTGTCTATTTCCTTTAGTAAGGAAATCTGTAGAACTTGTCAGCATTAAATTTTAATGTAAAAATTTTCTTATGGATGCAACATAATCTTAATTCTTATGAGATAAATTGTATTAATAGGCTCTTTTGCTCTTAATATTGGAGGCAGTACTGATCACGGATATGAAATTTGCTAATTGTAAAACAACAGTCCATTTTCCTATACTTATTTTCTTTCTTTTTTTATTATTATTATTTCCGCACATACAAACTTAACAGGTATACCAGTCCCCTCCCTCCCTCCACCTCCCCCCACCCCTCTGCTTTCCCTCCCTTCCCCCCTCACTCCCCATCCCCCAGTTCCTCCCTCCCCATCCCCAGAGCATCCTTTAATGTGCATGTCAAACTTTCCTCTGGGTCCTCCTCTCCGATGAGGTGCAAGGACCCAGGGGCATTTCCCAGAACCTTTTCCTGTGTTCCCCTTAAGTTTAAGAACACTACTGTGACTGTCAGTCCCTAGCCTCCAAGGATCCTAGTGCCTTTAGTCCATGCTAGACTTTGTGGTGTCAATAATGTGTTGGACATAGTGCAGGTCTACACTTATTTTCTTAAAGCAACCAAACTTTTTTTTTGCCAATATTGAGAGTGTATTTCTCGTAATTCATATTTGTTCTTTAGAATTCATAATAAAAATCCTTGCTGCAAATTTACTGTTCTACTTAAATCTAGATTATTGGTCTACAAAATAAGAAGAGCTTTGAACTTCCTTTAGAGGATGAAGAGATATCCTAGTGGTATTTCTTTTTCAACTGACATGACACCTTCCCTAATACTTGGTTCATTCTGGACAGCAGGTCTTAGCAAACTGAACTGAATCCATCCATGGCCTGATTTGGTAAAATCTAACTATAGTATAATCATGCTCAAGTTTCTTACTGATAACATACAACTGATTTTGCATGAATTGAATAATTGTGACAGAAATCATGTGGCTCAAAAGCCTGAAATACTTTCTAACTCCTTCCAGAAAAAAAGTCCAATTTTTGCTGTAAAGCACAGTGGCCAAAATATCACTAGCACTGTGGTCACTAGCAGTAGCACTACTAACTCAGCTGGCAGACACTCTCTAATACACTGTGCATCTCTGCTCCAACAATTAGTTGACAGACTCCAAGAGTCAGCTGTGCAAGATTTGTGCCATTTACATTTATTATAATTGTATCACTTAATTAAATACTTAATTAAATGTTAAATGTAAAAATAAGTTATCTTCCTAAGGATAGACTGCATTAACTAAAAGTGAATTATAGCTCATATGTTCCCCAATTCCAATTGATAGATCTCATTCTATATATATTTGGAGGTGATCTACGGATACTTAAGATTACTTAATACTTTTTTATTATTATTTCTGCTCATATAAATTTAATAGGTACACCGGTTCCCTCCCTCCCTCATCCTCCCCCCGAATCCCCTGCTCCCCCTCCCCTCACCCCTCTCTCCCCATCCTCCAGTGCCTCCCGCCCCAATTCCCAGAGAGTCCTTTAATGTACATCCCTGCTACTTAATACTTTTTACTTTGGATAAAATTTGCCTTTACTTATCAATATTAGAATTGGTAAGAGTTGAATGAGTGTATTGAAGTATTCAATTAATCAACGAGAGAGGATTCCATCAATTAGAACACTATTGGCATATATATTAATATATATATAAATCCAAAATACTTGAAAATATATTAGAAAATATTATTTTCCTATGGGAGAACTGTGTTAAGTGAAAAGTAACTTATAGAGGCTGAAGAGATGGCTCAGGGGTTAAGACTCTGCCTCTCAAGCAGAAGGTCATAAGTTCGGATCCCAGGTCCCATGTAAAAACCACAAGGTGGAAATGGAGGTGGCCTGCACTTCCAGTCACGGTGGGCAGAGCCTGGAAAATTCCCGAGTGAAGCAAAAAGGAGGCAGAAGCAATCCATGGTAATTCCCAAAGTCACCCTTAGTCCTCCATAGGGACACACAAGTGCTCTCTGATACACATGTTTGCATGTGCATGTACACACACACACACAAAATAAATAAAGTTAAAAGATTAAAAGTAAATTACAGCTCAGATATGGGGGCTGGAGAGGTGGCTCAGGGGTTAAGCCTCTGCCTTGCAGGTGGAAGGTCCTGAGTTTGGATCCTAGACCCCACGTATAGACACCGGGCGGAAATGGAGCGCCCTGCGTTTCTGGTCCTGGTAGGGCAGAGCCTGTGAATCCCGGGGCAGAGTAAACAAGGAGGAGGTGGAGGCGTCCATGGTGGTTCCCTGAATTCATCCGTGGTTCTACATGCACACACACACATACACGCACAATTGAATAAATAATAAATAATAATAAAAAAATTTAAAAGTAAGTTATAGCTCAGATGTTGCATAAGTCCAAACCAGTAGATTTCAACTTAATAAAATTCAAATTTAGGAGACTATAAAATAATCAAAGCCATTATAACTAATTGATGGAGAAATCCATGTCATATCACATCACAATAATTTTAGCATTGTTGTTGGTAACATGTTGCTGTTACATGCCTACATAAGATGCAGCAATATCATTTGTAACATAGTCTACTACAAAGTGATTAACCTGATTGAATTCCTCAAGCCTTCATTTAAAGTTCATTTTGTGGAAAACACGAAGGAGATAGAGAAACAGAATAATTTGATTTAATGAGAATGTGGTCTTATTATCAGTTGGAAGAAAAGTCCATTGTGAAAGAACATGAGACTAAAAACAAACAAACAGGTTAAACAGTTGAATGAAAAATATGACTCCATGTTTTCCTTACTAAAACTGTGTTTGTGACATAGCGAGCCTGTTTATCAATGGGGGTTTCACATATGATAATGTGATCATTATATTTTGGCCTGGGTTGCTTTTAGTTGTCTACATGCAGTTTTTGTACTAATAAAAGAATGGTTTTAAAGTCTACATGCTATGGGGTATGGGGAGTCTAAGACATTTCTGTTAACATAAACAGACTCATTTATGATGGTCCATCACAGCAAATGTGCTGGAAAAAGACAGATGTTGATGTGAGTAGGAACTAGGGGAAACTGGAGGCTTAACTTGAATTCTCTGACTTGTTAAAATGTTTCGATTTAATCAACACACACTGTCATGATTTGAAATGTGTCCCCCGAGTCTCATGTGTTTTGGCAAGGTCATGGCACCTTGAGAGGTGGAGCCTTGCTGGAGGAAGGTGGTCACAAGGGGTGGGCCTTGAGGTGGATTAGTCCCAGCCTACCTCCAGGAGAAGTCTGCCTTTGCAGCAAGCAGTCTGCAGCTCTCAGCCTCTAAGATGTCTGCGGTGACTTAGCCTCCTCCCGCTTTGGCCAGCCAGCCATGCCGCCTCTGCCATGAGAAACTGTATCTCCCCTCTGGAACCATAAGCTGAATAAATCTCCCTTTCTCCCTTAAGTTGCTTGACTTTGAGTGCTCTCTTACAGCAGTAGTTAAGAGTAACCATTACACACACTGACTTTCATGTCATTTCAGCTGTGCATTAAAGATACCTTTGTGTAAAACAATTTTCATAATATCAGATATCTCAGTGTAAAATATATTTTGTTGAATAAGCTCATGCAGCTAAAAGATTCTGGGCACTTTTGCATAATAATCAACCTTTTATTTTTAACCAGGAAGGGTCAAACTTAAAGGTTTTTGTTGTTTTTTTTAAGGATTACTACTATATATGCAAATTAGGTTCCTACAAAATAAGCATCCATCTTAGAAAATATATCCTCACACTCTGATTGCCTCAAAAGTGAACCAAGGAACAGAACAATTACTTGCGCCAAGCTAGCACTCAATTTCAGTTGACTCTGACAGCACACCAATTTCATGTCACTTCTTTGAAAATTCAGTGAAGTTATATATTTTGGGAATTGTTCATGCTTTAAATTTAAGGGCAATCTTTGAACATCTAACTTTTTCAAGCATTGAAAATCACTTGGCACTTTTAACTGTTTTCTATTTAGATTGGAGCTAATTATATCTGGAGCGTAAAAATGTCCAGGTTTGGTGGTTGGAGAGATAGCTTGCCACGTATTTGAATTTGAACCGCAGAGCCCACATAAAAAAGCAGGACATGGAAATGTACATTTGTAACTCCAGCACAGGGAGTGGGAGTGAGTGGAGATAGGGGAGTCCCTGGTATTGCTGGCCAATGAGACCCTGTCTCAAAAACTAAAATGGAGAGTGACTAAGGAAAATACCAAATGATGGCCTCTGATTTACACACACACACACACACACACACACACACACACACACGCACACTCCTTACCTCCCACACAATCCAAGCTTGAAAAACTTTCACCTACTATATAACTTTGGGTTAGTCATGCTGACTAAGCCTTAGTTTTTGACTCTGTAAAGTGAGGTGCTAAGAAATCGACCTGACAGGGTTGAGATAGGTAGAGGAGACCAGGCTTAGAAAATCCACCTAACTGCACGGGAAGAGCTCAATAAATGTCTGTGGACAGTGGAGGAGACTCTCATAATCCTGACATGCTCTTTCTGCCTGCTCACTGCAGGTATATTGAGGGTGCGCCTCTGTATCCCCGCACATGCCCAGAAGGGATCTCAGTCTTAACAAATGAAGCATAGCAACTTCCCATAACCTTTGACATCTCGGTGAATGACACATCATTGACCTAGGAGTTCTTTCTCAGAATCTGAGTGACAGTCCTTTCTAACCTTCCATTTGCTAGATCACATTCCTTTCAGCTCTACCTTCATGATTTTGCATCCTATCACTTCTCAAAGGTTTATCACTGCCACACGGGTCCAAATTGGCCTCATCTGTAGGCTCGCCACACGCAGTCGTCACACAGCTCCTTATACTTATGCTTGACTTCTCAGTCTTTAAGTCTGTTTTCCACTAAGCTGCCAGAATCTTTAAAATGTACACTAGGTGATGTCACTTCCTTCTCCCAAACCCTTCTCTGCTTCCTGTCATACCTAGGAGAGAATCCAAACGCTTCACTGTCCAAATGACCTCGGTGATCAGGCTTCGGCTGACCTCATCTCCCAGCCCCTCCCTTCTCTTGCTATTTCACAAACACCGTCGTGCCTGCGCTGCTCTGCCTGTGGAGCACACATCCACGGCTCCCGTCCTTCTGTGAGGGGTTCCTTCCCTGATCCAACTCACTCCTCTGCTCAGATATCAGGCTTCCCCACCAGAAGAGCATACCCCAGCTGTTTTATGTTACTTTACAGCATTATTAGTACTTATTTTAAATGTGTGTGTGTGTGTGTGTGTGTGTGTGTGTGTGTTTTATAGTTTGTTTCTCAACACATATGTGAACGTTATACGATAGAGCCAAGACTTCATTTTGTTTACTGCTGAACTCCCGGTGTCAAAAACTCTGATTGAGGAAAGTGAGGTAGAACTCTTCAGTCCCAATAAACAATATGAACTACCACTACTATCTTAGGCATTAAGCACTTAGCTCGGTGGCACAGCGAGTATTCAGCATGTGCGAGACCCTGGGTTCTATCCCAGCAATCCTACCATGTGTTTGTGCATATATATCTTTATATATTGTGCATATCTATATTCATAGACTTATTTATGTGGGCATATGTTTATACATATGCATGTATATATATATAAAAGGGATGAGAGTGTAGCTTATAGAATGCTTGTAAGAGCTTGAGTTTGATCCCTAGTAGAGTGTTAAAAATAATAGTAATAATAATAAAATAATAACAATTTGATCTCTCAAGAGTACTTTTGTAGAAGTCTCAAACTGTAGCCTCAATACATAATTAAATATATGATACTTAAATTCACATAAAAATAAAGTTGTTTAAAGCATGAGCTATAAGAATAGCTTTGTAATATTGTGAGATAAATAACTTCAATACAAAGCAGGCGTAAGGCTCTAGCAGACACTCGGAACCTGGGTCACCACATGTGGTCTACATGTCCCTCTGTCTTCAATGTGCAGGTGTGGGCCTGTGAGAACAGAGTCTCTCCCCACTTTGTCTCTGCAGTCTCCTACAGCGCTGGTACAATGACTGGGCTACTTAGTATGTGATTTTTAATGAAGGGATCAACGATGCAGGCTGTAATCACGGATACATATTTGGAGAGTCTTATGTTATTTTCTATCATGTCCTATGAGAAGAATATCTAGAGATTAAAAGTGGTTCACGTGAGCTCTGCTTTGCTTCACTGTGCTTATTACAACTGTAATGAAGAAATCACTGTGCCTTTATTTACTCAACACTTATGTTTTCCACTTTAAATTTCAGAGGGTGAAGATGACATATGGCTGTTGCTTCTTAGACTCTCAGTATCTCATATCTATCTATCTATCTATATATCTATCTATCTATCTATCTATGAAGATATAATTTACAGTGCTACGGATCAAACTCAGGACTTCACACTTGCTAGGCTAATGCTGTATCATTGAGCCATGTCTCCACTATATTTTGAATCAATGAATTCCATCAGCATATTTTAAACTGATGAACACAGTGAGGGTTTGCTACTGTATGATTCAAAGATGGTACTCCTTCCTCCCTTCTTGCCTGAATCCAACAGGCACACATAACTTCACAGAATAAAAAAAAACTGCTTTCTCTGGCTTTAAGATCTGTGCTTTTTCACATGCATCTAATAATCGATAGCATCCAAGTGCTGCAAAATAGAATTAGTCCAATAAATGATGGCTTTTTATAATTAATAAATGATAGTAACTGTTCATTCCATCCTAATAAGAAAACACGAAAACTTCAACTACTTACATCAATTAAATCAGAAAGGTCATGAATATAATACTTGAACACTGAGGCGTTGGTTGCTTCAAGTGTTAGGAGATATTCATTCCGTGCTTTAATCGATTTGAGCTTATTTTCTGAATATTTGGCTTGTCTCTGGAAATAAAGAAGATGTTTACATAATGAGAGTCAAACCATTTTAAATAAGACAAAGAAATATACATGAGTTCTTACTAATCTAAGCAATTTATTCCATATATACAAATGACCCTTGAAGTCCTTTGTGAAAAATACACTTCGAATTGGACTTAAATAACAAAACTGAAATTACCCTGCTATGAGAATAACAACAACGTATTTGGGCTCCAGGCCCATATGCAATGAAATCTCTTTGTTAATAGTCCAGTTCTCCACATTTATACTGAATACTTGGCATTCACCATGAAATGACGTTCGGCTATTCTTACATGGTTTCTCTGTGTCTTAAGTATTTTGCGGCCCCATGCGAGGAAATGCCATGTCTTTTAATAATCCGCAGCGTGTGTGTTCTGGCTGGTGCACTAGCGCTGTTAGGATTCTGCCTTCTCTTCCCAAGGGGACAGTATGATCCTGCAGTGTTTTCTCACTTACCTTTTCCTTCATTTTTTCGATTTTCTTTACGGAGCTGCGCCGCTGATGTCTCTCTTCTAGTCTAATATGGAAGACTGGATCACCAGATCTTCCAATTTGTTTTTCCTCTTGTTTCTCGGCCTCTTTCAGCTTGCTCTCTGCACTGATGCTCTCTGCATGATACATGTGGTACGTTTTCATCACCTGCGAGAAAGTGACCCATACTGTTAAAAGATGGCTGCCTGCAACTCTCAGATTATTATAGGACGTGTATGTTAAACATATCAACTTCCAAAAGGAAGGAGAAAACATGGTTAGAAAAACTGATGAATTATGGTCTTCTGCAACTGCATAAGCCAAACCAATATGCAAATTCTCCCGGCAGGAAGAGGCACTTTGGGGGGGGCAAGCTTTGATGAAAAAATGATTTACAGAGAGTTTCATCTACTTTTCAACACACTTCAAAGGTGCTCTAAAGCTTAAAAGCATTCTTCTGAAATCTCTTCTGCATTATGAATTCACAGAACGAGACATTTATCTGTGGATAAATTTGTACCCAATCAGAACTCCAAGTTAGTATACAACCTTTATGAAAGGAAATTTACTGAACAAAATCTACTTGTCAATGTGCCAGACATAAATATTAAGATTTCTATATAAGTTTAGTATTAAAACTTTGCTTCTCTGATTACAAAGTCATACTTTATGTTTAGTGTAGGAAATAAATGATACAAAAAGGGAGATTAAAAAATAAAAATTGAGCAAAAATAACACTTAAGATGTAGTATACATTCCCAATATTTTTATATAAAAACACATGGGTGCACGTGCACACACACACACACACACACCACACATATCCTCACTTTAAAATACCAAATATTGTTTCTCTATAAAAAATTTGGGATCATTCAATATGTATGACTTTGATTTACAATGTATCTATGTCATGAATGTTATGAACCTTATTATAATGAATCTCCTTTTATGAAAATTTTGTGTATATTACCATCACAAAAATATTCATGAATAAAATTGCATTATGTTTTCTAGGGCAAATTCCCCAAAGCAAATTATAGGTTTAGAAAATATGTACTTTTTATGGCTTAGCTCTATACTTTAATTAAAAAACAAAGCAAAACAAACAGATTAATAATAAAGCTGATTTCTTAAAGTTCTCTAGGTAACTAGCATAGATGTTTAAAAATATCTATATAATAAAAGTATTCTAGATAGTAAAGGTATTCATTAGGTTTATAAGAATAACTATATAATCTTTATATTCTTTTAAAAAGATTTGTTTATTGTGTGTGTGTCTCTCTGTATGTGTCTGTGTGTATCAGAGGGTACTGTGTGTGCCTGTGGAGGCCCAGGGGTGACTTTGGAAATCACCCTGGATTATTCTCTCTTCTTTGCTTTATTCTGGAGTCTCCCAGGCTCCACCTTCTAGGATCAGAAGTACGAACCGCTGCCATTTTTATGTGGGATCTGGGACCTGAACTCAGGACCTTTTGCTGGTGAAGCAAAGGCTTAATTCCTGAGCCATTGCTCAGCCCAGTCACTGTATTCTTACAGACAGAAGAACAGAGGTCGGTTTTTAAGAGATTTTTTTTATCTAAACAGTACAGTTTTCCCATATACTTTCAATGCGCTACTATATGCAGATTCAGACACTAGGGCAAATTCTGAAGCCCGTGTACTCCACGTGCAAGCACTCTACTCCACAAGGGAAACACCACACAAAGGCTGGTACTCTAGTCCAACTATAATCAGTACTTTTGCCTCCACAGAAGACGTTTATTTGCGAACAACTGAATGTTTTCAAGATTCCCTTTTATAACAGGTACGGTTGTTAAGAAGCTGACATTAACGTAATGTTTTAATAACGAACTTTCTTTTTCCTATTTCAAAAACATGTGTTTTGTTTTTAAATAGATTGAAACCTGGAAGCATTGCTGGAATGATTGTGTTTATTAAGTTGAACCACCAAAGGCTGCTATTTCTGTAGGTGAGAAGATTAAGGTAGAAAACTAGCATTCTCTTGTGGTCCAACAACTTCTTAAGTTAACTACTTAGAAGAGCAAAACATGGGATCAGTGGAGCTTTGTGCTCACAAGAGTCTGAAGGCATCTTTCCTTAGGTACAACAAGGTTGAATCACTAGGTAGTGGTAGCTTTTGCTGAGCTGCGTGCCATTGGAAAGCTGTCTGTTTTCAGTAATTACTGGACCCGGGGGTGGGGGGGGAGTTTTGCTGGCTACTCCAGCGTGAAAGAAAATAAAATAGTATTAGGCAGTAGCTGGCCAGCTGGGGACTGAGTCGGGAGTCACCCTGCAGCTGGGCAAACAGCGAAGTCAATGAATCTCTTACACACCTTGCATTTCTAGGCTTGGCTTTGTTTATATTCCCTGCCCAAGCAAACTTGCATACCAGCTAGGCTCTGGCACCAGTTATCTCTTAAATCACACACACACACACACACACACACACACACACCGCTTAGCTCTTGGTATTTTTCTTGTTAACAGGAAGAAATGGCAACATATGATTCCCATCACACGTGATTCCCATCACAGCTGGATGAAAAGGCATCCCAGACAGCCCTGGGCATCTGATGAATTTCTTTTCACGACATCTCTAAGAAAGACTTGTGACTCCCGTGCTATTTGGACAATGAGTGCTAGGATAAGCAAGCCGTTTGTACAACCTAAGCTGAGTGTAAGAAAAGGCAGCTGAAGCCTATTGCCAAGCATAGTTTTTTTTTTTTTTTTTTTTTTTTTTTTTTTTTTTAGCTAGTCCTGGCTAAAAGGAGCAAATCCAGTCTGCCCAATACTGGCATAGAAAGGACCTATGAAGCATCTCATCACAATAGAGTGCAGCTGAGGATTCTCTCTGCTTAGCTCAAGGTTAATTTCCAAAGAACAAATTTCTTTGTTCAGCTTTCCGATCTGACTCAGGATTTCCACAATTCTCTTACATGTTAACAGTTAGGATGAATGGGTTTAAAAGTTGGGGGTGGATGTGGGTGAGGGGAGCTAAAAGCTCTTTGAGAATTCTAATTGCAGGCCATGAATGCAAGTACAAACTGCGGGGATTTAAAATGTAAGCTGACAGAAGTCAAATGAGTTTGTATTTAAAATAAAAAAACAGACAGCTCTTCCCTTTTTATTCAGAGAAGAAAAAAGCTCTTATTTTTTAAAGGTGCAGTTTGAATATGAACTGCAAAGAAAATAGCAGCTTCTCCTTCCACTAGGGCAAAGGCATCTCTTTACATGCCAAAGGGCCCGACAGGCATATATATCCTTTTCAACATAGCCCAGGAGCATAGTTTCCTCTTTGAGCCCTTTTCTAGGATACTTCAGGCATAATTTCCCATTCAATGTCCTCAGGTAATCTTTTCTCAACTGTAGGAAAAATATAGTTGAGTAAAAAGTGGATGTCTTTGTGAGACTGGGGAGTTCTGCATATAACATCTACATAGACACTGCTGATAGAGATCCTACTGAAAGGTCTAAGACATGATTGGACACTACTTTTGTATTTCAGCTCAAAATCTTTGAGATACTTATATTAAACTTCAGTGCTTAATGGAAGAAATCATAATTGCGAAAACTACATTTGCATTGGGTAGGCACTGGATTGAAGTGATAGTTTCTTCTTTTTGACTTCTGATTCAGAAATTAGAAGATAAGAATTGTAGAAATGAATCATCAATTATCACTAAGGTGAAGGTGATTTGACACCTTTGCCCACTACACAAGGTAACTGTGATATCGTATCTATAATGGTCAAATTTTACTGAATACACATTTTGTATTTATCTATATCCATATATACCAGCAATTCAGAAAGGCACACGTATGTACACGTATATTCAGCTTAGTAAGCACTATAACATACTTACTCTGTAGGACACTGCTTTATATACCTTACGAATATCTATTCCATCTAGTCACTCTTAGGACATAAGCATTTATTTCCCTCCTGTTAATATTTTTTTAAATTTAATTTAATTTTATTATTTTTAAATATTTAAAATTCTTAGTTATACATGTTCCTTGCCTCCCTTGTTCTCCCTTCTCTTCCTCCCTTCCCTCCTGCTCTCTTTCCTTTCCACCCTCCTTCCCTTCCCTACGTGGGTCCAGTCTATTCCCTCCTATTCTCCTATCCTTTTGTTCTATGGGACCTGGGATTCCCTCTGTATCATCTGTTCTCATGGGGGTTCAGGCCTCTGCAGCCGACCAAGAGGCTTTTCCTTGGGCAGCCCACTGACATTAGTACTCCGCAACCTCTGTCTGATCCTTTGCCCCTAAGGAGCCTCCTGCTTGAAACTGTTTCTCATGAGATCCGCGCCTGTTCATGGGGGCGTGTTGACATGTCCACCATTGTGCAGTCTGGTAAGTTCACACAGTCCCATTGCCGTGAGTTCCTGGCTGCAGTTGCCCTATCTTGAGTGGAGTGACCTGTCCAGCAACGGAGCTCTCCATCTTTAGGCTCTTACAGTCTTCCTGCCCCTCTTCCGCAAAGCTTCCTGAGTCTCCGGATGGGGAAAGATTTGGCTGACCTGCTAATACTTTGATCATCTCCAAGGTGAGCTCAACTGTCAATACTTACAAACGATGTTTAGATTCTCTACCATATGCTACAGGAATCTGTGTCACCCAGGATCATGAAATGTCCTGCAGGATCTTTGCGGGCATCTGAAGGATCATCATACATCTGCGATATGCCTGGCACTGCTTTTTTCCATCATTAAACACCTGAGATTGACTAATGACAAGACACATACTTTACAATCATTTGGAGAATACAGTGACTGTTGGAATGCTGCTTTGACAGGGGAAGAGAGTAAAATCAAATATTTTCTAACATTGTCGCTGCTTCACTAAAATCTATCGACACTCAAAGAAAGCCTTCTAAGAAAGACGTTCTTTGTTATTTTTCTGTAACAATCTAAGGTGAAGGCCTGCTCTCTACAATCAGTACATGTGGCTCTACTGACTGAACTTCTGTGAATATCAGTCTTGCACAGGAAAGAACCACAGACCTGGAGGTCATCCATATTGTTTCTCAGGAGCAGTCAGGTTCAAGGTGAAGGAAGGGCCAGGGGGCACCTTCAGCGGCTCCAGAAGCTGCACTGTGAGAATCGTGGTTCCCCTAGCAACCTCACTTCCTCCTGACTTGCAGTCTCCGCTGAACCCTAAGGCACTGCCAGGGCTTATTACAAATAAGGCCAATAACAAGGCATTTTTAAAATTTTTTTTATTCAATTGTGTGCGTGTATGTGTGTGTGTGCGTGTACGTATGTGTGTGCGCGTATGCGTGTGTAGAACCACGGATGAATTAGGGAACCACCATGGACCACCTCCTCCTTATAACAAGGCATTTTTAAAAATTAAATTTCAAATATTTTTCTTTCATGTATGTGTGTATGGGGTGTGTACATGCATACATATGTGTGTGTGTATGTGTGTGTGTGTGTTTGCATACACATATGTGCACTAGAGTTGTGTGCCTGTGGAGGTCCACGGGTGATATTGGGTATCATCTTTGACTGTTTTACTTTATTGCAGTGAACCTTGGTCTCTAATTTAACCCAGTGCACACCATCACACTATCTCTAATGGAGGGGGTCCACCACACCTGCCTGACTTGGGATCTGGAGATCAGAATTCAGGTTCTTTTGCTTTGGAGGCAAAGGCTTTAACCACTGAGCCATCTTCCCAGTCCCCAGGACTTCCTTAGACACAAGTACATAGGCTATTACGTTCCTCCACCTTTGTGCCTGCTATGTTTAGCCTTCTCGATCTGTGGCAAACAGTGTCACCTCTGCTGAGTTGCCCCGCCCTGTCCAGGCGCATTTCTTAACTTCTCTGAGCCCTGTTTATCTATGTTTAAATGAGGATGAAATGACAAAACCACATGGCGCAGAGAACGGCAGTCCTCCTTCCTGTGGTTTCTTAAGCAAGGCATGGTGGAGCTGACAGTACAGGCTTTGGGCCACTCGACCTGGTTTCACATCTAGGCCTAAAGCAGAGCTCCAGGTCACTGTCTCTCAAAAGCAGCTGAGCAATTAGTGGAACAAGAAAAAGAGAAGGCCAGCAAGATGACCCTGAGAGTGACCTTAACTCCATATCTGAAATCCACATGGTGGAAGGAGAAAACGAATTCTGGACTCCTGGAAGTTGTCCTCTGCCCCCCACACGCGTACATATGTGCACCCACACTCACCTATACACAACAAATATGATTTAAAAACCCAAACCACAAAGACCAGTGGACACTTTTCTTCTTTTATGTGGATTTCAGGCAAGCCAAAATATCTTCTAGACTAGTACGCATGCTAGCTCTTTTCAACATATGGTGACAGTTATTGTACAATGAGGTGGCCATGTGGCCATGTCTTGGGAGAGGTGAGTCAGTATACGCTGGTTTGCATTCATCTACCCAGAAGCTATTGAGCCACCGCATACCAGGCCTGTGCTGGGCTTGAGGCCAGAGATGACCCAATGGGGCAGGCACGAGCAAGCCTGCTCTCACAGGAAAGCAAATAGGGGCCTGTTATATGTGGAGGTGGGTGTGGGCTGCGGTGGCTAGGAAGGTGGCTGAATGGGCATTCTATGAAGGAGGATTCCTAGAGTTCTTATGGAGAATACATCTTATTTCAATAAAGAATGTGAAGTTAGAACAAGCCAACCCGACATTAATGCCATTCAGCCAGTATCTACAACAGAGTTCTTATGCCCCATTCCTGCCACCCACTCCCAGATGATATTTCTTACTTTCATTTGTAGCATCAGGATTAGAAAAATTGCTGTCCCTAAGGTCACAAGTGGTTAGCAGTCGTGGCAATGAGCTTCATAAACCCACTCCCTCTCCCTGGTATGTATGCCTCTTCCTAGGTCAAAGAAGGCAGTTTATAAAAGTTGGCTACTATTATATTTTCAAAGTAACATTTTTTTTGAATGCATGTGTTTGTGTGGGGGGGCATTTTTTGCATATGGATGGATGTATACATGTGTGGGTATGAATACAAGAGGACACGTGAGTGTGTGAGCCTGGGGAGGCCCAAGGGTAACATCAGGAATCATCCTGGATTGCTTTTCTATCTTTATTGCTTTGCTCTGGGCTCCAGACTCTGCCTTCCAGGACTGGAATTGCAGACCTCTGCCACTTCTGCCCAGCATTTTTACGTGGATCTGGGGACCTGAACTCAGGTCTTTTAGCTTGTGAAGCAAAGGCTTTAATCTCTGAGCTATTTCCACAGCTCTCAAAGTAGCATTTATAAGAGAAGTCATTTGTGTAGGAGCTCAGACTTCTAAGACAGACTAAGTTCAAATCCTGCCTTGGCAATTACATGCTATGTGATCTTGGGCAAATGATAGTTGAGGCTCTGAAAAATGATGCACCAAATGGAACCACTTTGGTATTTGAAATAGAGGAGTTGGGATACAGCAATTATAGGCATGGGATCCATATGAAGACTGGATCTGCCAGAAGAGAACACTCTTGCTTTCTGTTTTTTTGTTATTTCATTCATGGAGGAAGATAAAACTCATATCCCAGGGCCTAGGTGAACTTTGGACCAGGGTAGCAACTGTTCCTTAGATCCATTCATCTCTTGAGAATTTATTTCTGTAAAATCACTTACATACCCTGGTCCCTCAGGATGTTATCAGTCTCAATGATATGACCTAGTTTGAGGTTTCATATTTAGTGTGACTCCTGTGTACTTGTATGCTAATAAATGTGTATGCTTTGCTTTTTCTCCATTTGTTTATTACCTGTTCAAACCACTGGGGATAGTAGAGAGAAAAACAGGATTTTTTCCTTCTGTATAGTTCACCTTTTCTTTGACTCAATTTCTTCATTGCTAAATCAAAATTGCAAGAGGGCTCACCATACAGGACTGTGGGAGGCTCACACATGTGGACACAAAGAGTTCGGAAGGAGAGGCTACGGAGTAACTGCTCAGTCAAGTCAGCTACTGTGATTTGAAAAAAATGCTGGAAGATCATGCATTTCAATACTGGACAATGATTTCTCTGCAACTGGAAAAATTATCAGGCCTAAAGAGGTAAGGGGAGTGAATTCAGTAACATTTTCACATAGGCATATGTTACTCTTCGAAATGGGCAAGTGGACCAAGCTGAACTAACACAACAACCAACAACCAACACTGCTTGCATAACTAGCTTATCAAAAGTACAGTGTGACTGTTGAAATGCACTTAGCATGACAGTCTGAATTTATCATTAAATTATGTTCATAATCCAAACATATGATTTGAACAAAAGGCATTGTCTAGGATTCAGGTTCCTGCTGGCCAGGCTGCCAAATGACTAAAAAATGACAGGTCAATAGAGAAGCAGAGAGTAAACACATCAAGGGGAAAGAGGGAGAACATACATTCAAAGGGAGGAAATGGGCTAGTGAAGAAAATCAAGAAAAGAATTACCTTGGGCTTGGTGTGGTGTTGTGGGTTTGTAACGGGAGGAGTTCAAGGTTATGAAATGGATCTGGGTTTGGTACTGGCTGCGTGGACAAACTATCTTTGTAACCTGAGCCTTTGGGACCTTTGGCGGGGCCTCATCTAGAGATGGGGCAGCGAAGGACATAGCTTAGATCAGGCTACCTTAAATACAGTTAGACCACTTGTATTAGCCTATTCTTTGGCAAAAATCATCTCATGTAAAGCCTATTGTATAATCAAGAGAATCTGGTGTTTTCCCTACAGATTGTGTGCTTGAGTAGAGTATGGCTCTACTCAAACCCTGTCCGGTTTCACAAGAGAGTCGACACTGCTTATGGCTAGCCAAGGCCAATACCCACAAGCAAAGTGTGGTTTCTACGAAGGCCTCTTGCTTCTGCACCATTCGAAAGTGAAGAATTTAAGTGAAACCATAGTAAGGTGGGGACTGCCTGAGAAAGAAAACAGCATCCATGCTTGTATTAGTTTCTAGCTTGAGGCTGGTTGCTTCCTTCCCAACCCTTAGGAACCAGTGTTTCTGGAAAGAGCTTCTCTCATCTTAGATACCCCAGGATGTGAGTACTACTGGGATGTGACCTGGACAAGATTTTGCTGAATTCTACTGGATCACAGTTTCTTCCCTGTGCATAAGATGCGATTGGTTCCCATAATATCAGGCCTGTCCAACTCAAATTCTATTTCTTAAATCTAAGATTTTGAATAATCATCCAAGTTGTGATAACTATTATACCTGGGAGCATACACAGTATACTTGCTGGTAGCTGCTGCAGTCAGCTTGCATGGTTGCAGATAAATGACCATCAAATGGCTTAAGGGAACAAGGGGTTCCCTTATTTTCTCTTACAATTACTGGTTACAGGTCTTAGTCCAACTTGATGGGAGAGCAGGCACCAACACTAGGGCCAAGGGAACTGGCCACACTGTCACCACATAATGGCTGAGAGAGGGACGGTCCTTACTTGTCAGACCAACATGTCTGGCCAAGTATAGAGAAGGATGCCAACTCTCTCAACTAGCTCTCTCTCTCTCTCTCTCTCTCTCTCTCTCTCTCTCTCTGTATTTTATTCCAGGGCCTAATCCCACCCACCATAGGCTTGGCCTTTCCCATCAGCTAGACAATTTCCTGCAGATTTGTTCTGGACCAACTCAACTACTAATTCTCTACAAATATACCCAGAGCTCAACCCCTCAACTGTCAAGGTGACACCTGTGCCTAACTATGACAGTAGCTAAAGATTTTCTTTCTTTTCCATATCAGTTAATGGTAGATAAATATTAACCAAAAAGAAAAAGCAGTGCAACAACAAATTACATTAACTATCTTTTTCTGTTTCTTTTGACTTGAGACAAAGAGAGTTATATCATGCCAGAGATATGGAGAATCTTCTAGAATTCTCTGTTGGCTCTGAGGTCATAATTCACCTACTTAGCCTCACAGATGATATCCAGAAATGAACAGTGTTCCTTAGTCTGTCTCGTGAGATGCTATATTGATGCATCTTACTCAGGGATATCTATCACTCCAGTGACTTACATTAGCTCCCCGACTGATTACTGATCCATCATCCAGGGCTCATTAGGGAGAAAACCCAGAACTCCTGGCAAAGTAGGATTGACATAAAGGGATGCTGCATGCTTCTATTTTTAACTGTTACATTTGAGTTAAAGCAGGGCATTAGTCACGTTCAAAATGCTAAGCCAAACAACAACTTTAAAATGTTACCATCAGTTACAATTCATTTCTTAAGACTTTGCAACTTTAATAAAGCTACTTAATGAAAAATGGCTCATTTAGCCTTAAAAGGATAAATTATTTTATGCCTCATTGAAATAAAAATACTTCTATTTGTAATCAGAGCAAACTGCAATCACGAATCTTGATCTGAGCTTGCTCTATTTGTAACGGTTATTAGAGGAAGTTTTTCACTTAAGGTTCTGAGTCATGGGCCGGGGTTATTGATTATCTCTAAGGAATTCTAAGTCCTGATGCACATGTTTGTGTGCACAGAAAGAATTTCTCAAATCTCCTATTCTCTATCACAGATAGACCTTGTCTTGCTGGACTTCAATAATCTTATATTGTTTCATTAATATATGTAATTGTTTTACGTTTGTGTTTTCGTTGCTCTAATAAATACATGACTTAAGCTACTCAGGGGAACAAGGGATTTTTATCCCCTCATGCTCACGATTCTAGGTTACAGTTCACTGTAGCAGGAGAAGTCATATGAACACCAGGATCCCACCATATCCACAGTGAACCGTAACCTAGACTCATGAGCATGAGAATGACAAGGACCAAGGCTACATACTTGCTTTCTAGATTGTTGGCTTGTCAAATACTAGCTCTCTCTCTTTTTCTCTCTCCCCCCTCAGGAAATGGTTCTATCCACTAAGGACTGAGTCTTCCCTCAACAATTTGGGCAGAGCTAGAGATTTTAAGAAAGTTCAGGGCTGGCTTTAAGGGTTTGTCTTTACCTTAAAAGCAAAAAAGCATGAATTTGGATTCCCAGTCCCATGCAAAAATGTTGGGTGGAAATGGCGGTGGCCTGATTTCCAGTTCTGAAACGCAGAGTCTGGAAAACCCCACAGCAAAGCAATAAGGAGGTAGAGCAATCCAGGATGACTGCCAAAGTTTCTTGGACCTCCATAGACACACGTGGTATCCACTTCTACACCTATACTTACAAACACACATATACACATCGCAAAAAAAAGGCCTTGCTTAGTATTTATCCTATCTCACTGGTTAGCTAACATTCTCAAATTCTCAGAGTGCAAAGGACCTCCCTTCACCAGCTGTGTGGTTTCTCACATCTGCATGGGAAACCCTCATGCGCGCTTGACTTCATGTATTCCTTCTCTATGGAATGCATTCCCACAAGTGCTTAATCACAACATGAAGGTGACCTTTCTTAGGAAACTTTTGAAGCAAGGATTCTACCTGGCCTAATCTTCAACATAGCCCATGGGAATGTATCACCTGCCCGGCTAGGCAATGGCAGGGATGATAATCACTCATCCATCGCTTCCAGGGCTTTCATAGAGTTGTCCAGAGAGCTGCTCCCAGCCAGAGGTGTATGTGACCAGGATGAAACAGAGACAATCCTGGAGCAATTTTCGGGCAGAGGCTATGATACTTTTAGTACTTTCCATTTAACAGCCTCAGAGACTGGACTCACATTCTAAGATTTGTAATGAATGTCAAATAACTGCACTTTGTAAGTCCCATGTGGTAGCCAACCAAAACCCCCTTTCCACATGTTTACTGGGAAGCTACTGTCTTTTGAAAAGACACAGTATCCTGGGCGGAAGAGATGGCTCAGGGGTTAAGCCTTTGCCTCACAAGCAGAAGGACCTGAATTCAGAGCCCAGATCCCATGTTTTAAAAAAAAAAAAAAAGTGAAAATGGCGATGGCCTATACTTCTGGCTCTGGAAGGCAGAGTCTAGAAATCTCAGAGTACTACAAAAAAGGGAGGTAGAAGCAATCTAGGATGAGTCCCAAAGTCATCCTTGCCTTGGGTCTCCACAGGTACACACACACACACACTAAAAATGAATAAAAAGTACTACATCTTGTTTCTGAGCAGTCTCAATCATCAGCTAAGGCATCAGGTTGCTAGGTTCAAAGCTTAGGTTTGCCTTTTACATACTCCTTAGTTTTCATACTTCAAAATCTGTGATAAGAAGAGCAGATGAAAGTTGCTTAGAGATAAAAATGAATACAGCTTTGGCTTTTAATGACAGCAGACCCAGTGAAAGTTTGATGAATTATTATTATACTATTTGTCCTTCTACCATATCTGGCTATGATCTGACAGTCTGCATTCCCCTAATTTCATATTTTAGAATCCTAACTCCCAATGTGATCGATTAGGGGGACACAAGGGAAGAGATTAAGTCACGGGGGCACAGCCCATAACTCACTTGTCTACAAGTGAGGCCTGAGATGGATCCCTAACTATTTCTGCTACATGAGGACTCAAAAGGAAGGCATTATAAATCACGAAATAAGCTCTGGACATCGAGCCTGTGAAACTCAAGACTCCTTGGTCTCCAAAGCTGGAATCGAGAAAGGCCCGATGTGTACAGTCCACCTGTCTGTGATTGTTACAGCAACCCCAACAGACTCCAGCCACTCCCTTGTAGATTCACAATAGCGCCAGATCAAGCAGTGTTCTTTGTTTATTCTCTGGCACCTGAGAGGTCAGGAGCAAAGGGACAGTTTTTGTTTCATGGATCAAAGAAACTGAGCTCCAGAGAGACTTAATTCTTGCCCAACTAGTCAATAGAGTAAGTCAGTGAGAGACAAGGTCATCCAGAAAGTTCTTGCAGCAAAAAGAGGCTTTCATAGGAAGCTCTCAGGGGCACTGAAATACAAGTTTAATCTATGGTCTGTAGACAGAATACATATTAACCAGGGCCACCGGAACACAGAGGCAGCAGAAGCTAAGCAACAGCCTCTGGTGGCAAAGGAAACATTCCGAGCTGCTGGCAGTCTGGGAGGAAAAGCGCATGCATAATGAAAGGCCACCCAATACACTCGCAAGTCAAGGCGGCCGGCTGCTTTCAACAGTTCTTTTCAAGGAAATGTTTCTCGCATCTTGAATGCTTCATGTGTGTACGGGGGCTCAAAGTTACGAGGTTTAGTAGACCACCTATGTAAACAGAACACCAGACACCTGAAATCGAAGTTGCAGAACTTTCCTCCAAAGCACAGCGGCTTCTACTACACTGGAAACAGAGCCGAGGTCCTTTTTCATTTCAACAAATAATATTCTGGAATTTGACACCTATCCTCTGAGCCTCAAACTGAATACTCCTCACTCCATTAGAAAGAAGAAAAAGTAGAAGAAAGAAAAAGCCCATGTGTTTTGAGTTTCCAGTTTGCTTTCAATTGATATCTAGCCATTTCTTTGCTGCCTGTAGTTTTTTTAATTGTGTGTATGTGTGACATGTTCATGGTGTACATGCATGTGGAGGTCAGAGGTCGATGCTGGGTCTTTTTCAATCTCTCTCCACTTATTTTATTTTTTGAGATAGAGCTACCTTTACTAAACCTGGAGTGCACTGATTTGGCCAGATTGGCTGGCCTGTGGGCTCCTGGGATCCTCCTGGCTCTGCCTTCCAGAGCTGGGATTAGAAGTGTACCCACTTGTACCTGGCTTTTCATTCAGTTCCTCCTGCTGTGTGGTAAGCACTTTTCTGAATGAACCATTTAGTAACGAGCCTCTGACTATATTCCACTCCTCCTTTTCATTTTAGTAATCATTTTGAAATCATTGACTCCTGCTTTTTTCCTAGATGTGGCTCCAGAGGAAAACTCTGTAAACGGACTTTTGCTTTTTCCAACCCTGTGACTTGGCCCTGTTGCTCTGTCTGCAGGATGTCTGTATCTCTCTTTCATGTCTCCTGGTAATACAAGTCTTGCCATTCTCTGAAGTTCATTTTCAAACCCTCTCTGATATGAGTTTCCTCAGTGCACACCTTTCTCTTTGGATCTCCAAAGTTCTCTGCTTATATGTTGGTATATAATGGTTAACCCTTAAGCCCCCTCAAGGGACTGGTTCCATACTCCTCATAGGTACCACAACCAATGGATGTTCAGGTCTTTTATATTAAATGGCATAGGTTTTGCATAGGACCTGTGCACATCTCCCTTGTATACTTTAAATCATCTTTAGAGTTTAACGCCAAATGCAATGTAAATGCTGGGTGAATAGATGAATGCTGGATTGTTTAAGGAACAGTCACAGGCACACAGGTCTGTATGTGCTCAATGGGAATGCTATGTTGGGGAATTTTTGATTTATGATTGGCTGAAGTGACAGTGATACTTCCCAGTGTAATCTCTCGTGGAATGGTAGTACAATACATGTGCTAAAAGCAGAGTCTGGTCTGAGACTTCCTAACACATGGTCTTGGAAAAGGTTCTTCTACATCTGTATCTCAACTGCCTGTTACAAGAATTTAAAAGAGCTAATGATGCAAAGCCCTTAGGAAAGAACCAGGAGGGAGGCAGTCTGTTATTCCAATCTCACCTTGGCTTTTGACCCTACTACTCTAAAAGCCTCTGAGCTGGTTAGGTCTCACCTGAGCAGCCAGAACGTAGATCTGCACCTCACATGGACCTCCTAGCTCATCTGAATTCAAGTGGAGCTTGGGTTTCATTTCCAATCTGGCCTTGAGTTAATTCTGTAACTTAATATCTTTGGGTTTTGTAATAACCCTCCAAAAGCGAGAGGGTTAATTTGATCCATTTCAAAAGGTCAATTTTGTACTAAAATTCTAACAGCTTATGACAGCATTAAATTCAGATCACTGTGTGAGTTAGAACATCATGTGTTCAACTAGGTAAAAAGAGATCTCTTGTTTGATTCCCCTTGCATGATTTTTTAATATTTCTACTGAACAACAATTCTGGTCCATTTTGAGATAACAAATTGAAGAAAAATGCCTATAATTCATTCTAAGTTCTGGCAATTTCTATACATATTTAGCAATACATTTATACCATATACCATATACTACTAAATACCTATATAGCTTTGTTGAATAATGGCAAACAAAGCTAAAGGCTTAGCTATCCAATAAAAGATAAGGAAGATGTCATTAAAGCATGCTAATTACTTAGCGGTCATAACACTATATTGCAGAATGTAATAATTTGGATAAAATATGCTCATTATGAAGTATTATTTATTATTTTCTTAAATTTTAGTAACTATGCACTTTATTTTTTCATTTATAAGCCAAATAGTTTTATAGGTAGGCAGAAGTCCATATTCCTCACTTAAAAAGAGACTTATTTGTGGTTCCTAAGTACTGCTGTGCCAGTTAGATAAGGTTTCAAACTGATGATTGAGGGCTGAAGCTTTGGGCATATCTGTGAAG
Organism: Typhlomys cinereus; assembly: GCA_023101885.1. Lineage (NCBI taxonomy): Eukaryota > Metazoa > Chordata > Mammalia > Rodentia > Platacanthomyidae > Typhlomys > Typhlomys cinereus. The sequence continues at coordinate 920,475 of JALPQD010000103.1, forward strand.
AAGTGGTAGGTAGTTAGGCAAACTCTAAGCAAGTCTGTGGGAGATTATTTAATTGATGTGGGAAGAACCAGACCATAGTGGCAGCCATAGGCAGATGAATAAAATGGAGAAAAATGGTTCAGTATTTTGCACACACTGGCATACTTTAGCATACAGGCATTCCAGCAAGACAGAAAGTCTCTTTCTGTGGTATGGTGAAGATATTGGCTCCTGGTGTTGGTATGAATTTTTCTGCTGGATGGTGAACTGTAACCAGAATCAGAAAGAAAAACAAAAACAAAAAATCCCTCATTCTCTTGAGTTGTTTGGTCCTGTATTTGCTCAGCAATGGGAAAATGAAACTAATACAATAACTAATTCTTAAATCTCATTAAGAAAATTCTGGCAGGAGCTAAGGAGCCTTGGCATCATTAACTAGCCATAATAACCTAAAGTGAACTAAAAAAGACAGCCACATCTGAAGTTCTTGTCACAGAGCTGTCACCACGGACCCTTGACAGGGTAATTTTATGTATCCTAATCACTGGGGTAGGAAAATAGAGCAGGTTGACCTTGCTGATCTGTCACCAAAGTCAGTGTCCATCCGGAACCAAGGTTAGAACAACAGCTGTTGTTGATGGGGAGGGATCTGCACACCCCTTTCCTTTCATCCAAGTAGTTGGCGGTCAAAACCAGAGGCAGATATACAGAAACAGTTCCTGGCCCGTGATCTCCAAATAGACTGCTTTCAAAAGAAACTTCTCTGGGTGACTTCAGGGAGAATTTGCCTTTACAATGAGGTTATAACTTTTCAATATCATTCCTCCTCATTTCCCACTGTTTGGGATTTTGCTTGGAGACTTAGGCCTTTCTGTAGTCCATCTCAAAGGAATGGATTTTCATTTTCACTACAGAAATAGATACGTTTCAAATACTCCAAATGCCCTTGAGATAAAATAAATTCTGAACTTAAAAAAAATGCACTTTGAGCTCACTGAGAACAATCTGATCGCGGGCAAGTGTCCTGGGCTCTTTCAGAGTGACTTTCAACCCTGCTACAGCAGGCTTCACGCTGTCTGTAAAGGACAGCGTTGCCTCTGCTTTGCAAGTTGCCAAGGCGAATGGATATTCTCCAGTCCTGAAAGTCTGGGGTCTCAAGAAAGGCTCAAAATAATGACAGCGTCATCCCTCTCTTCCCTGTACAAAAATAATGAACTCTTTGTATTTTATCATCTTCCAGAGTGACATGTTTCAAAGGTAAGGGATGCGCAGGGTGGAGTCTATGCTCACTAGTAACTGGACATCTCAAATAACTCCTTGTAGAAGTTGCTGGGAGTCTCTTGGATGGCACCAGGGTACTTCTATGTGCTTTGATGTTGGCTGGACAAATGGGCACTAGGCTCAGGGAGAAGAAACGAGAGGCAAAGGGAATTAGACAGTGAATTTTAGCAGCAATCATAGCATGAACTCCTACTTTACATGAGGCATTGACATATCAAGCTAAATGAAAAGCTGTTTTTAAGAAGTGCCCAACTGGACGAGTGTAAAGGCATTTACTCTACCAGTTGTATAGCCTGTATAACAGTCTAGGAAGCTCAATCAGGGTTTAACAAGTAGAAACAGTTTATCTCTGAATCCCTCTAGACTTTAACTCCGCCCTACTTCTTCTCATCTCCCCTGGACATCCCCCCTAAATTAGCATCTGTCTAGTGGAGAATGATGGGCTTTGGAGAAAGAACCAGGTTTAAATTTTGGATGAATCATTCTCTGTCTGCGTGATCCTCAGCTAATTATCCAGTCTCGGTTCCCATTTGTAAAACTGAGATCAGGCCAACCTGCATCACGGCGCTGCTGCAGGAAATGAACAGGGCAGTGTGTGGACCTGAACTCAAGGGTGGGCAGATAAGCCTCATTTTCTTCCTCTTGATTGGCTGGAACTTGAGGATAAATTACCTCCAGAGCCTGGCTGTCCATGCATGGCGCTGATGTCCAGAGAACATGATCATCAATTACACACAATTAACCATCAATTCCATGTGTATTCATTGTGATACTGTGTTAACCTCTATTAGAATTAACTTACTAGAGGCAGTGAACGGTTCTGTGAAATGCTGAAAGCCTACAGAAGGTAAAGCAATAGAAGAGAGCAAGTCATTGTAAATAAATTTATAGGATGGAACTTGAAAACTTGCAATATGGAATTTTGAAAAACTGTGAGGTTGGGATCCGTACAAACCCTTTACTGGGTTGACTGAAGGCAGGTTTGGTTTTGAATGTCCCCTCTAACCTTTCTTGTCCCCATTGCCCTGTATTTGCCTTTTACTTTCCTGCTTCCCCAGTACAGTCTTATTACTATTGATTGGTTTTCTCAGGCAAGTTGTCTCCCTCGTTCTTCTGCCCAAATATTCATTTTAGGGAAAGACCATAAATGATAGGTTGAGATATCTTGTCTTAATTACTTATTTTGTTTCTGTGATAAATACATGTTCCAAACAATTTAGAGGGGAGTAAGGGGTTTTTATTCGTGCTCACAGATTTGAGTTTTGTCCGTTAAGGAAGGAGAGCTATATGAGCATCAGGAATTGAGGTAACTTCCTGTATCATGTCTACAGGAAGAGCTCAAAGAGGGGCATACTTTCTAGCTTGCCAGTTTGCCAAAGTCAACTAGTTCTCTATCTTATCCACCTTGTCAGGAAATAGCCCTACCTACTATGTGCCGGGTCTCCTCCAATCAATTAGATAATCTCCTCCTACAGGATTGCTCGGAGATGTACCCTAATTAAATAATTCATCATAGTTTGTCTAAATGCTCAGCTCTCAATTATCAAGTTGATACATAAAACTAACTGACATAATTCTTAATCCCCCCCAAAATCCAAAATGTGAAAATCTAAAACATTTTGGGCACCAACCTGGAGCTCAAAATTTTTGGATTTTGGAACATTTGGATTTAAGAAAATCATCTGGTAAAGTCTACACAAATATTCCAAAATCTGAAAAATGCTGACATCTGAAACATTTCTGGTTCCAAGCATTTTGGATCTGAGATACTCCGTCTGCATATGTGTAAAGACCGTCTGGAATCATGCTTAGTGAGCTTCATCGCTGATCTCTGCATTTACTCTGTGACACAGGCAAGAGCGAGTTACCATCCCTGCTTCAGGGGAGCCACAGAGACGAGACCGGTGAATACACTGTTAACATCTGTCCAGTAGTTACTGTGTGCCAGCACCTGTCCTGAGTGCTGCATCTGTCCTGCATGCTGCATCTGAAGAAACTGAGCTTTACTTTGCCTCTGAGCACTCAGGCCTGCCCTATCAAGTTTTCTGGCTGCCAGTCCAGTCCGTTTGGTTTCACGAAAACATAACACACTCCCTGGTTTCTCCACCCGACTGTCAAACTTGCTGATTCTACCATTTAGCTGTCTTTCAAATGTCCAGCTCAGGAAGTGAAGTTGCAGCCCGGGACTCAGAGATGGAATCTGAGGATCTTGGCTTATCCTTTTCCTTTTTAGCCCAATAAGTTCCATCTGTTAGCTATTTACATTAACATTTCGAAGAAGCACAGGTTGCCACTGAGACACATGTTCCGTTTTTCACTTGCATTTTTGCTAAAGCAACATTAAGGCCATTGACTCTAAAAAAAGAAAAACGATACAAATGAACAGGTGATAAATGGCTTCATTTATGTCAATATGTAGAGCTTTATTCAGAGAATGAGTCCCTGAGACTATAGCAGGAGAGATAAGAGGATGAAGCCACAGGCTCTGTAGTCAAACATGGCCTGAGGTCCCCCTTTACTATCTATTGTGCAAGCTGAGACAAGCCTTTCCCTCTATTCCTTAGGTTCCTTGTCTGTAACAAGGACTTATACAATGAGTATGCAACAGTTAGATACTGTGGACATTGTGGCCAGCAGCTACCCGAGAATAACTTCTCTTTTCTTTCAATGAACAGAATCCCCATCAAAAACAACAACTTAACCTGTTGGCAATAAACTGGCTATCAAAGACTCAATGTCCAGACCTCCTTTCAACCTCATGGTACTACTCCAAGCTGGCCAGTGGGGTGTGTATGAAAGCACATTGTCAGGACTCATGTTCACAGAGTCTCCCTGATAAAACAGAGTCTGCTCTTCCTCCTCTTCTTCATTCTGTTTCCAGAAATACAGAGATAATGCCCAACTTTTCAGGAACTACTCTTAGCTTCCAAAGTTAGATGTTACAACTTGGTTTATCAGTAGAAGCCTGATTCCTGAATAGTTTTATGCAACAACCACACTAGTTCTAGGCTGCCAATCGTTGGATTTGTCTTATGAGTGACAGACTATTCATTTCTATTATGTTCATGCTATTAGTCTGAATATCTCTATTACTCAAGGCCAAACTAATCTTAAGTCCTTTGCTTGTCCTTTGTGGTAGTCTAAAACTAAATGGAGACTGAATTCATTTTAGGTGCTTGCTTTTGGCAAAATTAGACAAATATATAGAAAAGGAGCTGTGCATTTTTAAAAATCTTTTCCCTTTGACAGTTAACTTTCCAACATAACTGGATTGAGAAGCAGGTAAGAGACTAGTAAAGGAAACCTCTGGATATGTCAGGAGGGCATTTCCAGAGGCAATTAACTGAGCAGGACGCCTGATCTGATGTGGTTGACAATCCTTCCACAGGCTGGGGACTTAGAGGATGGAATAAAAGGGGGAGGAGGAGGAACCCTACGGATGCAGGTACCCCTCTCTCTGCTCTCTGACTACCGTACTGCGAGCAGCTCTGCCCCAGTGGACTGTCATGATGCCGATTCAAGCAACATGAACCAAGTCCTGTGAGACCGAAAGTGAGAATAAATCTTTTCTCCTTTTAACTTGCTTCTTTTGGGTATGTGTCACAGCAACAAGAAGTCTAATATCTCAGAAGCCACTGTCATGCCATGATCCCCTCTCTCCTGCTTGAGACCCTAGGGTTTCATGCTCCATGTACCATGTATCCTGGTATCACAACTATCACAGCATCATATTGAGTTCATCACATCAACCTTACAACTTGGTTGATTCCAATAAGTTACAATAAGGCATCTTTTCCTATTGCCTTCTTGAGCATTTGCATGTGAAACAAAGCCTTCTTGTGGAATGTTTGGAATGATTGATAATTGCTGTGGGAGCCATATTCTGGAGTAAGGAAGTCCATGCCTAAGTCTGTCATCTACCGCTAAGGTTGACTGCAATTTAAAATATACCACTGCTGTATGCTTTCCAAATGTTCAACCATCAATTCTCAAGTAGTTTCAAGGGATCAGAGCAAATTGAGGAATGCATATTTGTCTGATTAGACAGTCAAGAATATCCATAATCTGTTATATCTGTTGCTGCAGTAACCATTATTACAGTTGCATAAAATTTTATCCATAATACCACCAGTCAGTGATAATACTAGTCAGTGATTAAACTGAATCATATCCCTTCCAAATACATGGCATCTTTATGCCTTCATCACATAAATGAAATTTGTATAGTACACAGATTTCATATGAACATGTCTGACTTTGTGCATCTGAATATAAGTGCAAGAAGAGACCGAACAGCATTGAAGAACAACCAGAGAGTACGTGTGTGAAGCATGAGTGGGGCAGAGTGTGCCGGGAGAAGGGACAGAGGGAGAGGTGCCCAGTGATCTCTTTTTGTTGAGAATGACCTCTGACTTTCACGGAACATATCTTTTTGGCAGAGTAAATGTTCTTCCCAGGATTTGAAAAATGATGTACAGATGATATAATTAAAACCTCATTGCCTGTCTCCTCTATTCTTCAATTCCCTACTGACTTCTGAAGGGGTCAATGCCTCTGACAGGGTCGCTCAATCTCTGGTAACCTTTTCCAGAACCTGGCTGCTTCAGGCTTTCAGAATGATGCTGCTCAGAGTTTTAAGGACACAGCAATTGACTTGATCCGACTCCCAGAGTCTGCTGAATGTTCAAATTGGGTTGACAGGCTGGCTGTAGGAGGAATTTCACTACATCCTTGCCTGAGACCAGTTTCCATAAAGATGGGTCTATATTTCTAAGAAAAACAATGCCCGAGCCATGAGAATCCCAGAGAACGTATCATGAAGACCTCATCTTAAAACTGTTCAATGAAAGACAACGGAGCATTTTTGTTTGCTGTCCTTTCTCAGAGAAGCAACATTCATCTAACTATTAAGTTGAAAGGCTTTTAGAAATGGTCAAGACCTTGAGTTATTAGAAATTAACAATTCACATTAAACACGGACAGGCAATTGGTCTTTATCATCTAAAACTCAGCTTCCTTAGGTATTTGACATAACATCAGGCTTGTGATATAACATGCAGGTTACATGAAAATTGAAGGTTTCAAGTGGCACAATCAACATAAAGAAATTATCAATTCAACCTATAAAGATATAAATGTGTTCTACAAAGATGCAGATATTTGGACTAGGGAGATGGCTCAGGGGCTAAAACTTTTGCCTCACAAGCAAAAGGAGTAAATTTAGATCCCCAGATCCTACATAAATGTACTGGGTGAAAATGACTGGCAGCTGGCAAATCTGACCCTGGAAGGTGGAGCCTGGGAAACCTCAGAGCAAAGCAATAGAGTAGAAGAGCAATTCACGGTGGTTTCTGATATCACCCTTGGGCTTCCATAGACACGCTCAAATGCCTTCTTGTGCACACACACACACACACACACACACACACACACACACACAAATACATATATCCTACACATAAAATACCATATACATCTAAAAACAATTATCAATTATTGTTTAAATTTTTAAAATCTTTATAATTTTATTAACAGATTTCTTTAATTGGCAAGTATCAATATAATGTTAAAATTTAGTTCATCAAATTATATTTTGTACACATGGCTTTTTAGGAGCAAATAGAATTTGGAAATTAAGAAAATGTTAAACTATTTAATATCTTATGAGGACGTACAATATCTTAAGTAAAATGTAAATCAAATAAAGCAAATTTTGAGTGGAAGGAACACATAGATATTACCATGCAAAAAAGGAATTTTAATTAATGTAGTGTCACTAACCAAGTAAGTGATTAGTCTAAAACGGGAGGATAGAGAAGAGGAAAAAAAAAGATGGATTTGAGATACAGATCAGTAGTAGAGCACTGGCTAGCAAGTAAGAGGCCCTAAAATCAATTCCTAATTTTGTAAAGCTAATTAAATTAAAAATAAAGAAAAACAGAAATTAAAAGACCCAGCATAATGCAACTTTAAATTTTTCACATTCCAAAAGAGCAATTTTAAGCAAAATATTCAAGAATTAAAAAATGTACAGATCTCATATAATACACTCAGTTAAAAAATCCATCATTGGGACACTTGTATTTTGTTTTCTAAAAGTATTGCAACTGAAGATGTACATGCTAAGTACACACACACACACACACACACACACACACACACACACACACGTGTGTGTGCGCTACAGTTTCTCTCCATGAAGAAGGACAGTCAATGAAACGTGATGAGCTAATACCTACCCCATCCCATGTGTTAATTGGGAAGGACGTCCCCCAGCAGTATAGCTTGAAAGACGTTTCAGAGTGAGAAGTGTTTCCACAAATCAGAAATTGAAACCAAGAGTCTTTGCTAAAGAAGAAAGACTATGTGCTTACCGTATAAAGCTCATTAAGAACCCTCATTAAGTCCTCGTGAAGTTGGAATGCGATCTCTTTGCTCTGTAATTAAGAAGAAATTAAGAAAGAATTTTGAGAATGTAACAGAAAATTTGTTTCTCAATTATGTCTTTAAAAGTCCACCAATTGAAAATAGATGTAATAAATGCATGTAATAAAAGAAAGTTAGCACATCTGTGGTATCATAAAACACCTTTAATCAATCAGCCCTTTCCCACACGGAGGAGTATGACCCAATGTCTCTACAGCTTGGCAGAAGCAAATGAGTGGGCAGTTACATCAGATTTGTAGACCTTCACTCTGAGTGAGGTGGGAGTCATCAGAGGGTTCAGAGGAAGAACGAAGGGTGGAGGGCTACTTGAGGTCAGATCGATCATGCTGGTTATACATCTTGTATATCTACACATGTGTCCATACTTGTATGGGAGCAGGGGACTCACATGTGCAGGGTAAGCATCATACCTGCTTAGGAGGCAGGCTGTGGGTTCTAAAAACAACACTTGGGAGGGAGGCTAAAGCAGGATAGCGCTCCAGACCAGCCTAGACCACACACAGTGAGATACTGTTTCAAAAATTCCATCAGTTAATCAAGCAATCAATCATCATCATCGACAACCATGATAAATAAAAAATAAAATAAAATGAATTAAAAAAAGATGAATATGAGCATTCAGTTTCCTTCCTCAATATCATCACAAGGGAATCCTACAGTGTGGGTCCCCAAAATGTGAATATAGTAGAAATCAACTTCCACATAGAGATGATGATTTGACTGACTATAGCTTTAAGAAAGCCCTTCTGAAGTTGTGGGATGGTAAGTCCACTTAATATCTGTAGAGAGCCACCTCTGCATTTATTATTTTTATGAGGAGAAAACTGCAGAGTTGCATTCTTTCCCCGGTCTGATCAAGGAATATTTGAATATTGCTTTCAGCAAAATCTATTAAGTCATTTGAAAGGAAATCATATCTAAACAAGTTGAACTACTGCGTGACAGGAAAGATGAAGCAGTTGCTACAGTTGCAGAGGGTGTACACTGGCTATTGTGGGAAGGGAAAGGCCACAGGGCAGACACTCGGAAGAAAGCACTGAGATTCAGATGAGATTTGGTCCATCTGCAAATGTGAAGTTACTGGGCCAAGCCTCAAAAGAATTGACACTGATGAAATGAAGATTTATGGGATATAACCTACTAAAGAGCAAAAATGCTCTCAAGGCTTAGAAATGCAAGTTCATTAACAATTGCCCCTAAGTTTTCATGAAGTCCCAAAGACAGTGTTATATTTACTAGGCTCTGACAGCATCTAAATCTCTAAACAGAGCTTAAGGATTTTGTCTTGCCGTGTATCGGATCCATAGCCGTCATCTGAGAATTACTCCTGAGTAAAAGGAAAGTCACATGTGGGCGAATGCGGTCAACTGAAACTCAAATTATTTCCCCCAAGGTGGCTATTCTGAATGTATACATTACACAACCATCTCCTACGTCTACGGCTCAGTGTTATTATAATATCAGGTTCCATTCAAGGATCTGGGCCTCCAACTTAGAACTCTCTAATGGGATCAAAGGCCACCAAGGAATCCTGCTCAGTTACCCACTCTTAAGGTAGCAAGTCCAAAAAGAAAATATTTCTTGGCTAAGATTTCCAAACAATAACAACAAAAAAAATCCCTCTGGTCCAATTAACCTCAAATCAAGAACCTTTAAGGTCAGACTGAAGATTTAGGTATGCTTGAGGCCGTAAGGGGTCTGTAAGCATCTCTGGCCAAACACTTCCAGTCAAGCAAGATGGTTCTTTGAATACTCGACTTTGTGCGATAAGGCAGAAGAAACCTAGCATAGTTTACCCTTTAATTTCCTGTCTCTTCAGAGGCCCTGAAATATGTTAAGTTTGTATGGTGGCAATATAGTCTCATGCTTAAAAGTCCAGGCTCTGTAGTCAACAAGTCTAGTTTTAAGTCTGAATGTAATCTATATCTGTTTGTAGTGTATAAAAGGAATGGCAACCCCATTTAGCGAAATTTCATTGACTTCATGTAGGAGGGGCTCAGTAGAAACTGCTTGATTCTAATATCTTTCTGTACTGTCCTCAGTCTTTAGGTTCCTCAGGGGTCCCCTAACTCGAAAGGCCCCAAAGTGTTATGCTCCAGCTCTTAAATTAGTCTCTACTTATCATTATGTACACATACTAAGTTTACCGTCCTATGCTGGGTATCATCAGGGGCTCTATGGCCATTGATATTGAGTGAATCAATGAAAAATACATCAGAAAGTAGATCATTTCTAAATTAACAGAGCAAGAGAGACACAATTCATGAAAGAGACCTTAAGGAGCAGGCTTCTAGATAGTATTAGATCTTGTGAAAAGCCAGTGGGCAGAACTAGGTGGTGAGTAAGACCTTATTGTTGAAAGCACCACATAATTTGGATACAAGACACAGAGAAATCAAGTTGGAACCAAGTTGAAGCTTCCTTTTGACTGGTTATTGGTCACAGTGCTGTGGAAACTGCCGGGGGAGAAAAAAGCTGTGCTGTGGGAAGCTTAGCTGTCTATGCAGCCAATAGGATTCAATGACAGATCCCAGTAATGATTCCTTCAGAGCCCAACTTGCCCAACCAATGAGCTTATTTGGTTTATTTATAGAAGTAGGAGAGACCCTCCACCCCAAAGCAGTCACACTAGAAGTCCCTAGTATGACTGACTGATGGCTTCCCCATAGCTTTCACAGATGCGATCTGCACGCTTCAATCAACTTTTCTCAGTTTATTTGGGCATGTGAAAGGGCATGTGAGAGGGGGCTCATGTAAGGGTATGTGCACTCTAGCTCCTCCTGAGACCTTGACACTGTAGGGCACACGAGAGAGCGTGTGTAATGGTTTGGGGGTGCTCCAGGCAAGACCAGAATCCCAGGCGAGAGTTTAATGATCCTTTCGAAGATCACACCCTTTGTCTCGGAGGGAACATCAACAGTCAGCAAATGCAATCTTGATGGCCTCACACAAAGATGGTGGTTATTTTCTCTAAGAAAAATGCCATATAACATTGGCAATGAACTTACCCAACTATAGACTCTCGTATAATGTTAACTGTCAAGCAAGTTGTACCCAACTGACTGTTTTGGGTGTAACCAGTTGCTTTCTCATTGGATCTGAGAACACACCACAGGAGGAAATATATAACTTATACTACAAATCTTGTCAAAAGCCGGTGGCTGAGGAGGTCTCATTGCTGACATTAGGCTAAATGACATGTTGTCAAACTACCTTCTGAATTTTTGTGTTTAAACCCTTTGACTAGTACTGCCCTCAGTCTTTGGCCTGAGAAACTTGTGTCTGGGTTATAGTTAGGGCAGAGAGACTCATGACTGATCATTATGCTGAGAATAAGTAAGTGCTCAGCGTAAAATGGGACATCTATGGTGCCCTGTTAAAGGCGTGGGGAATATCAAGAAAAGGAGGTGGAAAGATAATAAGAACTGTAGGCTGGAGACAAATACTGCAAAACATATCTCCTGGGTAAGACGTGGCTGTTGAAATCATGAACACATAGTGCTGCAGCTATCTGTGCAAGACCTGCACATGTATAAAGGACACAAAAGAAAAAAAAAACTATCTGGGAAGCAGAAAGGGGGAGGCAAGAGTGCAATTCATTGTACATATGTATAGAGTTGTTAGAAGAATCATCAATAGTACCTTCAGTAGGGAGACTCTTGGATATTTTCATAACACAGCACTGAAGTTTCTACTTGTTCACTTCAACTTACAATTTATACGTGCCTAGGTCTAGTTAGCAAAGTTCATCATTTTCTTTCCACCATCGCTGTTTTGAGACAGGGCCTTGATAAGCAACACAGGCTTATGATCAAGCTCATGATCAACGTCCTTCAGCCCTCTGATGGCTGGGATCATACCCATGAGCCACCGTGCTTGACTCTTTAGCATGCAAAGATTGTCAAGGACCTGGACCACGATCTGAAAAGTACCACTTCATGTGAGTAATATGTGAAAGGTGAATTCAGACATCTTTGTAGTCACGGACACTTGGGTAAACAGCATAAAGTGCTAATCAGAAAGTTGTGTGCACAGTTCTTGTCCTCAAGGCATGGACCAAGGTCATGGTCACTTCATGCTATTCCCACTGCCAGTATAATATTTATTACCGTCACAAGAAGTAATGATTTCTTTCAAATATGCTAGACTCCTACATAAGCAACCTTTAAAACAAAACACACTTTGCTGTAGTATACAGTATACAGGCAGACTAAATGGATGAACTGAAATCTTGTAGATGTCTATATACCTTGTGTGTGTGTGTGTGTGTGTGTGTGTGTGTGTACTTAGCATGTACATCTTCATTTGCAATACTTTTAGAAAACAGAGCATAAGTATCCTAATGATGCATGTTTTTAACTGAGTACATTATATGAGATCTGTACATACGTACATATCTGTGCATATGTGGAGGTCAGAGGTCAAAGTCAAACATCTTCCTCAGTTGCTTTCTACCTTATTATTTTTTTTTTTTTTTGGTTTTGGCCAAACTTTTTATTCAGTATTCTGTAGTTGTAAGTGTGTGTTAAACATCTACCTTATTTTCTAAGAAAGGGTTTCTTACTGAAGTGGAAGCTCACTGGTTCAATTAGATTGTCTGGCCAGAAATCATCTGGGATTCTCCTGTCTCTATCTGTCCAGTACAGACGCTAGGATTGCATGCATGGATTGCCATATATGAACTTTTACATTGGTCCTGGAGATCCAAACTTCATGCTTATGCAATAAGCATTTTTATTGACTAAGTCATCTTTCCAGCCCTTGCAATCTTGTTTTCTAAATTATTTTCTTAGTAAGCACATGAAATAACGAATATTTAGAAAATAGCAAAATTATCAGACCCCCATTAAACTCCAGTAGGGTATACATTCTAATTTGTTAAGGAACTGAAAACAGTGATAGTAGCAATAAAGTTAGAATTGAGTGAGAAATGCTATGCAAGAAAAACAATATAAAAGGTAAGGAAAGCAATGAATGTCTCTTTTGAATAAGAAAAACATACAATTATATTTAATGGATATAAATATTATGATACTTTTTGAGAGTAACACATTAAAACACTTTTTCATAGAAAAGGAAGGTCCTAAAGTGTCTCAGATACACAGAAGAGGACCCTCCCCATTAATACAGCCTGCAGGAATGGAGCCAAAACAGCTAACTATGTTTCAAAAGGATTCGGAGATCCTGAGTCAAGGGGAAGAAAATGGCCAGAACTGCAATTTAGTTAACATTCATTAAATGTCTCCAGTCTGATAAAATCCAAATCCATTTCTAATTATTCACTATTGATTGCCACTTTGATGTTTCAGCTCATCAAACATAAGCTTGAAATTAACATTTCCAAAGTTTTCATCTTTACTTCCTATGAAAATGAATTAAGCATACTGCGGAATACTGGAAAAATTTGAGGATGAGCAACAAAATAATTATCATCATAGCTCAATATAGTTACTTCAAGTATGCTTATTTAAACCAAAATTTGAGTTATCATCATCTTGCAACAATCAGGTATCTTTTTTCTATTTTACTTTTTTAAGTTATCACAATTTTATCATGTATGTATAATTGCTTGCACTACAAATGATAGTCTTCTCTCATGTTATTATACTATTATTTCTAATGTTTTCATCATTTGTAATATTTAGTCAATAGCTCATTTACTTGTTCAATTTCACTACTTTGTTTCATTTTAGTAAGGAAAGCTTTCTCAATTTAAGTCAGGTTTCCCTTGAATTTGTTATGGAATCCAGCTGGCCTTAAACTTAACAATCGTCTCTCAGCCTCTAAAATTTTGACCATTTTTTTAATGTTTTCGATTCTTTATTTCAAACACTCACCAGTAATGAAATACAAGTTTCTCGTACGTGCAAAAATTTTATATAGACAAAAAGATGAACTGCATAAAATGTTGAATGCTACAAATCATAACTAAAAATTTCAACAAAATACTGTTTAAAAAAAGTCAGGAACTATGATAAATTTCTAGTGCAAACATGTAGCAGGAAGAGAGGATGTCAGTGAGGCTAATATTCAAAAGAAGTTTTCCTCAATGATTAATTTTATTTCTGTCTTTGCATTCAAAAAACAAGTGTGATGTGCAGGACAGTTATAAAGAGCTGTGGACCACTCTGAATACAGAAGGATGATAGAAAGAGATGCACACTATTCCCAAGAGCACTAGGTGGGCCCTAGGCCAACATTCCACTTAATCATCTGTTCTAAGACTTTTCTTGGTATCTGTTCATTCGCCACAACTGATGAAATCTTCTGAGTTGGCCAAAACCTTTCTTGCCAAATTCTACAGAATAAACATTTCTGAAGGAAAAATTGTTGCATAGGAAGCAGAAGCCAGAAATGATTCCATTAGTGGGCAAGATCAAGCATCCCTTCCTCCCTCCCTGCCTTCTTCCCTCCCTTTCTCCCTCCCTCTCTCTCTTCTTCCCTCCCCCTCCCTCTCTTTCCTTTTTTCCTTTCTTGTATGTGTGTGTGTATATATATGTGTATGTGTGTGTGTGTATTTATGTGTGTGTGTGTAATATGTGCACATGTAAAGGCCATAGGTTGACACGTGGTGTTTTCTTGATCATTGTCCACCTTGCGTCTTGAGGCAGAGTCATGTACTTGAACCCAGAGCTCACCACGACTCAGTCCTCTACCCAGCCAGGCTGCCCCAGGGACCCTTATCTCTGCTTCCCAGCTACTGGGATTACACGTGGCTGCCACGTCTACCCAACATTTACATGGGTTCTGGGGATCTGAACTCAGGTCTCAGGTTTTGCACTAAGACAACTCCCCAGCCCCACATTTTTGTTTATTTGATTTGAATGGTGATTCCAGGATGGAGGGAAGTGGTATGCTAAGTTATATGACACTGCAGTTTCTCCATTACAGAGAGAAGCTCTCTGAGCTATCACCACAAAGTCCTGGTTTACAGACGTGGGTCTTGCTTATTTTCTCCTTAAGCCACTTCCTAGACATGGGATTACCAGGATCAAAATATGAATATTTGGAAGACCCTTGACACATTTGGAAGATTTCTCTAGAAGTGTGTGTGTGTGTGTGTGTGTGTGTGTGTGTGTGTGTGTGTGTGTTAATGAATTTATACTATTTCTAGGACAACAATTTCCTTAAGACTGAAGTCTGGGGTTCTCCCAGAAGAATTCAACAATCTTAACTGTTTGGGTTGATGTATTTTTCTGTATGTTGCTGGGTTAGGTTTGCTGATGTGAAATTTTAGGGTTGATTTGGAACTTCTTAATGCATCCATAACCTTGCCTGATCTACTTCATTTCTCATAAATCCCTAAACCCTGTGGTCCTTTTTCCTGGTCATCGACGCTGACCCTCAGGCCCCGTTTCACCTCCCCTGCTTATCCCTCTTCCTGGAGTCATCCTCTTTTCCTCTACTCGATGAAACCCTTTAATTTGCTCAGTGAGAACATTCTTCAAAGTTCACTTTGGGCCTGAGAGCAAAACTGGACCCTCTACTTATAGTGATTTTATAATTCATTCATCAGCATCCCTTGGCATACTAACTGGTGACTAAAAATCAAGGGTCTGTTTTCAAATTATCTCAAGAGTCAATCAGTAGTTTTGTTGTGGCTTTGGATTTCTCATTGGCAAAACAGAGATGCTTAAAAGTCTCTGTGTCACAGGGTGGACCTGAGCAAACACTTAAGTATTAGCGTTGTGCTGACCACAGTTCCTGTTCTCTTTAAGGGAAGAAAGAACCACATCCTAATCCTCGCTGGATCCCCAGGATCTGCTGTGGCTCCTGGCATGCTGTGCCTGCTGGATATAGACCTGTGGAATGAATGGAATCCGGAGCTGATTTAAGCCTGGCTCTGTCCTTCAGAGTTCACAAGGAGTTAGATGAGCTTTAATGTCCCATCTTTTTAGTTGCTATAGTGAAGCATTGAATACCATGGGTTGGGTAATTAAAAAAAGGTTTATTGATCTCATAATTCTGGAGGGCACAAGGATATGACATGGCTTGGCTCAGGTGGAGGCCTTGGGTAGACGCATCAGTGGGAGTGCAGGGATAGATGTAGAGAAAGTGAACCCATTGCTGAATGAAAAAAAGGGGGAGGATCTCACTCTCCTGAAAGCTCACAGTCCCAGGAGAGCGACCTCCATCTCTTTTGGAGGGGGGGGGGGGGGCTGCTCCTCACAGCACAGCATGTGTCACACTGGATGGGTGCAGGCCAGATCTCTGATCCTAGAGACCCACAGGTGCGTGGCCTGGAACCTCCCAGAAAGGAGGAAGACAGTGGAACAAAGAACACAACTTTAATACCAGCACATGTGGAGACACTGAGCAATCAATCAAGTGACCCATAGTGGTTAGACTAAGTGGCTGACTCAGAAGGCCTCTGGCCACTCACCAAGAGAGTTTAAAGTAAATCTACTCTGGTGACCAACCCAGGAATCTTGACCTTATACTGAGTCAGAGCAGGAGTGAGAGAAACAGAGGAAAGCAGATTAAATATTTAATGAGTGTCTCAAATGATTTTAGTGCCTCAAACTCAGTCGATTTGGAACACAACTTCTGGTTAAAGGGGTCAGGCCATGCCTCTAGAATGAATGGTTTTAACCTCCCAAAGCTCATGTTTATGTCTTTATATTAATAGAGTCCTTTAATTCAAATACACTCTAGAAGGAAGGTAAGCGTTTCTTCCAATGTGCCTGATAGAGAATTGAGGGTTGGGTTTAATAGACTTCCTCGTTCCTTATACTATGGACAGAGTTTCTCCTCTTGGCTCATTTGCCAAGGGATGTGGTTTTTATACTTAATTTCTTCTTTATTCTAATTTTATTTTTGACTTCTCTTGGAGATTCAATGTGAATTTATGGTATTTGTCAGACTTCAATTCTCAGGTTTTTGTACTTATTAAAAATCAAAACTAGAGTTGGGCAAGATGACTATAATGCAGATATCTGAGCAGTAGACAGAATAGGAGGATTTTTGTGGAATAAAAAAAATTGTGACTGTGCTTAAGGGGAACACGAGAAAGGGTTCAGGGAAATGCCACTGGGTCCTTGTACGTCATCGGAGAGGAGGACCCAGTGGAGAGTCAGGCATACACAATAAAGGACTCTCTGGGAATTGGGGGGGGGGAGGCACTGGGGGATGGGTAGGGAGGGGAGAGGGAGCAGGGGGTTCGGGGGGGAGGAGGAGGGAGGGAGGGAACTGGTCTACCTATTAAGTTTGTATGAGTGGAAATGATAATAAAAAAATTGTGACTGAAATTTAGAGGCAGAAACCTTCTTTACACACACACACACACACACACACACACACACACACACACACACACACACAGAGTGAGTTACTATATTTTGTCTATCTCATTGGAGAGGCTCTGCGCCGTGAAGGCAGAAAGTCAGTATGGAGACCAGGCCTGGTCAGCTTAGGAACCATTCATAAGTGTCTGGCCAGCCAGGACTACAAAACAATACTGTGACTCAGAATAAAACAAAACAGCAGCAAAACAAAACAAAACAACATCCCCAAATCACAAAAACCAAAGACCAATGGATACTGCCGGTGGAATGTCCTACTTGACAGTGTAAATGACCTGCAGTCCAAATCCTTAAGGTGGGCGCAGGCTCAGAATTTCTAAATAGGCTCAACTTTTCAGAGTTGCTTCCTTGTGTGCAAACAGAAGGGACTCTGGTGCCTGCTCCACAAGGCTGCGGTGAGAGTGAAGTGCGCTGTCATTTCTCTGTGTGTAGCACATGGCCTAGTTCACGCCAACCATCCAATTGATGTTTAGCCCTTACTGTGTGTGTTATGATGGTACTGCCTACTCAGCACATCTTTACTGTATACTGTAAAGCTATTTTATTTTTTTATGCACATAGGGATGGCATATGTGTGTATGTCTGTCTTATTTAATTTTATTTTTAACTAATTAGCTACAAGACAGAGAGAAAAACACTCATGTGTGCCATGACCCATCATGGGTAGAGAGTCAGAGGACAACCTTCAGAAGTTAGTTCTCTCCTTCCACTGTCTGAGCTTCCAGGGATCAAACTCAGGTCATCAGGCTTATGATTAGTATCTTGCTTGCTGAGCTATCTCGCTGGCTCTTTATTATACTGATTTTTTTTCATGTGTGTGGATGCACATATGAATGCAGGCCTTGTTTGTGGAGGCTCAATGTTGATATCAGAAATTTACTGTTTTCTGTCTTATTCGTCCGAGGCTAGGTCTCTGATCAAACCCAGAGCTTGCCTATACGGCTAGTCTGGCTGGTCAGCTTGATCTGGGGGTTACAGGCAGGCTGCCACGCCCACCAAGCATTTTTACATGGGATCTGGAAATCTCAACCTCAGGTCTTTTGCTTGCGTGGCAAGCGTCTTAACCGCTGAGCCATGTCTTCAGCCCATACTTCCTGGTTTTTTTTTTTTTCTTCTTAATGCTGGCAAAACAGTCAATTCATATCAACTTTCAAATCAGAACATCTTAGGTAATCAACATAAATCAAAACATATGTTTCGGACTACTTAACTATGTTTGTGGTAGCACATTAGGCTAAAACCCATCCCAGAGAAGACCGAAGCTACCACAAAGCAGAACTCTCTCTGAGATGGATTTCAGACTGCATAATTGGTAGGTCTGCCTTGGGATCTAGTAAAAACCCGTCTCCCTGTAAGTTCTGCAAACCTACACTCCCTGCAGAGGTACGCTGCTGCTATCTGACAGGTCTTCTGATGGCTGGAGACAGTGATCATGCCTAGCTAAGACTTCTTTTCTCTGTGCTAACTATTCCCAGAGTCTCTGTCCTTGCACGACATGACTGAGAGGAATCAGGGTACATTCTCCTTCCAGACACGGTTCATTGTTCTGCGACCAGTAGTATTAAGCCTACTTGCTTTACACTTTGAGAGTGGAGGCTGAGTTCTTTGGAGGATTAGGAGCAACGCCGATTTATGGGTGACCAGCAGTATTATTCCGTGGAGCCAGTTCACATCGACATCTGGGTAATTACTGGAAGCCCAAGAGTCTTGGAATCATGGTTGGAGTCTTTCATTTCCGCAATAATTGGATAAAGGGCCATGAGCTGCAGGAGTGGAAATCTTATGAAAATCTAATTTGGATGGACTGAATAGCTTGAGTGTGAGTTTAAAGCACTAACAGGTTTTTTTTTTTTAAATAAAAATCCATTCAGTTCATTCTTAGTTGATATGATTGGAAGGCATCACTCCAGGAATGGACCTATGCCCTGTGCGCACACAACAGGGCAAAGTTTACCACTCGGATTACTAATGCACTGCAGTCTCCTCCCAAGTTTTGCAAGAAAGATTTCTTCCCATGGTGACTTACTCTCAGCAACGGTTTGAAAACTTGGAACTGACTGTACTACAGTGATAATGAGCATCTCTTTCAGCCTCCATAGTTGCTAAGATGCCAAAACACCAGTTCCTCACACTGAGATTCAAAATTCTTGTGCCCTCCTATGACCTACTTTTCTAGACCTCAGATTTGTGTTACCTGCAATACACCCTCCACCATTCGAAAGCTGTACTTCTAATCTTAACCAGGTGTGCTACATATGTGAACGTTTTATCCAAACGAAGTGGTAGCCTGGTATATTTTTACAACTCACTGCTTGGGGCCAGGAAAGAACCTTCCACCACCACTTTCCTCCTAGAGTCACTTTCTAGACTTCATCAGAAATCTACGGCCTTGTTCTTGCTGGTCTCTCTGTATGGAAGAATTTTTTTCAAACACTCAATTCCTTACAAAACCACATCAAATTAAAGAGCTTGATCAAATGCCACACTGGGAAGCCTTCATCATCCTCTGAGGCCGAATGCATGACTCAGTCCTCATTCATGTGGTCTTAAGCCCTGTATTTAAGAGCAGATGTTAATTCATTTAATTTTCATATCTGCATTTCCTTCCAGCAGCAGATTCCACGTTCCCATAGGGGACCCAGCCGAGGATCGTCTCTTACTTTTGTGACTTTGTGGCATAGCGCTCACCACAGTACCTGTCACAAAAAGGCAGTCAACAAAGGTTTGTGGGTTGAACAATGAAATGAAACTCTGACTTTGTCTTGGAAAACAGCTGGCTTTGGTGAGGTTTGATGTCAGGAAACAATGAACAAGGAAGGAAACAGAAGTGAAAATGGATCCTTCTGACTGCTTAGCAGAATTATGATACCTTGTTAAAAAAATAAAAAAAATGATGGAGCCTCACAATCTTCATCTTTGAAGCTAAGAAGTTAGTAACCTTATGTCCATGTTAATTTAAGCTCGGGCATCTGCGAGTCATGGTTCTGTGTGTTTGTTTGAGGTCATTAAAGCTTAAAAGTAAAATGGCACCTTTATTTGTTTATTATGAATTATTGAACAGTATTACTTTTTCAGTCTATATAGTTCATGATCGAATGCCAAAATCTTCTGTTTTGATTAGATTCTAGGTTGATCTGATAAAGTAAAAACAAATTTTCTCCTTTATATTTAATAATTTTAATAATGAGTAAATATTTTCTTCTGAGAAGACACACAGGGTTCTAAAATAAATCCTCACAGCCATGTTTGGTATCTGCGAATGTGTATTTTAGGGTTGATATAATCCAAGGTATCACAAGTATTTAACTTAAATATTTGCCACATGTGCAACCCATCCCAACTTGGCATTTCTCGCAGCTGCTGGGAATCTTTTTAGAATCTCAACATGCAGAATTAAAGACGATCTTCGACAGGAAGAAAACCTTGTCCTGCAAACAGAATCCTGTCCATAGGTCGTTCTGGAATTTGCTAATCTCACTGCAGACGCTCTGACATTTGGTAGGAATATTCTCTCATCATTTTGTTTCTGAAGGTGGCTACTTCCATCTTGGATGAGAAGAATGGGGAAGATTCTGTGTGTGGTATTATGTGATATGTGTGTGCACATGTGAACTGATGTGTGTGCATGCACGTTTGTATGTGTGAACATGGCTGTCACACGGCCTATGCTTGTAGAGGTCAGAGGATAGCGTTGGTATTGGTTGCCTTCCACTTCTTGTCAGACAGGGTCTCCTTCTGTTCCCACTCTATCCCAGGCTCGCTGTCCATCAAGCTTCCAGGAATTCCCTTCCCCACCTACCATCTTGTAGTAGGAGTGCTGTGATAACAGACACATCCTGCTCACTTAGCTTTTTCCATGGGTTCAGGGATCTGAACTCAGGTCCTCATGCTTGTGTGGCAAATGCTTGAGCCACGGAGCCATCTCCCCGGACTATCTATGACCTTTTGAAAATGACCTAAAACCTAAATAAACTTGGTATTTAACAATAATTTTATTCCTTTTATGGAAATTGAAGGATTATGTGATTGTTAAACTATTGCATGTTATTAATTTAAATTTATAATCCCTATGATTAATAAAAACACATCACACAGGAACAGTTCTTAAAAAAACCTGTTGAAGAGGATAGATGACTCAATTTAGATCTCAACTGAAGCCAATTTTTATTGAAAAAAAAATCTGGCAGTGTTTGGAGACAATTCTGGAGTGCAGCACAGCTGACGCTTGGCGGGTGGAGAATCCCGTGGTCATTTGACTGGTGTTTCCCATAAGTAATGCACTACTTTTCACTAGTTGCTTCTAATAGTTGGTTCTTTGTCGTTAGTTTTCAATTTGTTTACAATGTATCTGGATTTGGAATTCTCTGGGTTCACTTAGTCTGGTTTTGGTAAATCATTTCCTAAATTTGGTATTTTTTTGTTTTACAATTATTTTCATCACACACTTTCTCCTCTCTTTCAGAAATGTTGATAACACAACATTTGTTGTTAAACCTAAAGGCACTGAGGCTCTTTTCTTTAAGTACTTAAAAATTATTTAAGGGAGAGAGAGAGAGAGAGAGAGAGAGAAGAGGGAGGAAGAGAGAACAAGCACATAGACACGTGCTTCCAGCACACACGTGGAGATCGGCGCTTAAACTCCAGAGCTTAAACTCAGGTTGCCAGCTTTGTGTGCAGAAGCCTTACCTGCTGGGCACCTTGGCGGCCCTGTTCGTTCTTTTATTTCATTTTTTTCCAGCCTCTCTTTTCACACTGGATAAATTTTGCTAACTACAAGTTCGTCGATTCTTCCCTCTGTTGACTTCATTCTCTAAGAAGCCCATTTACTGCATTTTTAAAACTTGGTTATTGTATTTTGCAGGTCCCAAATTCCTAATGAGCCTTCTTTATACCTTCTCTTCCTTTGTTGAGACTTTTCCCATCTTGCTCTTACTTCTTGGAACTTTTTTTTTTTTTTTTTAAGCATGATTGCTGTAAAAGTCTTTGTTAGATAATTCAAACATTTGAGTCATCTCAGAATTGGTATCTCTTGAGTTTTCCTGTTGGGTTGAGGCTTTCCTAGTTCTTTGTATGCTGAGTAATTTTGGATTTTATTCTGGATATTTTGAACATTAGGTCATGCAACTCTTGGTCTTCCTCAAATCGCCTATAGAATTGGAGATGTTCTGTTACATGGACAAATCAATCTGACTGGATTCAGGATACAGGTCAGCCTTGGTGTCAGTGTCAGTTCTGCCTCCAACATGTTTGCGGTGTTATGTAGACCTTTCCCTACATGCAACACCCAGTGACCACTGTAGGACCCAGGCAGCAATCCGATTCTTCAGCTAGTGCTCAAAGTTTTGGAAGATATACTTTCTAAAATCTGTCCTGTTCACTTAGGGGCCTGGGAGCCCTTAAAGAATGTTAGGGGCGTGGCTTTCCCACCATCTCCACAAAAACCCAAGTACTTTTGGGATCCCCAGGCTCCTCTTTCTAGTCCTCGGACTAGAGAGGTGGGAGTTTTGTTATTCTATTCTTCCACACATGTACCCCTGTAGCTCAGGGGTAGCAGGATTTAGGATTAAACCTCCCCCCCAAACATTGGGTGCTCGCATGCATACTGGTTCCCTCAGCAGGGAGCTTGTGTGGTGGTCTCATGGCCTCACATGCTTGGTGTGAGGAATTGGAAAGAAGAAAGGCGAAGGGAATATTAAGGCTATTCATTTCTCTCCTTTTCCTGATCTTTGAATCGCAACGAAGTGACTTCTAGACGTGCTGTGTTCATGCCTGATATCTTCCAGATTCCTTGCTGCCCTATCTCTAAGCTGGAAGCGATAGAAGGCAAATTAAGGGCTACCGATCTGATCGAATTTAAATCTTTCCTCACCCACCTCCTACTATTTAATTTTCGGTGTGTTCAGATTGCTGTGGCAGGCATTCCATTTATGTTTTACAGACGCATGTAGTGAAAAAGACATGGCGAAATATGCTGATTCCATTTACATGGAACCTTGTATTTACCTTTACATTTCATCTTTCTTTTTTAGCGAGCACAGGTATTTATCTAGTGTATCATTTAGCTTTTGCTGTGTAACAAAGCATCTAAAACTTAGTGGCTTAAAGCAGCATCTTACTTAGCTTATGATTCTTTGATCAGTTGGGAGATTCTCCTGCTCTAGGCTGGTGTGACAGAGTTCTCTCTTGCATGTGTGATTAGCTGAAGTTAGCGGACAGTTGGATGATGTAAGAGGCTCTAATTCATATGTCTAGGAACTGGCTAGCTGTCACTTACAGTGGCTCTGCTCTCTTTCATGTGGTTTCACTCATTATCCAGTAAGCCAATTGGAGATACCATGTTGTCCCTGGGTTCCAAAAGCATCAACAGAAGGCAAACCCTATGTGAAAGCACTTTTCAAGAGTCTGCTTCTTTTATAGTCATGATTGTTCCATCAGCCAAAGTTAGTCATTTGGCCAAGACGAAAGCTGGTTTGGGAAGATGGAAGGAAGATCACTACTAGATCACTTGGATCAATTCTGTATAAAATGTAAGATGCCCAGTGCATGTTTAAGAAAATATGGTATATATTTACGATTGTTCCTCAGTTGGTTCTTAAAGTAACAACTTTACTGTACCAAAAAAATCTGAGGATTGTTACTTTACTTTTGTTGCTTTTGTAAGTTTTACACCACTGTCTTCTAATAGAAACCTACATTCAAGACCCAAATCTATGCGCTTTGGGGGGAAAGAGACAATGTTTAAGTGCTTGTAGAATTCAGTCAAGCTTGAAGCTTAAAAGTGTTAGTGAGATCAATTACTAAAACTCATACTCTTTCAGAGTGTGATATTTTCTCAAGTGGGGATTTTCCTTTATACTGCAGTTCTTTATTTTTAATTCATGCTCTCTTCAGGGGTCCTTTATTTTTTGCAAATCCTATGCCCCCAATGGACAACTCTCGTTTAGCTTTATGTATGGTATCACTTCCAAGGTCTTATTTGTGGGTTTGTATGCATGTGTGCATGCATGTTTATTTATGTACATGCATGTTCCTACGTATGTCCTCATGCACATATGTATGTGCATGTGTACGCACATGTGCATGTGTATGTGTGTGTGTGTGTGTGTGTGTGTGTGTGTGTGTGTGAAAGTTAGATATCAACCCAGGTTCTGTTCCTTAGGAACCAATCACCTTGTTTTTTGAGACAGAGTTTCTCATTGCAATGGAACTCATCAAGTAGGCTAGGCAGGCTAGACAGTGAACCCCAGGGGTCTGCCTGTCACCCAAGAAATACAAACATGGTACTCAGTGTTTTTTGTGGATTCTGGGGATCAAACTCAGCCCTCAGGCTTACATGGCAAGCACTTTACTGAGTGAGCTATCTTCCTAGCCCATTTTTCCCTGTCTCTTTGATGCCTTTTGTTTAGCTGTTATCTATCTTTGACTAGTTTGGGCCCCACAGCTTGAAAAAAAAACTAACACAAAATCTTTCTTGGGCCTATGTTCTTAACACACCTCCACACTTCTTTGATGTCTCTCTCCTTACAGGAGGATTGCTAGAAGATACTGTCCATATTTCTGCCTTCACTTGCTCACCTCCTTAGTATTCAGTCCTTCCCATTCCGCTCAGACTGTTCTGCTCAAGGTTTCCAGGGACTTTTCGGGGTGCAATCCACTGGAATTTCCCAGGTCTTCACCTACAGATTATTTTCTCCATGCACCATTTTCTCCACTACCCTTTGGACCTTCCATGCTCCCAAGTCTCTGCCCACCTATGGCTGATCCTTCCCAGTTGCTTTCTAACACGCTTTCTCTTTTTCTTGTGCTTTCGCTGCTGGCTTTTCTGAGTTTCTCTGTCTTCCCTTCTCACCCTATATGTTGTCTTTCTCTCTCAAGTGCATCTGGGATATTAATTTTCAGTCACAGGAAAGATTATGAACTGTCCAGGCTTGACCTCTGACTGACGTTCTAGGTCTCCTTATGGGACACTTCTTGATCCTTTTAACCCCAAGCATATCTGAAATTAACCTATCTTTTCTACCCTCTCACCCCCACCTTAGTTTCTGAGTCCAAAACTCTTCTCTTTCCCCTACTCCTGCCATATATCCTGTTAGCCTGACAACTGTAAACTCCTGGATGTCTGCTTTGACAGCTCCCCTGGCCCCCACCCCTTCCTACCCTGCTCAAACAACTCCAAGGCCCACAGCCTCTACCCACAAGGCACTGTTCATTCCTCTATCTGTAACATCATGCCCAAAAGAGAGAATTCTCATCTCTCATCCTGATTTATTCCAGTTAACTTTGAAATCGAGTCTTGTCACCCCTCCACCCATTCTCAACCCTCCAGGACACAGAGGGTTGACCATACTGTTATCACTCAACCACCTCAATGAAGATTTTCACCTCCTTTTAACATCTCTTACCATCCTTTCATTCACCCATGAACTAGATCCTTTCCTGCCATCAAATCCAAGTCAAATCCGTGTTCTCTAATGCATCTGACTACTTAGATGTGTTGTTTCACATGGGAAATTCATCTGGGCAAGTTCAGTTTTCTCTTCCTCTCTCCACTGTACTCTGAATTGATTGATTCAAGTTTCAGTTTTTCAGTCATAAGAAGAGGGGGTTTCTTTGTGGATTTGAACAACTAAGACACTGCTCTGTAATTCAGTTGTTTTTTTTTTTCCTATCTCCTTCTAAATTTGAAAACCCAAGGAGCAGGGACAATGTCTGTCTTGGTCACTGCTATATCTCCAACACTTTGAAGAATGCCAACATTCTTTAAAGCATTTGTTTGAATGAGTGAATGAATAAACTGTCACATATTTTTAAAAGAGTTATGAATCTTTTTTAAATTTTTTAAAATTTTTATTCAATTGTGCATGTGCGCGCGTGTGTGTATGTATGTGTGTGTGTGTTTGTGGAACCACGGGCAAATTCGGGAACCACCATGGACCACCTCCACCTCCTCCTTGTTTATTCTGCCCAGGAATTCATAGGCTCCATCCTACCAGGACCAGAAACTCAGGATGCCCCTGCTTCCGCCCAGCGTCTATACCTGAGGTCTAGGATCTGAACTCAGAACCTTCTGCCTGCAAGGCAGAAGCTTAACTCCTGAGCCACCTGTCTAGCCCCAAGAGTTATGAATCTTATTTACTCACATTACCACTGTAAGCAGGTGCCAAGTGGTTCGGCTTAAGATGAAGGATGGAGCTTGATTTCGACAGTTTTTTTGTGTGTGTGTGAGTGCATGTGTTTGTGTGTGTGCGTGTGCATGCGCATGCATGCGTGTCTATCAGAGGGTACTGTGTGTGCCTGTGGAGGCCCCAGGGTAAGTCTGGGACTCATCATCTTCGATTTCTCTACATCATTTTTGCTTTGCTCTGGAGTTTCCCAGGTCCTGACTTTCAGGACTGGAAGTGCGGGCTGCTGCCATTTCTGCCTGGCGTTTTTACATGAGATTTGGGATTGGAACTCAGGTCTTTCTGTCTGCCAGGCAGAGGCTTAACCCCTGAGCCATCTCTACAGTCCAACAGTTTTCCTGTAGATACTTGAACAAATTGATGACGAACGTGACTCTTGAGTTTTTTTGGGGGTGAGGGTGTTGTGGCACCTGATCTGTACCGTGAATCTCCTGTCGCTCCTGGAAACGGCCGGCAAGCCAGAGGCTTCCCAGACGGTGTCCCAGGTCACCACCTCATGAAAGAGCAGAGTTGCTGCTCTTCCTACCTGATCTTGCATCTCAAGGTGTATTACTGCCAAGACCACCACCAGTGTCTCTCTTTTGGAAAGTGGTTTGCACATCATGGCGTTGCACGACCCCCAACCCGTCAATACAATACTGCATCCAAAATATCCTGCATTTTATGTTATGTGGATCCCAGTTCCTTCTGGTTCCTAATGCATGGAGAGGAAAGTCTTTATTCATTACCTATTCACTTATTATCCTACAGAGAACTTCGCACATGCCAATCAGTGTTTGGGGGAAACAGCAGAAATGAATCTACCTTCAGGAATCTACCGAGATAAAGCAGAGACAGAAAACGAACAAATTAGTAACTAAATATATAGACTGTTAGAAAAGGATAAATACTATAGAGAAAGACAAATGAGTCTGGGGAAGGGAACTGGGGTACAGACCTTCACGCTGAGTGAGGTGGGAGTCATTAGAGGGTTCAGAAGAAGAATGAAGGATGGAGGGCTACTTGAGGTTAAATTGATCATGCTGGTTATAGATCTTGTATGTATATCTGTACATCCTTGTATATACTTGTATGTCTGACTCGTCATTTCATAGGTTTTATTTGGGAGGTAAGGTAGTAGCTTTCTTGTTGAGGGGTTTCCTATTTCTTCTCATTCTAATCACCTTAACTTTGAAAATTCAAAGAGTAATAATATTCTCTCTCTCTCTCTCTCTCTTTCACTCTCTGGCACTGGGGAGTGAACCTGGTGCATGTTAGTCTAACATTTTACCATCGAGCTAGAACCACACCCCTCAAAGTGTAACTTTCATATTATTGTTGTTGTTTTGTTGTTGTTGTGCGTGTGTGTGTGTGTGTTTTGCGTGTGCGTGGATGCAGTCATGTACACAAGAGGACACTCGAGTGTGTGCCTGTGCCTGTGAAGATCCTAGGATGATATGAGGAATCATCATCCTCCTTCCTTCTCATTGCTTTGCTCTGGGATTTCCCAGTCTCTGCCTTCTAGGGCTTAAATTACAGGCTGCAGCCATATTCACCCAGAATTTTTATGTGGGATCTGAGGATCTGAACTCAGGTCCTTTTGCTTCCTAGTCAAAGGCTTTAGCCACGGAGTCATCCTCCTCCCCTCAAACTTTCCATAGAACCAGGAGATTAAGCCAATTCTCCATTAATAAACAGCATTTGAAAAGGAAACTCTTACTGGATAGATTGCTTTCCACTTTATATTGAACACTGGTCTGCTCTGGACCAACATATTTCCTTTAAGGTTTTTGTTTATAATAAATTATTGTTTTATTGAACATATTTTTATACAACATGCTCATGTACAAAACCTAGAAGTTGTAGGTAGAAGAAAATAATAGAGATACCTCAAGAAGCTTTCATGTGCTTCTTGACAAGTATCATTAAGGCAATTAGAGATTCAA
This sequence comes from Typhlomys cinereus, assembly GCA_023101885.1. Taxonomy (NCBI): domain Eukaryota; kingdom Metazoa; phylum Chordata; class Mammalia; order Rodentia; family Platacanthomyidae; genus Typhlomys; species Typhlomys cinereus. The sequence goes on from JALPQD010000103.1 coordinate 948,591, forward strand.
CATTAATACTGGAGTGTAGGGACCACAGTACCACACCTTAATGACCAAACATTCATTGTAGTTGATACTGGCTTATGGGGTTTTTTAATACTATTTTTGTAACAATTTTTCAAGGAGACATAATCACACATAAATCATGTGCTTGGTGTGCTCTTTCTAAGACTTTGTTAAAGCTTCTGAACAGATGGTAAATGCTCTTCTGAAGCAACTCACCTGCTAAACATATAGCCAGGTGAGTCAGACATGTTCTGCTGTTGCTAGGCAACAATGGCGAATGTCAAGCCTAAGAATAGCACCGACTACTGCTATTCATAGAGCACACACTAGGGCCTGCATCCTGACATGCAATTTACAAAACAAATTGAAAATATTTTCTAAAATACTTCAGAAGCTTGTCAGTATGACAAACAAATGGGCTTACATCCAAGCATATGCAGGAAGCACTAATGGGACTTTGGGGGTTATTTAAAAAAACAGGATATGAATATGAAGGTGTGTGAGGGGCAATATGAGGGGGACAGGGGATGGATATTATCAAAATACATTGTATACACATATGAAATTGTCAAGGAATAAATAAAAAATTTTTAAAGTAATTTTAATTTTTTAAAGTAATAGTTTAATTTTCTTTCTAGATAAGCAAAGCTAGCCAAGGGTGTTGAGAGTTAAGAGAAGCAGCTCACAGTGCTTGCCCAAACTAATCTTACTTATTTATCCAGGTCCTATCAATAATTAAGCTGTCCCTTGAGGCCACTAGAATACCATTCAATTTTTCTGCTATACTGAACTAAAATGCCTTGAAAAAGCTTTTCGTCTGATCAGCTGGCCTTGCACAAGCATGCTCAATCCTTTCTGGTGGCTCTGTACTAATCAAGACAGTCCACTTATCTTTCAGGGAACACATTGCAGTGGTAAGGCCTACCCCTCACTATCATCACTCAGAAAGGCAAAGGTAAGTGTTCTACCTAAGAGATGAAATCCTGAGACTAACCCCTCGGCCCAACAATTCTTCTTCAAGGAGTGTGACATAAGAGAAACTTCATGAGTGTACAAAAGAGTTCAATGTCCAGCTACTGGAACACACGTAGAGCCACACAGACAGCTGAGCTGCATGGAAGCATCCTGTGTTCTAGTCTAAAGGATCATCTTTAGAAATGAGAATGCTACTAATACTTTAAGTACTTAATTAAGTACTTAATTAAGTACTAATATTTAAATACTAAGTACGATATCTCAATTTAATAATATATATTAAATAAAGGTAGTTATGAAATATGTATATGTATATATCTATTGTACAATAAGCTTGTTTACTGTATGTGTATATATTCATATAAATGTTGAAAGGTAGAATGTAAAATATTAACAGTGATTGTGTCAATATCGGTAATATTGGTCTTTATATTTTTTAGTGTTGTATATATTTCTTCTTTTTTTACTTATTCAATTGTGCATGTGTGTGTGCGCTTGTGTGTGTGTATGTGTGTGTGTGTGTGTGTGTGTAGAACCACGGACGAATTCGGGAACCACCATGGACGCCTCCACCTCCTCCTTGTTTACTCTGCCCCGGGATTCACAGGCTCCGCCCTACCAGGACCAGAAGTGCAGGCCGCCCCGCTTCCGCCCGGCGTTTATATGTGGGGTGTAGGATCCGAACTCAGGACCTTCCGCCTGTAAGGCAGAGGCCCAACCCCTGACCCACCTCTCCAGCCCCATGTTGTATATATTTCTATGTTCCGTATTCCTACATTCAAAAAGAAATAGATGGTAGTTTTCAATATCGTAAAATTTATAGATTTTTTTCAAAACTAAGAGTCTTGAAGAGCAGTAAAGCATCTTTGTGTACATGAACTTATTTTAATGTTCTCTGTGAAACCACAGCTTCATCACCATTAAACATCTTTACTTTCTTCATACTGAGGTATGAAGACTGTAAGGTAAGTGACTGTAACTCACTTTGCTAAAATTTGCTAAAAATATTATGGATCTTACTGCTAATCTCTCCTTCCTATCAGATTAAGTCACACAATTGGTGATGCCAAAATGGGTTACTTTAACTCCTATGAATCTGAATCCAATGACCTACACAATTCTGCCAGACTGGGCTGTTTTCAGTGGCTTGAGACCAGTCTTGGCTGTTCTACTGTCAAAGATTGCCAAATTTGCATCCTCTATTCATGATTAGTTTTTAATGGGAATTTTTTTCTTTCTTTCATGTATGTGTGTATGGAATTCATGCACGTGTATTTGTGTGTATGTGTACATGTATATGTGTGTGTTTGCATGTATGAGTGGGGGTATATACACAAGTACATTTGAGTGTGTATGCCTGTGAAGACCCAAGAGTGATATCAAGAATTATCGTCGATCACTCTTCCACCTTTTGTTATAAGCCTGGGTCTCTGATTAAATTCAGAAAACTTAGGGCCTAGCCAACTTTCTCTGGGGACTCCCAGGCTCCACATTCCATGACTAGAACTACAATTGGGCTGCCACACCTGTTGCCCAGCATTTGTACATGGGATCTGGAGATCTGAATTCAGGTCTTTTTGCTTGTGAGGCAAAGACTTTAACCACTGAGCCATCTCCCTAGTCCCTTCTTCAGGATCTTTGTAAGAAAGGAATAAGGTCAGCAATCACAGTGTCCTGGTTCTTTGAAGTTTCTACCCCATGCATTAGTGACATGCTCAGATATTACCGAAACAAGGAAAAACAGTAACAACAAACCCAAGTTCGAGATAGTTAAGAACTACCTAAGGTATATGTGCAAAGACAAGAATGCATCATAGGTAGCCTGGCTGTGCACCTTGTATCTCCTACCTATTTCTTCCTTACCTCTCAGATATTAACATCTGGTCACTGAGAGCTGAGCGCTCCCACTGCGTGAGCTAATATGGAGGAGGTCACAGAGCACGGTGTTCGGCGCACAGTTCGTGCTCAGCAAGGGCACATCACACACGTGCCATTGCTACTGGTGAAGAAAAAAAATCAAGTGTGCTTGCATCTGCATTTATGCAATAGGGAAATAAAAATGTGTTAATAATTTGAAAACGATTCATGGGAAAAATGACAGCTTTGAGACATTGTGCAACACTGGGATCATTTGACACGTTAGACTACAACCACTTTAGAGTGCTCCCTCTGAACGACATGCTTCTGTTGAACATCCCTGAAACTCCTAAGAAAGATCTTGTGAGTAGGTTTTTTCAATAAATGATGGCTGTGATCTGGCTGAAGTGTGGCTACACCTATGGCTGCAGAAATATATTCATTGCATTTCCCCCCCCCCCCCTTTTTTTTTACGTGTAGCATGTGAGCCACACATTTTCTGGCTGCAGCACCAGACCAGATGCAGGACGCTTTCTTTCACTATGAGTAATGGAAAGAAGCAGAGAGATCCCATGACTCTCGGGGGGCAGGGTGAAAAACAGGCAGGAGGCATGCCACCAGCCTTGTTCTTCAGGGAGGAAAAAAAGTGGGAACTGATAATGAAACAAACCCTGTGCACAAAGGAGTGCCCAAGTTCTGACCATGCTCAAAATGGTAAAGCAGCACTTGGTAAAAGCAGTCTGAGTTCACACTGTGGATACTAAAGGCAGAATGAACTCTAGAGTGAACCAATTTTATTGAGATAATAAAGAAATATATAAGAAAGAAAGAAAGAAACCAGTGAAGTCTCAAAGATCAGACTCTTCATGTGAAATGACTGTTTGGGCTCCATGAAGCATGGGGAACTAGTTGAGACATTTATTGGGTTATTCACTGATTGTTGAAATGCAATACTTTAATTCAGTTGCAGGCAATGGGAGAGCAGGACACTTCTGATTCCATGCAAATATGATGCGGAATTTTCTAAGAAGTAATAAATAAAATATGATGATGGGAATGCGTCTTAGACATAGTCTTAGAATGAGGGCACATTTAGCAAGATGAACTCATGACTCAAAATAGCTGGTGACAGTATAAATGATAAAAAAGATGCTAACTAAAAGCTGTTTGGCATCTCTCATTGTTAGACACTGGTATCAAGTTGGCAACTGAGCTCTGGGCACAGGTGTGAGAACTTAGTGACTGAGCTAAGCCCCAAACAAGCCTGAAGGAGAGGGTCTAACTGATGGGGAGACGCAGCCCATGGTGGTGAGACGAGTCCTTGGTCAGGTAAGATGGAGGCAACTGGTTGAGGAAGTTGGCATCCTCTTGTACACTTGGCCAGGCACGCTGGTCTGGAAAGTGATGACTGTCTCTCAGCAGTCCTGTGGTATGGGATGGCCAGTTTCCCAGGCCCCCAGTATCGGTGTAGGCTCCCTTGCTAAAATGGACAAGGAACTATAATGGGACAGTCATAATCCAAGATAAAACTCCTTGTTCCCTTAAGCTGTTTGGTCATGAATTTATCAGTAGTGATTCGGGCAACTGCAACAGAATCAATTAAGTCTGCATACGACGGACTAAGTTACTTTACCTGTATGAATCGTGAACCCTCCATACAACCGTATGCCACAGGTGACGCACCCACTCTACAGATGTGGAAAATGAGGCACAGGGGGTTTTACAGATGCTCTCAAGACCACAGAACAGCTCACAATGTCAAAGCCAAGATTTATATTTAAAATATTTTTTCCATAGGCGTGAAATGGATTCGCTGTTCATTCTGACCAATAGGCTTCATCAAAAGTTTTGAAGGTCTAAATCTGAAATTCGATAACTTAGAACTGAAAGATGAAGAACCTTGCCTGCTGTACTCGCTTGTTTTGAAAAAACTCCTGTTTTGTACATGCTGAAAACGTTCTGTGAAGTTGGGGCAACTATTTCTGTCACTGTCTCTTATATGATTAACATTTTAGTCTTGAAGCTGTTTCTTACCAGTAGGCACGGACTCAGATAGTCTTACTACAGGCAGTAAGACTACAAGAGGACTACATATGGATTACCATATCCATTTGGATATAATAGAGTCCTGGGATTACCTTCTCCAAACTCCTTAGCTGACAAATAACATGGATTAAAGCACCATGGATTAAGTTACCAACTACACTCAATCAGATGTGGCCGCTTAAGATGCAGTCAAAGCGACCAAGCACACAGTACCTGTGTGGGTAAAAGACATGGAATTCCAAAAAATGAGTGAGTTTCAAAAATCCCCTCTCGGAGCAGATAAGCATTGTATCCACTCAAAGGACTCCAGAGTTCTACTAATGGCCATTTCGGACACATGGTGATCATTCATCTTGACAGAAAGTGGACATTTAATTTAATCTGTCATATAGCTGTAACAATAAAAGGCAAGCCAGAGAAAAGGTAACTTAGTGATTTAGGAAGAAGAAAACTCCAAGTGTGATGATGCTCATGTATAACACTAGACAGACAGGCAGAGAGACCACAAACTACAGGCTACTCGAGATACCTACCAAGACCCAAACAAAACTCTTAAAATGAAGCAGAAAGATTCGTCTTGCTTTCTGGTTTTTAAATTATTTTAATTTTCTTTATTCTCTTCCCTCTCCCTCCGTCCCTCCCTCTGTCCCTCTCTTCCTCTCTCTCTCTCTCTCTCTCTCTCTCTCTCTCTCTCTCTCTCTCTCTCTCTCTCTCTGAGGGTACTGTGTGTCCCTGTGGAGGACCAAGGGTAACTGACTTCGGGAATCATCCTGGATTGCTTCTACCTCCTTTTTGCTTAACTCTACGATTTCCCAGGCTTCAGGGCTGGAAGCATAGGCTGCTGCCATTTCTACCTGGTGTTTTTATGTGGGACTTGGGATTTGAACTCAGGACCTTTTGCTTGGGAGGCAGTCTTAACCCTCTGAGCCATCTCTCCATCTTTCCTAGTCTTGCTTTCTAATCCAAAGGACCTTCAATTTAAAAGATGACTATGCTGATAAGGTGTCAACTCAATGATTGAAGGCTGAACTTTGGACTCCTCTGTGAAGAACTGGTAGTTAAGGCAAGTCCCAAGCAAGCCTTTGGGAGAGAATCTGATTGATATGGGAAGATCAGCCCATGGCGGAAGCAGTCCTTTCCCGAGCAGGGGCATAAGATGGAAGGAGCTGCTTCTGTAGTTTGGATCTTCAGTATACATTGACAGATTAGCGGTTTGGCAAGTAAGGTTTGCCCCTCCCTCAGCAATTCCTATGGATATGTGTGGCCAGTTCTATCAGTTTCCTCTTTGCTCCTGGTGTTCTCCAAGTTGGACTATGATCTGCAATGGAGAATGGTAAGCAAGAAGAAAACCCCCTTTTTCTTCCAAGCAGTTTGGTTGTCATTTATTGGCGACATAGACGAACTGCAACAAACACAGGTCTGGCTTTCTGGACATTCAGATGACAAGTATGTTCTAGCAGGAGTGTCTAATCTTTTGACATTATGACAAGGCATTGCTATTTACAAGGTCATTCTTGAGAAGGAAAGAAAGAAGGATGGAAGAAGGAAGGGAGAGGGAGGAGGAGAAAGAAAGAAAGGAAAAGAAAAAAGAAAGCAGGAAGTAAGCTTCAAGTTAAATAAGTCAGTAGCCAGCAAGCAGGCATTCCTGTCTGTCTGCTTCTTTATGTTTTCCCTGTTTCCTCTGCAACAGCCAGAAACTCATTTTCCCAACTGCTGGGAGTATTGCTTGCAGGCTGTTGAAACTCACAACGGATTCCTTTCTGAGAATTGCTCTTGGGAATTACTTTCTATCAAAGGGAGTTAGTTGCCTTTCTCAAGATGACTTAGCCCTCCCAAGAGCAGTCAAGTTCAATGGCTGCAGAACAAAGACCAGGACTCCTTGTCTGGACATGAGACAGCTCCAAAGGTCGCTCCAGTCCCACAGCTCCTACAGCTCCATTCACCCTCTCCTTCTGCTCAACCTTGCCTTGTCTGAATCCCTTGAGGGACCTCCCACGATCATAAAGGAAGAAAACAGGAGAGCTAGGATTCAAGCATCAAACCCGTTTGACTATCAGTCCTGGTTTCTACCAATGTCACCAAAACCTTGAAGTGGTCAAATAAGGTCCCTCATTTGGCCATCTTTGTGAGTCTCATATCCCAATGCTCACTTCAAGGCCCATCCAACTCCTTTCCCTACATGCACACTTCAGCTGTCCCTAGAAGAACTCCTTGTTCTGGAGAGCGCCTCCTCCTGTAGCCACCTTTGAAGTGCTGCTTCTTGGGTGAAGCATTTTCCTTCCTCAGGTAACTGAACATCCCTAGACTTTAGGCTCCCACGGCAGGCTGCACATCTCTTTAGCTTAGGAATGCTTAGTTATTATCATGAGTTCCTTACAAGCAGGGACATGTCTTTTAACTCTACCAACTCCAGACCCTACAGATGTTTTATTAACTAGGTGCATAAATGAGGGGCTGGCTTTGTAGGTCCTGTCGGGATCAGTGCCAACAGTGCCCCAACTGTGCAGCATCATTTAGAACCATCCAGGTTTGGATAAACTGCAGCCATCTTGAGCATCAGGCTAGTTTTTTTTCATTGTCGTTGCCTTTCTTACACCTAACCCTTTGGTCCCTGTTTACAGCAGATGCTCACAGCAGATTTGGTGGGAACCAAATCAAATACATTCTCCACAGAAGGGACTCATATGTAATGAGAATTAGTTCACTTTCCCCAGCTTGAGTTGAAACTATTTTTTTAATGCTCTACTCTTTCAGGTATAAGGATATTTTATCTTGGCCCATTCTTAGTTTTAATGTAAAAAAAATTCTCCTTTGTTAGAAACTTTTAAAAATTATTCAATAGTTCTTGGTAACTGAGAGTTTACTAAATTCCATTTCTAGATGAGAAATCAAGTCAAATGTGGACACATCAAACATGGCTAAGAAGTTTTCCAGCTGGCCTGCTGAACACTACGTCTTTGTTTTAAGGGGCCCCTTTGAAACATAAATACATCATCAATCTGCAGGGTGGTTCCCCACTCCCCTTTCTGAAATGAAAAATCTCTGACTGAAGAGAGCTTCAGGTATAAATCTAGGTCCCAAACACTATTAGCACAAAGCCGAGGGCGTCTGGGGAGTGTCTTGCTCTACAAACACAGAAACGAAAAGCGGTCTTATTGGGAGCTGTGCTCTTAGCACAGGAAATGGGCCAGTTTTGTTATTGTTCTCAACAAAAATGTCCAAACAACAAAAATATTTGCTGAGAGTTGGCTGAAGCTCAGAATGATGACAAGAAGCCTTAAAAGCCTAGGCTTTTTTTTTTTTTTTTTTTAATGGACTTGGGAAGGAGGAAGTTCTCTAATGCATAAGGAACTGAATTTTCTGGGCCCTGTGATTTTTTATTTTATTTTATTTTTTTCATGTGGCTCTCACTGCTGGACTTGGTGAGAGTAAAAAAAAAATTGTGATAACATTTGCCTGAGAGAGCAGCACATGTGGTAATATTGTCCTTCACAAGTCTGGTCATGTGCTGGTGGAATCTCTCATCTGGGTTTTCCTAAGTGTAATCAGTCAGTTCCCAGGGACAGAGATATGGCCGCAGGCACGTTCAAAAATTTTACTCGCACTGCTTGGTTCACATATTCAAGAATTTACTGAATATAGATTAAGTATATTTAGGAGGTGATACTAAAGACATATTCCATCCACATAACACATAAACACACAGTATAAATATGTTTGCTCTAACTTAATCTTTCATTCTATGTCTTTAAAAATATTCACTGTTCTATTTTATTATTTTCAGGCACTCTTTTCTCCATCCTGGTGACCGGCAGAGTGATTTATCTGAAAGCACCGTACGGCAGGATTTATGGCATCTACCTTTTTAAACATCCTGGTGGAATCCTCGCTTATCTGCATGAAGCGCATGATGACGTTGTTCAGATAGATGTCACTCAAGGTGGCGTGGTCTCTGCTTTCTCTCCTCACTTGGTTCAGAAGCAAATACCAGCAGTTCACCGGAGACAACAGGTTTTGGTCTTTCCTGAGGAGTGCAAAGGAAAGAAATACCATCAAGATCAGAGTAGCCTGATGAGGAGAGTGACGTCACCCAGACAGATCAAGAAGCCATAACACACAGATATCAGCGTTCTTCCTGCCTGGCATGTCCTAGACAGGGCCGTTCCACAGCCCATGGGATCCTGCAAGCTAGCTCTGCAAAGAAAACTTGGCCCAGGAACTCTGGTGGAAACCCCCACCCCTGATGAACGCCACGGGAGACCAACCTACACAGTGCTCAGACAGCCTCCCGCTTTAAGTACCCCACTAAAGGAAGAATTCATGTTTACATGGAAATCTATTGACTCCTGTCTCCCACACAGCCTGCTTTGCCACCGCTTACAAAGTCGGCTTTGAGTGCTCAGCTGTTGCTGGAAAAGAAATCTGGGCCAGCATGCTTTCCATGGAATACGAATCTGAAAGTTATTTATTAATCCCCCGACATGTAACTTCCAGCCTCTATAAAGTATTCCTGGGGATTCTGAACTTTGTACAGCATTGCCTCAAGGCTCATGTCTGACCACAGGGTCTGCTCTAGCCTATTACACCACTTCGGATTTGCAACTGCTCCTTGTGTTATGCTAGGCAATAAAATTAAACGTGACTATGAACTACTCAAAAAAGACATTAAAAAAAAAAGAAGAAAACTCTATTCAGAAATAGCATGCAAAATGTTACTGGCTCTAAAAAAAAAGTCAAAGTACAATTTGTTGTTGACACTACTAATTGTAAAATGGAGAAATGGCAGTATTTATCCTAATGTAAGGTGTGTAAGTACCATTTTATCAGTTATTTTATTATTCATGATTATTTATGACCCTAAGTATTAAGTTAGGAAAATAATGACTTTCTGTCATTGACTCTTTCTGAGTCTTATTTAATACGACATTGAGTCTTGGGAAACTGAGGCAGAATAATTGTGTGTTTAAGGCTCAATTGAGGCAACACAGTTAAATCTCTCCCTATCCCAAAAAAGAAAAGATAAGAAGAAAAAAGAAAAGAAAGATGGTTATATTTAGGAGTACATGCCTTTAACTCTAGCATCTTCAAGGCAGAAGTAGAAGGATCATGAGCTGGGGGCCAGGCTGGGCTACATGGTAGTTCAAGATACTAGGTAATGAAACTGTATCATTATCTATAATATATCATTACACATGTACCAGTGATACATCATTGCATATATATATATATAGATAGATAGATAGATAGATAGATAGATAGATAGATAGAGAGAAAGAGAGAGAGAGACCCTGTCTTAAAAAACAAAGATAAAGGGGCTGGAGAGATGGTTCAGTGGTTAAGACTGTCTCTCAAGCAGATAGATGGTCCTGAGTTCAGATCCCAGGTCCCACATTAAAAACGTCAGTCAGAAATGGCAGCAGCCTGCACTTCCGGCCCTGCTGGGTGGAGCCTGGGAAATCCCAGAGCCAAGCAAGAAGGAGGTAGAAGCAATCCAGGATGATTCCAGAAGCCACCCTTGGTCCTCTACAGGCACACACAGTGCCCTCTCTCTCTCTCTCTCTCTCTCTCTCTCTCTCTCTCTCTCACACACACACACACACTAAATAAATAAACAAAAAAGACAAAGAAAATCCACCCCACCTACCAAAAAAGACCCAATCACACTAAGGTACAAATTCTTTCTAGAAGAAAAAGGAGGCAAAGAAGAGAAATGAAAATGGGTCAGGGAAGAAATGCCCTTGCCCCATACATGCTAGTTATAACTTCTACCTAGAGACCGACTTTCTCTCAAAATCACAGAGCACTGGTCCCAGGAAGTACCTGGAGTCTTTGTACTCACATTGTTTGTCTAACCAGCTACCTTGTTCGCATGAGCGTCTGTGCAATTCCTACAGAATGTTTCATGCTTTGCATCCTTGGCGCCCTGCCCCACCGAAAGCATTAGATGCTGTTTCACTGATGGAAAACTCAGTCTCTGCATGGTCATGAGTAAATGATTTCACCCTGCTTGTACATTAGTCACTTTGTACAATGGGTGAAATAACAGAACTCACTTCTTAAGATTAGTGTAAGGATGATCTGAGTCAGTATGTGTGTGTATGAAGTACTTGCAGTAAGCTTCAGACACACAGTCAGTGCTATATAAAGTCAATTATTTTTGTCCAGAGGTCGCTGTGCTCAAGAGTTGACACTAAGTCTACTTAATCCTTACTGTAACCATGTAAGGCAGCAGTGCCTGGTGCCCTGATTGTCAACCAGAGAGCTGAAACCTAGGAGGCCCAGGGACTTGCTAAAGACCAGAGCAAGTGACGTGTTGTGTCTGGGCTGGAGACTGGCCCCAGATGCGTTCTTTCATTTGTGGCTGCACTTTTAGGCTAAGGTTCGTTCACACAGCAAGTGTCCCTACTTCAGTGTCTGTTTTAGTGACTAGGAGCATCAATCAGCTAAAGATACATATATTGGGCAGAGGGAGAAGGAATCCTGCCTGCATGTCCCATGTCAGTTGTCAGTTACGGTCATGACTCGGTCATGTTTTTCTTGATACCTAATGGTCAAACAACTTCATTTTACATGTTAGAAAACCAAAGTGCAGACAGGTTATGTAACTTGACCAAGCTACACAGTTGTCATAGTTAAGCACAGGTGTCAACTTGACTTTTGAGGGTTTGAGCTCTGAGCACAATTGTAGAGAGTTGATGGTTGAGTTAAGCCCAGAGCAAACCTGAAGGACATTGTCTAGCTGATGGGAAAGACCCAGCCCATGGTGGATAGGGATTAGGCCCTGGATAAAGTCACAGAGAGCTGGTTGAGAGAGTGGGCATCTTTCTGTTCATTTGGCCAGACATGCTGGTGTAGCAAGTAAGGATTATCAATCTCTCAGCCGTTACGTGGTGATGGTGTGGCCGGTTCTTTCAGCCCTAGTATTGGTGCATGCTCTCCCATCAAGTTGGACTGAGAACTGTAACCGGACTATCGTAAGAAAGTACACTCCTTGTTCCCTTAAGCTGTGTGATGGTCATTTATCAGCAACCATGCAGGCGGACTGCAACAACAGTGGAGTAAGCCATTATTCAAACCCAGATCTAGTTAATATTTTTATATAAGCCAGACTGAACTCTTTCTGATCCTTACTTATTCTTCTCACAGACTTAATTATTTGCTTCAGTTCCACGCTCAACAATAACTATGCTCAACTCAAAGGCAATTTCAAGCTGCTAATCTAATGTTTACTTTTAAAATTTTTATCTGATCACATGATGTATGTAAGTGTGGACATTACATGCTATGTACGGCACCTAGGTTGAAGTCAGAGGACACCTTTGTGCAGTTAGTTCTTACCTTCCACCTTTACGTGGGTTCCAGAGACTGAATTCAGGATTCAGGTTGCTGTACTTATGTAGCAATTGTCTTTATCCAGTGAGCCATCCCATCGACCTTCAAGCTACTAATCTTTTGAAGAAAACTATCAAGTAACCTTGGGTATGTATTAATCAATCAGTAGCATGTGATCCACAAAGGAATATAGGCCCATTCTATATTTTCATTTCATAATCAATGACAAATATGGACATAGAAAATAAGCAAAAATATTTTTGGGAGCTGGGTAAATGGATTTTTTATTCAAGGGTTAAAGTCTTTGCCTTGCAAGCAAAAGGACCTGAGTTCAGATCCCGAGATATCACACACACACACACACACACACACACACACACACACACACACACACCCAGCTAAATATGGCGGTGGTCTGCACTTCTGGCCCTGGAAGGCATAGTCTGGGAAACCCCAGAGCAAAGCGATAAGGGGGTAGAACAATCCAGGGTGATTCCTGAAGTTACCCTCCAGGCCTCCACAGGCTTATATACTCAAGTGCCTTCTTGTACACACACACACACACACACACACACACACACACACACACACACGCACTTACACATGTGCATATGTGTACATACATAAACACACGTGTGCATATGTGTACACACACAAAAATCTGTTGAAAGTATGAGTGGGCTGTTTTCTTAAAAGTGCTTTTAAAACAGAACCATTCCCATTATGCGACCACAGCACTGATCCTAGTGTCTGCCAAGGACATTTGATATTTAGTCAACCTGGGAATCATCATTAGATGGAATTTTATGGATCAAAACAGGCTGAAATCATCCCCCAAAACAGGGGAGGGAAGCTGGCCAGACTTCTTCTTCCATTCCACGGAGCATTATGGGGTAGGTATCACAGACATTTCTGGGCATTTGATTCCCTCTTCCTTCCCCTTGCTTCCCCGGGAATCAGGTGTAATATCTATTAGATTTTAGCCAGTATTTCTGGGGGTCTTACAGCAGAAATGTTTTTCAGACACTCTGTTGCATTGTGTCTCGAGAAATCAAAGTCCATGCTGCCCTTTTATCTTTTCACTACTGAAACCACCCAAGCTGGGTATTCCTGGTGGCGAGACCTTAGGGCCGCGGCCAGCGTCTTTATGTTCTTCCTTCTGCTGTAGCTTCCTCTAGTCCTTGACCCTACCTCTGTCATCTTCAAAATTCAGGTGTAGGCAGGTTCTATTTAAAATTCTCCAACGCCTTCCTAGGCTCTGAGACAAAACCGAAACATTCCACAGAGATATGTAAGATTGTATGGTTTGCTCCAAGGAAGGCTTAGGGCCATACAGCCCACCAGCTCAAAGCTCACTCTCAAAGGATTACTTACTGCCTGTTTTAGAAACCTGGCCTCCAACCTTCCCTTTTGATCCCTGGCCTTTAACGTTCCCCTCCTCAATTCCTGTTTGCTGGTCAGCTAGTCTTTCTGGTGTCTGCTTTTTAGATAGCACTTTTCCTGGGGTTGTGGCTCTGTTGATAAAGTACTAGCCTTATAAGCATAAACATGTGAGTCTGCTCCCCTGAACCTAAGCCCAGCACTAAAGAGGTGGAGATAGGCAGATCCCTGGAATCAGCTTGGACTACTGGGTGAGTTCAAGCCAGTGAAAGATAGATAAAAACAACAAAGATAGATGACACATGAGGAAGGATTCCCAAGGGCTCCATATTTATGCAAGCACACACATGTACCACCTACACACACACACACTCTGCACATACACACAGAGACATACATATATAGAAATACACACAGAGACACATACACACACAGACAAGATGTATACACATACACATACACCTACTTCCCACCCACTTCCCACTTCCACTCTAGTACATATCTATCCACAGAACCCTGCATTTATCCTTGTGGGAACACCTGTTTACTCTACTTGGAATCGTCTGCTTATCTCCCCAATTCTAGGTATCATGGCTTAGATGTGAGTTGTTTACCACAGGCTCATTTGTTTGAACCCTTAGTTATATCTGGAAAGGCTGTGAAAACTTTAGGAGGTGGAGACTTGCTGGAGGAAGGCATGTCTAGGCCCACAAAGGCTGGGCCTAGAGGTTGGTTAGCCCCATCCTGCTTCCACTAATAGTTTGTGCTTGCAGTCTGCAGCTTGATCCGATATGCATGAACACGTATATAAACGCTTGTATTACAAATAAAATTTTCATGACTAACACCAATTTAAAATAGGTTAATTTCATGTCCATACACAAAATAGGATAATTGCATACTCGTAAGTACAAAGGTAGAGTTATGGAGACATATTCACTGGCAACTAGCTCCTTCTTTCCTTTCCTTTCTGCACTTTTCCCTCTCCCTCTCTTTTTCTCCCACTGTGCTCACCCATGTCCCCAACCCAGCCCAGACTCTCTTACTTGTACTGCTGATGGTCCTTGGTGCTTCGTGTTTTTGCCATGAATCTTTCTGCCAACTTCTCCAGGTTCCTTGAATATTCTGTCTCAATTTCGGCTTTTTTCCGGAAGAAGTCTTGCAGGTCTTGGAGCAGCTGAACGCGCATCTCCGTCTGCTGCTCCAGGCATTTCTGCTGTTCTACCAGTTGAGCTCGGATTTCTAGGGAAAGAAGAGAATTCATGTGATGACTTTCCCATGACAATGAAAAGGTATGTTGGAAGCCACCAGGCAGGCAGGTTGAATGAATCCTATACACAGTTAGCTCTGCACTTGACTTACAGCAGAGTGCTGCGATCAGGTTGATTTTTAAAATGGAAGATCTCCTAGGGCCAGAGAGACAACTCGGTGGGAAAGGTGTGTCTGTTTTCCAACACGGTCATCATAGTTTGTTCCCCGGTAACGCACATGGTGGAAGGAGAGAACTCCTTCCTGAAAGTTGTTCTCTGACTTCCACTCTAATGCATGGCTCTCTTTCTCTTTCAAAATGAGTATTCCTCTTTAAAAAGGATCTCTTGATTCTTTAGAGGAAGGAGATGGACTTGGAAAAATATATAATACATTAGAGTAGAACTATGGGTCGTCCTTGTAATGTCACAGACACACACGAAGTGATGATGGAAAGAAAATCTTCAAGTGATAATTTAGCACACTAGGACATTGTTGATAGCTGAGGCTGTTATAATATTACCTTAATTGTTCCTTTGGAGCTGACTAGCAAAGAAATGGGCAGTACTTCTTCCCGTGTTCTGAGCCACATCACATTTGCTGGTTAATATATTCAGGGACTGACATCTGGTAATTTTTATTTACTGTATAAATTTCTCATTTACAAAAAACACAGCTTCAGGGCTTATAGGAATGCTGGACCTGAAAATGACTTCTTGCTATAGCTAAAAAAAAATTCATTCATAACAGGGCAACTCCCTAGATTCCAGTTTTTTATTTTGCTTACAATGCCAGGGGATGCTAACTTGGCCTTCACAGTGTGTACTCTGTTCAAACTAACACTCTTATCAACACACACGCACTCCTTAAAGAATCCTTTGATGATTTTAATACATTTGCAGCAAGAAGATTGTCATTTATTGATTTAGCAAAAACACAAAATGTGGCATGTAAATAAATGGCTGCTGTAAGAAGAGCTGAATGTTTTACAAAAGAAGCCGCAGTAACCAATAACCACTGACTTGTTTTTGTTCTATAATCCAGGACTAACCTCCAAAGACAGGAAAATTTATAGTGAAAAAATTAATTCAACTTCCCAGGCCATATACCTTAAAAGAGCATGTTGAATTTAATTCAATGGGGGAAAAAAGAAATCACTATCCGAATGACACTTCGGTTTCCTTCTATTATCCTCTTTCCATGCAGAAGAATGAGTTGAGGATAATGTGCAGGAATTTGACCCTATTTAATTAGACTCCTTAACAACAAGGCAATCCAGGAAATCTGCAAAGTTTATGAACACTTAGTTATAACACAATGTTTATTACTTTTGCATTTTGTAGGCTGAAGTTTAAGGAGGGTAAGTACTTTAAAAACTTTAGTTAGTAAGTGGTACTTCCCAATTATTTCTAACCTTGTCAGTCTGGCTAAACAGACACTTCCTGCCTTCTTTCTATCTATTCCACAGATTTAAAAAATATTTTTATTAAAAATATTTATTTATTTACTTTTGATCAAGAGAGAAGTGAGGGCGTGAGCAAACAGACCCACATGCTATGGTGCAGGTGTATAAGTCAGAGGATAAAGGACGACTTTAGGAATTTTGTTCTCTCCTAATTCTGTTTCCCTCCTATCACATGGGCATCAAGGATCAAATTCAGGCCACCAGGTTTGTGCACAGTTGCCTTTAGCTGCTGGGCCACCTTGTCAACACCCATCTCATTCAATGGCTTTGAGCAGTTATCCTAAGCCCCAACTATACCTCATCAAGGGGGCCCCAAGATTTCTGCCCTTGGGGTGGCTATGCTCCAGGCAATGTTGTTTCTGAGGGGGCCCAAGGCTGGGGCAGGACAATATCACAGTGTCCTCTCTTGGATCCCCCATCCCTGGATGGAGGCATCCTCCTCTTAACCTCACAGGAGTGTGGTGGTCACCGCAGTGAATACATCATCGCAGAATTTTAACTACCAGGAACATCATCTGGTCGGCACTCAATCAAAGTCAGTGGTTTCCGATACAGTATTATGATTGGTACAGCTGCCAAACATTTTCTCCTAAAAATACACAGCTATTTTTGTTTCATAAAGAAAAAAATTAAGGGTGGAGGTATTTCTCATCCAGGAATTCCAGTAAGTCTTTTGAGGTGAAGTAATTTGAACACATCTTGCTGTGCTCAGAGAAGAATCAGTCAGTCATCTCTGGTCATCAACTAGTTTCTCTTAGTGTCTCCCTACCTACTTTCCTCAGTCCTTCTGTCCTTCCTTCCCTCCCTATGGCCCTCTCACCTTAATTTCAAAATGGAGCTAAACGTGGCTGAAAATACAAATTTCATCAAATGGGCTTTCTTCTTAGGTTTGAATGATTAAAATTCCTAGCAAAGCTGTCAGCCTTACTTTATACCAAGTCGACTCCTTCCCCACCCAGATTCTCTATCAAGGCCCCTCCCATTAGTGTTCTCAGGTCAGTATTGATCTGGATTTTCCTTTTCAGACTTAAGGGTCACTTCAGTTCAGCTGAACAAACAATTATTTCACTTCCACTTTATGTTAGGCAGAATTCCAGGGTCTAGTGATGCAAAGACTTGTATCTAGCTTTTCTGCTAAGATAGAAAAACCCTGGTTATTGTGGCCAGTGCCATAATAAAAGGAAGGTATGGAAAGAGGAACTCAAACTACTCAGATTAGAGGGTTTAAATGGCACAATGTCCTGAAGAATAAGTATGTTAGGAGGTTTAAAGCATTGCTCAGGAATAAAGTGAAAAGGCATTCTCATCCAGAAGGAAAAGGTGAATCATATATCTGAGAAGGGATTTATAGAGAAAGTAAACAAAGAACTCTTACAATAAAACAATATAACAAGAATACAACCTGAAACACGGACAAAGGATCATAGTAGGTGTTTCCTCAAGAGACACAAATGATCAACCGTGTACGAAAACGATGCTCAATATCATCATCTACCCAGGAGACAAAAATTCAAAGCATTGCACACTCATGACCAAGGCAGCAGGTACTGGGGAAGATTCGAAGAAACTGGACTCTTGTACCCTACTGGTAGGAATGGAAAATGGCTTCACACATTGGAAAACATGCTGGTACTTCCTCAAAAGGTTAACCGTCATTACCAGATGACTCAGCATTTCTACCCTGTTCAGGCTACTTTTCTGTCATTGTGATAAAATACTCTGACAAAAGCAACTTAAGGGAGAAAAGGTTTATTGTGGAGTACACCTCAAGATTATCATCCACCATGGTTGAGAAGTCAAAGGAGCAGAAGCTTGAAGCAGTGGTCACGTCACATCCGTGGTCAGAAAGCAGAGTGATGAATGCACACCGCACTAGTTCCCTTTCTCCATATATATTCTGGGATTCCAGCCTGGGAAGGTGCCACTCACAGTGGGAAGGTCTTCTCAGCTCAGTTAATACAATCAGGACACCCTGCACAGGCATGCTCAGAGGCCTGAGATTTCATCAAGTTGACAACACTGACCATCACATACTCCTAGGTGTGTGTGTGTGTGTGTGTGTGTGTGTGTGTATGTAGGAAAACAAAAACATATTCCCATGTAAAAATACATACATGGATGTTCATGAAATCAATATTGATAACAGCCAAAGGAGAAAGAAACAAAACGCCTAGCAATTAATGAACAGATTAAAATTAGCATATCTATACCATGGATATATGTTTATTTTTTAACCGCGGTCATGGTTTGAATGTGAATTGTCCCCTTCAGGCTCATGTGTTTGAATATTTTATTCCCTGCTGTTGTTTGAGAAGGTTATCACATCTTTAAGAGCTGGAACCTTGTTGGAGAAAATAAACCAGTGGGGAAGGGCTTAAAGTTTGGATAGTCTAGTCTTCCTTCCTCTTTTTTTTTTCTTTTTGCTTTCCTGTTCTCTCATCCTCCTGATAGCTGCAGTGAATTGAACCGACCTCCTGCTGTGCGCTCCAAACCTTCTGCTATGTGTTTCCCATAATGGATTCAATCCTCTTTGGAACCCAGGGCAAATAAATAACCTTTCTCCCTTAAACTGTCTGAGTCAGAGTATCTTTCTTACAGAAACAGCAAAATAACCGCAACAACCACCGGAAAGAGTGAAGTTCTGATTTATGTTATAGCATGGATGGAACGTTGAATAGAACCTTACTGGGCTGGGGAAGAGCTCAGTTGGTACAATGCTTTTCTAGCATGCATGAAGCCTTGGGTTTGATCTCTGATATCACATAAATTAGACATCCTATCATTCGGGAGTTGGAGACCTTAAGGGTGTCTTTGGCAACATTTTGAGCAGGAGACCAGGCTGGACTATGTGAGACCCTGGCGCAAAAAGAAAAATATAAGCTCACTGACTGAAACCACTTTCGAAAGATTTCATAATCTGATTCCGTTCACATGCAATATCTGAGATAGAATAGTTCATAGGGACAAAAAGTAGGTGAGTTTTGCCTATTTGGGAGAGTTGGAGGGAAGTAAGAAGTTATTGTCAGTGGGTCGAGGATTTCTTTTGGTGGTAATGAAAATGGTCAAAAACTGATTATAATGACAGCTGCAAAAACTCTCTAAATACACTGAAAATTACTGCGCTGGTAAATTATAAATGCAAATTAAATCTAAAAATAGCTGGCATATTTCCTAAAAAGATAGTCACATCACAATTCTGAGACATTTCGATTATTGATACATTAGCTGATACATTAATGTAGTTAGTATCATTAGTATCATTAGTAACGTTTTAATTGTTGATACATTAGTATCAATACTAATGACAATAGTAAAATTTATAAACTCACACCCCCATCCTTATTCATTCTGATAAATTCTATGGAATGAGATAACATATGGACAAACTCTTTAAAATGATGTGCAGGCCAGAAACAAGGCTCAATAGCTAAAGACACTTGCCACAAGTCTTCTGACCTGAATTTGATTTGTGGAACCCATATGGTAGCAGGGGAAACCTACTTTACAAAGCTGTCCTCTGACCTCCACATGAGTTCTGAGACACATGTACTCACATGTGCACATAACATACACACTCACAGTCAATTGGAAAAAAATATATATCAAATGACTCTTGTCTCACTAATTGTCTTGCTCTAAAACCCAGACACTGAATATACTGGCTGGACAGCGACATCTTTATGTTAGTTGTTATTTTTTAATTAATATTGCATTCATTTAAGAGTGAGCAGGTACATATGTGCTATAGTATGTATATGGAGATCAGATGACAACTTTCAGAAGTCATTTCACTCTTTATACTATGTGGGTTCTAAGGTGTGAACTCAGGCTACCAGGTTTACACACAGGCATCCTTTACCCACTAGAGCCATCTAGCCAGTCTGCTATTATCCTTTCTAATGGTGTTGAAAAGCTTTGTTTAATAGATTTTCAGGAAGAGCATATCACTATGACTCCCATATAACTACATGTGGTCTCTAGAGGGGGTCTTGGCCAGGATTTACTAAATAATCATAATGTTTTAACAGTAGCTCCTAAATTATCTGCTACTTTATTTCTTTTCTACCAGAGCAACAAATGGGATAAACAAACATCAATAATCCACAATACAATATACAGAAAAATAGGCAATGAAACTACTGTAGCTCATTTGTGAAAAAAAATGAAATAGTTCGTCTAAGCTATAAAACTGCTAATGCTTACCAAATTAAGTAATATTACCTAGAAATAGAATAGATTGAGGAATTTCTTGCTTTTGCTTTGATAAAAGGAAGTCAGTTTGTATGACTACAGACTGATAGGCATTTCATGGAAAGACAGTCGTACACTGGGATCTTTCTCTATGTTCCTAGGTAACTAGGACTGTGGCACAGAAGTGGGCGGATATGATACTCATGACCATCAAGCCAATAACTGGAGGACATCAGTTCTAAAAACATGACGAACCCTTCCCCCCCCCCAGCTATTTCACATTCTCGTTCAGTCAAGTTTTTCCTTGTATCAGCAAAGCCTACATTCTGTGCAGGTAAATACCTTTACCCAAAGGTTGTAAGGAAACTTTTCGAACAAACGTGAGCGCCTCGAGAAAGTCTTCAAGAGTAACAACCTGGTGATTATCCACCTCATGAGTGCTAGATAAACAAAGCACCAGGTGCGGATTTTGTGAACTAAGCTTTTGTAAGCTAAAAATTTAGAACAGTAACAACAAAAATCTATAAATGCTAAATGAACAGCCCTTTTTTTAAAAAAAATGGGCTAAATAAGCAGAGGCCATTGGTCTACACTAAAAGTCTGTAAGATGTATGTTTCTCTTGTACTCTACACAGAAATCGAGCGATGGCAGAATGGATTCAGGTCAGGGTTAATGGCACCTATTGTGAATCATGTGACATGAGCAAGGGACCTGACTTCCCAAAGCTCTCTCTTGTCCATCAACCCTTCCTACTCTATAGACTGTGCTCAAAATTAAATGCGGGGTGCAAGTATAAAGCACGTTGCGCTTGTAAACTGTGAAACACGTAGTGGGTACATTCCTACTAGTACCTGACAGGTTTCTGTTAGAAAAATGCTTACGGAGGAGGGGAGGAGGGCGGGGGGGGGGCATGGCTCCGTGGGTCAAAGGGCTTACTGTGCAAACCTGACAACCTGAGATAAGGTCTTCATATGATGGATGGATGCAGTGGAATAACATGTGCTAACAGCTTTGAAAACTGAGATCTGGAGAATCTCATTCGCTCTCGGGCCATCTGGCTGGCTCTGCAATGGTGAATAGATCCTGTCTCAAACAAGGGACAGAGGTGAGGACCAACATGTATGAACTGCTCCCTGACTACTATGTGCATACAATGGCATGTGTGTGAGCCCTTCTCCTCCAACATAGGCACATTAATACATCACACACACACACAGAAAGGCATAAAAATATTTACTAATCATTTCCCTGTACTAAACTCTGTAGTCCAGGGCACTGAATGACAGACAGACACAGTGAGAGTCATTATGAGTCCTGCCCTCGGGGAGGAGGCAAGCCTGACATAAACAGGTAGCAAGCCTTGGACTCAGGAATGTCGGTGAGCATTAAGAAGTGTGGAGAAGAACACTCTTTGCCACTGCTGGGCAAAGAGGTGTCCTGAAGCAGACTTGTTAGCATGGGAGAAAGGAGAGAAGGAGTGTTGTGAGTACCTGTTAGTTGCTGCAATGTGTAACTCTGCATAGGGACAGACACTGTCACGGCAGAGCCAGAAGACCCGGTGAGGATGCTAAGGAGTAAGATTTGATTTCATAGATCACCGTGGCTCAATGATTAAAAACCTTCCTTGGGAATTTATTGAAAGAACCCAAGACAGGGCTGGGCATTTTAATTTTGTTGGTCTGGTAGGACATGGAATGGAGGATTTATAGCAAGTTCCCAGGTAAATCTTTTCACCAAACAACTTGTAAAAACTGTAGCGAGGAGAAACTGATCACCTTTGAGCAAAGGAAGATATAGAATCAGATTTGCATTCTGGAAAACCACACAAGGAAATGAATCAACAAAACGTGAAATATCCTACACGTTGCAAAATAGTTTCATTCATAATAAGCTTATGGTTCCCCCTTCAAATGATGAATTACAGCACACAACATAAACTACCATTAGCAAAAATAAAATAAAATAACAATAAAATTCTCCAGAAAAATGAATGTCATCCATATTTTCCCTGGTATGGAACAAAAGATTACTATATTTCTATTTAATTTGTCATGGGGAGTAGAAACTGATTTTCAATTACATTATGGAGCGATCTACGGAGCCAGTCCATCCATTAAGTGGCCATCAGTCATATTAAGCAGTTGAAGTATGGCTGGATTTCAAATTTTTCATTTTCTTTTTGAGACTGGGTAGTCTCATGTAGCCCAAGCTGACTTCAAAGTTACTATGTGGCCAAGTCTGGCCTTGAACTTTTGATCTTCTTGCTTCTACCTTCTAAATGCTGAGATTACACATGTGAATTCCAAAGTCTTAATATGATTAAAAGAATTGTAAAATATCTCCACAATGTTGAAACATCAAACACTAGATATACCCTGTTGTGTAAAGTATGAAAATTAATTTTATACATTCCCCTGTTTTTTTTTTACTTTTTTGTTATTATTTATTCAATTGTGCGTGTATGCATGTGTGCGTGTATGTGTATGTGTGTGTGTGTGTGTGTGTGTGTGTGCGCGCGTGTGTGTGTAGAACCATGGACGAATTCAGGAACCACCATGGACCACCTCCACCTCCTTCTTGTTTACTCTGCCCTGGGATTCACAGGCTCCACCCTACCAAGAACAGAAACGCAGCCACCCCCACTTCCGCCCGGCGTTTATATGTGGGGTGTAGGATTTGAACTCAGGACCTTCCCCCTGCAAGGCAGAGGCTTAACCCCTGAGCCACCTCTCCAGCCCCCTTTTTACTTTTTATAATGTATCTAAAATAAAATATATAATTACCCATGTGGTCCATCTGAGAGACAGTGCTTCTCTAGTATCTAAGTGAATTAGCAGTTATGTTCTTTATGAGCAGGATCTACAGTTCTCATCAAAATGGGTCTTTAGAGAGAATTAGCACTTGGGGTAAGAAGACAAGATTCATGTATGAAGCAAACACATGCAGGTTTAGTGCTGCTCCTACGTCCATTTGTGACACCCAGGGAAGTAAGCAGGGCTGTCGATCTATCAATCACCATTCCATTCCAAATGGAAAGTCTCAACAAAATGAGATAGAAAATATTTTCTTACCATATAAAGCATTGTTTGACTTAGTTTTTCCATCTCTGTGACAAAATACCTGAGAGAAACAACCTAAAGAAGAAAGGTCTATTTTGGCCTATGGCTTTGGAGGTTTCAGTCTGTGCCTGGCCCAGGCAACTCTCAGCAGTTGGGGACAAGCCCAACACATAAGTCTTTTGAGTCCTTATTTTATGTCCAAATTTTAACAAGACAATTTGTTAAATGCAAAAGGAAAAATGCATTCTAGATCTGACAGTTTAGATTTTACAGGATAAGAACTTTCAGGCCAGAAAATATTACTGGCTAAACTAAAGTTATTTCAGTGGTGATATCAAAAGGTTAAAGAGCTTTTATGGAGGAACTGGAAAGATCATGTACATTTGGGGGATGGAAATGCAGTTCTTAAGCAAACTCAAAACATTATTTGGTTGGTGATCCAGATAGTTTAAGCGGGGCTGTCCTGGGCAAAGGAAGAGGTGGGGAGGAGGAAGTGGGTTGATAGGAATAGGAGGGGATAAGAATGGATGCAAAAGAGAATAGTTAGAATACATCATATATGTATATGAAATTGTACAGAGAACAAAATTGATTTAGAAGTTTAAAACACTTCATAGGACTATGCATACATGAAAAGAATACATGTTACTTTATTTGAAAAGCCTTTTTGTACCCTGGGTATGGTTCTGAGAAAGGAGGCCTTGGTGACTGAACAAAACATAACCTTGCAGGCAGTTATTCAAGGGAAATACGATACATATGAAATCAAATTGTTTCTACCCCACGTTCAAAACTATGGTCCATTTGAGAATTGTGAAGACAACTGGTGTCTATTGTGTCAGAGTCACAATATGAGAAAAATCTTTTTGATCAAAATAAGGTGGGAACCTGTCTTCCCAATGTGGTTAATCTTCATTATTTCTGATATGAATTTTACAAAATATCTGGCATTTAGAAGAGGCTATATCCATTTTTCCTATCCCAGTCTTCACCATGAAACCTTTATTTGAAGTGAAGTTAGGCTCACTATTATTTTAGAATAACAGCATATTACCAAGCATGACTTTTTAACAGTTTCTAAAAGCCATATATTTTAGCCCATTAAGAGTTTCAGAAAAAAAGTCTGGAAAACAAATTAGCATTTTTTTTTACATGCTGCCCAGGACAAAAGGCAATAAATTATAGTGATTGATGGCTTCAGTTTAACTCCATCACAGGAAAGGCAGTTTAGGAATGTGCAGAGCTGACTGATCCGCTGGGAGGCTGAACTTTAGAGGCAGAGGTTCATTAACTTCCCCATGATTAAGCAAGGACACTTAAGACCCTATTAGTAGATTGATTTTCACTACCAGAGAAAGAAAGTGTGAGGAAATCACTGATCTGCAATTACATCTTGCAAATGAGTAGAGGTTATATACAAAGGTCCAAAGTGGTCTCTATAAATACTGACCATTGATGTAAACGTTTACATAGGTGCTTTTCTCTAAATGGGTGTTAAGCATAGAAAATTTAAAACCAGTTTAAGTCTTTTGTGTTGAATTAACTGTACATTGAAGTTTTTTTAAATTAAAGTTATTCCCCTTATTGCAGTAATTATAATTTTAAAGTGTCTATGAGAAAATAGTTTAAACTCCCAGGCAAGTTACTACTTAGATTTAACAAGGAAATATTTATTTAGTTACCACTAAGTTGTAGGCCAGAGATAAGCACTAATATAGCTCATTTTTATTCCAATAGTAATCCTGTAATGTGGTACCTTACATCATGGGACTGAAGAAATTCGGGGGAGTAGGGAGAAAGAAAGAGAGAAACAGAAAAGATATGCGTATTATCTAACATCAGATAATGAATAAGTACCAGAGCTTGGGGCTCATTCAAGTTTATCTGACTACAAAGTCCAGGGTGCAAATTATAATGTCGAATGATTGCACATATTCATAATTGCAGAAATCAAGCTTATATGACCCAGATCTGGGCCTCTAGGTTCATTACGAGAATGTTTAGAATATACCCAAAAGTAGCTATTAATCAGAGTCCATGTGTTAAATAAGAGTTGAAATGCTAGGTATCTAGCAACATTTCCATCATCTACTTAACGAAAACTGAAGAGTCCCCTTAAAATGCAAGTAGTTCCCCAAACCTAGCTAAATGCTTGGATCTTCCAGTATTTTCTGAATGTCATGGAGTTTTGGGAAACTATATAATTTTGTTGTTTTATAATCATTATTATACTATGGCTATCATGTTCTAAATACTGTAAAGTTTTGAAGTATAAGCATTATAAGTTCCTTAAATACAAATAATGTGTGTCTGCGTTTCCTAGGGAAACTGTGGGGTAGATATGGTTACAGCCTGCAATTTTGGCCCTGGAAGGTGTAGCCTGGGAAATCCCAAAGCAGAGCAATAAGATGGAAGAGCAAACTCAGATGATTCCCAAAGTCACCCTTGGGCTTCCACAGGTACACACATTCAAGTGGTCTCTTACACACATGCCTGCACATACATGTATACCCACTCACATGTAAAAGATACACAAATACGTCTAACTCCCTGGTAGATGTGTTGTACATATGCTTCTCCATGAATATCTAGTTTTTACTCAAATAATATGAAATCAAACTAAATTCAGTACTGGTCATTGACCAATGTCTACTCAATAGGGAACAAGAAGAAAATATAAACATATTCTGTTAGTCATTCATATTACTAAGCATTTCTAGTTTCTGGCTGTAGAGAGACAAAGATAAACTCTTCCCTGTTCTCAGGGCTAGGTGCTGGTCTGCATATAAGAATACATGCTATTGTCATCATTTCTATCATTTCCTTCCACAATGTGATGTTATGAGCTTTATGATGGAGGCAGGAAGAACATTCCATGAGGACAGAGAAAAGGACAATAGATGCCACCCAGGTGAAGGACGGCTATGGTTGTTTCAATGACGGGATTATGGGTAAAGGCCCAGGGCTGAGTGTGTGGAGAGGTGAGGGAGTTACAAGGACGGTACTTTGCTGTGAGTGCAGGGTGGTAAGGATGACCCACGCAATGGTTAATCTTAGCTGTGGGCCTGATTGGATTGAGATACCTGAGTAATTAATACGCCTTTGGGTGAGTCTGTGGTGGTGCGGGAGACAGTTATATATTGTGAGGGCTCTGACATGGATTTATCCCTTGATGGACTCTTACTACATCATTACTGAGAGGTGGCAAAAGGTAGGATTAGTTGCAGGAAGTAGATGTGTGAGGGCGTGTCCTTTCAGACTATGCCTTGTCTGATTCTTTTTGTCTTCTCTCTTTCTTGGCTTCCTATAGCCACAGTCCTTCGCACTATGATGGAGTGATACCTCTGAAACTATGAAATAAAAATGAATCATTTCTCCTTTAGGTTGTTTCTGTCAGGCATTTCATCAGAGCAGTGACAAAGGTAACTATTATCACAAGCTGCTGTAGTGATTGAGAGGGGTTTTAGGCTCAGTGGTTAAAATGTTTGCCATGCAAACAAAAGTACCAAAGTCTGGATCCTGTGTAAAATGCTTGCTGGATGCTGTGTCCCCTCCCCCTGTTCCGTAATTCCAGACTTAGATGGCACAGACTGGGAATCGCCAAAGCAAGAGGGCTAAGCAGATTAGCCCCCAAGTGAGCTCTGGGATCGCTTAGAGATTCTGATTCAAAAGAATAAAGTGGAAGAGTGACTGAGGATGATTTCTCATGTCAATATGGGGCCTCCACACATACGTGCACACACATGTACGCACATGAACATCCGTGCCCATTCAAAGGCACATACGCCTCCTCACATGTACATATACATGTGCACTTGCACACACATGTATACCCACATGTGAGTGCACATATATGTCTTACACATGTACACACATATGCACATGCACATGTGAAGGCACATATACCTTCTAGACACATATACACATATGGGAGTGCAAAAATGGAAAAAGAAACACAAGTAAATATCCTAAAATAATGAGGAATGTTATCTTGATTCAGCTCTCCTGTTGCTAATTATAGGGAATTCCTCTATTTATTTCACGAGTCAGAAAAAAATGCTGATTATTCACATTTAGAAAGGAAAGATCCAGAACTAACTAATGAAACTATCAGGAAATAATATTTCCTGCTGAATTTTGTACAATAGAATTTTAACACTGTTTCATGTCTGCCTGGAAAAGGAAGGGCTCCGTTGGTTGAATATAATAGAATACTGAAGATACAGAATGGACGTTCTGTAACATGAGCCAAATTGCCTTTTATTTCAGTATGATTAGATTTAAATTTTAAACTCAAACGGCTCAAATTATGAATGATTTTTTTAAAAAAAAACTATCTTTTACCTTTGCTTTTTATTTTATGACCTACTAAGCTTGTGACTTACTTTTCCCTCCCTTTATTTTTTGAGACAGGCGACCCATACTGGTCTCAAACTCAAGATCCTGCCATCTCTGGCTGCAAACATGTGACACCATGCTCATCCTGCAATGTACTCTGAAAAGGTGCACTTCCTACAAGACAAATATACTGTGCAATTAAGTCTTTATAGAAAAACAGCATTTCAAAAACCACCAAATTGAAAATGCTAGCATTTCCTAATCTTACCCTTTTGCTTCTTGGTAAGCCCTTAATTAGTCTCAAATCATTATTATGGTCTGTGCTGTGTCCATGCTTTTACATAGCTGTCCCAATCTGAAGGACACTCATTTTTTTGCTGTTGTTGTTGCTTTGTTCTGTTTTTGCTCTGGAATGTTCCAGACTCTGCTTTCCATAACCAGAAGTGCAAGCCATCGCCATTCCCACCTGGCATTTTTACCTGGGATCTGGCATTTGCACTCAGGTCTTTTTGCTTTCGAAGCAGAGTCTTAACCCCTTAGCCATCTCTCCAGCTCAAGACACTCATTTTTAAACCTGGTCAAAAGCATAAACAGCTCTTAGTGTAACTGATGGAGACTTAATGCCCTTCTCATCCAAATCCACAGTTACCAGATATCTCTTACCACCTCTCCCTAAATTCTGCATCTGCTATTTAAACTTCATTTCATCTCCTTCCCAGCTCTCTTTCCAATGCTACACAGTCCTCTCTGCTTGTGTTCCCCTCTTGTTGGCTAAGAACTAGACCTAGCAGCAAGGATGACACTGGAGACAATAGATCCATGGCCTGTTGAGAGAAGACAGATGGAAATAAGAATAAGAGAAGGAGAAAACACAAGAAGGAAGTGTCTATGAAAACAGGAAAAATTAGAAAGATGATGATTCAGGAGAACATCAGGGAAGGAGGTGATTGAAAGAATGGAACGAATGTAAAGTGGTGAAGGTGTCAGTCACACTTGGGGCTGGAGGACTTTGGCTCTTAGATGCTTTTAACAACATCCATGTATCAGACTTGGGCCAGTGTTCAAATAAAATTTCAGTCAAACATAAGATTTAATTTTTCTCTCTGTTAGAAACAGAGTGGAGGCTGTCTGGTTATGAGAGGCTCACCACCTCTATTTTTCTACCTCTTAGAAGTCTAGACTGCAGTGAGAATTGATCATGAGAGCTGAAGAGATGCTCAGGAATTAAGATTGCCTCTAAAGCAGAAGGTCCTGAGTTCAGATCCCGGGTCCCACATAAAAATGCTAGGCAGTAGTCTACACTTCTAGACATGAAGGGTAGAGCCTGGGAAATCCCAGAGCCAAGCAAAAAGGAGATAGAAGCAATCCAGGACGATTCCTGAAGTCGCCCTCAGTCCTTCACAGGGACACACAATGCCCTGCGACATACACACACACACACACACACACACACACACACACACACACACACACACCACAATAAAAGTTTTTTAAAAGTCTGAAAAAATTTGATCATGAGCAGGCACCTTTGATTTTAATAGGACTTTGCTCCTAGATTTATTCATGATTCTTCTCCAACCCCCAAATCTCTAAGGCATCTCTGAGACAGAACAGAAATTCTTTGTATTCATTTTGTTTCCATGGCTGTGTTGTAAATGTGGCTACTCTGGTTTCTTGATGATCTTGGCACCTCTCAGGGCAGAGTGGAAGACTGTCAAAAACAGGTAGAGTCGACAGAATGCTTCGTCCCCTCTTCCTTCTCTGCGAATGGGCCCGATTCAGAAACACCAAAAGTCTTCCACATGGGCCTGCAGAATGATTTTTTTTCCCTTTGAAGTTTAGATGTTTCTGGCAGGAACCCACACTACTCACAGGCTCAGCTGATGTTCTCTTGGCTGCCGGCATTCAGAAAGCTCTGTGAATGGGTGGCATGGAGCCTGCTGCCCACCCCCACTGTATGCCTCTGCCAGTTCAGACGCCAAGTCAGTAAACCACGGGCTGTGGTGAGCAAGTAATGTGCAGGGCACCTCAGGCCTCGTCTCCTAGACCGGGGCTCTGCCAGCAGCACACGATGAATGCATTTTTCTTCTTCACTAGGGTTACATAGTTGGCTCCCTGGGATCATCCCAAAGGCAGAAAGAATGCTCTGCCTAAATCCAATGAAACACTTCATATTGTTCAGCAGTCTCCTTGTGGGGTGGAAGCAATAGTTACTAGTAGTCTTAGGACCTGCCTCTGAGCATTATAAATAAAGCCGGGGTCATAAACTCACAGCCCTTGGAAGCCACACAGGCCCTGTAAATGAGAGAGGCAGTTGGGGTGTGAAATAACAAGGGACAGTAACATCTGTGGTTCCCTGGGAATACTTCCCTCATCCAGCCACTGAGCTCCAGGCGATGGCTGCTATGCAGAAGGCTTGAACAGTAATACGGCAGGTTTTTTTTTTTTTTAATTTTTTTTTGAGCAAGAATCCAGAAGTCTGGGTTTGGGTGTTAAAAAAAAAACTTCTCACAAATTTTAAACATCAGCAACTCATTAAAGTGAAACAAAGCAAACACCACACGAGCCAAAGAAAACATGTTCTGCGCCAGGTTTTGCTCCTCATTCACCATTCTGCAACCCTTGACATCATGAAACTCTCAAAAAAATTAATACTTTCTTTAAATGTCATAGATATAAAATTCGGATCCACCATAACTTTGGAGATCTCGTGAATAACCAGTGCTGCAAACGAGTGGGGAAAATCCATTGAAATCACTTTGAGGAACATGTTTTGTGAGTTCTACTATTTTCTGACTTGGTTTATTTTTATTCTTTGATCCTTTCACACATAAATACAATAAATTTGTGTTTTTACCCCTTACTACTCAATCCCACCTGCCTGGGAGTCAAATTGTTCCTCACCCCAATCCCTGCCAGTCCTTGTGCGCCTGGAATTCTCTATCCCTCACAGCTGTGTCTCTTGACCGCTCCAAGCCTGGAAGAGTCTCCCCACACGGAAACGCCTATCACTGGCTCAACAAAGATGGATGGCGTGCCCACAATACATTCATGTTGGTTGCTTTCTCTAGGGATGAATAGGCTGGTCCACCACACCCTGGAGAACTCACGGGAATGATGAAATGATTTTTAAATTAAGGACCAGTCTTCTGAAAGAAGGTTTTGTCAGTGCACTCAAGATAGAAGACAAAACTAGCCAATCAAAAAGCCCAGAATATAAAGCACTCTGAGACATGACCATGGAACTACTTACAAGACAGGGAAGGATTTACAGTTATAAAGAAGTCATAGAAACTCACATGAAACATCCTTCAGAGTTACTCTAACATCCCTTGCTAACACGAGAACCAGAGGCTTGTTGAAGGTCATTGCAGAGAAGCAGGTTTAACCAGAACCTCCAAACCAGACCTCAGTGCCACCACTTGACAAACTTCTCGCTCTTGGACACCTGTCTGTATCCTTCCCCTCTGCTGTTTCCAAAGTCAAAATCAATGCAAAGTTATCCAGTCAAAACATTCACATTCTTTCCCCCATCCCGAATTGCCTAGCTGAAAGACCTCAGACAGAGTTTAGATGTGAAGAGGCAGTTCAGATTTGTGTGGCAGCTCACAGCTGAGAATACTTGGTCCAACGTGTTTTGGTCATAAATTCTGCGAACAGTTTTGATCCTCCAGCTGAATGTAGGTGAAGATGTCCTGTTACTATAATTGGGATTTTTTTTTTCCTTCTGAAAACACAAGTTTAAATTCCCAGTCCAGCTTTGAGTAATTTATATAATGACTAATTAAAACTTAATTGAAATCAATCCCAGTGAGCTTTTGTGATGATTAAATTGTATAATGTATATAAAAAGCTTAACTATAAGCATTGTGTAGAAAATGCTCAGTAGAACATGTACTGCTATTAATATTACTATTATTATGTCTGCTAGTCCTTTGTGAATATTTGTGCAAATCCATATTTTTGAGTTTCAGCACATTGAAGAGTTCATTTTGGGATGTACATACTGATTAAAATGCAATTTTATCTTCCTCATCATTCAGGCCAACTCAGCTTAGAGACACCACTGTCCATATAGTATAATTATTTTCTATGATTTAAAAAATGCGAACAATTATTTTAATTTAAAAAATAATTTACTGTTGCTAAAAAATAGACATTCATACTAAAAATAGAAAATAAAGGAGAAAAGTCTGTTTTTCTATTGCTTCCTGGAGATTAATGCTGATCCCATTTGTTTCCTTCCTCCTCCCTTCCTTCCTTTGTTTCATATTGGTATTGAACGCAGGGCCTCATAGTTGCAAGGCAAGTGTTTTAGTACTGAGCCACATTCCCAGCCCTGTATCTTTCCCGGTACTTCTTTAGCTGGTGGCTCAGGCCTGTAACCCCAGGACTGCAGAGAGAGAAGCAAGAGGACTTCTGAAAGTTCATGACTAGTCTGGGCTATAAGAGAAGCTCCAGGCTAGCCAATGTGAGACTGTGAGACCCTGTCTCAAAAACCTCTCACAAAACAAACTAACAAACCACCGCCAAACATACCTAAGCAAATAATTTCTTAATGTGTGGAGCTCTAGATTCATTTAGAGTTTCCAGTATCTCACGATTTATTCACACACTGCCTTGGGTACGGAGGCTCAAACTCCATCGGGCTACACGGTTTTCTGAACACCAACATTTCCAGCACTGGTTCCCACTTGAGAACCACACTCTTCGTCAGCTTACCACTCACTCACTATCATGACAGTCCCCAACCCTACAGTTCGAAACTCTTATTTCGCAGATTGTTAACACACGTGAACAAACGAACCCTCCAAGATTTCAAAAGATTAGGCAACTAGTTGTAACCACAGAACACTAAGAGACAAAGCTCGATATCAATCCTTCTCCAGATGGCTCCGAAGCTAATTATTTTATCCCTTGGAACAAGCCAAAAAGATAGGCAAGATTATAACTCGGAATCTAAAAATAGTTTTAAGGACTCAATTGAGACAGCTCCTTATTTTAGAAGCAAAGTAATATGATTTTTAATTTACTAAAGGATAAAGGTTACTCAATAACACATGGTGAATAGGGGTACAGTACAGAGTTAACCTTCATGATGTTTATAGTTAGAGTTTGCTGGGAATTTAGGTAAAATAATCATACCCTGAATAACTACCTACAAGTAATCACTGATGAGCTATATTGGGAGCATAGTTTAATAAGGACACCCACAATGTAACTAGGGAATTAAGTCTTGATATATACTGCAGTGTAATGCTTTTCCCAGGGTATATGAAGCCCAGCTTCTCAGGCTACTGGGAAAGATACACCTGAAATCCATAGAATTCCCTGGATGAGAGACCCAGCTTTGCCATTAAATGTCTAGGTAAGTTTGGGAAAGTTCTGACCCCCCTCCCCCAGAACTCAAATTACTTCATCCTTAACATAGGTAAAATAAATATCCATCTCGCGGACTCACTGGAGGTGTGAATATACAAAGGACCCATGAACAGATGGATGGAGGTAAGAATCACAAAGGGCTTAGGAAATCTAAATTTTCACCCAGATGTGACGTGGTTAATCCCTGTAATAAGCTATAATAATAGTATAACACCGTAAACTAAATTCGAGTGAGTATGAACCATGTCAGGTACTGTTCTATTTTATATGATTAACTCATTTAATTTCTCATATCAGTCCTACTGGGTAAGTACAATCATTCTCATCTTGATTTTCAGATGAGTAAACTGAGGCAATACAGCTTAAGAACTTTCCCACAGTCTCTAGGGGAATCTAGACGGTAAGGTCAGGCAGTCTGTCTGCTGGCCAGCTTTGTAGATACAAGAAAATGAGGCTCCCACAGTCCTTAATTTCTTACTTCCTCAATTCCAACAGTGCTTGCTCCAGCTTCTCTGGAGGGAAAAAAATTAATGCCCACACATTCTATTCCCTCAGCAATTTTTGCTGTTTCCAATTATATGATTTTTCCTTGTGAAACAAAGGAAACAGAAAAATAACCTTGAAAGCTCTGTGTACAGTACCTGTTGACTGGGGGAAAAATGTTTTCATCTGCTTCAAAGTTCTCTATCCCAGTGGTCCTGAACAATTATACCTCACTCATAATGAAGTGACATTCACCATCAAATTTTCCATAGAGAAAAAATATAAGAAAAAGACTATGCCAGGGAGACAAAATTCTAAATTGCATAATAGTCCATAGTTTAAAATACATTTATAAGCCAAGTATGGAAATGCAGGCCCTATAATACCAGCATTTGTGAGGTAGAAGCAGGAAGATCAAGAATTCAAGGTCATTTTAGGCTATATCATGAATTTGAGGCCAGTTTGGCATACATGAGACTCTGTCTCAAAAAAAAGGAAATAAAATGTGAAAGAAATTCAGTAATTTATTAAACAGTCCCTTATCTCATATGTTTTTAGCTTGAACTAGCAGTTCCTATGGAGTTATATCATATACCACAGGCATTAGTCTCATGTGATTTTATTTTCTCTCTAAAAACTGTAGACAGTACCATCACAGAGGAAGCAGGCAAATCCAGATTACAAGCCAGAAATACAGACTGTAGATGTAACTTAAGATTTTCCAGTGGCCACAATAAGAAAAATGATGAGAAAAAACTTAGTATATTTAACTTTGATTTTCTAAATACTATAATTTCAACAAAATTTATAGTGCAAGATAAATAATGATATTTGTTTTTTTTTTCTTTTTACAATTTTCAAAATGTGCTGTGTTTTTCCTTGACAGAATATCTCAGCTTGGACCAGCCATCTTTCAAATCCTGGCTGGCTTCACATCATAGCAGTTACTATATTGGACACTGTGAACCTATGCAGTATTATAAGTCCAATGCAGATTAGAAAGTAGTCAGACATATTCTTACTCTCAATCACCAAAGCACTGATGGAGAAGAAAGTTACAATTGTCTAGCAATTCTGCACCGTTTAAGAGATACATAATGTTCTAATGTAAAAGTCTCCTTTGACTCAAATTTAAATGATAGTTCAGACTGTAAACAAGAGGGTGTTCTTACCAGCAAATGTAAGGCATGTATCACAATCCCTGGAGAATGTACTTTGTAAAGGAACATTCATATTACTGTACATATTAGCTACTCTGACAGAATTTTGGACAGAAACAACTAAAGCGTGAAAAGATTCGCTCAGGCTCATGGATTAAGGGAATACACAGTCCATTACGGTAGGACTTAGGGAAAGAGACTTGTAGCAGAAATTGGATGTGCTGCTTATTATATCTCAGTGAACCAGAAGTAGAGGGAAGTTGGGCTGGAATTGCAGCTGCAAGAACCTATGAGACCCACCCCGTGACCCACTTCCTCCAGCTAGCCTCATAGAAAAGTATCCCCACAGGCGACCAAGTGTTCAGACACATAAGCCCACATGAGACATTTCATGTTCAAACCACAACCTCCTATAAATGTACATTTAAAAGAAACATGGACAGCTATAATTTTCAGTGTCTAAGAAATACTAATCAAAACAACCTGACTGTTGTCATAGTTAGTTAGATACAGGTGTCAACTTGGCTTGAGTTCTGGGGACAGTCGTGAAGAATTAGTAGTTGAATTGAACCTTGGGCAAACCTGAAGGAGATTGTCTGATTGATGGAGAAGGCCCAGCCCTTTGTGAGCGGGACTAGGGCCTGGACAGGTGAGTAAAATGGAGGAAACTGGTTAAGAAAATTGGCATCTTTTAGTATACTACTTGGCAAGACATACTGGTCTGGCAAGCATGGGTTGTCTCTCAAAAGTTGTATTGATACGGTATAACCGGTTCTCTTTGTCATTGGTGTTGATGTGGATTCTCTTGTCAAACCAGATAAAAAATTGTAACCAGACAATTGTAAGAGAGAATAAAGTTCCTTGTTTCTCTATAAACCATTTGGTCATGAATTTATTGGCAACATGCAGGCAAATTTAAACAACCAGTGTGTGGACCCAGTGGAATGATATGTAGGGAAGTGGAGAGGGAGAACACACAGCAGGTGGACGTGAGATTGTGAACAGCAGTCAGACTAACGTGCCTTCCCCCAAAGCAGCTGGAGTCTCCTCTTTGTTGCGTCTCCCTACTTTCCTGTCTCACTTGAGTTCTATACTAAGATATTTTCTCCTTAAAAGATTTTATTGAATCTTTGATCCTGGATTCTTAGCTATGGGAGAGCATGTCCTTGGCATGCCGAGGCCTTGGGCTCAACCCTTAGCACCTAAAAAAGATAAACCTATCAGTCCCAAGCTCTATCAATTTACTCCACTATTAAATTTTCTTCTCAGCACTTGCCACGCCATGATGTCAATGCATATGCTTATTTATTGAGTACCCAGCAATTTAGTCCTCTGGAACAGAAGAATCGGAGGCTAGAGAAATGGTTTATTTGCCATAACTCTGAGGAAGACTCCATTCCTGCCTGTGTTTCTTGGTCTTGGATGGGAAACTGACAGCAAACTACCGTCACATCACCACGCGCTCTCCCATGCCTCCCACTCGCCCTCTGCAGCCCTCTTCCGAAGCTTTCATGGTACACTGGGCACATCCTGATAGTCCAGAAAAACCCGTTTTCGTGATCTTTAGCCACATCCGAACTCTTTCATTCTGAGGATTATGGCGTGGATCTCTTGGGTGAGTCACTGCTCAGCCTATGACAGGTTGTTGAGGTTACAGAGATGACGAGCAGGCTGGGTGAGCAAAGGGAAGGGCTCTCACTGGGAGAGCGACCTGAAAAAAATCCTGCTGCTGGAAGAATAACCGGGGGCAGGAGGGCAGTGAAGCTGACTGGAAGAGTGGAAGCAAGAGACAGGACAAGTCTACAGCTGGTAGCCAAGGTGAACAAGGAAGAAGAACAGAGATGAGTAGCAGGCAGGACTCGCAGACCCTGGGAGAGGAACCCCCTCAGCCGGAGGACGCTGCTGAAAGAATGAGGAGCGGAAGAATTCAAACATCCATCTCCAGAAATTCTAGATAGTGATTTACATATTTGTGTTATTTTCCTGCCTATATCTGTGTGTGTGTATGTGTGTGTGTGTGTGTGTGTGTGTGTGTGTGTGTGTGTGTGTACACAAGAGGGGATCTGAGTATGTGTGCCTGGGGTGTTTTGGGGAATCATCCTGGATTATTCTACCTCCTTATTGTTTTGCTCTGGGATTTCCCAGGCTCTGCTTTACAGTGCTGGAAATTCAGGCAACATGGAAATTTTATGTGGGATCTAGGGATCTAAACTCAGGTCCTTTTGCTCGCCTGAGCCATTTCCTCAGCCTATCTATAAATGTTAATTTTAAATTGAGTCATATATGGACCAAAACAAGAAAGTGTTCCTTACAATATGAGTGTTAAAAAAAAAAAGGTGATCTACACAGGAACTAGGATCCTTAGAAGCAAGGGATTAACAGCCACAGTAGCGTTCTTATACTAAAGAGGAACACAAGAAAGGGCTCCAGGCAATGCTACACCTCATCAGAGAAGAGGACCCAGAGGGAAGTTTGACATGCACATTAAAGGATGCTCCACGGAGGGGGGGAGGGGGCACTGGGAGAAAGGGAGGGAGGGGGAGGAAAGGAAGGGGAAAAGGGGGGAGGGAGCAAGGGGGTACAGGGAGGGGTGGAAGGAGGGAGGGGGACTAGGGTACCTATTAAGTTTGTATGAGTGGAAAAAAATTAATTAATTAAAATTTTAAAAAGTTGATCTAGTAGTAGGCATTGCATACAACTTCCATTAGATGCTCAAAGATGCAGAAACACACTGGACAAAGGGGAAACAGTCTCCCTGGCCTCCATAGCTTGTTTGGTTATTTCACCAGAATTCTAGAGGAAGTTCATTGGAGACTGGGAATTTAAAAGTTATTAATGTAAATGGCTTGGAAGGTTCAAAGTGAGAAGGCAAATATGATGGACTCATTTGACTAAAATATATACTATATACACATATATATAAAATACACAGTCATGAAGGCTGGCTTTGATCTCTCAAAGACCTGAGTTCAAATGCAGTCTCTGCCACTTTACAAGCTTTGTGATTCGCCAGGAATCTATTTTACTCTCTAATCACCACTCTTTCCATCTTTAAAAGAGATAGGGTTGCTGTTAGGTTTTTCTCAAAGATATCCTGACTCATGTCTAATACAGTGTAACCAAAAAAAGTAGATTATTATTAACCGAAAACCTTATTTGGAAGAATCATAATTGGAAAAAACATAAATTCATTATTAATAAATCTGGTATGTCTCCCCTAAATAATTAAAGAGAAGGCTATATAATTAAGGATTTCAAATCTAGAAGGGAATAGATCATACATCCTTATAAAATAACTGTGGATAATCTCGTGACATGGCTTTTATAATCTTAGGATACATGCCCGCTGAGTTGGATTTCTTTCCAATCTATCCTAGCTCCAGCTGCTCCACTGGGCTTCACTATTGTTAAAAGGAACGTGGTAGAACTCACTCCAAGGTTAAGCAGCTGCTCTGGCAGCAGTACTAAAAATAGTCAAATGAACAGGGATCCACAATTTATGAACTACCTACACTCCTGAAGGAATAGATCTGTTGCAAAGTAGATTTGGAGAATCAGAATTTTATTTCTCAGTCATAAAATCAGAAATGTGCTTCTCTGGGAAAACTGAAGAATTTTATTTGGAGAGCCAGCCACAGGATTAGAATAGATAGTACTGAGTTTTCTGGCACAGATGAAATTAAACAGATGACTCTACATTATACCTTGCGTCTTGCTAGAGTCATGTAATTGCAATAGAAAAGTAATCCCACTTCTAGTATTGAAAAGCCACCAAGTCCTCTAAGTAACAAACTGGAAGAGATGGTGTAAGCATATGTGTGTATTTACATCTTCCCTGGGATAAGACATTTCGTAATGACAAACTTTAATTAAATTTTTTGTGCAAATGAAATAACTCTATGAATGGTCATGTCACTTATCAAACCATGAAGAGAGACAATATGAGGAAGTTGGAGTTTCAACATGAGAAACTATTAAATACTAAATTTCTGTTGGTAAGGCCCACAGTAAGGCATGGTGCAGAGATATTTAGGGACAGATTCAATTCATACTTGTCATCTTTAAGTATCATTTAAGGCAGGTAAAGAACACAAGGAACAAGTGCCTGAAGCTTGGCCAACTAAGGTTTAGCCCATTAGCCTCCTACTTGTAGACTCTAATTACCAAAGGATAGTCAATTAAATTTTCACTATCCACAGACAACATTTTTACATGCTATCATCTGGATGCTTCCTCACCTTATTAAACACTCAGGGAGGATGCCCATAAAGTCAGTCATTATGCAAGCTATCCATCATCCTTAACAGTAGCCATGAAAGCCATCCTGCGATGCCTAAGGGACAGCTCTGTAATTAGGATTGTGCGTGGGGTAGCTGCTCAGTGCCAGGGCACTCATTCCACAGCCTTGTAGGGAGTGAGAAGGGAGTCTCCACACCAAACAGCTGAGCACATCTGCATGGGATGGGGGTGGCACTCACAACAATGCCACTGGGTGCCAGGGTATCTTCTTGGGATGGCCATTCACTTAACTCTACCAAGGAAGTTCTGAACCACTTTAGTAACACTCTAGAAAAACTCTGGCTCTTTATCCTATGTTCCGGAATGAACTTAGAATCAGTGAAACACCTAGCTTCAAAGACTTCAAACTACTTAGAAATCTATTTTGTCTGAGACCACCACCTCATCATTGGGGACACTGATCATCCTTCAGTGGCCCCTTTCCTTGGTCCTCTAGCTACTTCATATTGGCCACTGCATTTGTTATTGTCTAAGACTTGGTGTACGGTGAAGCATGAAGAATGATGATGAATGTCTGAGCAATAAATCATTTCTGCAGTTTTTAAAAAAGATTTTTAAGGTATTTATATATGAATATAATGAATTTGTTTCATTTTCACCCCCTTATTACCTAATCCCCTATTTTCTCCCTCAACAAACTTTCTTCTTTCTACAGTCTCCTCCACTCTCACGTCCTTCTATATGTGTGGCTTACTGAGTTCCATCTAGGTTACTGTTAATGGCGTGTGTCTGGACGCTTGCTGGAGCAAGCACAATATACCAGTAGGCATGTCATTGGGGAGAGCAGCTCCCCTTTGCTTTCTTCCAACTACTAACCCCCATTAATCTCGAAGGGACGTATGAGGCCTCCTCAGATTGTTCCCCTTCCATGGAAAAATGTCTACCGACCAAATCTTGCACAGGTCTTACAGACGCAGACACAGCCTGTGAGTTCATGCACGTGGCAGCTCTGTTGTGTCCAGAAGACACTGTCTGGCTTCACCCCCGCCCAGCTTCAGGCTCTTACATTGACTTCTACTTTGTACATTACTTGTTTCATTCAAGATTTACTCCTACATAGGCAAATAAAAATTGAAGAGAGGAAAAAGAACACATTGAAAGCAACTAGACAAGTAAGAAAGACAAGCAGACGGATTTTGCAGCCCGTATCTCTCTGCCATATGTTTTATCTCACACCCATATGTTCACTCTCAGTTCCCATATGGTTCTTCCATCTTGATATAAAATTGGGGATGGGGTGAGGGCAGGAATGGGCATGCATTCGTCTGTATCTCTGGAAGCTGCGGCAGACACAGAGAATCTGAGAGTGTGGTAAATGCGGAAGACTGAGTTCAAGGAGACCCTCCACACCAGACTGTGGTATGTTCTAGAATCAGAGGTTTTCTCCGCAGGTTCAGGCCCTTTGGTATGTTCTGCCTCTGACACAACTACGGACTCCTGTGAGCATCTGTCAGAAGCCTGACTTTGAGTAGCATAGCTACATGTGCATTGGCCGAAGACATGGCATCCCAGAGAAGTCATAGACTCCATCACACACTCGACTCAAGTTTCTCACCTGGACCAGTTGACCGATGCTAAAAACAGAAGCCCATGATTCATTATCCTCAACCACAATATGATCATGTACCAGGTCTTCAAATGTTCACAGAAGTGATGACTCATAAACAGGAAGTAAAGACAACTCATGCCTATCAATTAAGGAATGAATAAATAAAACACTTATCTGTCTAATTAGTGGAATATTACTTGGAAATTAAAAGGAATGGGGTACATGCCATAGCATAGATGAAGCTTGAAAATATGAAAGTGAAATGATTCCATTTGCAAAGAAGAAAGTGGTTCAATGGATCTTTAGAGCCATAAAAGGGAAGATGGGGGGGATG
Source organism: Typhlomys cinereus (assembly GCA_023101885.1). Classification (NCBI taxonomy): domain Eukaryota; kingdom Metazoa; phylum Chordata; class Mammalia; order Rodentia; family Platacanthomyidae; genus Typhlomys; species Typhlomys cinereus. The sequence goes on from JALPQD010000103.1 coordinate 989,687, forward strand.
CTAATGAGTGTGGCATTTTACTGGAGATGATGCAATGTTCCAGCTTCGCACGTGGTGACAGTTACACAACTGTGAATATACTAAAATACACTGGATTTTTTTTGTGATTTAGATGTTGATGATTTTTTTCTGTTTTCATGTGTATGGTGTGTGTGTGTGTGTGTGTGTGTGTGTGTGTGTATGTGTGTGTGTTTGCATGGGGGGGAAGGCACACATATAGAAGATGTGGATGAGTCTACGTGTGAATGCCAAAGTCTGTTATTGAGAATCATCCCTGATCATTCTTCTCTACATTACTGCCTGCCGCAGAGTAAGTACTTCATATTTATTTAATACATTTTAACCTAAAATATTTTATCTATTTATTAGACAGAGGAAGAAAGTGAGAAAGAGAGAAAAAGAGAGAGGAGAAAGAGAGAGAGAGGAGAAAGAGAGAGAACACTTATATGCTATGGTATATAGACAACTTTTGGAAGTCCGTTCTCTTCTTCCATCCTGCAGACTTTTGGCATTGACCTTGGTTTCTTGGTCTGTAAATAGCACATTCCCCACTGAACTCTTTTGCTGGTCTCGTCTAACATAATTTATGAGATTATGAATTTTTGAACCTACAATTTCAACCTCTGAAGTAGTCTATTATTTAACAGAAAGCTCTGGCCCGTCCCCTACTCTATGATCAAATTATCAAAATTTACAGAGCTTTATACATGTTTGTGCACTATCACAGTATTTGTAGTGTTTTCGCTCTCTTACAAACCCAAGTTGCCTAAGAGGATTCATCATTACTGTGGGATGGAAATGCGGCCAGAAGATAACAGTAACCCGTCAGCAGTCTGTTGTGTAAACTGTGGCTTGATTTTAACCAACTCTGAAGCACGGTTTCGCTCTTTGACCAGGTCTTTATGAAGTGATCGAGGGTCTATGCCTTCCTTAGAGAGCACACACAGTTCTCTTACGGGACTGATTTATAATCAAGGCTGTGGATCTTCAAGTGATTTTAAATAAATGGCTGTAGCAAGTTACAAGTCATCGAATAAAAGAATTTGCTAGTATTCTAAGTTTTTTCTCTTATCCCAAACTCAATCACAAATAGCTCATTATTTTAATTCAAATACAACTCAGAAAAAGTCTTCAAAAAGAAAAAAGAAATTTAATAAATTCCTATTATTCAATAGAGTATCTGAAGAGCAGGCTGCTACCAAAGGAAAGTGACATTCCAGAACTGCCTCACTTTGTCTTACGTTGTGCTTCAATAAGTTTCCCTAAAGTATCCTTTTAATTTATTCAGTAAGTTAAAGGTAGGTATCTGTAATTTAAGAGTCATGTGGCTGGGCCTGGTGGTACAACAGTGATTTCAGTTCTTCAGAAGCTGAAGTAGGTGGCTCGTGAGTTCAAGGTGTGCTTGGAATACACAGCAAGACTTTGTGCCCCACAACGAAGGAAGGGACGGAAGACGGGAGGGAAGAAGGGAGGGAGGGAGGAAAGGAAGGAAGGAAGGAAGGAAGGAAGGAAGGAAGGAAGGAAGGAAGGAAGGAAGGAAGGAAGGAAGGAAGGAAGGAGAGAAAAGATGGAGAAAATGGGGAAGGGAAGGAAAGAGAAGAAAAGGAAAAAAGATAGGGAAGGGAAAAGTGAAAGGGTAGGGTAGAAGAAAAAGGAAAGAAGGGAGGAGAAAAAGAAAGCAGGGGAAAAGATAAAGGAAAAAAGGAAAAGGATTATAAAACCTGAAAGGCTTTGTGAGAGTCTGCATGTTAATTTACTTGATGTGGCCACTGTGTGATGTGTACCAAGAGATCACGCTGCTTAGTAGGAAGTGTTTTTTTTTTTAATTTTTTTATTATTATTTATACAACTGTGCGCATAGTGCGTGTGTATGTGCCCGCGCGTGTGTGTGTCTGTGTGTGTGTGCCCATGTATGTGTAGAACCACGGACGAATTCGCGAACCACCATGGACGCCTCCACCTCCTTCTGCCCCGGGATTCACAGGCTCCGCCCTGCCAGGACCAGAAGCGCAGGCCGCCCCCGCTTCTGCCTGGCGTCTATACGTGGGATCTGGGATCCGAACTCAGGACCTTCCGCCTGGAAAGCGGAGGCTTAACCCCTGAGCCACCGCTCCAGCCCAGTAGGAAGTGTTTTTAATTGTCAATGAATACATTAAAAAAATTTTAAAAGCAAGAAAAATAAAATCATTTTAAAACTATTAATATATGTTTAAAAAAGGGAAAGAGGAAGAACAAGTATGAAGATTTGTTGACACTTTACATATTCTACCTATTTATTCTCCTTATTGTATTTATTTCTTTATTGTATTTATTTTATAGTAATGGGGCTTGAATCTAGGTCTCCTATCTGCCACACTAGCACATCACCTGGCTTAATCTTAAAGCAACCTCGAGGGCATTTGTATATGCATTTCATAGATAAAGAAAGCAACACGCTTCTAAGAGAAAAGTAACTTTCTTCAAAGTGTCACACACAAGAAAGCAATGAAGCTGGGGTTCGCCTGCACCTGTGTGACCCCAAAATCTTCTCATTAGAGCAAGTTTTTTCTACTAACATTGCAAATTGCTTTAAAATTTTTTAATTTAATTTTTTTAAAAGATGAGCTTAAGAAATCCAATCAAAACTGTGCAAAGCATAAAAGAAAATGTCTTGTATACTGACAAGCTATATCTTTTGTGTTCCAGATGACAAATTTATTTATTTACTTTTCTATGGACCTACTTCTGAACTACACTCTGTTGGACAAAATAAAACTGGTTTTGATTAAATTTTATGTTAAGAAGTTTTCAACCTATAGATACAGAGATCTGTGTTGGCAGACTGTGTCTGTGATTATAATAAAAGGATTAGTAAAATGTCTCATGTAACAAAAATGTAGTTGATAGAAAAAAACATGATGCTTTGGATTTAGGATGTACACAGTAGCAGAGCACTACATATGCACAAGGCCCTGGGTTCAATTCCCAGTGCCACCTCTCACATTGTATTTTTCCTTAAATAATGACATACATAATGTTGTCACTTAACACTGGTTAGAAAGATTGTTGGATGACAGTTTAGGAATTAGAAAGGAAGTCCCAATGCACTGAGTGTTGGACATGCCCACATAATACTGTGTAGAAACTACCAGATGGCAGCGATAACAATGGGCTTCCTTCATTGGTGCAGTTTATATGTACTCCTTCAGGTGAAGGGGTGGTGAACTAAATTTACACCCATCAGGAGACTTCACTGAAGATCTATGCCAAAGATAAGACAAAGGCTTCACAAAGCAAAGAAAGGCCTTTGCACATTTTTTCTTCTCTGTGAAGGTGAAACCAACAAATCTGATGACACGTGATGTGTCCTCCATGCGTGGCTTACCTTCTAACACCTGACCCCCCATGGCAAACATTAGTAATGGACAGAAGCATCTTTTCTCCACACTTTCCAAATAGTCTGACCACACACTGTAAATATCCACTAATGACACAGCATCAGGCCATATGGTGTACCGGAAAGAGCACAGGCTTTGGGGTCAATGGAGTTCTATGTTCAAACCCTAACTTTGTCATTTACTGGTTGCATGAGTTCAAATGAAATTACTTATCTTCTGGAAGAATTACTTATTCTTCTGCAAAATGGCAACAATAATTGCTATTATGGTTATTTTAAATATTGAATGGGATGGTATATAGTGTCTTAAAAAATGTGAGCATCTTTACCCCTTCCCCCAGTTAAACTTAGCTTTCCTCAATACCCCAGGATGGAGAATGGATGGGAGGTCTTAAACTCTAGAGAAGAATCCATTACTATTGTTTTTCTAAGTGGACATGGCAACAAAACTACCTTCTGAACACTTACCTTAAACTCACAGATTAGTGCAACTTTCATCCAAGAAGGCCCCCCCCCACTCCACTGCCACTGTGGACAGTGGTTAATATAGAAAATTACACCTGGTCAGACTGCAGACAGTAAGTAGTTATGGAGTATTCTATCCCAAACAGGACTTCTGAATCTCACGGGTCCTTTCTACATTCCAGAACATCTATCAAGGTACATTGTGGGAGAAGAGACAGAAAGAATGTAAGAACCACAGAGTGAATAGTAACACCACAGGGTCTCCTGTGACTCCCTGCAATTGTATTCACTTGTACAAGACCCACATAAGACCTGGTCCAACAACATCATGTTAGGAGCAAGGAAAGAGCTCATGCGCCCCCCCCCCCGACTCTCCAAGTGAACAGTAATGGTTAATGCTGATTGGTGAAAAAGACAGCCACTTGCTTCAATGCTATTGCCACCAATACATCACCTATGCTCAGAAGGGTCCAGGCACAAGTGCAGGCAGCCCTTGCTGGATTCAGTAGGTCATGCCCAGAAGGAAGGATGTAAAAATAGGAGCAAAATTTGTTGGTAAGAAGATTCTTAGTAGTAGAAGTTGGGGGGATAGAGTACGAGTTAATGGAGAGAAAATGACAAAAATTCATTTTACAAAACTATCAAAGAAATAAAAATAAAATTTCAAAAATTAGGTGTTTTTTTTTTTTTTTAAAGACAAGGTGTAGACTAGACTGGACCAGAACTCTTGATTCTCCTTGTCTTAGTCTCCTTGTCTCAGCTTAGATTACAATTGTGAGCCACTATGTCTGGTTTTTAAGTTTCACCTGTTTTATTATGTTGTTGTTGTGAGGTATATAACTCTTAAAAAAATACCTGCCCATATTGGGGCAAGAACACTATCCAAACTTAGGTAAACAGAATAGCTTCACAGCTCAATGTCACTGAGGTGCTTTTCTAGAATATATTGGAGCCCAACATCTGACTGAGCTGGTTATAAGTGGCATAGATCAGTCAGTTCACATGCATAAATTAAATAACCACCTATGTCAGTTATACCAATGAGATAGCAACAATACGATAAGACTTTGAGTCAGTCCTCTGTCTTCTAGGAGCTCATGTAAGTAAAAAAGGAGAGTATCAGATAGCCATTATATTACAGTGTACATGCCAAGATGGCCACAGCAGAGATTTGTAAGCTAACACTGATGTGGGGCACCTGATGCAGAACGGGGAGCTAGAGGGTGCTAGATCAGCAGGGTGCTCCTTGGAGAGGAAGCAGTACTGTGCAAGGAACATTCTGCAGTGGCTCACAGTTCGACATGATCAAACATCTCAGATGTTTCTGCGACACTGATGGAATGCCAACATTTCTGTGGCATGTACGTTTGTTGAGCTTTTAGCACTTTTCCACATGAAAATGCAAAGACTTTGGCTAGGGGTGGTAAGCCCTGAGATGCAGGGAGGGCATGGAAAGATACAAAAAGAAGCAAACCTCTGTAGAGACCAATAGGATGCTACTCAAAAGTCCTTGAGAGATGATTAGAAGCAGTCTCCAAGTGAGGGACATGGAGTCACCTACATTCTACATACTGCACATTAAGGACCATTGCTCTGCATGGATACTAATAAAAGTCAATTAGAAATAGTCTCATTACACAGCGCCCAAAGACCTGCAATGTTTGCCCAATTCCTTAAGGTGGGAGAAATCAGAAAGAAAAACACAGTCTCAAGACAGAGGTTTTGCAAAGAATGAATCTCACAGGAAGAGGATAACAAAGGAGCAATAACTCTCTGGTTTCTTTTATAAGTACTTGTCCATTCAAAAGTGTCTCTGACACATGGAGATGCTTTCCAGAAAGGGAAGTGGAGGCTGGGGCAGGCAGAAAGGAGGAAGGTGTTTAAGTTGAGAGCTTTATTCTCTCTTCGTTTGAGAAGATACGTCTCTCTTTCAAATCAGCAGTTTATTCACATTCTATCCAGCTGCACAACAGGGTTGAGAGCCAAGTTCCTACTGCCAAAGTTCACTCTTCAAACCGGCAGCCTGAGGTCTGATAACCAGTTAAAATGCTCAACACAATCACTGCCTTTTGGTGGAAAACAGAGGCCCCATTGTCTGGAGATACATTTTCAAGTTTAACTCTTCCAGAATTATGAAACTCAAAACAAGAGCTATTAGGTTTAATCAGTATCAGAACACAGAGAATGCGTGTGTGTCAGTTGAGATTCCTTTTTCCTTTGTTCTCTGGAAGAATTAATTGGATTCTCTGATAATGGTCAGAAAAGTAAACTGCCAGTAACTGTAAGTACTCAGAAACTGAAAAACAGCTTCAAAGTCAGAGAGTCCACGTGTGTGATCTATTCAGCTTCTGGAAGATGTAATAAATTTTAAAACTGAAATACATAAGGCTCTTGATTTCCTAGAAAGCAATAGATGAAAAACAAAAAGCATGGGTCTGGCAGCTGTCATAGAATTAAAAGGTACTTCCAAAAGTGAAGGGGAGAAACGGTCCTTTGCTGGTACCAAAGACATATGCTCTTATTTGGTATGAATCATATATTTGGGAAAATACATAATTTATGTTCATCTATTATTTATTCAGTACACACATAAACAATGCCTACTATTCATAAGACGTTGTACTAGGAAGTACCCTAGTTATAGAAAAATTAGCACATAATAATGTCTATCCTCAGGTGCTTACAATCTTGGGGGTAAAAGCAAATATAAGGAGATGAAGAAAAATAAAACATGTTTTCTATGGCATAGAAACATGTGGTAAGTAATTGGTAGTAGTCAAATTAAATCAATGTTACATTGTATCAATTGGTTTCCTCTGATTATCCACATCAAACAAAGGACATTGCTCAACAGATGACTGGACACCACTAAGAAGACAACTATTAATTATACAAAGCCAAAGGTATTCTTTAGGAAAGGCTTCCTCAAAATATGACAGTTAGAGATTGGGTATGAAGAACTCTTAAGAAATCAGTTTACCACCAAAACTTGGGGTTATTAAGACCAAGAGTAGGGTGGTGGCACTGACTGTAAAGGAGCAAATGGAATGTAGGTTCCTTCCCCTGAAGGCAGGTCCCTCCATTGGCTGTTTTGCATTAAGAAGACCTCCATTTCGTTATGTAATAGGGCAAATGAAATCAAGTGATATTCTCAGTTGAAATGATTCCTTATGTTATTAAGATAATGTCTATGGAACAAAATAGAAAATCTGTAAGGTCACTTCAATAAATGAAAATAATCCTTAGAGAAAATTCAATTAAAAAAAAAAACCCTCTCAGTCACGAAGACAATGAGCTCTATAAAATACATACAACTAATTCTGTGCTCAGAGGTAAAAGGCAGAGGTCTGTCCTTGAGGTTAGTATCTCTCACTGCCTGTATACAGGATCAGACTAGATGCCAGGACAATGGGTTGATTCAAAAAATAATGAAGGACGAGAGAGACAGCTCAGAGGGTGAAGGCACCTGCATGCCAAATCTGCAGGTCCCAGTTAGACTGCTGGGATCCACATGGCAGAACTGCGACTTGCCAAAGTGCCAAAGTGGTCTTCCATATGCACACTGTATTGGCTCCCCTTTCTTTTCTCTCATAAATAAGTGAAATATATATATATAATATATATATATAAGTAATTGGGGGAAAAGTTAAGGATTTATATGTTTTCGAGACGTATTATAAAGTTATATTAATCAATGAAGAGGTGTCTGTATGAAGATAAATATATAGTACAGAAATGAGACCATGAATATGTAGTTGTTCCAATCATATTCAGGGTCAACTTGAAAACTGAGGAGTGAGCCATTAGATACATCTATAAGGAATTACTTAGTTAAGGCACCCAGCCCACAGTGGATGGGACCATTTCCTAGGCAGGTGAGTAAGACAGAGAGTGCTGGTTTCAGTACTTTGGCACAGGCATTTGGCAAATGAGAAAGTATGTCTCATTCTCAGCGGTTCCTGTGGATATGATATAGCCAGTTCCCTCGTTCCTGATGTTGGCATGAATTCTTCTGAAATGTTGATGGTTGTAACAACGAACTGTAGACAAGAATAAACCTCTTATTCTCCAAAGTTATTTTGGTCTTGCATTCATATCAGCAACATCAAGATTATTAACCGCAACAATAGTCAGTTTATTTTTTAGTTAATATTCAATGGATAAAGCAAATAGGCCCACCTGCAAAAAGGGTCACATCCCGGGTACTGAAAATCAGGTTAAGAATGTATGAAAGGAGAGAACACAGACCCTGGGCAGGGGAGAACAAAATACTAAGACAAACTGTCTTCTAAGCAGCTATCATTATACCCAGAGATTAGAGGAGCACACAGCACTCAGCCTAAAAACCTTGAAACAGGGTGTTTATTGCTGAAAATCACAACTGGCCAAAGTACAGAAAATAAATGACTGTGAATTCCCAGGCCTCAACAGAATATCCAATCCATCCCTCCTACCCCCATAAACTCTAAGGCTAGGGGAGCATCGTGGAAGAGGGGGTGGTAAGACTGTAAGAATCTGATGGTGATGAGAGACACAGCCAGATGGAATCTTCTGGACATGACTGGGCTTCTGCAACCATGAACTCACTGCAGCTGGATGGGCTTCCATGAGATTTCAAGAAGTACCACACCTTACTCAGAGACAAGCCGTGGGAGAGAAGGGAAGCAACTCTTCCCAGGAAATGCCCACTGCTACATTTTCTGCAGTAAATGACTAAGTGAACCATAAATGCACAGAAGGAAGTGAGAGTGGAGGGAACATACATGGAGGAAAGAAGATAGGGCTTGAAATGGGGACTGGGAAGAGGTAATCGGGGGTGAAAACTATAAAAATACAACTGTGAAGCCCTGAAAGAATATAAATATAAATAAAAAGTACTGCATGAAATAACAATGAAAAAATGTAGTCTAAAACAACCAGTATCCATGTATATAAAAATTAAACACGTTCCCAACCTTACAAAGTGAAATTAAGTCGAAGTGGGTTATAGCCCTACTATATGAATACAGTTGAAAAAAAAATACAATAAGAAAAAAATCGAAAGAGTTTAGCTGAAGAATACATAATTAAAACCACAACGAAAACCACTACACATTCACCAGATTAGCTAAAAGTTAAGAGGGGATGCTTACCTCACGACTTATACACAAAAGTCTCCAGCGTCTTTATTTGTAGCAGTAAAAACCAGAAAGCAATCCAGCTGTCCACCAAATGGATAAATGGAAATACCATACTCTGATGGTCTTATGCAGTTAAAAATGATGTATTTATATACATCACAACACAGACGAATCTTTAAAAAGTTTTACTAAAAAGTCTGACAACCACCAAAAAAGCGTAGTTACCATATGATCCCTTTTCTTTAAAATCCTAGAAAATGCCAACTGACTTAGTAAAAGAAGTTGTTCAGAGGTTTCCTGGGAAAATAGGACTGGGGAGCAGATAAGGACGGGTTTCAAAAGAAGAAGACAAAAATCAGGAGCAGCAATGACAGAGAAAAATACTGCTCTGGTGGTTTCCTAGGTGGACATGTGTATGTCAGAATTTAGCAGACTGTATACTGTAAATATATGGAGTTTATTCATATTGTTACTTTTTTCCCAAAAAGAACTGCAAAAATGAAAATCCAGAAAAGCATTTCTACATCTAAGCAGAGATAGTTAACGTGTTATGTAGATATAGCCAGGATAAAATAAGGGAGAAAATGAAGCTGGATTTCCCCAATCTATACCAATTATGCACTTTGGGACTGGGGAAATAACCACAGGATGAGCATTATTGGAAATACGTCTGTTTATCTCTATTACTCCTAACAAAGACTTCCATTTAATAATACAGCTGAAGGTAAAAAAAAAAGGTATTTTTGTCAAATATCTCCTTACTTATTGCCTAGATGATTTCTCAAAAAAAAAAAAAAAAGAGTTCAGTCTGAAGACTCCATTGTGAGGGGCCAGACAGAATGTGTACGCAGTAGATACTGTGGTCCTGCCCAGGCTGCTGCTCAGAGAAAGTTGCTCAGCTATGTAGCTGCCCAAGGTGTTGGCTGCAGAAGGCTCACAGTTGATCCTTCCCTAGCAATGACCTTGGCTAAAGGGGCTCCCTCTCTTCTCTCCCTAGCCACATCCCAGCTCCATGTCCCCAGTGAGACAGTTCCATCCTCTTAAGAGGTGTTACTCCCAAAGCAATCACTAATAAACCACTTGCATTAAACCTCCAGGTTTTCCAGAGAGCGAGATCTACATCAGCTCTCCAAAGCAGCTTAAAATAGAAAACTGAAATCTCCTCAGTGGGCAAGAGCTTGTTGGACGATTAAGGACTGAAAGATCCAATTTTCTTCAGTTGTTCAGCAAAAAGGAAACAAACAAAAAAATTTTAGAAAGTATCATTTTCAAAAGAGAAAATAAATTATCATCATCAGCCCTAGAGATGAAAAACACAAGTCTACAGAAATAAGTTTGTTTGTATTATGAAGATGTAAGTTTGTTGCATTATGGCTGGAGAGATAGTTCACGGATGTTAAGACTCTGCCTCTGAAGCAGAAGATCCTGAGTTCACATCCCAGGTCAAAACTCCAGACAGAAACAGTAGCATCCTGTACTTCCTGCCTTTGTGGGTGGAGCCTGTGAAATCCCAGAGCGAAGCAAAAAGGAGATAGAAGGATGATTGCTGAAGTCAGCCTTGGTCCTCCGCAAGGACATACATTGCCCTGTGACACACACACACACAATAAATAAAGTTTAAAAGATCTGTTCGCATTATGAAGGCTAGTGTTCTGCAACACTAAGACCTCCCTTGAATGACAAAAGAATCAAATCTCTTGGAAATTCTGAGACAGATTGGTCAGCTGAGCTTCAGCTCCCAAGAAGAGTTTTGTCCTGACATTCATGTCAAGAAAGAGTTAAAAGTAAAAGTGCGGAGTCTAGATTTCTGCTGCCCGTGTTGGGGGGAGAGGTGAGCAGAAAGAGGATGTCAAAATAAGGGAATAGGAAGAGGGGTATTTACTTTGTTTCCTGGTGCTGGGAGGGGGTGCTTCCTGCGCGCTCGGGCAGGAAGTTATCTTTTCTGCCTGAACAGCTGGATGGCACAAGAGGGTTAGTGGCCGTCCATGTGACTAGACAGCCAGAGAGGACAGGAGAGATGGGGCTTGCTGATGAGGCAGGTGTAGAAGCAGGGGCGGGGCTCTCTGCTGTTCATTCCCCCAGCATGCACGGGGTTCCTGCCTGCTCCGAAGCTGGTCTTCTGCATGGAGAGGTGCTCTTGGCTGTTCTTTTATCAGAATGGCGAAATGATAGCTCAGCCAAGCTATCTTCAGATTCGGTTATGTCTTTCGTGAACTACCAAAGACCACTACAGTGGTCGGTGTAGTCACATGTGTGAGTTCCAAACCTGTCTTCTGTCCTCTCTCCCCAGTAAAGCATTCATCCGCTGCTCCACTGCATCTATTCCTAGTGCTCAACTCTGTGCAAACAGGGGCAGAAGCACAGTGCAAGGCAAAATCCTGGCTTTAAGAGACATTCATTGTTGGTGCTTCACCACACATCCATAATTTAAATCCTAAGATCCAATGTGATGGTCTTTGGAGAGGCTCTGGGAGTGCTGGGTTAGGAGGGTATTGAGGTACTAGAGAACTCCCTCCCTTCTGCCATGTAAGGCTGCATAAAGAAGAGGACTATGAACCAGAGGGTAGCCCCTGTCAGAAAATGTCTCTGCTGGCATCCTGATTCTGGACCATACATTTCTGTTGCTTTTAAGTCACTCACTTCTAGTTGAGTGTCTTATAGCAGAACGAAGAAACTAAGAAAACAACTATTCTGCTTCTTACTACTGTGCAGCTTGCCATAATAATTGTTTGTACCCCAGTCACTTTGATGGTAAAAAGGGATATCAAAGAGCTGTGAGAATGCAGGGTCATATATGTCCCTAACAAATGGTTAGCTATTACTAAATAAGAAAAATGCTTATCATTTATTTCTTCTAGCTAGCAGGACTTAACCCCAGGACTTAACATGTACATCTAACTGCCAAAGAGCCACGTATCTTTGTCTGTAATTGATGAATTGCCTGCAGTTACAGCCTTACTGAACTACAACATAACATATGTGCTTGGAATCTTTTGCTGAGATCAGAATTTTAGAATGTATCTATCTCATATATTTCATAGACTTTCTCTTGTGGCTTCATATGAAAACCATGTCAAACAAGCAAATGCTTGTTCTGTTCTCTCTATCCAACTTCAGATATGTATCCAGATTTTATTGCTCATTAGGCTTCTATATGTTTGAGATATCCTTACAACTAAAATGCTCAACATTATTCAAACTAATCATTTTTTGACCACCTTAAGCTCCTATGAATTGTTTCTTTCCCAGAGGAGAGAGATACTTGAGTTTAGATATTGGTTCGTGATACTTACAAGCATGAAACCTTTGGCAAACAATTCAAACTCTCCTTGTCTTGATTTTTTTTAAACAGGACATTGTAAGAATTAACACGCTGATGCACGCTCACACTTGGATGAGTCCTGGCATAGCAAGAACTCAATCAATTTGCTCATTATTGTCATTAGTAATTCAATGGGACACAAAGACTTCTTATTAATGGTAAAGACCTTCTATTTCTTATTCTCTGTGCACATGATGAGTTCTTGGTACAATGCCTTGCATATACATACACATGTTACATAGGCTGGCTCTGAACGCCTAGACTTCCATCATTCTCTATTATAGGCTTGAGTAGCTAAGACTCAAAACTGTGCATGACTATGCTCAGCACCCAGAATATTTTTCCACTGAGAAAAAATTCTGTGACTTAACAGGAAATTACAATCAAAGAGACCATTGATTGTTTTGTTGCGTCTAGGAATAATTAATAAAAAATTGCTTCTCATTTACTAACACATTTCCTTATGCCAGATAATGGGTGAGACACAGTTCACTGTTCCTTTTTTCCTTCAACTCCAAGGGACTCATATGTTAAATCTGGGACTCATATATAGTAACCAGATTTAGCTCAGATTTTCTGGCACCTATTCAACAAATTTCTAAAAACTTTGAAAAGCTCCTTTTTTTTTTTTTTTTTTTGGTTCTTTCTTTTTCTTGTTTTGATTTCTCTGCTAGAAATTTGCTAGACCAATGTTTAGATATAACCACCTACTTAAGTGAACAATTTCTTTTCCATGTCAAGTAAGAACACTACTGAATGAACAAATTGTGGAGAGAATCCATGCTAGAAGATGGTACCTGGAGGAAACTCACATAGAAGGCAAAGTGGAAAAAGGGCTGGGAATCCTTTTCTGAAAAAGGAAGTAGAAGTGTTTCAGATTTTGGAATATTTGCATAATAATGAGATCTCTAGGTTTAAACCCAAGCTTAAACATGAAATTCACTTATGTTTCCTATCTTTGCACACAGAGCCCAAAAGCAGTTTAAATGATATTTTTTTAGTGTGCCTGTGTTTTGACTGTGATTCCTAGCATGAAGTCAGGTGTGCAATTTTCCACTTGTGTTGCTATTTTGGTGCCACAAAAATTTCAGAGTTTGGAGCAGTTTGGATTTCTGGTTAGCACTGAAGCTGTAGTGGAGAGGAGAGGAGAGACGCCACGCTCAGAGAAGACACACAGAACTCAGTGTGTCAGTGATGCGCCATTCTGTTTGCTGAGGGTGGCCACCGTGACGCCCTCGAAAAGTGGAAAGAACTCTGGACATCCAGGTCAGCGGGGCCGACCGGGAGAATCACCGTGGCTCACCTAGGATTGAGAGGACACAGCAGCTATAGTACCTAACAGTCTATTACCAATGCTTCCGGGTAGTTTAAAATGGCTTTAGCTAAAAGGCAACAAATGAAATTTTTGTTAGTTATTCTATAGTAAGTCCTTTCTGTTTCATTAAAGAACTTCAACCCTGTTATTTTTCTTCGCATGCACATGCCAGTGTTGGAAACTGACACCCAAAGAGACTCTTTCAGTAAAGTTTCTTTCACCTCCCTTTACATTAGAAGAAGAGATTGATTACAGATTGATGGAGCAGTTACAAGCGCATAGAACTACAGGTTTACATTCAAAGATGTCCCCCCCCCTTAAGTCATTACTACCAAATAGTTCCTTTATTTTAAATTCAAATACAGGGCTGGAGAGGTGGCTCAGGGGTTAAGCCTCTGCCTTGGCAGGCGGAAGGTCCTGAGTTCGGATCCCAGATCCCACGTATAGATGCCAGGCGGAAGCGGGGGCGGCCTGCGCTTCTGGTCCTAGTAGGGTGGAGCCTGTGAATCCCGGAACAGGAGATGGTGGAGGTGTCCATGGTGGTTCGCGAATTCGCCCGTGGTTCTACACATACACACACACACACACACACACACACACACACACACACACACACACACGCGCGCGCCGCACATACATATGCACATGCACACAGTTGAATAAATAATAAAAAAATTATAAATAAATAAATAAATTCAAATACACTCTGATCTGATTCTCAAACCAATACTGCACACAGGTAAAATGTGCAAGAGTTAGGAAATGGCAAGATACTATGAGAATATGCTTTCTTAAAAAAGAAAGACATAAAAATTAAAAATTCACAGCCAGGTGTGGTCATCCCATTTTATGGAAACCAGGTTTCTTAGTATCACAATATTAGAGAAAAAGTTGAATTCTTTTCAGCAAAATTTAAGATAGCAGAGAAGGAAATGCTAGAAAAGCTTTCTTTTCCCCAAACTGACCTTTTCTTTATCTTTAATTTAAACTGGTTCATTGAAAGCAAGAACCACTATACCACTATTGAGGCACTACTACGTAGACGATTTCTCAAAGCATGTTCACACATTTTACTGTTAAAAGGACAACTTCGGTGAAATCTAAACAAAATTGTAAAATAAGATGTCAAATTACAGTTTTAGAGAAAACCACAAGTTCTGGGCCCTGTGTGTTTGGCTCGGTGATGAGCTCACATGATTTCCCCAGATACACTCTGGCTGCGCTGATGTCAAATCCAATGGACTCGACTGGTATTTAAACCACGAGAGCTCTATCCCCCAGGAAGGTCCTCCTTTTAAAAAGAGTAATTAATTCATTGTTTGGCACAGCGACAATGATCAGCCTCCCTCAACCAGAAGGGCTCGGGGTCACAGCTAAGCCTGACGAATGGCGTGCAAACAGTTGGAGAAAAGTTGCGCAGCAGGCTAAGATCATGTGCATTTATCAGGCGTTAGTTCTACCTCAAATATCTTCTTTTGCACTATGAAATTGTGCGACGTAGACCAGTCACACTGAATGATTCCAAAATGTCACATTCACTCAGAAGCCATTAAGCTTCTGACATCAGGCCTCTAGAGAACACAGGACAGGAACCATTACAGTTTTAACCCATTGCAAAACCGGGAAGAAGGAAATCCAACTAAGACAGTGATAATGGGTCCGCTCACTTCCTTGGGCAGCCGCCATGCTCAGCAAGCAGATTGTAAAGCCTGTGGAAGCCTCACGGCGCCTATAGCAAGTGCCTTTGCAGCCTTCCTAGTGAGGCTTGGAGGCACGCAGCCTGCAACTATGATAACACTGGAATGCACAAAACAAAGGGCGGCACAAACAATTTCCCTAAACACTGTTTTTAAGCCGAGGCTGTAGTTAGTGGTCTGCTGAATGTAGAATACAATTAAGAACAATTAGTCATTCAGTGGCATGGCCACAGACAGTTCCGTTTGTGGCCTATATTTTAAACAAAAAGCTAAGCTTCCAAGCAGAATCCTCTACCACCCGGCAAGTCAAGGAAGTATAAAGACTGCTTCCTATTTCCTGCCTGAACTCAATCCACCACTCCCTAACCCCGTAACTCTCCACCCAGCCCCTTTCTCCCTGCACTTCTGTTTAGTGGGAAAGCTGGCTCCCAGCTACGTGAAAAAGACATTCTGAAAGAATACTGGAGTCAAGAAAAGAAAGGTAGTGTGGACACTACAAGAAGCACACACCCAACCCCCCCAGTGCACATTGTGCATTCCCAAGTCGATAAATCCAAAATACTCCAAGATACAAAATTTCTTGAGCGAAGACGAGATGCCATTCCTGAGAAAAATCCTACCTCAGGCTTCATGCAACAGGGCACAGTCAAAAGACACAAAAGATTTTAAACTATTATATCACGTTCTCTAAGCACATCATGTGAATTTGAAATAAGCAAATTTCTGTGTTTAGTCTTGGGTCTCATCTCCAAGATCTCTTAAAATGTACTTGTAGACATTCCAAAATCTGGAGGAAAAAAAAAAAAAAAAACAACAAGACACCCAAATCTGAAAAAAAAAAAAAAAAGTTGCAAAATCTGAACCACTTCTGGTCCCAAGCATCTTGGATAAAGGTTACTCAGCCCCCAATAAGAAATACTTTATTTTTACAGAAAAAGAATGCTTCGTTTTCTCAAGGAGAGATGGTAAAGAGAGAGGCGAGCACACAGAATGACAGTGGCTCTGCAAATCTCTGGGTTTGATCTTTCCATTTCACAGGAGGAAAGAAAGGTTTCCCAGGGTCATAATGTCAGGTAGTTATCATAATGAGCTCTCCAACTGTGAGCACCCTCAGGAGACCATGCTAGCTTAACACCAGGAGTAATTATTCCCTCCTGAGCAACAGCTTGTTTTTTATTATTTCACCTCGTTGTGAAGTGTTTAACACACCCGTTTTCCCCTTCACTGGGAGAATTAAATCTTCCCTGCTGCCTTTCCTGGGCGCACAGCGTACACTGTCCCACAGGTAGGGGCGAGGGTGGGAGGGGGTAGGGGAATGAGGGGGAAATGGGGGTATGTGTGCTTCTCAGCTTTATTTCTTGCTCTTTTTTATGTCTCCTTCTTTCCTCCTTTCTTCTCATTTAGCATTTCTGTTTGTTTTACTTTTATCGTCCATTGAAAACTCTCTTTAACCTTTTGGCACCAAGTGCAGAGGTGCTTGCGAAGGCCTGTGGTCCCAGCGCTCGGGGAAGCTGTGAGGAAGGCAGATCTCAAGTTTCAGGCCGGTCTGGGTGACACGGCAAGACCCTGTCTAACAATAACCTAACAAAATAGTACGTGACTACAAAATCTTATGCAGCATTTCCCATTCCAAAAGACTTGGCCTATGTCACAGGCACTTGTTCCTGGAGTCTGGTGGGGCTGCTTGCTGGGAAGGGAGGGCTGACCCCACTGAGAGTGACAGGTCAGACTTGGGCTTGCTTCTTGGAATCCTCTTCTTCTTCAGTAAGAACAGCTGGTAACTAAACTGACCACTCAGTTCAGATTTTTAACAGCAACAACAGACTAAAATGTTCAGACTAAAATGAGAAATTCTAAACAAATTTTATGCTACCAAGGTACTTTTTCTTTCAAATTAAAGAAACTTCTAGCTGAACAGCGACGATGACAACAACAACAACAAATCCCTTGAGAGCCTTTCTCAAGGAATTTCATCATCTGAAAGGCACTGATGTGGTAAAAAATTATTGCTTCATTCTATTTCCATCAAGCGATAAATGGAGTAAAATTTATAGCACCTTCTAGCTATTGATCTGTTAAAGGATCGTTTTTATTTGGATAATATTACCTAGGAAGGAGAAAGGCAGGAAGGGATGCATAAAATGGGGAGGGGAGCATCACATATTCCCGTGATGGGTTGACTCTGGGTTGGGAGGCCTTTCCAATAGGGCATAACATAAGCACATTCCGTGGCTCAGCAGGAACAGGTGACAGGCGGGTACAACCAGACACCTTCCCAAGCTTGAGCAATCCCACCCCAAAGCAGGTGGCATCTGTTCTTCCACATCAGCAAGGGCTCCAAGATCCCTGCATAATTTATATGGCTCAAGGAGACCAGAAATGTGAACTGGATCAAAATGCAAGCTTTGAAATTTGGAAGCAAGGAACGCACCAGCCTAGCTCACATACAAAACCTTGGGAGATGACAGGCCTTCCGCTGGCCCTGCAGCTCCCGCCTCATCTCCGTGCATTTCCATTGTCCTGGGCCCTTTCAAAACACAAGCCAGGGAGATGGCTCAGTAGATAAAGTGCTTTCTGTGCAAGCATGAGAAACAGAGTTCAGATCACCAGAACCTAGTCTAAGAAGCTGCGCAAGCTTTAAGGCTACCTGTTAGCTAGACTTGTTGAATTGGTGAGCTCTGGGTTCAACTGAGAGAGTCTGCTTTAGCAAAGAAAGGGACCAAGGAATACAGATACTGTTTGGACACACATGAGCAAGTGCACCTGCACACATGCATGTGTCCACACATATATAAGCATGTATGCATACAGGCACTTACACCACACACAAAAACTACAAGGCAAGCCTCTCAGGCCCCACGACTAAGGGGTCCTCTCCCTGGTGCGCTCTTCTCAATAGAAGACACCCAGGGTTTCTCTGGATGATTACGCATTGTCTGTCCACATACATGCCGTGCTAATCGGCACCACACTTAACTTGCATTTTGGTGACCTGGAATCAATTCAGAGCTGCCAGGCTTCTATGTGAGAGACCATGGAACCATCCACTGAGTGCTTCTAGACACAGCGTGCTGATCCTGTGCTCTGTGAAGAGGAGCTCAGTACCAGAGGGCAAACAAAGGCTCTTGAAAGAAAACAGAAGCGACCAGGGTTTGCATGGCGAGGGCACTCCAGTGATTAGTTATTAGCGAGGGAGAACAGTTTTAGACAAGTTCCTGGGTGTTTGTATAACACACTACATGTCTCATTAAGTATCTACAAAAGGCTGCTTATTGTTTTCACGCAAAGAAATCAAAATGTCAGGATTTTCCTGTCTTAGTCCTATGGGAGATAGGTCTTTGAAGAGACCATCAGATTATCCAAATTCAGCATTCCCACTTTAATTAATTCACCAGATGGGGCCCAGATGTCACAGACAAGTTTGACTTCAAGTAAGTCATTCATACAATACAGTACTGAATTTCACTTGAGATATGGACTATGCCTAGTTATTCATATGTAAAGAGAAATATTCCAGATGGTATCTAAATTTCTTTTATTTCAAGTTCTATAATTTGCTGAAAAGATAAAAAGGATTTTTAGAAGTCTTCCTTTTGCTTTATCTGACTATGAAATGTTGCTGATAACATCACAGCTTTTTTATATTTTATTTATTTATTTTATTTGGTGTGTGTGTGTGTATGTGTGTGTGTGTGTGTGTGTGTGTGTGTGTGTGTGTCTATCAGAGGGCACTGTGTGTCCCTGTGGAGGACCAAAGTTGATTTTGGGAATCATCCTGGATTGCTTCAACCTCCTTCTTGCTTCACTGTGGGATTTACCAGACTATGTCCACCAGGGCAGGAACTGCAGGCCGTCGCTGTTTCTGCTTGGCGTTTTTATGTGGGACCTGGGATCCGAACTCAGGACCTTCGGCTTGTAAGGCAGGGTCTTAACCTCAAGCCATCTTTCCAACCCAACATCACAGTTTTTTTATACCGTATAAAGAATTAACTAACTCCAGGGCTGGGAAAATGATTCAGTGGGTAAAAAGCTTTTATCACATAAACCTGATGACCTGAGATCAGATCACCAGAGTCCATGTAAAGACCAGGTATGGTGGCACATGTTGACAGCCTTAGTACTCCCATGGCAAGATGGGAGGTGGTAGCAGGACGGTCTCCTGAAAGTCGGGCTCTTTGGCTTTAGAAGCTTCCAGTTTCACAGCTCCTCCCCAGTCCAGAGCAGACATCCTGGAACTTTACGGCAGCAGCCAGGTAGCTAAATACTGCCACCATCCAAGGCAGCTCTCAGTCCCTCTTACACGCCTCTGTGGAGATCCCCTCTTCTCTTGAAGGGGCGCCCCTGTGCCTTAGGTCTCCCAGGATTTGGGAGGCGTGAAAAGAGAGATTGTGGCTGGTGGTGGCAGCTGTCACCTCCCTTGCTCTTCCACCAGCTTCAGCCTCTGTGTACTGGAGAAGTGAAGGTGGGTGTCTAACCTTCCCTTCAATGAAAGTGCCCCTTTCCTTCAAAAAAACACCCCGTCTCAAAGAAGGTGGAAAGCTAGGGCTGACACCCAAGTTGTCCTCTGATCTCACTTGTTTCCTCGCACACAAATACCCATAAAAATAAACATAAAAGGAAAAAAAAAAGAATTCTCTCTAGCCTAGTATGCTCAGTGCTCCACAGCTGGACTCACTCCATCCCTGTGCCCCAGCCTGCAATATCCGCCAAGGCCAATGCAAGACTCCTGCACAGATACAGGCACGCCTGCGCTCTTTCTGGTTGTCTTCTTCACCTGCACTTTAGTTACTCGGGAGCACAAACCTATTTCTGCGGAGCTAACCGTTTGAGAGAGTGGAGGAGAAGGTGGGAAGATTTAGAATCTGAAAACCTGGATTTCAGCCCTTAGGCAAGTTGCAACCTTTTAATTTTAGTTTCGTCTCTACTATATGAGGATAATTATATGTATCTCATCCACATCACAGAGTCCTTGGTTGGGATCAAAGTCAATACTGGGTATCTGTAGAAGGACTGTTATCAGTGAGGATGCTTTCATCCCAATTCAAACTATGAAATGAATTATCTGAGAAGAAACCAGTTCACTCAAGGCACAGGTGGCTGATAACGGCATTCGTCCATAATGCCGTGGACGTGTCTGTTTCTTCTGTGTCTGTATACTGTCCCAGGTCTTAGCGTTTCCAGTTATCACATCAAAGTAGATAAAGTCCACAGGTAATAGATGATCTTGTGTTTCGGTGTCTAAAGAAACTCCCTGGTGCTTGGGATATATAGCTCAGTTGTTAAACTCATGAGACCCTGGGTTTGACCCCTAGTACTAGATAAAGAAAGAAAGACAGGAAGGAAGGAAGGAAGGAAGGAAGGAAGGAAGGAAGGAAGGAAGGAAGGAAGGAAGGAAGGAAGGAAGGAAGGAAGGAAGGAAGAGAAAACCAGATTAACCTTCAGATGAACTCTCAATTCTTGACTGTTTCATGGACAAAAGTTCCATAAAAACCTCTAGAGGCAATTAGGAAATTTTAAATGTGACTTCAGTATCATGCATATTAATAGAATTATTTGAAAAGTTTTCTAAGAATAGCAGTGACCTGACATCAGGGGCTGGAGAGATGGGTTAAGACAGTCTCAAAAGCAAAAGGTTCCGAGTTTGGCTCCCAGGTCCCACATTAAAAAAAACAACAACAAAATCTCCAGGTAGAAAAGGCAGTGACCTTGGTGGGCAGAGCTTGGGAAATCCCAGAGTGAAGCAAGGAGGTGGAAACAATCCAGGATGATTCTTCTTGGTCCTCCACAAGGATGCAAGTACCCTCTGATACACACACACATGCGCGCGCACACACGTGCGCGCACACACACATGCGCGCGCACACACACACACAGACACACAATAAATAAATAAATAAATAAAATATTTTTAAAAAAGACTGATCTTAGGAGATTCATACTGAAGCATTTATAGAACATACAATCATATATATAATTCATTTTCAGAAATGGTATATGTTCCTGTGTTTGTGGGAAGAAGAGAGAAAGCAAATACAGCAAATATTAATAAGCATTGATTCTAAGCAGGAAATATTTATGGCTCAATTTTTTTGACTTTTTTGGCAAAATTTTTTATGATGTAAAATAAGAGGAAAAATACCACCACAAAACAGGGGGATCTCTAGAAACTCCTGAGAACATGTCCACTCACTGACACATTGGCCAAAACTGGGTTACACCTGATCACACCAGCTCCTGATAAACAGAAAGAAACTACTATGACCGAACAAAAGCCAGGCTCTTCTCAAGAAAGAAAAATATGGGCTAGGAAAATAGTTTAGGGGTTAAAGTTTTTGCCTCCAATGCAAAAGGACGGAAGTTTGGATCCCAGATCCATCCCGTGAGAAATACTTCGCAGCTTGCAATTCTAGCTCTGGAAGGCAGAACCTGGAAGCAAAGCAATGAAGGTGCAGGGTGATCCGGGATGATTCCCAGTCACCCTTGGGCCTCCATGGGCACAAACACTGAAATGCCTCTTGTACATAGGCTCTCACACATATGTGCACACACGTGTAAAGGAGTACACTGCTTAATGATGAAACAACTAGCTGTTGATAAAATAATGTACTAAAACAAATGGCTGTCAAGGTCCTTAGTCTTCAAGACTCAGCTCAAGCCTGGTTCTGTGCATCCTTGCTGCCCAAATTGAAGCACATCAGCTCTGTGGCGACTCACGCTCCAGAGATGCAGCCCTCTCACTACCCATAAGGGGGTGGTTTCTCTTACAAGTAATTTATCTTCATTGTACTAGTAACACAAATTTATGGAAGAAAATTCAGAAAAATATCAGAAAATAAATATCATTCCATCCCCTTCTGAAAGAGAATCACTAGTAGTATACTTTACATTATCTCCTGCCCTTTTCTGAAGTTCATTTCTTTAGGGTATTAAGAAGAAAAATTAATAAAGGTTAACACCCCCAAAACATGTACACCAGTTCTTCTTATATGTCTTTGAACCAATATATTAAACTTTCTAACAAGACACCTAAGTAACACACTATTTTATGTGAGTAAATATTTTAGTGCAGAAAAATTCTCTGACCTTTGGCAGCTTCATTTATAACTATAATCAAAACCATATTTCCATTTAAAGATATGATAACAAGTAGGTGGAATTAATATAATTTTAGGAGGCATCATTTTCAGAAAATTCATTTCATACATGAGATGACCGAGGATACATCTCAACAGTAGAGCACCTACACGTGACCTGAGTTCAATCCTCGGCAAGGAGAACCAAAGAAAGATACAAAGAAATAAAGAAGGAAGGAAGGGAGGGAGGGAGGGAGGGAAGGAGGAAGGAAGAAAGGGAGGGAGGGAGGCAGGGAGGGAGGGAGGGAGAAAAAAAGGAGAGATGGAGGCAGGAAGGGAGGGAGGGAGAGATGGAGGAAGGGAAGAAGAGAGAGAGGGAAGGGGAGCGAGGGAGGGAGAGAGAGAAGGAAGGAGGGAGGAGAGGGAGGGAAGGGAGGAAAGGAATTCACTAAAACTTTTGGGCAAAACAGTGTTTCTATACTAGTGAATCACATTTTTAAAACATTGGAGCAAGTTACTCTACAGAATACAGTGTTAATATTATGATAAAAATAGATAGCCTTCTATCAGTTTATCTGTGTGTAGACTCAGATTTTGAGGCCAACAGCGTTTTCTGAATTCAAGGCACAATTCTGTTGTCAAATAATTTGTATGGAAAACTACCTACTAGTCACATGTTCCACAGGACTACATGGGCTTAGGTTTTTTGCTTCTTTTAAAAACAAAACAAAACAAATATCTGCGTACTGAAACATCTACTGTGCATCAAACCGTGTGCCAGCCACAGGGGACTTTTGTGTGCAAAAGCAAAGACACGACCTGCTCTTGCATTCACAGGCGGGTGGAGACCCAAGGAGGCTTTATGGGAAATTAAGATGCTGTCTTAAGAATAATTCCAAGGACAAAGTATGAGGCTCTCACTTTTATCTTTTTGCTTTTCTACTCTCCATTTCTACTAATGAAAACAATTGGAAACAAGCTTAAACTGGGTTTCTTTCAGGTCTTGGAAGAATGAGAAATTACAAAGCACTAAAGGGAAATGGTATCTTCCTGGGATGAAAACATGAGTCGTTGGAAAGGAGGATCGGTACAGAGACAGAACGAAGAGAAAAGAGTCCAGTAAGCTCGGAGAAAGGGAGAACTCAGCAAGCCAGTACATAGCCGGGGTCATACTCGAGGTTTATGAATGGAGTGGTAGAATGGCTGCCAAGTCCTTTAAGACAGGCGACATAGAGGCAACCAGAGAGGTGGAAAAGCCACTCCTTGTAGGTGCAATGGCTTTGGGAGACCAGTGGCTCCTAAGTAGCTGGCAAGGAAAGAGGAGAAAGCAGGAGATCAGACCAGGCTTGCTAACTTGGGATGCCCACAGAGAGAGAGAACTGCACAGGTTCACTGCGATTGGGGGAGGGATCTTAACTGTCACCCATGTCAGAGTTTCTAAGTGTGGGCAACTGACATGCGTGTTTTCTAGATCCAAGTCTCTACCCACAGGAGGCTTTATGTTGGAACAAGAAACTATTTCTAAGAGTTTTGGATGTAACTTCTCCACCGGGGGCTTTATATAGAAGCAAAAGTTATTTTGAAGTGGCAATAATGTCTTTTTCTTGGTGTCCCTTCCCACTGATGCCAGAATATTTATAGTAAGTTATCCAAAGAAGATTGGTGACTCTTTCTGGGAAATATGTGAACATATACATAACAAGTAGAATATCTACAGGAACTAGGTGGCTTGTTCACTTTTCTTAACTTTGCTATGATGCTGCTGTTTTCAATTTTGTCCTATGCAATACTAAGAACTTATACGAATTACCACTGCTTCACCTAAAATTGCAAGACTGTTTCATTAAACCTGGGACTGGTTATTAAAGCTCCATACACTTCATGGATTCCCTCAAATTAGATTCAAGTTCAAGAAGCTAAGGTCTTTGTTTTAAATGGTTTATTTGTACTGTACTTGTGAATTCTTTCTTTAAAAAAATGAATGGAAAAAAGTTTTTAAATAGCCTCTGAATATGGCACAATATTGTCTTCTTTTTTGTACCTTCTAAACAGCACTGACTATGTATGGTTGTCTCAATATTATGCGGTAGTTTAAGATAAAGCTTAATGCTTCTAATCCCAACGAGGAATCTGGGTTAATAGGCACTAATGTGCCTGAGTGAATGAAGGGAAAAAAGATTTCATTTTTTTCCCTGTGCCTATTATCCATATGCTTTCACCTCTCTTTAGGAACCAAAGAATGAACCCCTCTTCCAAAGTATGGCGTCTTGAGATTGGCAAATCTGCCACTCTGCAAGAAAGCATTGCTTTCTGTAATAACAAAGGCCCCAGAATTCACTGTTGAGTGACCATCCACTCAATCAGGCTCATATCAGAATGGAGGGGAAAATACAAAGCAATCCAAGGAAGTGTTCAGGATAAAGAATGCAGGTTCGTTTCATTTGTGTACTCAAGACTGCGATGCAAGTACAAACTTAAACACCAGAGGCAAAATCAGATTCTTCGGGGATTTTTTTCTGAGAAATGCATTATTAAAGTCAGTCAGTATGTGAAGGTCCTTGTGGGTACATGTGAGGACTTTGGAACACAACCCAAGATAACCTTTTAAACTAAAAGAAAGGCCTGGGAGATGACTCAGCAGTTAAACGTTTGCTTCACAAGCAAAAGGACCTGATTTCGCATCCCAGACCTCAAGGAACAATAGCAAGTGGGAAAATCTCAAAGCAAAGCCTTAAAGAGGTAGAGCAAACCAGGATGATTCCCAGAGTCACCCTTGAGGGTCTCCACAGGCACACACTGACATGTCCTCTCTCTCTCTCTCTCTCTCTCTCTCTCTCTCTCACACACACACACACACAAGAAAGAGAGAGAGAAAAGCATGCGTGCACATATGCATGCATATGAAAAAAAGAACCGAAAGATTCCATTTATTTAATGACATAATTAGCATTGAATTTTTTTGGCTGAGGATTTTTTTGACTATCATGCATATCTGCTAAAGACTGAATTCCAGTTTGTAGAGGTCTGTTGGAAAATACTCATATCTACACAGTGCTATGTTTTAGTAAGTTCTCTTGCAAATATAATACAAGTTTAGAAGTTCTAAAGATAAATCCCCAACTAGATATGGCTACAATACATCACGGGTCTGATTTGATACAGTCAACTGTTTTCAAACTCTAAATCTAGGGAGGACTTCTCCAAATATTTGCTAGTACTTGTTCCTGTGCGTTTAGTTAAGTCTCTTGTGGATAGATAGATAATATCCAAATTGTTTGAATAGTCAACATTCAAAACATCTGTCAGGATATGAAGGTGTGTGATTATCCTAGCACTTAAGGCAAGAGGATCATGGCTTTAAGGCTAGTATGGAACTAAGAGCAAAGTGATAGTAGGTTCAACACTACAGAGAACAGGGAGACCCTGTGTCAAAAACAAGAACATTACTCTGCAATCTGGCTTCTCTTTATCTTAGCTTCTAAGTCATATGTGTTGAACTTCTGGTACTATGTACAAAAATCTGGATATTTCTCAGCATGGCTGCTTACCTGATCAACGCCTGCCGGGCAGTGCCCATTCCCCTGCCTGTGTTATTCCTCTCTCTTAGAATGCACTCTCTAATTGTACCTGCTAAAAATCTTATTTATGTCTTATTCTAAGACATAACATAGATGTCTTTTCTTTGGTCTTTTTTTTTTTTTAAGACAAGGTCTTGTGTACCCTGGTCTTGAACTTCGTATGCAGCTGAGTCTGGCCTTGAACTTCAGATCTGCCTGCCCCTACCTCCCATGCACTGGGATTTTGGATGTCTTCTGTTCTGTAAGAAGGCTGCTGCTGATGAATAACCCCCAATAAGGTCTGACCTCTGTTTTTCTAGACGCAGCACTTCGGACTTATTCATCCATATAAGACCCAGAGCACAAGGTATCACATCTTATTTTTAATAGATATAATAAACAGCTGTTATGCAAATAATAGTTCTGGTGACTGGAAAGCAGAAAACTCTCAAACAATATGTCTTATTTGAGATTCAATATTATAATTTAGCTACATGTAGGAGTGGGCAATTAATAAAAATCTGCTACAGGAAGCAGAATAAACAAAAGAAAATTCAGTTTATTTTTTAACTATGAAGCTAAATATACTCACTCAGGGAACACAATTATTGCAACAGGAAGCAAATATTTCATGAAATATTTTCACCAATTGATCAATTTTATTTTGCATATTATCGGCTTTTGCTCAGAATACAGTGATTTTAACCCAGTTGGAAGAACCTAGAGAAAAGAGCAGAAACAGAGACGAACCTCTGGTCCCATCTCATCATTTCTGGCCCATTAACAGCAGAGTTTTGAGTCAGCCAAGACAGTACAAATGGAAATCATCTGACAAAAGCTACAAAAATAAAACTACCCACATGACTTCATTTTTTTTGATGAAGAAACACACTGTAACAACTGCTGAAGATTTCCTTTACACCACTGTGCTCTTTCTCACTGGAAAACCAAAGTAGGGAAGGTGGGGGTGTTCTGGCTACAGAAACGAGCCAGGATTAAGCCTTTATCACAGAGCCATAAGCCATTCCTCTGGCAACTCATTATCAACAAAAGGCATGCAAGTCTGAATAAAGAGAGCTCCAGAAAGAGAAGCAATTACACATTTCTGTAAAGCCTCATCTGGTCATATTCATCCGTTAATGTAAAAATAGCACTTTAATAATAACCAATGGTGAATCTAGAACCATATGTGACTTTTTCTTATTGGCATCTTGATACCTCTTGAATTTTCCCCTTCTGATCCAAATAAATGTGATCATCTTTTCCACTGACGCAGGCCTGAACAATTCACCGAGTCACTTGATGGAAGTGAGGTCCGTTCGGGTTCTTTCACGACAGAGTTGATGAAACCCACTTCTACATACTACTCAAGAGACCCTTGCTCCTCCAGTGACGCCAGTACTCACAACTAAAGAGAGAAAAGTAACATCTGATGCAGTTTTGAACAGCAGGACCAAGAACCTCATGACTTGCATTTTGGGTGCATTACTGTCATCTTTTAAAGTTCTTTGCTTTATTATCTAGTTTGAGGAATGCTATTTCTCCCATCTTAAACATTTTAGATCTGTGATATTTCTCTGCCATCAAAGGAAAATAAAAATTCAAATAAAAAGAGGTGATCTTAGGGCCCCCTTCTCCAATGTCAGGATATCACTCTTGAAAAAAAAAGGTAAAGTGAATATCAACAATAAAAACTCTTAACTGAATTTATTCTTTTTTTTCTGGAAAGGCTTTTTAAAGCTATTGGAAATGCAGCAAATAATATCTAGCTGTTGCAAAATGCTATAGTGACTGGAACTGGGAATGTAGTTACGTTATCATAGAGGGTTATTCATCCAAATACAAATGTTTAAAAAAAACTTGTGAATAAAGTTTTTTAAAAATCACTAAGTTCATATCCTTCCTTGGGCCAATTACCTGGTGGCCAAGTACTGTTACATAAACTCTCCCTAGCAGATTCTCCTATGTAGCCAAGGATAAAGATCACTAAAATATTGTCTTGAAGATTCTTTTACTTGATACGAATGTAAAGAAGCACAAGCAGGGAAATGTATCTAGTTATCCTTACAACTGTACTAATTTCATTCACATTGGACAGAGCAGATACACAAGATCCCAGAGGCACTGCATGGCACAAGTATCATTGACACCTGGTTCCAAATTCCAGGCTCTCCATTGCGGTGCTGACCTGATACTCTCAGAAATAATTCACCTCAAGAAAAATGCAAACACCTGGTTTGGTCAATTCAACCAGCTTTGACAGCTGTATACACCTGCGAGCCACAGCCCAAAACACAGTCAACTGAGAACACTTCTAAGGATTTGAGATGAGTCCATAGTCCATGTGGTTCTCTAGACCAGTGGTGTTCTGGGTCTGTCTGTGCCAACTGAGAATAGACCACTACAGATGTAACAAAATTGGTTTCTCTAGACAACCAAGGGACACCTGAATTGTTTTCAACTTGGGCCCTATGAGGGTTGCTACAAATACTCTTTGTCTCAGCTCATTTCTCTTGATTAAATGGATGGAAGGAACAGACCACAGGGAAGATATATTAATCTTTATGAAAAACTGCTATGCGATTTTCCAAAGTAGTGGGACCATTTTATATCCCCATTAGCAATGTGTATCTTAAAGTACCTTTTAGAAAGAAAATGTGACTTCCATTGTACATTCATCAAGAAGAAAGCAAAGTTGGCAATTTGTCAATGATTTGCTGATGAAGGGAGGGAAGTGAAGGCAACCTAAAAATGATCATCACCAAACCCAAGCCGCTATTTGTCTTACAGCAGTAATGCAAGAAAACATTGGTCACAGTGCATCCCAGCCAGCTGAACCGCACAGAACCTGAAAAGTAATCAGCAGGAAAACCAGAACCCTGCGGAGTCATGTTTAACATAGGTGTTCTCGAGGGTCCCTGGTTCTCCAAAATAAGAAATAAGAAACACAAATGCACTATGTTTTCACCATTTTTGTGGCATTTGTAGGACACAGACAGAAGAGCAATGTCTCTCTCTGAGAATGACAGAGTTCATGAAGATGAAAGTCTTTCACATGGATTTCACTGCATGATAAGGCTTTAAACATGGGATGGAGACCGAGATAGAGAAAGAGAAGCTTTCAATATAGAAATACCAAAAAAGGGTGTGGAGCTGCATATCTACAATCACAGTACCTGTGAGGTACAGGCGGGAGGATAAGGAGTTCAAGATCACACTGATTATTGCAGTTTGTATGCACATTGCTGATGAATTCATGACAAAATGGCTTATAGGGACAAAGAGGCTTTATTTTGACTTACACTTGTCTGGTTACATTTCTTAGTCCAGCTTGGCAGAAGAGTTCATACCAACACTAGGAACACAGGGAATTGGCCATAACACATCCATTGCTGAGAGAGAGACATACCTCACCTGCCAGACTACAAGCTTGTTTAAATATGCTGAGGAATGCCTGTCTTTACTGAGTCAACTCCCTTCATCTCATCCGCCTGCTCAGAGAATAGTCCCACTCTCTATGGACTGATCTCTCCACATCAATCAGACAATGAATGTCCTGCAGGTTTGCTTAGAGTTTGCCTGAACTATCAAAGCTTAGCATTCAATTGTCAAGTTGATGCCTATATATCTCACTATCACGCTGGGTTACAAGAGATTCCAAAAACGGGGCAGAAAAAAAGGGAAGAGTGAAAGACATAAATGCTAGCTTATTTACAGAACCTCTGACTGACTTAAGGGAGAGTGGGGGTCGAGCATGGGGACTCTGCATAAGCAATGAGGATTTCGTCTGTCTGTTGACTGACTGGCTTGCTGGTTGGCAGTATAATTAGAGTCACTACATATTTATGTATACCTATCTGGGCCAGTCAAACATGGCACCAGGCAACCAAGGTAAGTTATAAACTAGCTGAAGCAGTGTCTGCTCTTCGGAATCATACAGTCGAGCAGGGGTGTGCAACTGCTTACAAAGACAGGACTCTAAAACAGGGACGGCCATCCCGAGTCCCGCCAAGAGTGGAAGAAGAGCCTTTGGGAGGATTTCAGAAGATGATAAGAACAGAGATTTTTTTTAAAAAAGCAAAAGCATCTATGTAACTGTTAGTTCCTCATTTTCTGTGACTATATATTTAGTAGAGTGGGGGTGGGGTGCATTAAGATAAACATAAAGAATTAATAGAGAAACAGAATGGAACTCTAAAGGGCAAATGGAATAAATACAAAATTACTGACAAATTTTATGCTTAAGTTGTAGGAAAATCAAGATGCTAGACCAGAGAGAAAGAGAGAGAGAGACAGAGATAGAGAGAGACAGAGAAAATGAGAGTGAGAGAGACAGAGACAGAGAAAATGAGAGAGAGACAGAGAGACAGAAAGAGAGAGAGAGAGAGAGAGAGAGAGAGAGAGAGAGAGAGAGAGAGAGAGAGAGAGAAGCCCTACCCTGAAGGAAAGCAACGTTCAACCTTAAGCAGACAAAATTGGTCTCAATTTTTCCTCTATTACTTGGAACTTGGGTGATTCTGACCAAGGGACTAGCCTCTTCTCACAGGTCCCCCAGTTCACCAAAATAATAATAAAAAAACCCAGAAATACATTATGTTGTTACCATGGTTACAACACTTCCCTCACCTGGAAAATTAGGGTGATAAATGAATTCACAATCCCCACATCACAGAATGACAAAGTATCCAATACACAGTACAGCTCTGGAATTCTTAGCTGTTATTATTGATATTTCAAAATTCCACATTTGCTTTCAATTATGATAGTGAATTAGGACAAGTTTGGAGCATCCAAGATGTCCATTACAATTGTTAATATGAAGAAGAAAGAATTAAAATCCTGAGACCACTTATATAATATCAAGGTATTGTAATCATAGGTCTTCTAAAAATTTTTAGAATATGAGATAAAATTATAGTTTGGAGAAAAGGACAAAAAAAGAAATTCTCTGGAGATTTCAGGTAAGTTGTTCTTTGGTTCAAATGCACATTTCATTTGCCACAAGGGATCATCTTGTGGTTCCTGGAATATCCATACAAAAATTATTCTTGAGTCACATCAATCACATGATTGAATGGACTTGCTCATCACTTGTCCCACCCCTCCACTCCCAAAATAGGACCACTACAAAGAAACAAATGTAGTAACAGGAATAACTGGGGACGGTCCCTGAGGCAAGCAATGAGGCTTGGGTGGCAAATTAGAAGAGTAACATGGCACCAAGCCTCTCCTGATGCTAATTGGTAGATAGATTTATCCTTATGGGGAAAAGATAATCTAGAGATTATATATGCTAGGCAAATGCTGTCACTGAACTGCATCCTCAAGCCCTTTCCACTCTTGTTTGGAGACAGAGCCTCTCTAAGTTGACCAAGCTGGCCATGAACACATTGCATAGCTCTGATTGGCCTCAAACTTATGATCCTCCTGCCTTAGCTTCCGAGTAGCTGCAAGTACAGCTATGTGACATCATGCCCAGCTGAAACTTGGAGTCGTTACTCCAGAAGACTCCTGTAACCTCTCCGGTTCCAAACAGTTTAGAGAGTTGCCTGGAGACAGGTGTATGTGACTATCATGTCCCACCTTAGGAGGCTATGTGGTGTACATCTGTCCAACTGTGACCTAAGCAACAATGACTCAGTGTTCACATGAAACTGGCTCACAGTTCAAGTATGTCCATCCCATTTGGAAGCTAGTAGTCACACCAGTCTTCAGTCTTGAGATGCAGTAGCCATGCTGCCAGATGCACACGGGTACAGATAGCACCGCGATCTCAACCGCCCAGAACTTAAGCCCAACAGAAAGGCAGAACCTCAGGCTTCCAAACCCAAGTGTCACCCTGTCTCCCAGGAAACGGATATGCGTTGCTCATGTGTGCATCTATACCTCACTCAAAAACCATGTAGGCAGAGTTCTATCCTCTCTAAAGGGGCCAATGCCCGGTTACCCAGCCTACATTAGCAGCATGGAATGGGTGGAGTGTGATAGCCCTACATT
This sequence comes from Typhlomys cinereus, assembly GCA_023101885.1. Classification (NCBI taxonomy): domain Eukaryota; kingdom Metazoa; phylum Chordata; class Mammalia; order Rodentia; family Platacanthomyidae; genus Typhlomys; species Typhlomys cinereus. The sequence goes on from JALPQD010000103.1 coordinate 1,021,609, forward strand.
CTAGAAGCCTTTCATACAAACAGTCTCCTGAAGAACTCATGCATGCATGGATTCTATCAGAAAGTTACCTGAGTAGCAACCCACTAGATCCAGTGAGTCGGGTTTAGCCTGCAGGCAATCCCCCCACGCACACACACAGAGACAGTGGCCCCGTCTACTAGAGAACCGGCTATACCACGCTGCTGGCCAGGCTGCACGGCCCACAGGTGCCCATATCTCACCCAGCAACATGAAGGTGATGGTCCCACCCTCAGCAGAGCTGACCCAAGTAACCCCAGACCCTGCTATCTGTATCCCATGTAGCCAAAAACTATCACAGACATTCCTGACAAAGATTACAGCTGAAGATACTGCAGGCAATACCCAGAATGACAGCTAAGGCATCACACCCCGTCAACAACTCCTCAGGAAACATCCACATACACACACACACACACACACACACACACACACACACACACACACACACACACCAGTAGGTAAATACATTATACCACAAAGATTGAAAAGTTGACTGTTGTATTAGATCACAGACATAACACAAGGATCCAAGATGAAATCAAAGAAACATGATTCCTTCCCAGGAACCCAGGATACAAATGAATGCAGCAAACAAATCCATTTAACTGAGGTAACAATTCAGCATCTGAATGAGAAACTCAATAGATATGAAAAGTAATAACATAGATATGAAAAAGCAATAAACATGTCCTATCTGAAAATTCAGTGGAGGACATAAAAATATAGTTGTGTGCCATACTACAACTAGATGAAGCAGAAGAACGAAGTCTGGACTTTCATATGAGTATTTTGAATTAGCCCAGTTGAAGTGGAGGGTGGGTAAAAATGAGCAAGGAAAATCTACAGAACCTATGGAACAGCACGATGCTAGCAGTTCTGTATTGTGAAAGAAGATATTTTTAATAAAGCAATAGTAGAGAATTCCCCAAGTACCACGAGAGAGCTATTTAGATCCATGAAGTACAAAGAACTAGGCTCATCTCCAAGAGGTACTCCTGGAGGCATATTGTAAGCTGTCAAAACTCAAAGATAAAGACTAGGAATGTAGCTCAGCAGTAGAACATCCCTAGCATGAAAGGGACACTGGCTCAGCAAAGGAAAACAAGGCAAAAGGGGACAAAATCCTCTAAGACAAAGACAAAATCCTAAAAGAGCCACAGAAAAATTTCACATATAAAGAAATCCGCACTAAAGTCAAGAGCAAATTGCCGAGTGGCAATCTTGCAGGCCCCGAGAAAGAATATACCAAATGACATACTCACAACACTCGAAGCAAAAACTGCTGTCAACTGAGAATACTGGATCTAGTAAGGCGAGAAGAAATGATGAAGAAATAAATATTTCTCAGACAAGCAAACAGGAAAACCATTGCCTCAAGACCTGTCTAGTAAGAAATGTTTCAAGGGTTCTCAATCCAGAAGCAAGAGAGATAGGCAGCATTATAAAAATGTATGATGTAATAATACCTGACAGGAATATGGGAGAAAAATCCCTCCAAAACTTTGTGTGGAATCATAAAAGATCCTAGGATAGCTACAAAAATCCTGAGCACATAACAAAACAAAGCCAGAGGCATCCTATCACCTAACTTACAAATATCCTGCAAAGTTATAGCAAGCAAAACAACACGGTATCTCTCTCTCTCTCTTTCTCACACACACACACACACACACACACACACACACACACACACACACACAATTAATATCAAATATCATGCTATACTTATTAAATATCATAGACATTGTCTGTATTGTCTGTTGCACTTGGCTTTCCTCTCTTCTCTATTCCCCTTGGTAAAAATTTTCTGCTTTAGATACTAACAAGGTGGTGACTGAAAAAATTAATATATAATCTTGGTAAATGTTTGCACTTCATTCTATTTTTTTCCTGTAACACTTTTGCAGAAATTTTGAATTCTATAACACAGAAAGTAGTACAATGATGTCATTTTAAACATTTTAATTTCTTCTTGAGCGCTCACACATGTATACACACACACACACAGACACATATATACATATATATTCTCTTAAATTGGCATAACTCTCCATCAAAGTAATATGTCCTACACCTCTCATATGTTTTTCCAAGCAGCCATAGAATGCAAAGGCCTAGATTCACCTAAGCTGGTGAGAGATTAAGTGACTGATGTTCTATACCAATCATTTATAATACAAGAAGCAAATGTCAATGACAGGCTCATCTTTCACGTGGCATCATTTGCATTCAGTACAGCTTATATATAGTTCTATGCAAGAGAAAGAGGGCCACTTACTCTAGAAGAGCTTTTGTTGCTAAATCAGAACCCAGGTATCTAACTAATTCACACACATTGTAAGCCATTATTATAACCACACAGAAAACATCAACTGCAGTGACAGCCGCCTCTCCTTCACCAGGGCAAATGACATGACTTAAGAGCTATAAATAGCCTTCAACCAGATGGCAAGGCTTGGCCGAAAATGTGATCTCATCTTTCTTGAACAAAAAATTTTAATTAATTCATTTCTTAATTCAAACATTCATTTGGCAAATGCACACTGACTTGATACCATGTGCCAGGCACCAGCATGATAGCACCTAAAGTTGTCTTGGAGATACTGGTGCATGTTAAAAACTTCACATCCTACAAGAGGCTGGTTGTCAAGGACCAAGGCACTAAGGAAAACCCAGAGGATGGAAGATCTTTCTGAGATTCTCCTTAATAAAGGATGCATTCAAGCCAAGGATGAGGTGAGGAAAATCTCAAGGGATTTATGGAGTGATGTACTTTAGAGTATGAACTTGCCAATCCCATATTCTATCTTGTCAGAATGATTACAAATATTCTTTTGAAAATTATACAACAAAAGCCGGGTATGGAAGTGCACACCCATAATCCCTGTGCTTGGGAAGCTGAGGTAGGAGGATTATTTGCAGAACAAGGGTAGCCTCGATGGCATAGCAAGACCAGACCCGTCAAAGCTTCAAAATAAGACCTGCCTCAACCAAACAAACTAAAAGTTAAATTAAAGAAAGTCACACAGAAATTCATCCATTGGTTCTTTTAGAAATTTTGTGTTATATATATAATATCTAAATTATATTATCTACTAAAGTATGTAATAAGGGAGCACTACAAGGACAAAATCTGGTTTACTCTTGATCATACAGATATTATGATGGAGTTCGGGTGGTATTTTAAAGAAACACCTATAATTCAGATCTAAAGAAGGCTTATGCTCAGTTTTTTGGGCCTTTTTTTCTGTCTTTTGGTTTTCTTTTTAATGAACATCTAACATAATGGAGGACCACCGAAGTGAAGTTAATGTGGCTGCAAAAAAAATCTAAAGACAAAAGTTCTACAGCTCTCTATGGCCATATGTCAAATAGTATATTTGACGTAGTAAGTATTCAAGTTACCAATTAGTTTGGTTTCCTAAGAGCTAGTTGTATAATCTGGGCCTCTTTTCAAGTAATGTTCTACTAAAATTAACATCATGTACGCCTCTAAAAAACTTGAAGGTGATTTATTGTAGCGACTTACTAAGCCTAACAAGAGGGGAAATTATCTTGATACTATGCGAGCAAGGAATTTTTAAGTGGTCATTTGGAAGCAGATAATTTTGATTACAGAAACTAAATAAGGCTAGCTTCTAATTGCCTTCTTAATTATGTACTGAAGTAGCTACAATGTCAAGCTTTTTCCATTACATACAATTGTGTGAATTTCTTTGATGCAACTGACTAAAAAAAAGAATTATTTTCTCATCCCAATTAACACTTGAATTAAATTGAAATACTGAAATAAGAACAACATATTTAAAAACCTTCATAAGGTGTAAGAATGAAAGAATATAAAATTACACTTGTATAGTTTTTATCTATACAACTACATAGTTAAGACTATTATCTATGTTACATTTTATAGATAGTTACAAGCTATCTATACAAATAGATAGTTAAGACTATTACCTATTATCGCTTAGTCTATTATCTGTCTGTCATATATCTATTTGATTAATTAATTAAATTAATTGCATCTATCTTATCTATTTAATTACCATCTATAAATCATCTGTTATCTTTTTGTTTTTCTATATCATCTATCTATTCTACATCTGTAAATTATTTATTATGTCTGTCATCTACTTGCCTATTTAACTACCATCTATAAGTTATTTATTATCTATCTGTCTGTATCATCTAGTCTCTCTAACTACCATCTATAAATTATTTACAATTTGTCTGTCTGCCTAGATCATTTGTCTCATCTATCATATATCTTTCTATGTCTATATCATTTATGTAGATATCTGTCATCTAACTAGCCTATCTATCAACTACCATCTATAATTATCTATCTATCTATCTATCTATCTATCTATCTATCTATCTATCTATCTATCTATCCGTCTCTCTGTCTGTCTGTCCATCCATCCATCCATCCATCCATCCATCCATCCATCCATCCATCCATCCCAAGAGGGAAAGAAAGTATAGTATAGTACCTCCCCCCAAAATGGCCCAGTTTGATCCTATTTTAGGACAACAGTGCATACACACACAGATGAAAGTGTGGCAGGTGTTGCAAAGTACTGATACTGCTCCCTTGCGAGCAAGGATTAACATTTTAGCATATGGGTGGGCTGACATTTGGCTTTGGACTTAAGAGGATGGACAGGAAGGGTGAGACCAGCGTCACCTCAGAGGAGTCGGAAGCAAGTGCAAGACTGAGATGCTACTGTAGATGTCAGTAAGTGTGCTGCAGCTCCAGTCACATTGACAGGGTCTCCTTTGGTAGATCTACTGTTTAAACAGGGTCTCATTAAGCCTGCAGCAAATGTAATCTCCATGACATAAGTGAAAGCACTACATGTAAGCTGAACAGAATGCAGAGTAAGTTTTTAAATAAGTATGAACTGAATGCCAAGTCTTCAGATGTGTCTTTCCTACATTCTAAGTAAACAGACAGATCTACACCAGGGCTCTGGGACTGACCACTCACTCATCAAACACTGAGTTCTTCTCTGTACCAAGCTCTGTATTACTGGAGATGAGTACAAAGCAAAGATCTGGGCAATATAGTCCAAAAATGAATATTGGAAGGAAAGTAAAAGAAGGGAAAGAGGAGGGAGGGAGGGAGGAAAGAGAGGGAAGAAAAGGAGGGGAGAAAGAGAGGGGGGAAAGAAAGCAATAAACCAAGAAAAAAAGGAGGGAGGGAGAGAAAGAGGAAAAAGGGAGGAAAGAAAAAGAAAGGAAAGGAAAGAAAGGAAAGGAAAGGAAAGAAAGAAAGAAAAGAAAGAAAAGAAAAGAAAAGAAAAGAAAAGAAAAGAAAAGAAAAGAAAAGAAAAGAAAAGAAAAGAAAAGAAAAGAAAAGAAGAAGAAAAGGACAGGACTTTGCTTCTTCCCTCGAAGAGCTCTGTTTCTTGGAGAGACAGAGTCCACCATCCAGCAACACCCAGGGCAGTACAATGGCACAGAGGAGGAGAATCCTGTTTGACTTGGGCAACTACAAGCAGCTGGGCCCTGAGACCAAGGACTGACCCTGGGGGAGGAGTGCAGAGCCTATCACATTAGTGGTTTACGCTGCTGTAACCACCACCACAGACAGAAATTACTAAAGGAGGAAAGACTTATTTTTGGCTCATGGTAGGGAAAAATTTAGTTGATCATGACGGAGGAGTTCAGATTGCATTACATTGGCTACGAAGGGGGGAGAAAGAAGAGAGAGAGAGAGAGAGGAGAGAGAGAGAGAAGGGAACATCCAGGGATAATGCACACCAGTGACCTACCACCTCTAGCAAGACTCCATCTCCCAAAGTTTCCAGAACATCCTGAACTAGCAGGTGGGGACCAAATGAAAGCATGTGCCTATGGGATAACTGAGTCAGGAGAGAGTATTTGAAAGACTTTACCATGCTGTGCAAGGAGAAGCCTCATTTACCCCACAGCATTCCTCAGGCAAGAACAGTTTGTAAATGCTTTTCATCTACTCCTGCCCACCCCCCTCGACATCTGGGCTTTTGCTCTGGAACGGTGAACAGGACATTCTCAGCTATAGTTCCCATGCTTAGACTAGACGAGATTAGAAGTCAAATTCCTCAGATGAAGAGTAAGCTCCTCTTGGTGCCATCTGCAGTGAGCAGTGGGCACAGTCACGGCTGCAAGAATCTAAGACAGAAGAACTTTGAAGCAACTGCGAAAGACTCTATCATAATAAAATAACATTTCTCTTACAGGCACCTATATAATAAATTATTATAACCGAGCTGTGTGCGTGTATCCAAGTGTCTTCTCCAAGGAAATATCATTTCACATCAGTTTGGAAGGATAATGCTACTTCCAGCAGCAGACCATGAGAAGGCTGAGGACGAACTCAGAGATGCTTAGATGAAAGAATGGCTACAGGTGTAGTCAGAGACGTGGACATGGGTCTGCACAACTACTTGAGATGGCGATTTATCGCTGACAGCAGGAAGACAGCATTTGAAAGATTCTTAATTGGTTTAAACTGAGTTAGCTGCAAAGTGGATGTCATAGTCAGGCACAGGTGTCAACTAGACATTTGAGGGTTTGAGCTCTGGGCACATTTGTAGAGAATTGATGGTTAAGTCCAGATCACATCTGGAAGAGTTGTCTAGCTGATAGGGAAGATCCAGCCCATGGTAGGTGGGGCTAGGTCCTGGAATAAAATACCAAGAGCTGATTGAGAAAGTTTGGCATCCTTGTGTACACTCGGGCAAACATGCTGGTCTGGCAAGTAAGGATTATCCCTCTTTCAGCCATTACATGGAATGGTATGGCCAGTTCCCTCGGCCCTGGTGTTAGTGCGTGCTCTCCCATCAAGCTGCACTGAGAACTGTAACCGGACTATCGTCAGGAAATGACCCCTTGTTCCCTTAAGCCATTCGATGGTCACTTATCAGCAACCATGCAGGCAAACTGCAACAGTGGATAAGGATGTGGAGAAAGCAGGTAGGAAGCTATGTTAGCACTCATAGAGGTTACTAGTGTTGGGGTGAACAAGGCAGAAATAGAGACATTGTGAATTGGCAGGCCGAGGCAATGGTGATAAGCTAGAGGGGCAGCGAAGACAATTTCTAGATTTCTGTGTGTCTCACCAAATGAATGAGCCACCACTCATTGGGACAAGAGAGAAGTTATGACATGGAACTTGTTCATCTTTGTCACAGTTAGAAACAGGTGTCAACTTAACAGTTGAAGGTTTGAACACTGGACATATTCATAGGGAATTAGTAGTTAAGTTAAGCTCAGAGAAAACCTGCAATGGATTGTCTAGTTGATGGGGAGGGCCCAGACTGTGGTGGGTGGGACTAGTTCCAGGGCAGGTGAATAAAATGGAGGGAGTTGTTTGAGAAAAGGGGCATCCTTGTGTATACTTGGTCAGACATGCTGGTCTGGCATGTAAGGATCACCGTTCTCTCAACTACTATATGGATATTTTGTGGTTGGTTCCCTCAGCCCTGGTGATGGCGTGAGCTCTCCTGCAAAGCTGAATGAGGGGCTATAACTAGTCTATCATAAGAGAATAAAACCCTTGTTCCCTTAAGCTGTTTGATGGTGATTTTATCAGCAATCATGCAGGTGGACAGCTATAATCTTATGCGAATGAATTGGAGGAACATGGAAGACATGACATAAGTATATGTTCTCCACAGTAAAGAGTCTTGATATTTCCCCCCAATATTGCTCTTCCCCCCCAGCGTCTTTCTCATTTCACTCTGTTGTTCACTCCCAAACCAAGGTACCATCTCTTCATCACACCTCCTTTCAAGCCAAACAAACCGCATCCGTCTGTTGCTTTGAACATTCCCGCCACCTCCCCCACTGCCAATCTGAAAGAATCCAGAGTCATATCTTGTCTCACCTCGGGCATACCCATCTCATCTCTGAGGCTCCATTCTCGCTCTCTCCTAGGGTCCTCACTCAGGAGCCTAGGTGATTTTGTTTTTTAACATTTTAATTAAATGGTTCTTCCTTTCTCATAATAGTCCTAGAACTCTTAGAAAAAAAAAACCCTGAAATATCTGTAGTGGGCTACGAGCCCCAGCCACTACCTCCCCTCCCAACACCATCTCTCCCTGCTCACCTCTCTCTAGCCACCACAGCTCCGTGGACACTTAAGAGTTTCAGCCCTGAAACTTCCCCTAGGAGCATGGTGCCCCTACAGGGTTAGCACTTTGATTTCATCCAGGTCAAAATCACTTTGGAAGCTTGATCTCATTAATTAGTGGGGGGTGGGAGGAGAGCCAAGGGAGACAGCAGTAAGACATGATCGTATGTGTAAAGGCTAGGAGGCATTGAAAAGGGTGGTAGGAACAAGCAGTGTTAACGAGTGGACCAACTGGGCTGCTTAGTTACATGTGGGTGGGGATGCAAATTGGTGCCACCCCTTTGGAAAACAATCTAATCTAGGTGAGGTTAAACACTGGCAGTCTTAGGAACCAGCAGGTCCACTCCCAAAGCGTGCTGCATGCATGTGTCGAGAGGCATGCACGAAAACTTCAGCAATCCTGTTCAAATAGCAAAAGGCTGGACGTGACCCAAGTATCCATCAGCAGGGCAATGAATCAATCGGCTTTTCAAATTCACCCAACAAAACATAGCTCGGCTGCTGAGATGAACGAACCACAGCTATCCACAACAACATGGAACAAGGACACTACTTTTAGGAGCAATTTTTTTTAATTTAATTTTTGAAAAAAATGTTATACAAGTATAATGTACCAGATACTCTTTCTGCTGCTTTGAGACACCACGAGACTCAAGCAACTTTAGGGGAGAAAGGGAGATTGACTCAATGACAGCTCCCGAAGGGAGATACAGTCTATTATGGTGGGAAAGGCGTGGGTGGCTGGCCGAAGTTGGAGGTAGCCTAAGTCACATTCATCAAGGAAGCTGAGAGCTGCAAAACTGCAAACTCGAGAACAGACTAAAATGACTGAAGTTGGGCAAGGCTAACTAACCTCAAGGCCTACCTCCCGTCACATGCTTCCTCTAGCAAGGCTCCATCTCCTAAAGATGCCATGACCGTCCCAAACAACTGAAGATTCAACTACATGAGCCTGTGGGGGACAACTCACATTTCAAATCATGACATAAAATGTTCTTTTTTGGTCCCCTTTTCCTCCCCCACCCATACCGCTTCACTCATTCTCCTTTCCAGCCAGTCTCCCTCCCATTTCTCCTTTCCTCTACTTGTGAGATCCACTGGGCCCGATCTAGAAGGCCTACATCGGCATGTGTCTGGGTACCTCTGGGGCATGACCGGCTCACCAGTGGGCTAATCACTGAGTTGATAATCTCCTCTCGTGACTTGTACCAGACCCGCTCAGTTTCTCAGGATGGTACCATGTACCACGCGAGAACACTGCTTCTCGTGGTGAGATTTTTGGTAGATCCGCTGCTGTGGCGGTCTCACAGAGGTACGCATCACTGTGCTGAGTTCTTAGGTGTGGGGTTCTGATATGAATGGAGGCTTCTGTCTGGGGGTCTTTCTCCCTCTCCTCAAGTTCTTACATTCTTACCACCCGCTCTTCCGGAAGGTTCCCTGGGCCATAGGCTTGAGGTGTGTGTGATCTGAATGTCCTGTTTCAGGACACATTTTCCAAAAATATGGAACACTTCACAAATTTGCACATCACACTTACACAGCGGCCATGCTATTATTCTCTGCATTGTTCCAATTTTAGTACATTGTGCTGCTGAAGTGAGCACAACACAATTTCACTAAATTAAAAGCAAGAAAAAGATAAGCAAGAATTTAGGAAGCAGTTACTTCTTAAGGGACAGGACAGGGCAACAGAACTGATTATTCTTAATTCTCACACGAGGTGGTAGGTACAAGGACACTATTATGATTTATCATCTAAACACAGTTGCCTTTCGTGTTTACCTGTTAATAAGAAAAATTTAAATGTAATGGCGGAACTCACATGAAGAAGAAGCTACATTCGCAGGTAATTTTTAAGTTAATTTTCTTCTGAATATATTAAATAGTAAGTGCACCTTTTTCAGGAATTTATTTTTCTGCATAGCATCTATCACTCCTAATAGCATATATAGGAAGTGGCTTGGGGTAGGGGTAACCTCAGCTCTAGCCCTGGAAACCCATATGGTGGAAGGAAAAGACCAACTTCGAAAAGTTGTCCTCTGATCTCAACACTCATATTGTAGTATGTTTGAAAGATCTCTTTTTCTTCCCCCTTCCTCTCTTCTCACATACATTTTCTTGTTTAAGTCTCTCTTACAAGGATGTAACTCCCAGCTATAAAATCTGACATTCTTGTCCACCCCAGTACTTATGGCCCTGAAGGGTATAGGGAACTGACAATACTTATAGAATAGACAGATTGATAAACAGCCCAGCTATTACACACAAAGCAACAAAGGACACTAGGTTTTGTGCCTGGATTCTCCAGTCAGACACTGCTACACCCAATCCAGTCTCTCTCAGTTGTATGTAACTTTACTGAATTTGTTTTCTTGCCTGTGAAACTAAGGCATGGAGTGCTTACTAAAGAACAAATTTAGCACTTTGTCCAACAAACTTGATTACTGTTATAACTTCTCCATAAAAAAATACCTGTTGGTACCCTTAAACTGTTTGAATTCTGCAGGCAATTTTTCTATGACCCACTTCCTCCACACCCAATTTTAAAACGTGGACCAATTTGGAACACTACAGTTATTTCTGTAGTTTGGTCAGACTAAAGAGATGTGCCAGCGAAATCTTCTAACCACAACTTCCAGCGAGGGTGGCATGATATAATCTTTCATTTACGCTGGCTGGTGAGCTTGTGAGAATGGACCATCCCTCCTGGGGGTGTCGTACATGGCCCACAATACAGGACTGCCATGCTTTATCACACGTAGCTGGGAAGCCAGCGGGTGAAGGAGCTGCAGAAAGCAGCTCACTGTCAACCGTTTCCAGTGTTTCAGAAAGGAGACCTTCAAAGAGAACCGGCAAGTCTTGTACCCAACCTTAACGCATCTTTCTAGAACAAGTGGAAAACCAAAAAAAGCAAAAATTTTATGATCAATGTCTTATAATGATTCCTTAAAAGCACCAAACTCTCCAGCGCTGTGGGCTCAAACCGCCGCCAACATGCCCACAGTAAAAATTAACGGGCTACAGAGATGGCTCAGGGCTTAAAGCCTTTGCCTCACGAGCAAAAGAACCTGAGTTCAGATCTCCAGATCCCACATATAAATGCTGGGCAGAAACAGTGGCAGCCTGTACTTTCAGCTCTTGAAATAGAGAGCCTGGAGAAACCCAAAAACCCAAAGCAAAGCAATAAGAAGATAGAGCAATACAGGAACGCGCTCTAATGTCTCACAGGCACACACACTCAGGTGCCCTCCTCCACACATTCCCCAAACACACACATATACACATGCAAGAAAATTAACTAACCTCCCTACAAATAGATCCAAGTTTCTCATCCAGGGATCCCGTCAGAAGCATGGGTATCCCTGCCTGTAGACGGAGCAAACCCTCTTGGGGGTATTCTAGATGCTTCTGAGAGATTTGTGTAACCCCCATTAGGTCCAGAGAACCTCCCATGTTCTGATGACTTGGGCAGACTCCAGATTAAGAACAATAATGACATAAAAGTCCCGTGGACCCTTCACACCATGTTTACTGCTTATTAGGCTGTAATTATTCTAAGCGTTTTACATACGCCTTACTTAATCTGCACAAGTACCTCTATGAGTGACATAAAGCTTGTAACACAACTACATTCCACAAGGGAGATCCCTGAGGTTGAGAGCCTGATATGGACATGAACCCTGACCTTGCAGGGAAAGGTGGGGGCCAGAGCACATACCAGTGTTCCTCCCACCCCTAATGTGCACATGGCCCCCAGGTGTCAGAATCAGCTGCTCCCAGGAATCTGGCCTCACGGATTACAATCAAGTGGGGTACCTCCCTCTTTAATCCGAGTTGCACTATCAGCAGAATCGATCAAGTGGAGACAGTTGGGAAAAGGATAGAGCACAGAAGGCAGAGTTAATTTTTTTTTTTTGTCTGACTACCTCTCATCAAAACAGGTACCCTACCTTCAAAGCATTCTGTCCCATATCTTTCACATCTTCCAGGGCCCTTTAATCTCCTTTCTTAGCTTTCACCATAGCCATAGCTTCTTGGAATTTCTTGGCTCAGATGCCTCCCTAACACTTCAGCTTCTTTTCGAACCATCTGGGCATGTTTCGTATACCACATACCTACTGGATTCAGTTTTCATTCTATTTCAATCCCTCTCCCTCTTAATTTTTTTATTCAGTTGTGCGTGTGTGCATGTGTGTGTATGTATGTATGTGTGTAGAACCACGGGCGAATTCGGGAACCACCATGGACCGCCTCTATCTCCTCCTTGTTTACTCTGCCCTGGGATTCACAGGCTCCGCCCTACCAGGACCAGAAACGCAGGCCGCCCCCGCTTCCCCCGGTGTCTATACGTGGGGTCTAGGATTCGAATTCAGGACCTTCTGCCTGCAAGGCAGAGGCTTAACCCCTGAGCCACTTCTCCAGCCCCCCCTTAAATCCTTTACTCTCTCTCTCTCTCTCTCTCTCTCTCTCTCTTCTCTCTCTCTCTCTCTCTCTCTCTCGCACGCTCTATTCTTTATTCTCTTGAGAACAGGGTATTGTACTAAACCTGGAACAGTCAGCAAGCCCCGGTTAATCTCTGGTCTTCCTGCTCCCTCAGCCTCCATCGAAAGTGCTGGGATTACAAGAATAATCAGTCATGCCTGGCTTTCAAAGTGGATACTGGGATTCAAACTGAGGTTCATGTGCAAGCACAGCAAATGCTCTGACCCACTGAGCCACCTTTCTAATCCTAAACTTTTAGCTTCCAGAGCTATGGGCAACATTGCTCTTCTGTCTCTGGTACAGAGCCGCCTGAGCTACTGCCAACTATCAGCCAGTTCACAGAGCAAACAAACTAAAGAAATCACTGTTCCTGCTGGTGGATGCATAATGTCTCCCCATCTACCTGAACAAAGCCCTTGTGGAAACAGCAGGGTGAAAAAATCAGAAAAGCAAGGAGTCTTCACTGACAGATCCCTACTTGATTTTTCAGAGAGCTTTGCTTCTAGCCCTAGAATCTGAGCTTGGGCTGCCTTTAATAAAACAATAGCCACCACTACCACCTATGACCAAGGCTTGTTCTAATCCCTGGGCTTCTCACTTCATTAATATCCGAGTTTCTGAATAGCTTTCTGGGCTTTATAAAAGGCTGCCTCCAGTGTTTTGAACAGAGTCTCTGTTCTGAAAATTGTGGGTTTTTTTTTCCCAGAGCAAATCCCACTTGGTTTTCCTTTATCTTTCTAATAAATGCTGCTTCAAAGACTGGAGGCATTGGACATGAAGAGAGAAGGATACATATAGAGAAGTTGTTAATAGACATGGAATTTCTCTGGGCATCTGTGTGACCCAAGCAGTTTTCACATTTCCATGGGTCTCCTTGGAGATGGTTGCTATGACCACTCAGTGTCCACAGCTAAAAAATCTTCAAAATGTGGATCATTGCCTTTATCCTTTTATTCTTTTGTTGCTTCTTTATGGACTGTCTCTTTTATTTTTTATTTTACTTTTTTTTTTGCCTCACACAATTGACTTCCTATGAATGTAGTCTGCTCCCAATATCCCCCCCAATACCTATAAACAGAGTGCCACCATTCTTTGAGTTCCTCTCTGGAAATGATTTATATGGATTATAACACTGACGATCCAACCCATGCAGAATAACATGTATATTTTTACATTCCCTGGTTCTCTGAAAGCAAGCCATTCATACCACAGTCAGCTCAGGCCTACCTGTTTTTCTAAAGCACTAGTCTGCACTAGAATAATCTGAACTTTGACAATAAAGATGTTTGACCTAGCTGGCTTTTTTCATGGGGCTCACTGAACAAGCTTTTGGCTTGTACAATATCTCCGGGGCAACTTTTCGACATATACACATTTTACATTTCCTCTTTACTCAAGTTCATGTAAACAAGTTTTTGCTTTATTCTACACTAACTGTTGATACTTCAAATATCTAAATTATTTCATGGTGAGGTGTTTTTTTTTTAAACAGACATGAAGAAAAAGAATTTGAAGTGTTGAATAGACTAAAATTTAAATCTCAACTCACCCAGATTCATTAGAAAAAGCCACAGTGCCAAAATCCTAAAACAATCTTAGCAGCTTCCAAGCATGGTTAAATGAAATGTAGGATTCAAATGTAAGTTACAAAGTAGATGAATTCCTGATTATGTAGCTCTGAAGAATAAGACATGTAACAAAAATGAAAAGAGAAAATACATATTGTAAATGAGCCATAAAAAGGGTTGTTAGAAGCTTGCAGATTTTCACTTTGGTGTCTGTATTTTCAAGAAAAGGCAGCTCAGGGACAATTGCCAAAATTCAAGCCCACAAAGAGGGCATGTCTATGTACAGGATTACGATGTTGTCAGTTATGGCAGTACTCTACAGCTTCATGAGTGAAGGGAAATGTCCCTATCAGTGGGGTGGCCTGAGGAGGGGCAACTTGGTATGCCACAGGAGGGGCAACTTGGTATGTTCACAGGCCTGAACCCCCCACAAGAGTAGGCAACCCTGGGGTCCATAGAAGCAGCCAGGCAAGAGGGTGGAAGGGAGTGGGATAGATTGATGAAGGGAAGAGAAGGGACGGAGGGAAGCAGGGATAAGTACTCAATATGCTTGTACAACTGGGAAAATTAATTAAAAAATAGGACAGCTCATAGGAACATGAATGCAAATCTCATTTTATTCAGGTGAGAAAATGCAGTCCTATATAAATGTATGCTAATTCTCATTTAGAGAACTATTAGGTTGTAGTTTTATAATTAGACATTAGCAGTTAACACTTCCATATGCATACGAAACACTTCCTCGAGTTAGTGAATCAGATGAGGTCAATAAAAACTAAAAGGAATGGAAAGTGGCTAGAATTCATGTTCGCGCATCAAGTTTTTGCCAAGCATTCACCCCCTGACGTTTGGGACAGAAAAGTTTTTGAGAACTTTTTCAACCATCCTAAAGGAGTTAGTAGGAAAGACAGCACCATAAACATAATCATAGTATGATAACATCACAGTAATGGAGACATAAAACAATCAACTCAGACTTTGCAAAGTACACATGGAAGATATGGGAAGAGTTGTATGACAGCTACAGTGTGATTGCTCTGGATGCCAAAGTCAGGATGGGCGGTATGTACACTGTTCAAACGAAACTCTGTCCTTGTGATGCCTACAGTCTAGCCCAGAAGAGATAAGAAAAAACGGCAGGTAGTACTTCCCAGTTATATCCTTCCCACTGTAATACTTTTGCAAAACTAAAAAAGCACCAGAAAAAAATGAATTAAAGATAAAGACATAATGTGTAATCCCCCCATAAAATTGTCCTGTCAAACTGCTAAACAATTTGTGAATGCTTACCTTCAAATTTTGTGTTTATTTCATGGAGTCTTAGGAACATATTTTGCAGTCAATGGACAAGTACTGAAATAAAGTACTAAGTAGGTGCTAAAATAAATAAAGGCATATATGCTATCGCCACATAGGAGGAAGCTATCTGCTTATTGATAGGGACAGAGTTCATCTGTGGAGTGTAACATCTTTAAAAAAGCATAGAAAAAGGGCTGGAGAGAGGCTCAGGGTTTAAGATTATGCCTCACAAGCAGAAGTTCCTGAGTTCTGATTCCAGGCCCAATATAAAAATGCTGGGTAGAAACGGCGGCGGCAGCAGCAGCAGCAGCGGCTTATACTTTCTGGCAACAGCAGCAGCGGCCTATACTTTCAACCCTGGTGGCAGAGCCTGGGAAATCCAAGAGCCAAGCAAAACGGAGGTAGAGGCAATCCAAGATGATCCCAAAGTCACCCTTTGTCCTCCACAGGGACACACAGTACCCTCTGAGCACACACACACGTGCGCGCACACACACACACAAAAGTAGATAGATGGATGAATGGATGGATGGATAGAAAGAAGGAAAGAAGGAAGGAAGGAGAGAGAGAGAGACAGAAAGAAAGACAGAAAGAAAGAGAGAGAGAGAGAGAAAGAAAGAAAGAAGGAAGGAAGGAAGGAAGGAAGGAAGGAAGGAAGGAAGGAAGGAAGGAAGGAAGGAAGGAAGGAAGGAAGGAAGGAAGGAAGAAAGGAAGGAAGGAAGAAAAGGATTTATGGGTGACATATAGTCAAGAGCAGAAAGAACAGCTTCTCAGGCAGATGTCGAGCACAGAGATCCCAAGAGCAAGAATTTCCACTCAATTGCACAATGAAGGAAGAGAGGCCCAGGTCAAGGGGCAATAACAATCCCTTTGCCCTCCAAAACTCAGTGGATGCCATGAAGAGGACTACAGCAAGACAGCAGTTGAGTCTCGTCAGTATTTAAGATAAAGTTACAGCAAGAGCTGCAGAGTACGGACAAGTAAGTTCAGTCCTTCTTGGTGGAGCGCTTCTGTTCAAGAGGCCCATGGTTAACTTAATAATGGCCTCCAGGTGAAAACCGCCATTTGGAAAGTATAGTAAGGTATTCTGAGATTATGTAGGTGTTTGCATGCACACATTTATGTAACTTTTATTCCATTCTACTGCTATGATTACACTGGCTACTGCAGTACATAGTTTACTACTGTACATAGTTTACAAGCGGCACTTTCCATAAGTAGTTACATATAGGACATATTTTCTATAGGACTCAGTGTTAGTTGTATCAGGCCACTACTGGGGAGGAGGGATCTGTGACATTTGCCCTGCGGATAAGGGGATAGCTGTACCCCACCCCCACCCCAGTTTTAATACTCTAAATACTCAAAAGCAGGACCTCACGGACTCCCTAATCCCCTACCCTGTATATCACCCACTATTTCTCCAACATCATTTTAGACCTAAACAGGTATTACAGAAGGAGAAAATAAAGCTAATTACAGGCTTCCAGAGTAAACCGACTACGGAAAATCAACAGAGAAGAGCTTATTTTCTCTCTTGATCCTACCTCAGTTACCCCTAAAATTAGAAGGCAGCACTTTGGGGTTATTGAAAGATACTTCCGCTGTGAGGAGAAGCCAGGACGAGACAGGACTGTGAAGGCAAGCCTTTACTTAAAACATTTAGCACCTCTTAGAAATGTAAAGCAGTTGGGGCGTGTGTGTGTGTGTGTGTGTGTGTGTGTGTGTGTGTGTGTGTGTGTGTGTGTAGAATGCTTAAATATTTAAAGTCTGAGATGTTGTGCAGAGTTCACAGAAAGTGTGACAGCCACTGGGGACTCAAGCAGAGCCACAGGGTACTTGGAAAGGAAAGCTAGAGCGGGGTAGGGTAATTTGGGGTCAGAAAGGTCAGAGCTGGCTTAGCAGCTGCGGAGCTGGAAACAGGCAAATCCAGAGATGTTTGGGGAGGGAGATCAGCTTAGAATGCAGCGAGACAGAGCCACACCCTGCTCTATGAGGGTGACTTGCTCCCCAATGCCGGCAGACAGGCTGGAGTCAGACCCCAAGCTCAGACTGCCAGAGCGCCACAGAAACTCAAGAAAGCCAGAGGCCATGGGTGGGGGAAGGGCTTCAAGTTGGTGGGGTGTCTTCCCCTTAGACAAGTGTGTAGTCACATGTTCTTTCTGAGCCCTATTCCCATCTGCACTGTGTTCGCAACACCCCTTCATCACACCCCTTCATCAGCGCCCCGCCGCTGTCAGGGCAAGTGGGGAGGAAGGCGGCTCTCACAGATCAGACAGGGGGCACCTCTCCTCAGAGGACGTCTCTCAGACACAGAGAGTACTGTGTTTTATTGTCACCTGCAAAAAAAAAAACAAAACCCACAAGCGGAAGTATTATTATAGTAGGTAAAGTATGACTTAACAAACCTCTCCACCCATGTTTGCTTTCATTGGGTTTTCAGCCTCCTCACTTTACTTTGCCACTGTGTCTATAGATTGTATATAAAAAATAATGATAACATTCCAGGCACCTTTCCCACTAACCATAACATACCATGATGTCACTATGTATCAGAATACCTGGTATTACTCTCCTTGGAGACCTAAATATCCCAATGTGTACAATTTCAAGATGGAGAGGAGGCAGAGAAGGCAGGAAAGAATAGGATAGTGCTAGTCTTGATTGACACTACTTAACAATCAAGCAGAGTTGGAAAAGAGTTACTTAAAAAAAAAACAGGACAGGAGTTATCTATCTGTGACACAAGGAGGGGCATGCCCAGAACAGAAGGCATTAAAATAATTGGGGTGCTGGAGAGCCTATAGGAAACAATTTCCTGCTAATATTATCTAACAATAAAAATTCATCAGCTAAGCAGCAATGATCTTGCCAAAATCATAACTCTCACATTGTTAAGTTGGATTTTGAACCTAACCCCATTCAAGTCATTTAATCAGACAAGCACTTATGAAACATCTAGTGATTATGCAGCATTAAATTTGATTCCCTAGAATCAAGAAAAAGGGGGGAGACACAGACTCTTTCCTACAGAAATTTACATTCTGATGGCTATTTCGGCAGTTCTGCAGACTTGGCAAGATGCCTTTGGAAGCCATGCCCGAAACTCCAGAGAACTCAGACCGCCGTAGGATACAGTGCAGCAATGACACAAGTACAAAAGACGTTAGGGACGTGTGAGAGTGATGTATCTGCCTGAGGCCGTCACACAGATCAAGAAATGAATAGAATCTGAAAGAACGAGTTGTAGGGCAAGGGAAAAGCACATGAACTTGAAAGGTGTTATCAGAGGTTTAAAAAGTAAAAGAAGGCTAGGGCTGGGGAGATGCTCAGGGGTTAAAGCCTTGGCCTCTTGAGCAAAAGGTCCTGAGTTTGGACCCCCAGATCCCATAGGAGGATGCGGGGTGAATATGGTGGCAGACTGCAATTCCAGCCCTCGAAGGCAGAGTCTGGGAAACCCCAGAGCAAAACAATGAGGACAGAGCAATCCAGGACGATTCCTGATGTCATCCTTGGGCCTCTGTAGGCACCCACTTTCAAGTGCCTTGTACACATACACACACACACACACACACACACACACACACACACACACACACACACTCAGTGAAAGGATAGGTGAGACACATATCACAGGAAAGTGACAAGACAGGCAGAAGAGTAGGCAAAGTTACGGCCCTGTATACAAAGAGGAAAACAACAGGGCACTGGAGCACATGGCCCTACATTACTCAATGCTCTCATATATGTCAAAGCAGTTCCATTCATTTTTGATAACTTTATGAATGCCCCTGTGTGTAAATACCGTTGATTCCATTAAGCCTCTTACTGACACACAGTGAAGAAGAGGGAACAGTTCAGAAGCCTGACAGAATGTAAGACCAAATGTGAGAGTCAACTTGATTTCAAGATGATAATGAAATAACCTTAGGAAAACAATCCCATTTACAGTGTTGCAAAACAGAAGGGACAAAATACATAGGCAAAGCTTCTACTGAAGAAATGTGACACTCAGACAAGGAAAACTAGAAGCCATCGGGACAAATGTTAGAGACATGGAAATGAATGGAAAACTATCTCATGGTCATGCAATCCTGACTATATCTTAGAAGTGCAACTCCTCCAACTTGGTTCCAGAATATTTTTGTTTTTGTTTTTGAAAACCCAGAACTCAGAAGGCAGCTGCGGGAGGATTGTGTGTTCAAGAAGCCAAATGCAAAATAATATGGACAGTTGGATTGGCTTTGCATGAGCTGTCAAGAGAGAGCAAATTTCTGAAACTGACCTTTGGTTGTTGAGACTGGGAGATGGATTGGAGGCTGACTGGGGACAAATGGGACCTTTGTGGATGGCGGGAAAGGTTAGCCCGGAGGGCAATGATGAGATGGGTCCTTACAAATTTACTGAAGTCACTAATATGCACACTGCAACTGGGTGGTTTTTTTGGTACATAAATTAGGATTGAAAGCAAATGTGGGACAATTACCCATCGTATTATTGGACTTCAAAATGTGCCTTAAGATCATGAGAAAATCGTAACATTCTATAGAATGCTCGGTCGCTGGGGAAAACTACTCCAAGATGTGAAACAGCCTAGGCCATGTTTTCCAAGGACCCAAGTATTCTGAGACTTTTGCATGCACACAAGTACAGAATAATTGGAAACCCTAATTCTCATTTAGATGAGGAACTTTCTAGAATGTTTTACATAAAGTCATCTGCCTTACTTGATATTTCTTCACTTAATCTATTATGATTTTAATATGAAAATTGTACAACTCCATCATCTTTCCCTCATCTTGAAAAAAAAACACATCAAATACGCTAATTTCTCACTCTTTTTCATGAGAACTCTGGGTCCCTCTCCAGGTTATAATATTAGCCACTGGCTTATTATAAATAGCAAGATTAGATTTGTGGGTTCCCATCTTATTTTATTTTAGTTCCCTTTTTCTGGACAGAGAAGGTTTTCGGCATTTTGACAGAGTCAAAACTGTCATTCTTCCTGGCTGGTCATGCCGCATTTTCAAAGCTACAAGTGATCATTTCTCTCTGGGTCTAGCTAAATTTTTCAAATGCTGAGCACGGTCCAAATGACTCAGACTCATCTCTATAAACACTAATTATTGCATTTTACCATGCCACGGCTCCAACATAGAAAAGGGCTTCCTTTGCAAGAGCGTCTGCCCCTCATCAAGTGACTTCAGGCTACTGCGGTTAGCTTTCCCTGTGCTGCCCTCCCACTGCCGCTGCTTTTCATACGTGTTTGTGGCTTGCTCAGTTCCTTAAGAAGCTGGATTGGTAGGCTTGCGTTGGTAGCCAAGTGATTACAACACAAGCTTTATCTTTTCACTTCCGTTCCTTTAAGTCAAACAAACTGATATTCATAAATATTTGTCATATGGCTATTTCACCATTAAGAAAAACTGTTGCTAAACCTGGGTGTATGTTTTCCAGAGAGATTCATTACACCATCCCTTCTACTTGTGTGTATGTGCAAAAAATTCCAGAATTAAAAGCTTGCACTTTTTAATTTGTCATTTCATCTGAATAGCTTTTCAGGCGCACAGTATTTATGGAAAAACCTATTTTATAAGCATGCCTGTCCTAACAGCTGGGTGTGGTGGCACACTTCTGTAATCCCAATGACATAGGTAGAAGCAGGTGGATCTAGAATTCAAGGTCATTCTCATGTACACATCAAGTTCAAGACCAGCAAGGTACATGTGACTTGTCTCAACACATATATACAAATATATATGTCCCACACATATATACAAATACATAAATGATAGATGATAGATAGATAGATGATTGATGGTAGATGACAGATGATATTGTCCTAAATGTGAAGTTAAGTATCCAAAAGAAATTAAGGATTGAGCTATGTTATAATGTTTAAAATCTAGCTGGGAGGTCAAGACTAACACAGTACAGATAAGACAGAGTGACTGAAAGAGTAGTACTGGCAGAATCCAGAGAGAGGACACATTTGTTCGACTTAGGAAGAATGCAGTTGTCATATCTGTAGGAAATGAGCGAATGTGACCAAAATACTAAGCTGCTAATCAAAATCATAATAAACACGCCAACTAATTTTAAGCAATTAGATTTGTGTGGACTTCTTAATGCAGCTGTGGGTTTGTCTCAAAATTTAGAACCAAGTTCAATGTGGACTGAAGAAACAAAAATAAGTTGCTGTTCTATTTTACCCATGACAATGGATCTGGCTTCTCTCTTGCCCAGTCTAGTCCATTGCTTCAGGGAGGTTTCTAGACAACCGTCCCTCTTCCCTCTGAGGAGACGATCGCACAGTGACTGGCCAACCTGCTTCCAGAATTCATTCACATGTCAGCTGCCACATGCCAGGGATGAGTTGCTTCAGTGCTTTGCACCTGTTTCCTCCTCCCTGAAGCAAAGGTAAGCAGAGTGCACCCATCAGGGGTACAGTACAGGCTAAGGGTGTCCTGGGAGCAGTGTCTGGAACACAGGAAACGCTCACAACATTGCTGGCATTATCTACCTTTCCCACGGCTCTTTGAAAATGAGTTCATTCACTGATTTCCCATCCCCTATCATCCACTGGGGGCGGAATGGTTACCTCAGCTTAACTAGACGTCTAATAGTTTGTGAAGTTTCTTGACTTTTCAAGCTCCAAAGAAGGTCAAACAAGACAGGTTGCAATGTTAACTCCATGATTTAAATTTTTATGGGAGACAGTGTTAGATGACTTTACTGCATGACAAATGGTGTTAAAATACACTATGGAGAGTTACAAATTCAAATTTCTCTGTGGGTCAGTATGATGGTTCAGTATATAAAGATGTTAACCACCATACTTAATGATCTGAACCTACATGGTGGATGGAAAGAACTCTTGAAAGTTGTCCTCTGAACCTGACTTTCACGTGCACTCCAGGATGGAATGGACACACACACACACACACACACACACACACACACACACACACACTTTTTAACATAAGAAGTGATTCTAATGTAACCAAGTTTATTTGTCATATGGACTATATCTCCTGGTGATAACCTGGTTATTTTAAATCTCAGGTCCTCTCTTGCCTCTCCTTCAATGCCAGAGTCCACCTTTCTTCCCCCAGGCAGTTAGATATCTGAGCTAGGCAGCTCCCAGCAGAAACTGACATGCTCCAGCTGGGGAGGTCTGCAAAGCAATTTGTGATTTGGTGCTAAACTGAGTGGTGCAACTCTAGATTGTCTGGGGGTGGTGAGAGGATAGAGATCTCATCTCCGTGTGAAAAGAAACAACCAGAAAGATAACTGGTATGCACACACACAAAGCAAGACCTCGTTCAGCCTTCAAGCACAGGTGCCACCCAGACACAAGAGAGAAGCAAGTTTGAGTGTTGCAAGAATGGTAATTTACAGACTGCTGGAGAAAAGGCAGGGCAAGGGGGTGAGCTCTGCATAGTACAGGGAGACCAGACAGTACAACTCAATGAGGAGAGTTTACATGTTGGAAAACCAAAGAAAATAAACACTCGCAATGAAACACAGAACCAGGCTAGAATGGCTCTTTATTGTTTAACAATTTTTCCATGATCAGAATTTTTTGTTCTGGAGTTCCTCCTCACTCTGTATGGAGAACGAAGGAGCCACAATAAGGCACCATGCAGCCGTGAAAGTTCTTCAGGGCATGGACCTCCACGGCATTGATCTCGAATTCTTAGCAGCTAGGACAGTAACTAGCTCAGTGTTTTTCAGATGCCTGGCAAATAAATGCCAGAACCACTCCATGGCAGAGCTAAGAGCTGCAGACCATGACTGTCTCTAATTAAAAACAAAAGAGATGACAATTACTATCCACAAGCGTCCATCAGAGGTGCCTCCTGCCATCTCCACCATTCACTCCTCTTACCTACCACCCTGACCATGCCTGTTTTTTCAGTTGGCATGACTGCTCTGCAGATAGATGGTGTAACGCTTAAATAATATCTTCTTTGCTATTCATTTTTAATTAGAAAAGAAAGATCAATGGAGAGGTGAGGCACTACTTAGCTCACAATAGCAGAGCAACCACAGCCTTTCTTTCAGCAGGAGGAAGGGT
Source organism: Typhlomys cinereus (assembly GCA_023101885.1). Taxonomy (NCBI): domain Eukaryota; kingdom Metazoa; phylum Chordata; class Mammalia; order Rodentia; family Platacanthomyidae; genus Typhlomys; species Typhlomys cinereus. Next base: position 1,045,178 of record JALPQD010000103.1, read on the forward strand.
GGTCTGCTGGAGACACTGGAGACCTTTGGGTACATAATCCCACACAGCCACTTGTTACATGTTATCCCCACCTGCCTCTCAGCCCCTGTCCATAGTTGCAGTGAGACTTAAGAATGTCCTTTGACACAACTTCTTCCTCTGCACTGAGTTCAGTGACTCACGTGTACTAATGAGTTTTTCCAAAGTCTGACGTACTGGAACAAAGATATTTTAAATTCATTATGTAAGAAGTCACTTCTCGGTTCCTCATTTAGACTCTCATAAGCATGCAGAGTAGAGATATTAATAAAACCCATGCATGCACACCAGTACAATGTAATCTTTAATATGATGTAGCAAACTTGCCTGTTTGAGAAAACAAGCTTCCTATTCTGGAAGTTTGAAGGTATAGCATATGGCATTTTAGCAATTGCTAAATCAACTGACTCTGACTACAAGGGCAAAAGCAGTAGTTAAACCTCAATGGTTGTGGTCACGGAGGAAGGAAATGAAAATTATTTTAAATTTCTTTTAATAACCACTAAATTGGTTCAGTTTATAGCAAAATTGTCAGTTGAATGATTCTTCCTTTCATTCTTTTGGTCAAAAAGTATATGGGAGTTCAAATTTATTTATATGTTTTCCTTCCGTTTAAAAAGTTTTCAATACAAAAAACCTGTAATAAAAGTAAAAGAAAATTTTGTGTCAGAAAAACAGTGTGACTGATAAAGGCATCTACATGTAAACTTGGCAATCAGAGTTCTATCCTTGGAGCCCACATGGTAAAAGGAAAGAACCAACTTTTAGAAGTTGTCTTCTGACTTCTACATACATGAACACCTTCTCTTTCTCACAAAGTACATAAAATATTTAAAAAAAATTTATAGCAATATATATAATACAGCAAAGAGATTAAAATGCTGTTAATATATATGCAACAGCTTAGAAGTCTTTCTGTGAATCTTAGTTTATATTATTTCAGTGATCCTGGCTTGAATGATTTTGCATTGTTCTTGATATTTCCTTCAGTTCCACATTACTTATATAATATGACTCTCCTACCATTCTCAACAATATAGTTTAAAACCTGGCATTATTCAAAGCTTTGGGCTTCGGGGAGATGCTCAGTGGTTAAAGTCTTTGCCTCTCAAGCAAAAGGACCTGAGTTCAGATCCTAGAGCCATGCAAAAACACTGGGTGGAAAAGACAATAGCCTGCAATTCCAGCCCTGGACAGGAAAGCTGGGAAACCCAGAACGAAGCAATAAGAAAGTACATTATGGGCTGGAGAAGAGTTCAAATCCCAGGTCCCACATAAAAACGTCAGGCAGAAATGGCAGAGCCCACACTTCTGAAATCCCAAAGCGAAGCAAGAAGGAGGTAGAAGCAATCCAAGATGATTCCCGAAGTCATTTTCATCCTCCACAGGGACACACAGTGCTCTCTCTTACTCTCTCTCTCTGTCTCTCTCTTTCTCGCACACACGCACTAAATAAATAAATAAATAAATAAATAAATAAATAAATAAATAAATAAATAAAAATTTTAAAAAAGGAAGGTACAGAAATCCAGGATGATTCTTGATGTCACCATTGGGCCTTCATAGGCATACACACACATGCACAGAGAGAGAGAGAGAGAGAGAGAGAGAGAGAGAGAGAGAGAGAGAGAGAAAGAGAAATAATTGGAGAAATGTCCCCAAATATTGGAACAGAAGCAAAAGTGTCCAATGATGACATATCCATTCATCTTGAAGGATTGCATTTTGAAATGATCAGAAGAAAAGACATTCAATGTTTTTATAACTGCTTGTAGCGCAGAATGTATGATGTCCTTGAGACTGGCATGTCTCAAGTGATCGTATCCTATGGTTCTGTTAGGCTGCACAAGAAGAAACCAAGCTCTCAGTCATGCTAGTCTCCGCAGTTCTGAATGAATTAAAAGGTTTCCAACAAGCTTCCTTCCCCACACGGGAAATCCTGCTGTAGTCCCCATGGCAAGTATGCGTCACGCTCACAGCTTTTCATTTTGTGCCCTGGGAAAGACCAACATTAGCTGTAGTTCACAGGAAGTTCTTCCTCCCTCCACCCCCCCCCCGAGTTTGTAGCCTCCACCCCCCAAGATTTGGTTGGAAACAAGACTGGCGTAAGTTGAAGTCTGCTTTCTTATCACAACAAACCAGCTGTGTGCGCCACTGCCCAGTGACACTCTCCAATCTTCCTTTTCCTGAGTGTTTGCAATACGCTCCTTGCTTCAGGTGAGTAGGTCTTTGTGCCGCCTCTGATTTCTACATTAATATCTAGAAGTACCTCTAAAAATAGCAAGGAAAAAAAATTGATTTTCCTTCCCAAAATCCAGATGCTAACCAAAAGGAAGTCCCCAGAAAGATCTGAATTCACTAACTGTGCTCTCAAATTGAATTTGAGCTTCAGAGTAAAGACACGTGACCATGCAATTAAATGAAATCTAACACAGAAACATTTTGCTAAGCGGTGAAGCACAATTTCAAGATGACTGTGGGAAATCATGGTATTAAAAGATGCGTCTAGAACAGCAGGCAAGGTAAATTGAGGATGTTATTGATGGAATTCTTGAGAGCCTGCTGAAAACGTACTAAGTAGAAGGCTCACTGAATTCCTTTCAAAGCCTTTTTTTCTGCCATAGACTGTACACAAATTTCACTGATGAACATGAAAAGATCCATTTTCCCCAGACAACCAAATTATAATGATAGTATAGGAATGAGGAACTTGGGTGTCTAGCCACCATGTCCAAACATACTTCTAAGTATCAATGTAGTTACCTAGGGCTTATAAAAGATTTTCTACCCTAAATTTTGTATTGCAGGACAGTTGCTTAATTCGCAAAGAAAAGGCAACCCTGTCAGTATTTATTGCTACATTAAAACCACAGCAAGTAGCATATTTCTTCTAGTTACCACCTTCAGGGTGGAAAGGATCTATTTTTATATAAAAAATAATTTTAATTTTTATTTAATTTTTTTACCTAAGGCATTTCTATTTTAAAACAGAAAAACCTTCTGACTTGTATTCAGATGTGTTATCCATCATATAAAAACAAAAAATCTTAAATTGGGCTCAGTGGCTCAAGTCTATAATCCCAGCCCTTGGGAGATAAAGGCAGGAGAAACACCAGTGTTATGAGGCCGGTCTAAGCTATGAATGAATTCTAGGCCAGCTAGGATGACAGAAGGAAACCATGTCTCAAAAGGAAAGAAATAAATTTCCTTACCAATTTTAACTAAAATTCCATTTCTATCTATAGTAAAAGAACAGTCTAAAGGATCAATCTTCTCTCTAGAATCTCAAGTGTTTCCATGAAGATATATCCTATGCAAATAATCTTTGGGAACAAGATTCAAGAGTGAAGTGGTTTCTCAAAGAATTTGGTTGCAGAACCAAGATTCCCATTTTATTTGATGACAGAAATTCCTTTTCGAGTAATTACTCGAAATCAACACGACTAAATCAACACGACTTTTCACTCTTGGGAAGACTCTGGGCCACACTGTTGCAGAGAAAAGACCATAAAGTGGTGTCCCGAACATGGGTCGGCTCTTTTCCACAGATATATTCTGCTTGGTATGCACAGTTTTAAACAAAAGTTAAACCAAGGACTGGGAAGAAGAGTCAGCCAGTAAAACGCTTGCAGAGCAAACATGAGGACCCGAGCGAGCGGTGATCTCTAGACTCCACATAAATGCCTGATGTGGTGGTTTAAGTGTGATCTCTGCACACCTACAGGAAGAGGCGGGCAGAGACCCAAGAATCTCCAGATTATCCGCCTCCCCGGATTATGCAGCAGCGGCGGCAGCAGCAAAGACCCAAAGTCTCAAACCAGATGGAAAAGTGAGAAACAATAGGTGAAGGTTGTCTTTTACTTCTACATATGTGCCATGGCACATGTGTACCTACACATATACACATGCAGGTGTATACACACAACTCACACACACACACACACACACACACACACAAAAAAAAAAATTAAGCTGCTACTGGGCATTTGGAGCTATCACATACCACTCCTACACAGTTCTAAGTAACTTAGATCTAAAATTAGCCTGAGACCATTTGGGTGGGGGGACACACTGTCCACTTGGTACTCCCACCGTCTCCTCTCACGGCTGCTTTCTGAATGTACATTACCTGCCCGCTTCTTCAAGGTATTCATTTACCTTTCAGATCTTGCGCACAGGCTAGGGAAACAGGGCCAAGGAATCACATGCCTGGGACGGAGGTATCAGCTACAGGTATGTGAGAAAGGCCGTCTCTAGTAAACCTCAAAATGTTTCCTGTTACATCTTTCTCTTTTAGTGGAATTAGAACATTCTGCAATGGTGTTCACAATGGATGTTATCTGCATTATTAGAAGCCATAGTTCTCTCACTATTAAAAAGAGCAATTTACTGAGCACTTAAGTACAAAGGAAACTTTTTAACCCCTACAACAACCTGAGGACATGTTCTACTCCCCCCTCCCTCATTTACAGAGAGAAAACAAACTCAGATTCACCAAGGTAACATAAGGGACATGTGACAGAGACCCTGAATGTCTCTAGGCCCCATAGTCTGACCCATGCATGACTCTGGGGCTTGTAAGAAGCCTGGACTGGGCTGAAGGATGGCTCTGTGGGTAAAGTGATCAGTGTTCAGGTCTCCTGCACCCCCACAAAAAGACAGGCGTGGCACCATGTCTCTAAACCTAGCTAAGAGGGGCAGGGTGTAGACAGATGAATTCCAGGGGCTTACTGCCCAGTCTAACCAAAATGGGAATTCCAGGTTCAGTTAGAGACCATGTCTCAAAAAATTAAATCCATTAGAAGATGACATCAGACATCAACCCCTGACCTCCATGCACACGCACATATGGTGAGTGTCCCCACCACTCACAATCAAAAATAAACAGGTGATAGATGATAGTTAGCTAGCCAGATGGATAAGCAGGCAGATAGACAGATAGACTGACAGGCAGAGAGACAGACAGATAGACAGATAGGCAGATAGATAGATCCCAACATTAACCTCTGGCCTCCACATATAACCACATAGATGAGCGCCCCCCCCATGTATAAACAAACATGCGTACCATACACACACACACACACACACACACACACACACACACACACACACACAGACGCAGAGAAACACAGAGAACAAGGACAGAAGGCCTAAGCAGGAAGCTTAGAACACCATGTCTTGTATCATTATTATCAGTAAAAGCACAAAGCTACCTGCTATTATTGAAGGGTACAGAACTCTCTCACAGAGCCATTGAATTTAAAATACCATGTCTTGAATTCCTTATTCAATTAAGACGATAATTAGGAAACAAAAGCCTTCATTTATGTGTTTCCAAGAGTAAGCATTTCTGGGAGGTAAAATTGTTTCACAGTTGCTGAACACCTTCTCTTCCCGTCTGTTTAAGTACATTCGGTACCCTAGGAAACATTTCACAGCATTGTAGTGCATATCAGCCCATGTTACCCGAAAGGTGAGCCTGAGATCATCCTAGGTTAAATGACCTTCCTAAGGCCTTGCGGTGTATTCAACAAGGTAAGTGACAACTACAGAACTGAATTTGGATCTTTAACTCATGGGAGGTGACTACGGCATGGAAAAGATCGGCACAATAGGGTCTTGTGATCGGTCCTCTGCTAATGGGGAGTTTGATCAGCTACTATGTCCAATCATAGCCATGCCTGGTCATATGACGAATTGAGTTTCTCTGCTTTTTTTTTTTTTTTACAGTGATGCAATTTATTTTTGCTAGTGTTAAATAGCATCATATTCTTGTTTTATGAAGCTGTTGTTTCTTGAGGCCTGTCTCTGTAGCTCAGATTAGCTAGGACCTCACTATGTAGCCCAGGCTGTCGTTGAACCTGTGGTCAATTTTCTAGCCTCAGTCACCCAATTGCTAAGATTATAGGTGTGTGCTACCTCACCTGGCAGAAATTAAGTTTGTAATTTCTTATTTTTTAATAATTTTAATTCAGACTTAAATATTTAAATACAGTGAATTGCTACTAGGTTTGACAGAAAGAACTGAAGGTTCCCTGACCTATTTCAAGCATATTTTCTGTGTGTCATGAAATGTCTTTTCTCTGAGGACTTGACAATTTTCATATGGAACAAGTTGCTGAGTAGACGGCATCAAAGAAAGGATCTAGTCTCAGCTGTACAGAACTAGCTATTTTATCAAGCTATCAAATCATATTTTAAAAAAAGACAGAGTTCCTGGAACATAGTGAATATTCATTAAATGTCTACTTCAATAAACAAATGCCTTTTGTTTCCTAATGTGCAAAAGAACTTATAATCAATGTCAGATGCGGCTGTAGCAACAGTCCTATAAGGATATTAAGATGCATTGAAATGCTCGTATCCAACCCAAGCAAAGAACTGCAGAGAAATGTGCAGTGCTTTAGTTAAGGTTCCTAGTGAGGGACCTGAGGCAAGGCATGTGGTCCCTTTGTTTCTGTCTTCTCCGTAGAATGCGAGCACTGGTTCTTCATTCATAGCCATTTTCTTCTGTCGAATTCTACATGTTGGGTATGTCATGCGTCAGCAAACCTTTCCCACTTCATGACAATAGTTCAGAAATGGAACATCAGATCCGGAACCTTCATTTTTTCCATGGTTGCCCCTGCCACGAACAGACGTGTTAATATAAAAAAGTGCATCCGTGTGCCTTCTGAGATGGCCCCTCTGCTTACTACATATCAAATGCAGGAAACCCTTCATGGTCAAGCCTGGTTTTCTTATGATGACATACCAGGACTGTTCTCAGATCTTTAATCTCATTTTATTCACTTACTTCAGCTTGAAATACGACCCCTATTCACTTAAGCTCAAAAAATGATACCCCATTTGGATGGAGTAATATTATAGTTACATGTGTTCTAATAATCTAAATAATGTCTGATTGTGATGGGAAGGGGTTGGTCAAGAGAAATTGTGCATTCATAGTCAAAATAATCTTTTCAGCCGAAGACTGGATTCACTTAGCAACAGTTTAGATGTGTTAGCAAACAAGTCTGAAGATCCTAATGCTATACTTAGATGCACTGCATTGCCCTTCTTTAGATACCTGCTACATAACCGAGCTCAGCTCCACCTCCCATGGCATGCAATCAAGGAAAATAATGGGACGTGGCAAACAGCTTCAAAGCCTCGGCATCACTTATGGTAATAATATATAATTGCTACAATTCCTTTTAGCACAGTACTTTTAATTAAACGTGTTAAAGTCTCTACCTACCAACTTATTTTCCACCGCAGGCAGCCATTTTGTTCTCTGAACTCAGGCATGAGATCATGGCCTTTGTCAAAAAGCACGCCTCTCCTCGACCCCATTTCCTGGAACACTGGCCCAAGTGGACAGCAGCTGCTTGCTAAGCCTACCTTCAGAGTCAGGATGCTAAGAAAGAGAGTAAACTGTAGTTCTAAAGAGCTTACTGAAGTAAAAGCATCACCCCCAACAAGGGGCAAAGAACATGGGAAGAGAGAGGGGCGGGGAAGTCACTCTTATTCTGACATACGCAAATATCTCAAGGCATTCCTTTCTTAATACTGAGGAAACCTCCTTCTTTCCAACCATTTTGCTCTCCCTTACTTCCATAGCATTTTGTGTATGTGTGGTCCACTGAATTTCATCTAGGATGCCTGTACTGGCATATGCCTAAGCACTTGCTGGAGCATGGGTGATATATCAGTGAGTGTATCATTGAGAAAAATGTCCCTGCCCACACCCTCAGTGTAGTCTCCAGGAGGTATGGTGCCTCATGAGATCTTCCCCCTTCTGTGGTGAAATGTTGCTAGGCAAAACTCATTCAGGTCTTCTAGAAGTTAGAGCACACAATTCAGAGATAAAGCAACAGGCACCAGAAAGACTAAGAACATTTAAAATGCGTTGACTCTATGCTGCTGGGGACTGGACTCAGAGTCTTGTGCCTGCAAAACTAGCTCGTCCTCTAGTTTAAGACTAGAAGTACTACATAATGACTCATACACCAACCTGCGCCCATAGACTATGAGGAACTCAAGGGAGATAAGAAAACATAGTGGAAACCTTAGGGACTAGAGCTAGATGAGTAAAGGGAAATGCCCCTATCAGCAGGGTGGTCTGAGAAGGGGCAACTTGGTATCTCTCAAAGGTTTGAACCCCCATAGGAGTAGACAAGCCAGAGGGAGCCCTGGGGTCCATAGAAGCATCCAGACAGGAAGGTAGGAGGGAGCAGAATTAATTGATTGATGAGGGGAAGAGATGGGAGGGAGGGGAGATAGAGGGAAGCAGGGATTAGTATTCAATATGCTTGTAAAACTAAAAGAAATAATTTTTAAAAAAGACTAGAGGTCGAGCTGTCTGGAGATTCTTAAAGAAATTAAAGATTGAAATGCCATATGAACCTGCTATCCCACTTTTGGGAATAACCCCCCATGCAGCAGAGGTTCGCCTCGATAGCACAAGCTCGACCATGTTCATAGCAGCACTGTTTACAATAGCAAAGTCATGGAATCAACCCAAATGTCCAACAGTTGACGAATGGATAAGGAAACTGTGGTACATCTATACAATGGAGTACTACTCAGCCATCAAAAATGATGAATTATTGGAATTTGCTAGGAAATGGATGTCATTAGAAACAATTATATTAAGTGAAGTATCCCAAACCCAGAAAATTAAGCGCCGTATGTACTCCCTAATAGGTGGCTCCTAGTACCAAACTCACCCAGCCCACATTGTTACTCAAAAGTAAACCTATGTGGGCTGGAGAGGTGGCTCAGGGGTTAAGCCTCCGCCTTGCAGGCGGAAGGTCCTGAGTTCGGGTCCCAGATCCCACGTATAGACGCCAGGCAGAAGCGGGGGCGGCCTGTGCTTCTGGTCCTGGTAGGGCGGAGCCTGTGAATCCCAGGGCAGAAAGAGGTGGAGGTGTCCATGGTGGTTCGCGAATTCGTCCGTGGTTCTACACATACACAGACACACACACACATACACACACACACAGACATACATACACACACGCGCGCACATACACACGCGCATGGTTGAATAAATAATAATAATTAAAAAAAAAAGTAAACCTATGTAACACAGTAATTGCAAGGATTATGAACAAGAGAGATGGGGTAGAAGGGCCACACCAGAAACAAGGAGAGAGGGGACCATGTTACAGCAGAAAAAATAGGCTTCCATCAAGGTCTGCAAGTAAGTAATGAGAAACCTGGTTAAGTTCACAGACGTTCTTTCCTGATCTCACCAGAAGGGGAGGGCATATAGTCTAGCAGATAAAAAGTAATCATTTTGCAAATGGGTGATGGACCCCTCCCTCACTGAGGTTTCCTACTTTTATTACATCTGCCCTTGAATGTGCTATTATAACAAGACTCCAGTTTAACAGCTTTTTGTCTCTGGCCAGGGGGTGACATACAGTGCCCAGCAGGATGGAGTGAAGGGCATTGCAGGAGCAGCAAAACTGCAAAAGAAAATCAACAAACCACAATCCAGAACTTCAGAGACTCTATATCAATCACATAGAACTAGGCCAGCCTAATCTCTCCCCATCCTGGAGCTCAGGGACATTTGTGGAAGAGGGGGCGGTAAGATTGTAAGAGCAAAAGGATGGGAGGAACAACAATTTGCAAGATTCTCAACAATAGTTGGGGCCAAAGCAATCATAATGGGACTTTGCATGCCCTGCGCAATGTCCAGCGCACTGTTGTCCTCATAAAATCTAGCATCTGTTAAGGGCACCGAGATCCCTGGAGGCAAGGGATTGACAGCCATAGTAGTGCTCCTATGCTTAAGAGGAACAAGAGAAAGGGCTTATGGAAATGCCACTGGGTCCTTATATGTCATCGGAGAGGAGGACCCAGTGGAGAGTCAGGCGTACACAATAAAGGACTCTCTGGGAATTGGGGGGGGAGACACTGGGGGATGGGGAGGGAGTGGAGGGGGAGAAGGGGGTTCGGGGGGAGGAGGGGGGAGGAAGGGAACTGGTAAAAAATTTTAAAATGTATAATTACATTTTTAATAAAAAATAAATAAAAATAACCAAGAAAAAAAAAAGACTAGAGGTATGGGAGAGTGGGTGCTTTTCATTCTATCTTTATTGTTAAATTACGGATTGTATTACTTTGATAATAACATTTTTGTTTAAGTTACATAGTTGAACTTGAGAATTTCACAGCAGGATTTCTGGAATGAATTTTCTTTTCTCTACAACTTTCATAGCTCTACCATACCTTTTTCAAAATGGAGCACACATTTTTGCTTCCTTTGCCATTTTTTCCCTAAATATACTAACAAAGTCCAAGTTTTAACAACTCATCCATAATTTTAGTCAGTTTAACAAACCCTCCTTCCACATGAGCTCTATGAGAAGAGACTAGCTAGGTGCTAGGAATCCGGAGAGGTGGCAATCCCCAGCCAGCTGTAGCCAGGACTTACTGAGGAAGACAAAGATGGGCCAGAGATCAGGGAGGTGCAGTGAAGGGGGTGACTCACTTTGGTGGGGATCATAAAAAGCTATGAGAAAAAGGTGTAGAGATAGGGAAGATAGGGGTGAGAAACCAAGATACTGGGGAGACCCATTCATTGCATGTAGCATAAGTCTGCTTGAGTTACTCAAACCAGTAATCGGGAAGACTGGTAGGAATGGGAATTGACCATGCTTTACAGACAGTACTGTGTTCTCTGATAATGGCTCAGGTGTGGACAAGAAGGGCACTGGACTGGCAAAGAGGACGTCTGAGAGGCAAAGGTCTCTAGATGTGTGGCTGAGAGAACGGAACCACGTGTGTGAGAGCCGCAGGGACCCAGAGGGTAGGGTCTGGCTTCCCGGAGAGGAAGGATTTCTACCAAAGAATGAGTAAGCGAACTTGAGCTTCTTCTAGAACAGGCTTCAGCGAGCCTTCGGTGTTGCCCTTGGAGCCTAAGGCTGGAGACACGAGGCGGAAACGAAGTGTTCTACAGGAGCAGTCTATGGAGGCAGTCAAAAGCTGGGGCACTTACCTTACAGTGCATCCAGTTCTCAGAGGACCAGAGAAGAGGACAGGAAATGCATGACCAGCAGAGAGCTTCTGGGCACCTGAAGGGACCCTTGTGAATCCAGCATGCAGAGCTGATGCTCCTGCGGCAGGGGAGCTCGGGTGGTAACACCCAAACCCCGCGTGCTCGCCTTCCCTTTTGTTGGAGCTACAGCTCATTACTGTTGGGGGGCCAAGGTATAGCTAACCCCCAGCTTAACACACACTGCTCACATCTCATGCTCCTCTGAAAATATATAGAGTGAGTATCAATGGTTGGCCATGTCTCTGAATTCCCATGACCAAAAAAAATTTTTTTTTAATTAATCAGGATTTTTTTTTTTTTTTACTACATGGAACTCAAACTTCTGCTAGTGGCACTTAGGAGGGAAATAAAATGGAGACCTTAAAGAGAAACAGTTGCTCATACTTTCTGCTCACCTGCATCTCCCCACTAACTGTTCTTGCCTGCCCCTTGACTTCTTGTACTGTGGACACTGGTCTCTAAGGCCTAAGACTCGCCCCTCAGAAGCCAGCGCCTTCACTGTTTGTGGTAAGACAGCATTGGCTTCCTGAGGGAGGAGAGAGGTGATCTGCAGATACTGCTGAGTGATTCCTTCTGCCTGTGGGTCAGGAGCGAGGTGTGGGAGCAGTGCAATAAAGCTGAGAAGCACAAAGGAACGTGAGCCTGCAGGGTGTAATGTGAGAGTCTTCACTAAGCCTCGCTTGGTGTCCTTAGTTCCTTCCTTACATGAACAGCGCCCTGCCTGGTCCTGAAAGGCTGGAGTGTGCGGGAAGTCTGGGAAGTGAAGTTTGTCCTTCTCTCAGTAATCCCTGTAGATACGGCCTGGCCCATTCCCTCAGCTCCTGGTGGTTATATGAAGCATCCTGCTAAGTTGTACAAGGAATGGTAACCAAGAATCATAAGAGATAATAAAACTCCTTGTGTCTCCTCAACCCCCCAACTTAAGTTCTTTGGCAACATGCAGAGTAACTGCGACAATGAGGAAGAGCTGGATACCCTGAAAGAGAATTCAGAGAACTTGTAGAAAGGCTGGAGAGACATACTTCTGTCTCAAAGCAGATTGTGTGCCCTGAATTCCAATTTGCTCTTGATCATTGAGAGAGAATGTGAGGAGCTGGGGGGAAAAACAACTCATCTTGGAAGGCTGCAGACCTGAGAGAGCTCAGAGGCTGAAGTCTAACTGCTAAGCACAAGTCCTCAGGCAGCTGATGATCTAGTGGCACGAGGACAGGGGGCAGCTTCTCCCAGCCCTGGGTATTAGATGCTACTTCTTCCTTTTCTATTAACATTACTTATTTTTATTCTTTGATACTTCCATACATGAATACAATGAATTCTGTCATTTTTACTCTTTACCACCCAGTCCTGTCATTCTCCCTCCTTTCCTACTGCACACTTTCTCATTTCTAGCCACCCTCCCTCCTACTTTCACATCTCTTTGGATGTGTGGTCCACAAGGTTGCATCCGGGTTTTCCTGCTCTGGCAAATATCTGAATACTTGTTGGGGCGTGGATGACTTACAGTGGGAACTTATCAACTGAGTTAACTGTCAGTAGTATCTCAGGGAGGTGAAGTGCCTCTTGGGCACGTTAACTGTCAACAGTCTCTCGGGAGGTGTGGAGCCTCCTAGGATCTCCCCCTTCCATAGTGAAATATTGATAAGGTCTTGTGGAAGCAGGCATCGAGGTGATGCAGTGAGTACATGATGAGGGGGTACCACAGCTCTACTGACTGGTAGCACCCCTCCCCACCTTCCAGCTGTTGCATTCTTACTGCCCCATCTTCTGAAAGGTTCCCTGAGTCTTGAGTGGGGGTGACTGTGATGTCCTATGTAGGACCAGGATGCTACTCCTGAAACAGGTAGATTTCCTGCCTTTCCTGTCTCTCTGCTGAGTCACCCAACTTTTTTTCTTTCCTCCTCCAATGTCAAATCCTAAGTAGGGTTTATTGACATGAAGATTTCCTTTTCCTCCATCTCCTCCAGAAAGCATGGCTCGCCCTCATCCATCACTGTCAGCATCTCCTGCCTCCAGCCACGAGCTGCCTTCCCATCAAAGGTTCTTGTCTTTATTCCCCTTCCCAGGTTAGCTCTCCCCTGGTCAGCTCCATCCAGAGCATAGACAGGAGCTACCTGCTGGTGGTCTTTGGTGCTCCACATGTCTCCACAGGTCAAAATTTTGATGGAAGAGCCTCAAGCATCTCATGTCTCACTCTTTTATCCCAAAACATTTAGGGTTATTTATACTCAATTAAAAATACTTCGAAATAGGTGTTCTTATTTTTTTTCTCAAATTGCAACTTGATATAATTTTAGACAGTTTTTAGCGAAAGAAAAAAGAACATTTAAATCATTTTCACTATATAATATAATCCAGAAAAAAGTTAGCAAACTTTAATCAGATGATCCAGGCCTCTAAGTCCCTAAGCTATAGATTACCTCCTACAGCTTAGGTACCATGAATTTGAAATAGCAGTATTAACTTTCTGCCAAATTCTTATTGATAACCATCTTAGGAGCAAGCAGAAAGCTCCTTCTTGCTGGTCTCCATGAAATTCTGTAGCTATAAAGGATCTTCTGAGGTAATGCAGGATCCAAATCAATGATAATGTTCAACTCTGATGTATTAAAATCTCAGTGACTAATGCTCACCATATTCACACTGTAATGTATTGGAAAGGGTTCCCTTTAAAGGAAATGTCTCAGAGGTGCGCTTGCTGATGGGTGAGCAAGCCCTGTAGGGGTTGTCCGCATGGAGACATATGCTGGTACTACAAGCCGTTTTAAGTGCTTAGCCGTTCTGTATATGCAAAATGTTATCTACTTTTTGCCAGAATATTTATTTTTTAAAATGTTACATTTAGGAAAACATTTGGTCCTAAGAGTTGGAACATTTGTTCTATGTCACCAGAGCCTCGTTCAACAAAACCCTGGTTTTCTCCTCACTGTCTCATGAAAAGACTAACCTTGGTAAGGAATCTTTGTTATTATGAAAACACGCTCAGTTTCAAGGGAAGGTCTGGGGACAGCCTGGGATTGGCAAAGGGCAGGCCCATCTCTAAACCAAAAATACTCCTGCAAAGTAGTAAATCGAGGTGGGTGTAATCCCAGCCTCTATGAGCTCTGCTCTGTCCTTCCTTTTTCCTTTGAAAGCTTTACAATAAGACATTGGGGGTTGAGTGAGAAAGGTCCCAGATGGTCTGACCCTGAATAATGGGGCTAGCAGGTGGGCACGAAGGCCCTGCTTGGCATATGCATGGCAGACTGTCACCGTGACTGTGATCACATGATAAGCCAGATCTGCCTGTTCCCCAGGTTGTAATTGGATATGTCCACACATGCTCTGGGGATCCCCGTAACTGAATACAAAAGAGGTCTGTGCTGCCGCCTTGAAAAGTTCCTTGATAAAGTTATCTATGAGTATCACGGTATCACGGAGTCAGAGTATCAAAAAACTTGGTCTTGGTCCTGGTAATAATTAATCTTAGGGTACCAAACAGTCTCAAATGGGGGTAGGGGACTCCCTGTGCTCATGGCTATTTAGAAAGTTAGTTAATTTACAAGAATCACTTGATCTTAAATGACATTTCGCTAAGTACGGTGAATAGATTTCCTATTGGTAGTAAAATATACACTTAAAATCAATGTGATTGATTGATGTGTGTGTGTGTGTGTGTGTGTGTGTGTGTGTGTGTGTGTATCAGAGGGCACTGTGCGTTCCTGTGGAGGACCAAGGGTGACTTTGGGAATCATTCTGTATTGCTTTTACCTCCTTTTTGCTTAGCTCTGGGATTTCCCAGGCTCCACCCAGCAGTTTTTATGTAGGACCCTGGGATCTGAACTCAGGACCTTCTAAGTCTTAACCCCTGAGCAAATTTCTCCAGTCATCAATGTGATTTTTAATGTTTATTATTTTAACCAATTAGAGCGAATAAGATATTTTTTCATTAAATTTTTTAATTATAAAAGTGTCATGTCAAAATTACTAGCATTAGAAAGTAGAAGGGACAGGAACCATGTTTATTATAACTTCTAGCTTCTCATCTGAAATGCATACACTTAATCATATTCATACTATATTTATAACTTAGTATTCTAATTTTTTATTTAGTTTTGATTATCAATAGGCTGATACTGATAATTTTTCCAACTGAGTTAGAATTTTCATCTGGTTTATTATTTACTAGTGTTTTAGTAATTTACTTTTTTTCTTTTTTCTTAGGTTTTCGAAAGTATCAGCCCAAACTGGCCTGGAGTTCATTATGTAGCCTATACTAGTCTGAAACTCAGAGCAATCTTCCTGCCTCAGGCTCTCCAGTGCTGGAATTATAGGCACAAAACCAAATTTGCAAACCGCGTCTTAATTTTAAATGTGTGAAAAATAAAAAGTAACTTTCATTTTAAGAACAGCCTCCAGAATAAGCTGATACACATACAGAAGAAAAGAAAGACAGAAAATGTCAAACTGGGACTCTGCACATATAAGTAGCTTTCAATACAACTGTTATTGAGTCTCTGAAGTGTGTCATTTCTTTCTAAAAACTATTACACTGACCAACAATCTATATACATCAGATAATAATACAGAGTGCTAAAGAAATATTGACAATGTTGACCGGCTTTCAATGAATTATCTTATTTAAATTTTCAATAGCCTGTCTGTTGCTATTATTAGCTATCTAATGATATTATTAGTCAAATTTTGCAGACAAGTGAGGTTCACATATGCTAGTAACCTAAATAAAGTGACAGAGCTGGGGCAGGAATCCACACATCTTGATCAAAGCCAATACTTACTTAATGTTATTAACTTTACTGCTCCCCCAAATAAAACTTAACTAAAAAATTAATCTGTTACCACAGACTATCACTTTAATTTTGGTAAGATCTTTTTCCTTTCAAATGATTGTTATACTGCAAATAAAATTTTAAAACCTTTTTATTAATATACCCCCATCATTCGGTGATATCATTCCATATGTGCAGCATAAAATATCCATACATGGCTTATTGTAATGCATCAGTAGTCAGCTGTATCTCATACAAGCACTCTGATGTGTTCCAGCCCTGCCAAGTGTTCACACATCATTGTGTCTACTCCAGAAAACTTCTATCTATAATCTCAAGAGCTCAGTGCCATTGACTTTCGACTAACACAAGGTGTGGCCTTGACAGTTTGCAGAAAGTTGGAGTGACAAGTCTGAAGGTGTTAGTGCACAGTGGGCTCCTTTCTGACAGCCCTACAATCAGCAACAAGACGCAAGGGAGGGGAAAAGCAGTTGACGTCCCCAAACACACAGCCCTTGTTTGGGTGACGGCTTTGGAAGAAAGCGCTGACAGCCGTGTGTTCTGGAGTGACTCCCTCCCCACCTCTCATTCCAATCTGGTTATATTTTTGAGAGGGGCCCTCGCAAACTGAAGAGCATGTGGATAAAGGTTGGCGGGCTGCAAGAGGGCTGGAAAGCATCACTATGCATTTGTTCACAGATCGACACATCTGCAAGGTGTACCTATGGTTTACTAGAAACAAGGAGCCAAGAGAGAATAAACCATCCCATCTTCTCCACAGCCACCGGTCTGTGGAGGAGTCAGAGAAAAGAAAGGCAATAGAATAATATATGATTCAGCAGAAGTAAGGAGAGATGCTACCAGAACTGGAAGACGGAAAGAGAACAAGATCCTGAGGTCCCTAGGTTTGTACCCTATGGGGGTGTGCACTCTCAGCACCAGAATCCCTGGGAGTCTCTTATTCCATGTAAGAATCTCCTGGTATCTCAGAACAAAAATAAGAAACTGTAGGGAATGGAGAAAGGCTGAACATGAACGTGGGTAAGCAAGTAAGTTTCATATATAGTTGGAAATTCTCCTAAAGGAAAAAGCAAATTCATTTGTTCAGTAGTTAATTCGATCTAGAGGAGGTATGACTACATTAAACAAAGTCCGTGGCATATGACTTCCCTCCAGTCTGGTGCTAAGAGTGTGAGACTCATGAACCAATCTGATAAAGAAATAAGCAGAAAAATTCAGAGTAAGCTTTTAAAAACCTCTGTGTGTATGTGTGTCTGTGTGTGTGTATTTCATTTAAAAACTGAAGACAGCAAATGTGCTTTAAGAATGTTCCTTTTAATTTTTGTATTAATGCATCTTACTATTATGTTATAGAAGCATCGGACCCTCAATGAATGAAAAATAAAGACGATCCTTCACCACAGTCTTCATGTCACAGCTCCAGATAATTTTGAGTCTATGAGTACACAGAGATGCATTTCTTTTCTTTAAAAAAAAAAAAAAGAAAGAAAAGAGGGGCTGGAGAGGTGGCTCAGGGGTTAAGCCTCTGCTTTGCAGGCAGAAGGTCCTGAGTTCAGATCCTAGACCCCATGTATAGACGCCAGGCAGAAGCGGGGCTAGCCTACATTTCTGGTCTTGGTAGGGCGGAGCCTGTGAATCCCGGGGCAGAGTAAACAAGGAGGAGGTAGAGGCAGTCCATGGTGTTCCCAAATTCGCCCGTGGTTCTATACACACATGCACACACACACACAATTGAATAAATAATAAAAATTTAAAAAAATAAAGAAAAGAGAGCTGAAATTGTAGCTCAGTTGCATGGTAGAGTGCTTGAACAGCACGCCTGAGGCCTCCACCCACCCATCACCCACCCATCACCCACCCCGTCACTACATCAACCAGGTGTGGTGACACACCTCTGTAATCCTAAGACTCCAGAAGTGGAGCAGAAGGATCAAAAGTTCAAGTCCTCCCCTCCCCCCCGTTGGACGACTGGAGGCAAGATGGGTCACCAGCAGCTCTACTTGAGTCACTCTAGAAAATTCTGCCAGGGTTCCCGCTCCTGCCACATCTGCTCGTGGACGTAAGGTGCCAGCAGTGTTTCCATCAGTTGGCAAAGGACATAGGCTTCATTAACTTGGACTAAGTGACCTTCCTTGAATGATCGCCATCTACCTAGTGAAAGAGATCATTCTGGCTCTTTATACATAAAAATAAAATTATAAGCCTTCAAAAAAGAAAGTTCAAGTTCATCCTGAGTCACAAAGACTTTATCTAGAAAACAAATTGGTCCAAAGCTTAAAAGAAACAAAATAACAGAGAAATTGAAAAAAAAATACCCATGAGGATGTGATTCCCATTCAATTTTTTGTTGTGTGATTTTTTTTTTTCTTGAGACAAGTAGGCTCTTTGCCATGTTGTCCAGGCTGGCCTTGAACAGGCGACAACCCTCCTGCGTCAGCCTTCTGAGTGTTGGGGTTGGATTTCAGGGGCGTTCCATTATTCCCAGAGCCCTCACAGGAATTTCGTAGACCAACAGTTTATAGAGTTTACCTGCTTCAGGTTCTGAGCCCTGCATTTTAAACACATAGGCTCACTGGACCCCACAGCAAGTCAACAAAATAAGAATGATCACTATTTTGTAGATGAGGAAAACTGAGCTCTAGAAAATAACACCATAAGCAGTCAGGAGGTAGGCGCAACAAGACATGAAACCATATGGATACATCTTCGTGGTAATGAATGAAAAGGTATAATGGTCTCTGTCACATGCACCATGTTCCTAGAGATGAACAGAGGAACCAAATATTGCACAGTGACAACTTTGGGGACAATCATTTTAAAAAGGGGATTTTCACACCGATTTTAAAAAGAAGATATCAACATGCTCTTTTATCTGCACTATGGGTCGGCAATCTAAACTGTGTTTGCACAAAAACAGTTCTTCTAGAACACAGCCATGCCGTTCATTTACATCTCACTCCTGCCTGGCCTTGGTAACAGTATATTGAACAGCTGAGAACCTACAGAGTCTCCAATTTTCCTTTCATAGAAAAGGTTTGCCCACCTCTGCTCTATGCAAATAAGTGGGTAGCAGCAAGATAATGCTGTCCATATATAAATCCTTAATCTCACTGTAGGTCTCAGGATTTCATAGAGCAAAGTTCCTCTCACACTGTTATCGAACACAGTCAGCCTGACTGTAGCTACTGTTCCAGGAAGTGGATGTTAGAAAGGCAGAGTTTAAGTATCCCACGGCACATGCAGACTTCAGCATTGCTTAGCAGTTACATAGACAAATACTTACTGGCTCCAAAGAACATCCTTGGTATCTTTAAGTTATCCTCTCATTGACCCTGATACACACTGAGGCTTCTGAACCTGCTCAGGTTAACGGTACCAACCCCGAGTGCTAGATCTAGGAGATGGTCTCAACGCAACGATCCTAAGATCCCAAAGCGCGCCCTCTTACCGCTCTTCGAGTAGCACTAGCTGACACCCCCCACATCTAAATTAACCTCGCAAGTCACATTGAAGTTTTTAAAACTTCATACCCAAGTTTTATGAGATGGCAATGCCTTAATATTTTAGAGATTCAAAATGAAGTAAGCTGGGGACTGAGGAGATGGCTCAGCAGTAAAGCGCTTGCTGCGCAAGCATGAGGCCCTCAGGTTAGTTACACAGCACCTGTGCAAAAGTCAAGCGCAGAGAGGTGTGTGTGCCTGTAATCCAGCGCTGGAGAGAGAGACAGCAGGATCCCAGCACTTGCTGGCCAGCCAGTCCAGTCAATCAGTAAACTTCATGCTCAGTGAGAGACCCTACAGCAAAATGGTAAAGTGGAGAGCAAGAGAGGAAGACACTCATCATTGACTTCTGGTCTCCACAGGTGAATCCACAAGTGTGTGAACACATATACATCTATACACACACACACACACACACACACACACACACACACACACACACTACAAAACTACAGAGGTATCTCCATCATAATTTTCATTTCACATTGAGCTATTGAATTCCAAAGTCTGATTCACAGAACAGAAATAAAAGAGCTCACTGATAATTTCCAAGCAGAGAAGGACACAAGCAATAAAAAATGGTAAACTATACTAAGAAGATAGTTAAATTGTACCTGGCCTCAAAAGCTAAAAATGTTCCAGTTGGTGATCTGTGTTTGCCTAAACAATAGATTATATAATCATACGTTTGTCTTTGAACACATCATTCTGTTTTTCACGTTTTAGACTGAAAAGATGCTTGAACCAAAGGATATAAACTACTGTAAATAGTAGAAATGCCTTGAATTTCATAGTCTTTAAATACAATTCTTCTCCATCAAAGGATCGCATGCTTTTAGAAAATTTGTATTCCATAAGCATAATAATTCTACTGTTAAATATATTTTCAATGTCATACATATTTTGTAATAAAGATAGGACATGAGACTAATAAAATGCGATTAGCATTCATTTACAGCAAGTAGCTCAGCAAGCTTTGCTAAATGCTGCTTCCCACAGCCAACATGAAGGTTCTGATTGCATTAAGCTTCCTAATTGTTCTCCTCCATCACAGGATAGCTCAAAGTGATTTCAGAGATTCTGAAAATCACCATCCGAGAGCATACAAGGTCTCTTGCAGCTCCCAAAGTCTAGGTTTCATGACATTAGATATTTTCCCAAAGTGTGCTTTTACAACCTGTGAGACTAAATTTCTTGAGTTTCCAAAAATGACACTTTCCAATTTTCCAATCCTCCCAGTTTAGCTCTATAAAACTGAGAGGCCTCTTTTAAAAAGATCCTCAAAATTTTGTGGTGGTTTCATTTAAATAAACACAGGTTTCTTTTCAAAAGCATAAGTCTCAAATTTCCCTCATACATTTAAGACATATCCTGCAATGCTGTCTTGGACAGATATAGTAAACATGATTATTATGTTTTAAACAACAAATAGTACTGTCAGCACATCACTTTCATTAAGGGGATTTGATGGTTTGGTTTTATAAACAGCAGCTGGCAAGTCTTGCTGAGTTTCATCACTTCCTCACAGTTATCAGCAAGCCTTAGAAAGTGACTATTTACAATTAAGAAACTATGTATTGCAGAGACCTCCAAACCTGTAATCAACCACAGACTCAAATCACGTCCTTTTATACAATTATGGGTTCTTCTCTAACCAAATATACCCCATATCACCCTGTCAAAATACCTTCCAGGTTATTCAAGTATGGATATTCTTTTCCAGTTTATTTAATTTTTTATCTTTTTTATTTTAATGACATTTTTATTTATTCTTCACAATTTTCATGTGTACATAATATACCTTGATCATTATCTATTCCACTTCCCTCCCATAGTCAAATCCTTGATAATTTTTTAGTAACTCGAAGAATGCTGCCCACATACTTATGTGTGTGGGGCATGAGCGACCCACCAGCAGCCACACCCTGGAAGGACACGATTCCCTCCCCCAGTAGTCATCAAGAGTCGCTAGCTCCTCAGCTACGGGAGAGGCCTCCAGAGCCCCTGCCCCACCCATGCAGAAGCGGTGGCCGACTGCGTCTTGTTCAGGTGATGTGTAGGTAACCACAGCTGTGGTGAGTTTGTTAGTGCAACAACCATGTCCAGAAGACAGCAGTGTGTAGCAGTCTTCCCCATCTTTCACCTCTTTCATTCTACTCCCTCTTCCGCAATGCTCTCTGGGCTTTGATGGGGAGGCAATTGGTTAAAATGTCTCCTTTAGGGAAATGTATACATACTTTCGCTTAAGCTTTAATTAGCCTTAGGAAGAGTCTGAAGTGATGTCTGAGTTGGCTCTGCCATGATGTTACCAAATTCTCATGCTAAAATATGAGAATTAAAAGTTTTGAAAAACCCCAGTGCCATCAAGAAACAAATCTATGGGTCTACAACATACCATTTAATTTCTTAAGATATTTACATACATTTAACACGGATAAAAATACAAAAATTCTGAGTTGGGGCTAGCTCACAATTTAACCAACTTACTCACTGGAGATGTCCTGCTAAGAAAATGAAATAAGAGAAATCTGATCTTCGTGGGTTGAAACAAACATTGACTGAGAACCTACTATTTATCCAGTGAGGTGCTACATACTAAAGTTTGTGGCAGATCTGATCTTTAAGGACTACACAGTCTACGAGGACAGAGATTAAACAAGCAGTTACACAAATAATAACAGTTTAAAGTATGCTGGAAATATTTTCCTTATCACAGAGAGAGGACATTATGACAACAGTAAAAGCAGATATTTGAGAGTTCACTATAGAGCCAGGATAATTCTACTGCTTTATACATACTCACTCATTTACTCACTAATGCAGTACATACTTGTCAGGAAAAATTTGGAAAATGCAAAAATGCACAAAAAATATTTTAAGCTGACCACTGTACTTCCTCAGAAATAATAGTTATAATTATTTTGATGTATCTCATGCTTTATTATTTGGGTTTTTCCCCCATGGGGTTTAAAGCTACAATTTTTCATAGCCCCATAGTACTCTATAAACACTTATATTCCATGTCTGCTATATTTCTGGAATTTTGGATATTAATATGACTTATAATTTTAACTGCTTAGGAAAACTGATAAGCACTGTTACAAATAAATTCTTATTTTTATCTTGGATTGTTTCTTTTGGATAAAATTGGGGGGGACTCAAAACCAGGGCTTTACTCATACTAAGTACATGTTCTACTGCTGTGCTACACTGTCAGCAAGATTTTTACAAGTGACATCACTTCAATATTTAACGCTCATCAATAGATGGATTATCTAGATCAAAAATAAACAGAGAGACAATGGAATTGAATGAAGCCATGAACCAAACAGATATTTACAAAAGATTTCACCCAATTTACCAAATAATATTTATTTTTTTCAATAATCCATGGAACCATTTCTAAAATAGATAACATGCTAGGACACAAAGCAAGTCTTAACAAATGTTAAGAGACTTGAAATAATATCTTGTATTTTATCAGATCACAGTAGAACAACGCTAGAAATCAACATTAAGAGAAACCATAGAGAATATACAAGTTCTGGGAATTATTGAATAATTATAATTATTGAATTATGCTTGGGTCATTGAGGAAATTAAGAAGGAAATAAAAATATTAGAAGTAAGTGAAAATTAGAACACAGCATATAAAAATCTATATAGGGCAGATTAAAAGCAGTCCTAAAAGAGAAGTTCACAACTCTAAGGACTTATGTAAAATGATTAGAAAGATCTCACATTAAAAAACCTAACAGTGAAACACTGGAAAAACAAGAACCCAACCCCAAAAGCACAAGATGGGAAGAACTAATCATGATCAGGGAAGAAATTAATGAAACAGAAATAAAAACTCTATATACGAAAAAAATCAATGGTTTTGGTTTTGGTTCTTAGAAAAGATAAACAAGATTGAGAAGTCTGCCAAATTCACAAAGACACAAATTAATTAAAAAATTCCAAGAATCATAAGGACATGCTTTAAAATTTTATACTCCACTAAACTAGACAATTGAAAAGAAATGGATAATTTCTTAAACACACATAACTTACTAAAACTAAATCAAGATATGAATAATTATAACAGACTTACGACAAGCAATGAAATCAAAACAGCAATTATAAATATACCAACCTAAAAAAGAGAAGGACCAGATTGGTGCAGCATAGACTTCTACTGATCTGGAAATTTCCTTCTTTTGGCCGAGCTTTCCTAGTACCAGAAGGTAATATCCAGGCTGTTGGGGGAAGAGTTAGTGACAGTCTCACTCAGACATGGATTCTGAGAGTTGTAACCACCACCTTCGCAAGAGAACCATTGGTGCAAGAGTAAGCAGAGAGTTATGGGGGAACCAACTGCTCTCTGGCTGGAGTCAAGTTCTGCTTTTCAGCAGGGAACATGTGCCTGGTACTGTAAATCAGGCCAAGAACGTGTAGATAAGGATGACATAGGCCCTAAGTGGCAACAAACCACTATTGTTCAGTTAGGACATAAGAGGGTCAAATAAACACTTATCATTATACCAGACATATGAACAGTTCTCATTCATCGGCTGAAAAGCTTCCCTTTACAATACAAAGAACAACAACTGGTGACAGTGCAGAGACTAAGTGTCTGTGGACTTCTAGGCCCTCAATAGCGCATCTAACCCCACCTTGGCTCCTAGGCTCAGGAAGTATCACAGAAATGGGGGTGGCAAGAATAAAGGCCAGTGAACATCCACTAGACACAGGGTTGTTATATCCATGAACTCGCTGCAGCTCTGTCTACTTCCACAAGATCTGCACAAGATTTGGCCTATCAGCAGTTCACCTTGCAAAGAGGAAAAACAGGAAGAACCGCACCTCCTTGAGAGACTGATCATTAATGCTGGCTGTGGGAAAGGGGCTGCTTCTTAGGTACCCACTGATGTAAGGGCACAGGCATACTCTAGCACAGGTAATCCAGATGAAAAAATCAGTGAACCACAAATGAAAGACATGCAAGCAGGAGGGAGACTAACTGGGAAGAAGATTTTTACTGGGAGAAAGAAGGGAGATGGGATTGGGTGCTACAGGGCAAAAATGACTAAATTAATTATTTCATGTATGACACTATCAAATATAGAATAAAATTTAAAAGTAATATATACAAAGTATATTAATTTAATTGCCCAACATAAATTAGTGATATGATGATACTCATTCCAATGATGTTAATTTTCCAACCAGTGTACTAACTGTAAAGACAAATGTTCATAAATGAGAAAGATATGGTCCCCACCCTTATGTGTTTTCCCTTCTGCTTGAATAGAGTACCACTGCAACCATGTTGTGAAGAAAACAAACTCCATGTTTTGATAGAAAAACCAGTAAAGCGATTTTGCACATGGAAAAAAAATTCCAATTAAAGGGCTGAAGATACAGCTCAGTGGTTAAAACACTTGCTACATAAACAAAGGGATGAGAGTTTGTATCCCCAGATTCCATGGGAAATGTCAAGTGGGTACAGCGACCTGCCTATAATTCTAGCTTCTAAAGTTAGAGACCAGGAATCGCCAGGAAAGCTGAATAACCACACTAATACCGCCTTATTGGTAAGCTCTGGTTGCTTAGAGACCCTGCCTCAAAAAATAAATACAATAAAATAAAGTGCAAGAGTGACTAAGAATGATTCTTTGGGCTGGAGAGTGTGGCTCAGGGGTTAAGCCTCCGCCTTGCAGGCGGAAGGTCCTGAGTTCGGATCCCAGATCCCACGTATAGACGCCAGGCGGAAGCGGGGGCGGCCTGCGCTTCTGGTCCTGGTAGGGCGGAGCCTGTGAATCCCGGGGCAGAAGGAGATGGAGGAGTCCATGGTGGTTCACGAATTTGTCCGTGGTTCTACACATGCACACACAGACACACACGCGCGCGCACATACACACGCACATGCACACAGTTGAATAAATAATAATAATAATAAAAAAAGATTCTTGATATCAATATTGAGCCTCCATACTACATGCCCATACATGCACATACAAACACATGTGTGCGCGCATGCACGCGCACACACACACACACACACACACACACACACACACACACACACAAATAACATGGAAAAGGAAAAAAATCCAATTGAAAAATAAAAAGTCACATTTCACTGTGTGTTGTCAATCAATGCCCAAAATAGTCCAAATAGTAGCATGCAATATGTTTAAAATATTACTGTTTAATTACATCGAACAGGATTTATCGTTAGAAAAACCTCAGTGGCAAACGGACTTTTTTCTAGAACTTAAAGGAAAAAAAATATACCCAAAGGGAAAATAAACCATAGAATTCCCTAATGAAAGTATTTCCTTTAAATAAGACATTAAGAATTTTTTCTCATATGAAATGTGTACTGAGGCACTTAAATACCAAAATGAAAGAAGCAAATAGAAAGCATGGTGGTGATTCAGCATAGAGAGTACAGTGATTTAAAAATAGTGACTAAATGAAAGAATATGGAGCATTCACTAATAACTGACCATACAAAGATACAACAGCAATTCCACCTTGAAGAGGAGAAAGAAACACTGCAGAATTCATATTCCCAAGTGATTCATTAGTACTTTTGAACAAGTTCCAGATTCATAATGAGATACTTATACTATGTCTGGCCTTGAGTTCTTCTGCACTCTGTTTCTTAAGAGTCAAGGACAATGCCGGAAAATGGATAGCTGGCCTCACTAGGGGAAAATGCAAAGACAAGAGATGTAAAAAAAAAAATGTCAGTTTTGAAGAAACACAATATTGGATTAAATCTGAAAAAGGTATGACAAGATACCAACCCATGCATGTAGCTGCTGGGTCTTGGAATTGTGGACTCTTGACATTCTATGTGTGGACCTTGGGCAACAATTGGTCAGGACTCCTGGTATCAACCAATGACCAATGAAAATATAAATTCATTTTTCTAAGGAAAAATTCCTATGTAAGTATGAAAAACAACTACTATTTTCTTGTGTGTGAGTGTGTGTGTATACAAGAATGCACTTGAGTGTGGGTAACAATCATAGGGGATTGCTCTATCTCCTTATTGCTTTTCTCTGAGGTTTTCAGGCAAAAATGTCTGGCAGAAATGGAAATGGAGGTAGCCTGCATTTCTGACTCTGGAAGGCAGAGTCTGAGAAATGCCAGATCGAAGGAAAAAGTAGGTAGAGCAATCCAGAATGATTCCCAAAGTCACCCTTGGGCCTCCCTGGGTATACACAGTGTCCTCTGTTATACACAGACACAGACACACACATGGACACACGTTTCTAGTATTTTCAGTTTCTATACTGAAAAATTTAGTATAATTCTGTATATTTGTGAAAAACAATTTTTTCTAACCTTACACATTTTTATTAAGATGTGTATTTTTTTAATAAAAGATAGTACAGAAAGTCCCGCATAGTGGCCCCTACCTGTAACCCAGACTTGAAAGACTAAGGTGGGAAGATCAGGAGATCAAAGTCAGATGCACTATAGCGTCTTACTGAATTGAGGCCAGCCGGGGCTACATGAGATCTGGGTTCAGACAACAAACACAACATATAAATATGATGTGTTAATAAATCTCCATTCACTAAGTTTCAGAAGACACAGCCACAAAGAATACTTCATTCACTCAACAAGTAACTTACATACTATGACTGCTAGGGTCTCCTGACAGTAATGTGGAAAATTCTAACTGAATTCCATCTTCCAGAAGTTTGGCAGATTATGTCTACATCCAAGCTTTAGCTTATAGGTATCAAAGGGCCTTTACTTCTATCAAGAGGTAAAAACCCTATAAGTAGTGGGCTCTTCATGATGAAAATAATGTATTTTCCTTCTAGACAGAATGCGGGATGGAAGGGATAAAAGAGACTCCAATGTTTGATTCCAAAAGTATACAAATGCATTTATCACGTGACTTCAAGAAGGAAAAATTCCAATTCAAGAGAAAATTGACTCTCATTCCTTCCATTAGTACCAAAATGGCTGTCATACAGCAAGGTGACCTATTTCATGTCACATCAAGAAAATAATTTATAAATTATGCATATATGCTACTCTGCTTTTCTTTTTCTTTAAAATTTTTAATGTAATGGTGGGTATTGAATTCAGGACATTGTCCATGTTAGGCAAGCTCTCTACCTCTGAGTTATATCCATACGGTTTTTTTTTTTTTTTGCATTGCATACACACATATAAAAGGATCCCCCCCAAGCCTTAGAAATAAATATTTAAAAATGTACCATACTTTGCTATGGGCTGGGAACAGCTCAAGGGTTAAATTATTTGCTTTGCAGCCAATGAGACCTGAGTTCAGTTCCTCCCAAACTGAAATAAAACATCAGGTGAGGTAGTGAATGTTTCTGACTTCAGCAGTGGAAAGTCTAAGACACCTAGAGCTGGGGTGAAGTGGGGGGAGGCCTCAATGTTCACACAGTTTCACCTAATCAGTGAGCCTCAGGCCAATGAGAGAGAGGCATTCCCGAAAAACAACCCAAGAGTGTTCCTCTGGCCTCCACATACATGCACATGTGTGTATGCGTGCCCACATACATGTGCCTGCGCACACACACACACACACACACACACACACATACACACACACACAATTTGATTCGAATACAGCAAGCATATCATATTCCTCAATCTATAAAAATGTGACCGATTAGTCATTTCTTTCTTGGGAGGGGGGCAGTCAAATCACTATAATTCCATCCCCTATCTCCTTCTGTTTGTCAAGTTTTCCACTCCCAGGGTCATTAATGGAACATACTACTAGACTCCAAGAAGACCTTGAAACTGGCTTCCTTCCACTTGGGGTCTCCGACTCTATCCTGCTCACACTACTAACCTGTCTCCATCACCCTCAATGCCAACCTGCTGTTTACAGACCACCTCTGAACTGCTTCTATACCATTCAAGTAGGGCACATACGTGATGGCCGCCCTATCCTTGGCCCTGTCATTCCGAGCAAATTCAATCTTGCTCAATTGCTTTCTAACTTGGAAAGCACGATTAGCAGTCTTGACCTCCAAACGTTTTTGTAGGATTTAAACACATGCTAAGGGCACTTGTACTGTGAGGCACAGAAGATACATCCAATAACTGTTAGCTATTACAGCATTGCCTTCCTATACTTGTATCAGCTCAAGACCTTTAAAACACTAAACTAATGATTCCTAAAAAGGAAAAAGAACAGATAGAGCCCCTGGCAGATTCTCTTCTTTACCTGGAATGCCCTTCCCTTCCTGGAGAACGCCTACTCACCCATCAGAGTTATCGAAAGTGTCTCCCACAAGCGCATCTTACTCTCCTGGGGTGAAATGAACTTTCCCCTCCACAGGACGGGGGGGGGGTGCTCTATAATGTTCTTAAATAAACTGAAGACTAGCTAAATCTCTGCTTCTCCATCTCTAGAACTAGTACATGAACTGTAAAAAGACATGCTCTTAAACACTATCTCAGCAGGTTTGACAAGGCAAATCAAGTGCCTTGGACGGCTTTTAAATATGCTGGCTCTTCCAATGTGTGATATGGTAGAATATATCCATGGATTCACTGTAAATTCATAGCTGAGCTTTGGTTCTGCTGCAGGGGTTGGGGATGCAGTTTGCTTGGTTGGTATAGTGTTAGCCTTGAATGTATCTACAGAGTCTTGTGTTCTACCTCCAGCGCTACATAGACCTGATTAGTCATACTTGTAATCCCATCACTCTGAGGTAGAGGTCAGAGAGTTAGAGTTCCATGCCAGTCTGGAATACTTGAAGAAATAAAAAAGAAGAAAGATCAAAAGAAAGGGTTCTCTGTAGGTATTTCACACTTTCAAGCCGTTGCTTCTCTGATTATGAAGATAATTACTATGACCACTCTTTGTGAAATGGAAGAGCCTACAGGCAATACAGTATTTCATACAATATGAGTCTCCAGATAATCACAGCGTTGTTGAGGTACTGCCTTTAAGTTTTATAAATGAGGTACTCAATAACTCTTGAATGAATGGATGATATGTAATTCCAGCACTACTGTAAAAGAATTAAATTTAGACCATCAGCCCAGATTTAAATGCTTCAATTATCTTAACAGTATAATGGAGTCAGGTCACAAGCACATTTCACTTAGTGGAATGCAACATGTCTACAATTATTTGGAAGGGAGAAATAGTTACAACATCCACTTCCTCTTCAACTGGAGCTAGGCCGTATTGGAAGCATGAGGCCGGAGTCTACAAAGAGAAACATAGTTTCTGACTTTCGGGTTTTCACAGGTTTCGGTGAAGATTTTCCTTTTTGGGGGGTAGAGTGGAGACAGGGTCTCACAATACTATCCAGGCTGGTCTTGAAATCCTGGGTTCAAGCAATCCTTCTGCCTCAGTCACCTGAATAGCTGGAACAAAAGGCAAATGTCCCTGTGCCTGCCTGACTTGGGAATTTCCAAGGAAAATTCTATTGATCATTTTCCCCTTGATTGTTAAACTGGAGATCTAACCTGTACACTGTAGTTCCCATATAATTATTGCTAAATCAATTTCATGAATTGGCAGTAGACCTTAGATTCAAAAAGCAAATCAAATAAAAGCTCTCAGGAAATATAATAAAAGTTCCTATTTATAGATCGACCTCGGTCCTTACACCAACTTGAATGAACCACAGCCCACAAAACACTTGCACTTAAGTTATTCAGGGTCAGATATAAAGTCTCTCAAGAGTTGGTGGTGATGGTAGTAGGAAAACGAAATGTGCTAATGGAAATACAGAACCCAGCTCTTGCTGCTCCTCCTCTTCCTTCTTCTTGTGTTTATACAATGTGGATGAAGGAGGACAACTTTGGGTCATAATCTTCAGGAACACGATCCATTTCCTTTGAAACAGGATCTTTCATCGACGCTCAGCATTAGGCCAGACCATCTGGCCATCATGGGACCAGGAATTCTGTCTCTACCTCCCAAGTGCTGAGATTAAAATCACATGCCACCATGCCTAACATTTGTACGTGAGGACTGGGGACCCAACTTGGGTCTTCATGTTTTTGAGGCAAGTGCCATGTCCATGTGAGATTGTGCAAATGAATGGAAGATGATGCGGTTTGTCTGCATATTGATGACAGATTCACAACCTAACCTTTTAGGGGACCAAGAGGTTTCATTTTGGCTCATGAATCTCTGCTACGGTTCATAGTCCAGCTTAGCAGGAGCGTTTACACCAACACCAGAAGTCAAGGAACAAGTCACACACCATATGCATAGGGATTGCTGAGGGAGGGTCAAACCTCACTCGATGACTGAAAGTCTACAACAGTGGACTGAGGTATGTGAAAGTACTGAACCAGCCTGCTCCTCTTATCCACGTGCCCTGGGAATGGTTACACTTACCATGGGCTGGATCTTCCCACATCAATTAGATACTCTCCTGTAGGCTTTCTGTAACCACCAGTTCTTTACAGATGTGCCCAGAGCTCAACCTTAAATTGTCAAGTTGACACCCATGTCTAACTCATACAGAAGGTCACAAAATTTGTGATAACATAAAAGTGTTTTTGTCCTGGAACAACCAAAAACTCTTTCAAAATCAAATGCAGTAAGGAATCTGTTGTAGTTACCTTTCTGCTGTGGCAAGAGAATACTCATACTCAACTCAAGGGAAGAAAGGGAGGTGTAGTTGGCTCACGGTTACAGATGGGAGACAAAGTCCATTATGGTGGGAAAGACATGGCAGTAGAAGTTGGAGGTGGTTCAGGTCACAGCAATCATCATGGAAGCAGAGAAAACAAAAGACAAACTGCGAGGGGCTGGAGAGGTGGCTCAGGGGTTAAGCCTCTGCCTTGCAGGCAGAAGGTCCTGAGTTCGGATCCCAGATCCCACGTATAGACGCCAGGCGGAAGCGGGGGCGGCCTGCGCTTCTGGTCCTGGTAGGGCGGAGCCTGTGAATCCCGGGGCAGAAGGCAGTGGAGGCGTCCATCGTGGTTCCCGATTCGTCCGTGGTTCTACACACACACACATGCACACATGCGCGCGCACATACATATGCACACATGCACAATTGAATAAATAATAATAAAAAAATAAAAAAAAAAAAGACAAACTGCGAGAAGGCAGGGCGAGGTAACTAAACCTCAGGCCCACGACCTGTGATGAGCCTTCCTCCACCTCCTAGAGATGCCACGATCTTTCCAAACATTAACAACACTAAGGATATGAACCCAGGAGTCTGTGGTGGGACAGCTCACATTCACACTGTGACAGAATCCAAGATGTTTCTGCATCATGAGCTTCACTGTAGTCTCGGCTCTGAGAAGGTGCACGGCACCAGCAAACACTGCCTTGAAATACCTCAGATTGAAGCTATTACATTAGGAATTTGATGACATATTGATGTTTTTACTAAATAAACAAACTTTTCTGCTCTTAGAGAAGCACATGGTTTAATTTCGGAAAACAAACATGATATTTTCCTACCCTCATTCTTCAGCACGTGTCAAATTAATAATATAATATACTTTTGGATTATAGTGTGTTGGGATGTTTGACTTTAAAACTGCTGTTTGAGTTGCTATGAGTTACAAACACATACACATATGTATACATTGCATTAAATGAATTATGACTTGGGGTCAGGACAGAATTTCCAATTTCACTAACCCTAATCATACTTGTATAATTTTTTACTATATGTGTATGCCAAGTGGCATTCTCAGTATTATGATTATAAAATGAAAATTTTGATCCCCTCTGAAATATGCTGAACATGCTCTATGTTCCTCAGTATCAAATATTCCACCACAATATTTTAACTCTTTGTATGCAAATAATCATGTTCAAATGAGTTCATGAGTATGTGAATTTGTTCTAATCTTTAATAAGTGGGAAAGTTACATTTATATCAAAAATTGTTTAAAAATAGTTTTGTTCATGATTTCTTATCAGTAAAGTTTGATCTGTACACTGACATACCTAGGGACATACAGCAATTTCTTGGGCTGGGCTGTAGGCTTGGCTGGGGACTCTCACACCATGGGCTTACTCAGCTCACAGGAGAATGACAAAACTTCTGTTCTCTTCCTTCCTTCCTTCCTTCCTTCCTTCCTTCCTTCCTTCCTTCCTTCCTTCCTTCCTTCCTTCCTTCCTTCCTTCCTTCCTCCCTTCCTTCTTTCCTTTCTTCCTTCCTTCCTCCCTCCCTCCCTCCCTCCCTCCTTTCCTTCCTCCCTCCTTCCTTCCTCTCTCTTTTAGCTTTGTCATGAGTTCCTAACCATGTGGAGCTAGAAGTTCAATCATAACAGCTATCTTTATCCTAAGTTGATTTTATCTTATTGCTCATATATTATAGTCCTTTTTTTTAAACAAAAAAAATAGACACAAAGGTAAGAAGGGGTAGTACTGGGGGAGGGGATGACAGAGGAGACAGATGTTCAAAATGCACTGTATACATATATGAGATTGTCAAAGAATAAATGAAAGTATTATTGAATTTAATTCTTTCTTCATGCAAAAAGGTGCACAAGTAGACAAGAGGCCTGCTGGAGAGGACACACTTGCCTTGCTTCCATTTCCTACTGTAAGTGCACATTCTGCTTATGGGGAAATGGGAGACTTCACTCCTCAAGGGCTCATTATGAACCTACTTTAGTTTTAAATTTAGTCAGGTGCAATGTGAACTTTTATAATTGGAAGAAATAACAAATATGAAAAAGGAAGGGAGAGGGCAAAGCAAAAGTCAGGTTAGAGAATGCATTTTTCTCCCATCTAAAATTGCATGACTGGATGTCCATTTACAGGAACTGAGAGCAATTATAAGGCAAATGTAGACCTTAGGGAAATTGAGAGGAAAATTAGCATCTAAATTGACTAACTTAGGGAAATTATAAAAGTGCTCAGATTCTTAAGGCAGTAGTTTCCAAAGTGTTTCCTGACCTACTAGGACCACATGACTTGGGACCTTCTTGGAAATGCAAATTTGTAGACTTAGGTAAGGCCCAGAAAGATGATTATTAAACAAACTCTCCAGGCAATTATGCTGTCTGGCAAGTGGTTCTGTGTGAAGCCTTAACATCTGCAAAGAAACAGAAACCAGTTAAGATGGATGGCACCCCCTTCTTTCCCAGAGCAAATATTTACAAAGGGGCCCATTAAGAAGTGACTACTAGGCTGGGGATGGCTCAGTGGTTAAAGCCTTTGCATCGCAACCAAAAGGACCTGAGTTCAGATCCCCAGATCCCACATAAAAATCCCACAAAAAAAAAAAAGGTAGAGCTGAATTCCAGACCAAAGCAGTAAGAAGGAAGAGCAATCCAGAATGATTCCCAGCGTCACCTTTGGGCCTCCACATGCACACATATTCCAATGCACTCTTGCAAACACACACACACACACACACAAACATGCATGCACACACACACACACACACACACACACACACACACACACGCATGGAGTGCACACAACTATTCCATGAGGGCTCTCTCTCATGTATGGATGAGTTGTTTTATCACAAAAGTGAGTTCCTTCTTAGTGTACCCCCTTCTCTCTCCCTCTATCTCCCTTCTTCTCTTCTACCTTGAGATCAGGGGATGAGGCTGCAAAAAAGCTCTCATCTGAAGCTGGCCCCCTTATCTTGGACTTCCATCCTTCCAACACAGTGAGCCAATTCACCTTCTATAAATTAGTGTTAGGACAGCACTGGGACACCGTATCTACACATCCCACCTGGCAGCAAAGGAAAAGTTTGTACCTTTGATGGACACATGGAATAACTGAAGGTTCACTTTGTTTGTCTAGCAGGTGATTTATTTTTGGCAACTCCTAACGAGCAGCTAGAACAGGTTAACAGTAGAGCAATTTATACCTATGGCTGCAATCATGCACACAGAGAAAATAGAACTCATTAGCCCTCAGGATCGCTACCAATGATGCAAGCTACTGGAAGGAAGTATTCCTTTGTAGGTGAAAGTCATAGAAAGACTAACAACCCCTTTTAAGATCTGGCTCAGTGTGGCTTCTGCTGATTGGCTAAATGCCTCCTGCTGCCTTTCTAAAGAATCATTAAAATCATGGTCTTTAGCATTTGCCTTGTAAAGTTAAATCTGTTAAGTAACTTCAAACTCTTCCGAGATGAGCGAGTCCTGAGCTCAGATGTATTAAAAGCTCTGTGATAGATTTACTTGTCTAGCATGTTCAAAGCTCCGAGCTCCACCCCCAGAACTGCAAACAAAACCAAGCAACAAAAACCACCACAGAAACCCAAGTCTCTCAAAATGCATGCCTGCTTCTGCAGATGAATGTCATAAACCGTTTAAGAAAATAAACCTGCTACTAAGTTAGACCAGAGCTTCTGATAATCCTAGGTACCATCACGCAGCTCATCCTTAGTGAGGCCAACCAAAGGCTAAGCCAGTGCTAACAACATCACGAGAAGTTCACAAAGCAGAGGTGATCATCACATTCGTTTTCCAGGTTAGCAGATCGAGGTTGCAAAGAAACGTCATTTGTGTCCGGGCTTATCTTCAGGCAAAATGGTTTTCTTTACACTGCTTTCTGCACCTGCCTAACTGCGTGGCCTGGGCTACCAGTGAAGGGGGCTGCTTGAGTAAGACTTATCTCCAGCCAGAAAGTTACATTGTATAAAAGACAAGTGAAACAAAGAAGAGCGCAGCACTTAGTTTTTGGAGAAAGGAATTCTCCCTGGGGTAAACACCTGTGCACAAATAAATCTTGCTATTCTGTATCCCTCAGTGTCGTTTGTCACTTTTCCGGAAAATGGTAGCAACATGCTTGAAATCCCGGCACTTGGAGGACCACAGTTAATTTGAGGCCAGTTTGAGCTACATAATAAATTCACATCCAGCCTGAGCTGCCAAGTGAGACCTTGTCTACAAGTGAGTAAGTACAAACAAATAAGAAATGGAATTGTGTATTCAAAGTTTCGGCCTTACAGGTTCTGCATCTTAGCTAATGTGGGAAGCTTATTTCTTGACATACTTTAAGATGGCCATCCAAAGAAACTACAGACCTCTATAGTCATAAGATTGGGTCCAAAGGATTGTCCTTCCGGAAAAGAAACTTAGAGCTACGAAGGAAATCCAAATGAACTAAGTTAACATCTGGAGGGTGTGAAAGAGTTCTTCAGTTGATATGCCCTTTTCTTCCTGGGAAGATCTATTTACAGCAAGGACAACTAGAGCGACGACCAGAGGTGGCTGGTACTCAGGAGGCCTCACGTGCCAAAACTTTTATGCATGTGAACCTCTTTGTGACCTTCTAACACAGTCTTAGAAGCCAGAGTCCTGTTTGGCTCCTATGAAATTCGGCTGTCCTGACTCTCTTTGGATCCCATGCTAAATGCCTGTGACTTTTGTGCGCTCCTTGTCCCTGTTATTTAACCCCTCATCGGTGGAGACGAATGTGGCAGAACATGCCTGTAATTCCAGCATTTGGGGGGTGAAGGTCAGGGGGATTGGTAATTTAAGGCTGGCCTTGACTACATTCTAAGTTTGAGGACAGCTTGAATGACATTATGTCTTATGTCAAACAACAATAACAACAACAACAAAAACCACATGTCAATATAAATAACAATTCAAACTGTCTCCTAAGTGTCTCTTCATTTTCAGTCCCTCAGTGTAACCTTCAGGGGGGAGCCAGCCAGCCCTTGCTTCCTCCCTGCCTTCTCTTCCTCATGGAGTCTTTGGTAAGCTAAAGTGGTTTCACTGTTTCCAGAGCCAGAGTTTATGAAGGCAGCCACATGTCTGTGTGCTTACCATGTGTGTTTGTTCAACACTCGGCTTCTCTCAACAGTACTGTGAAACAGGAATTATTATCATCATTTTAATAGCAAGGAAAAAGGAGGCAAGATCAGATTAGGTAACTGACTCACAGTTAAACGACTGTAAAGTGGATGGGCTAAGATTCTCACTGTACCCTGGTATGATTCCTGCTATAAACTACTGTGTAATGGGGGTTGGAGAGATGGCCCAGGGGTTAAGACTCTACCTCATAAGAAGAAAGTCCTGAATTCTGATCCCAGATCCCATGTAAAAAAACACCAGGCAGAAACAGCAGCGGCCTGCACTTTGGGACCTGGTGGGTGGAGCCTGGGAAATCCCAGAGGGAAGCAAAAAGGAGGTAGAAGCAATCCAGGATGATTCCCGAAGTCACCCTTGTTCCTCCACAGGGACACACAGTACCCTCTGATACACACACACACACACACACACACACCCCAAATAAAGTTTAAAAAACTACTAGATAAAACATAATATAAGTCTGGGTAAGTATGCATATTTCAGAGCCCTATGAATGCATGATGTTTGAATGTGCCCTCAAGAGAATGTCAGAAATACCCAAAAAGGTGAATAGCCACAAAGACAATGGACATAACTTTCTTGTGTTTCACAGGACACAACATACTCTGTACTCTAAACCATTAAATGAGAGATGTCTGACAGAAAACAAAAAAGTGTGCTGGTCTAGTCGTAGGAAAGTAGCTCTTCTCATTTCAAAGAAGGTATTTACTTGTAGATTAGGTATTTGAGGAGTACTCTGAACTCCAGAAAAACAATGTACTCTGGAAATCTTTTAAGTACTGATTTTTGGTAACACATATGGGAATGTGGGTAACAACAAAACAATTGCAACAGACTTAGTAGTGACATTTGGGAAAGGCAATCATTAACATTGCCTGACTGTAACAGTTCACCCAGGAAACTCTCTTTTAAGGGGCACAAAACCCCAACAGTGTCTCTTCTCTAAATCTTCAAAGGGACCCACCTTCATATATCATCTTATTAGCAAGGAAGAGTGGGAGAAACCTGAGCAAATGAACAAAACCCATCTTTGGAGGTATTCTCCCCCACTGAGATGAAGCCTGGGGTTCACTGGTATGCAGATTCTGCTCAACATGACTGCTGCCACTGTAGGTCATCATGACCATAGCTGCCCCAGAAGAACCCTAGCTGGTTTTTCCTGCATAGTTTCCCAGCAAGCTACAAACAGGAAGAACCATTACAGTGGTATGTGAAGCACTGTACAACCAGACCCCCGCTCCAAGGATGCATCTGGCTCTATGATAGCATCTTGAGATAATCCAGGGACATTCCAGTCAAGATAAAGTCAGTTTTCCCAACCAGAGATGTGCTCTTTTCTGACCCAAATCATGCGTTCTAACTGACCTTGCTGCTGCCCCACACTATACCCATGCCAGGAAGGAACCCCCACCACCACCACCAAGTAGTTGCACTGTATGTATCCCTAAATCCATCTGACTTTGGTCTCACAATTAGGAGACACTCTTTATAAACTATGATAGAAATGTTCCAGATCAACTAAATTCTGGATCTTCTCTCCTGGTGTTGCTGGGTTAGGATGTCACGGAACTGGACTGGAATCATGGCCATCATGTGCGTTTAAGGAGAGAGCTACCTCTGGTCCTTGCAAAAGAAACTGTGAGGTCCACTAGGGGCACAGGGAAGGGAAGGCGGGGAGCCAGGAGTAAGTAAAAGAAGATGAGCAAAACTGACTTCCTCCAACTCCCTAAATACCACAGAAAGGCTTCATTCCTTGGAGAAGAGGGACTTTCAAACTAGACATCTAGAGTGAATGAAGAAACCTGTTGCCCGAAGCTAGCTGCCGGAGCCCTGCTGGGATGCTCTTTCATAAGCCACCGCTTCCAGGGAAGAACAGGGCAAATGTGCAGCAGTCTTCCAGAAGCCAGCTGAGAAGGGAACTAGAAATGCCAGTGCAGGGTCAGAGACATGAAGCGCTTTGCAATACTCTTGCTATACCACGATGGCTGTTGTGCCCATAATGCCAAGAAGCTCTGCCACATCCCCCATGGGGCCACGTGTTGTTAATCATTCTCCACATCGCCTACTTAGGAGACAGAAGCAGCTTCACGAGGAAAGATGGTGATCCTCAGCAACTGGAGGGGTGCAAGACAGGGCTCTGGGTGACTCCAACTGCAGGTCCCCAGAAATTTCCCAACTCTGAGGTTCTTCAGTGATGTGTGGCTATTTCCATGCTCTGCCTGCACCAGAGGCTGCCATAATGTCCGACTTCATGTCACACCCCCAAATCCTTACACCCTTTTATTATTATTATTTATTAAATTGTGCGTGTGTGCCTGTGTGTGTGTGTGCGTGTGCGTGTGCGTGTGCGCGCGTGTGTGTGTGTGTGTGTGTGTGTGTGTGTGTGTGTGTGTGTAGAACCATGGGCGAACTCAGTAACCACCATGGACGCCTCCACCTCCGCCTTGTTTGCTCTGCCCCGGGATTCACAGGCTCCGCCCTACCAGGACCAGAAACGCAGGCCGCCTCCGCTTCAGCCCGGCGTCTATAGATGGGGTCTAGGATCTGAACTCAGGACCTTCCGCCTGCAAGGCAGAGGCTTAACCCCTGAGCCACCTCTCCAGCCCCCCTTACGCCCTTATCTGTAGTATAAACCAATGAAGAACGTAGCATCATTTTACTCACTTGGACATGAATCGTCTTAAGTGTTTAACCCTTGGTGTGCTACTTCCTTGCAGGAGTACAGAGTGCGGCTCAGTGGTAAACCACTTGCTTAGCTAGCACACCAGTCCCCAGCACTTCAAAGTCATCACCACCACAGTGAAATAAACAGAATTCCAGATGACAGGACACCAGAGCCTTGTGGTTCTCCTTAGAAAAAAATATATTTAAATACTTGAACTATATAA
Organism: Typhlomys cinereus; assembly: GCA_023101885.1. Lineage (NCBI taxonomy): Eukaryota > Metazoa > Chordata > Mammalia > Rodentia > Platacanthomyidae > Typhlomys > Typhlomys cinereus. The sequence goes on from JALPQD010000103.1 coordinate 1,084,206, forward strand.
ACTGTAGATCCTCTTGCTAAACTAGAACTAGGTACTGGATAGATTTGAAGGGATTAGACTGTAATGATAGGGAAATCTATCAGGAACTGGAGTACTGTTCAGTGGTCGCCTTGGGCTCGATCCTAAATACCCCAAGGTGGGCAAACAAAAGGTGGATTCTACAGGTTGAAATTAAAATGCTGGATAAAATATTTTAAAATATGGTTTTAATCATATCACAGCTTGCATATCAGCAAAGAATTTTAAAAGCCCTCCCGAAGACAAAGTCACAATAAATAGATCAAATGATAATGTGACTTGAGGTAGGGGCAGTGAAACAGGAAGGGCCGTGGAGATCGAGAACACACACCTTTGTGAGAAATCATGCTTATATTAGAGAAATACTTGTATCGAAAGCATGATTATGTTAAAAAGGAATTTCTTGTTTCTACAAGTACTCATATTAAAAATGTTGTATTTTACAATATAGTTATAATTGAACAGTTTTCATTAGAAATGTCATTTATATTAGCAAATACACTTGCTGCCGTAAATGTTTTGAGTTAAAGGGGGGGAGGTAGAAATGAATGCATTATGCATCTCACGTAATAGACAAAGACCAAAATAAACTCTTGGAAAATTAGAAAGATAATGACAAAGATAAGGAGAGATATCAACAAGACAGACCTGAGAAACTAATGACAACACACTAATGCTTTTAAGCTTCAACAAGAAAAAGAGATAGGGCAAAAAAAAAATTTGAGATAGACTGATGAAGCATAGGCTAGGATCTAACTTGCTGTGTCACCAAGGATGAATTTGAACTTCTGACCCTTCTGCCTCTGCCTCCTAGATGCAGGCATTACAGGCGTGTACCACCATACCCAGTTTACGCAGTAGGAGAGATTGAACCCACCACTCTAAGCATGGGATGTAATCAGTCTGCCAATTCAGCTTCTTCTCCAGGCCCCCCAAAATAAATATTTTTAAATATTTTATACTCCATGAAAAACAGTGTATATTTTTTAAAATGAAAGAATAGGATTATCTATTACAAAGATGCATTAAAATACACAAAATGAACAAGTTTCTATTAAAAACATCACTTTTATTAAAACTGGCTCAAAGTAATAGTATAAATAATACTGTAACTAATTGTATTAATCAAATTTTACTATAATGAAAAACCTGAGGCTCAGTGCTTTATTTAAAAAAAAAATAGTGATTTTACTAAGCTCACAGTTCAAATGCATAGCACTCCTAGTAAGACCTCACTAGGAAGGCTTCACAGTTTTTCTGCACAAGAGGAAGAAATCACATTGCTTGATCATGGGAGGCAGAAAGAGAGGAAGGACCGGATTTTTTTTTAAATCACAACTCTCTCTCTCTCTCTTTCTCTCTCTCTCTCTCTCTCTCTCTCTCTCTCTCTCTCTCTCTCTCTCTCCCTCTGTTTCCCACAAAAAATGAGCTAATCCTTTCTGTGGGCTCCCAGTAATCTTCCTTTCACTAGATCCACTTCTCACAGTTTCTAACAACTATACACAGCCACACTGAAAAACCAAGCTTCCAAAGCATTAGTCCAAAGCATTAATACTTGGTGTACATAATCAAACCACTCTTAAAACACTCTTCATGTAAAGAAAATAATGAGAACTACGTAAAAATAGTTCCACTGAACTTTCAAAAGAAAAAAATTCCAAGGCTTTTAAACTTGCTCACAAAATAACATGAAAAGCAACTCTTAACTCGTTCAGTTAGGCTTATATGACTTAGTCATAAACCCAAAGATGTTATCAGAAACGAAAATCAGAGGCCTGTTTCTTTTCAAGAAGTTAGAGAGAAAAATACTAAACTAAATATTGGCAAATCCTACCCAACTCTGTACACACCCATACTTATAGGTTCGATTCAGAAATCAATATTTTAAATTATTAATACTTTAAAATGCTCCTGTTAAAAAATTAATAATTTTACCTTGGGAATTTTTTTATTTTAAAAATATAGTTTTAATTGTGAGAATATATTAATTTCTAATAAATTAGCAACAGTGGGATAGCCACAAGTATTATCTATCACACTGACAGATGAAAGAAGTATATACAATATTCCACGATTGAAAAGAGAGAACAGTACCTACCTATGATTACAACTTCTTTTAAACAAGAAGTACAAGAGATTTTATCAATACTTAACCTGATAAAGAATACTTATAAACAATCCAGAACAATGAAGTGGCGGGCCTTCAAAGCATTCCCTTGAAAGCAGGAAAAAAAAAAAAAAAAAGCAATATTACAAATTTGCAATTAAAACTGCCCAGGACAACAACTGGACAAAAAAAAAAATAAATCTGTAGGATTTACAAAGGAAGAAGTGAAACTGTGCCTTTATAAAATAAAGTTTTAAAATAAGTTATTTGGATTTGTGGTGCAGTGAAGAAATCCAATGCACCTCTTGTGGGTGTGCTAAAATGAACAGACAAGAAGTGGATTGACAGGAGAAACAGGCACAGAATTGATTAATGTGCTCAGGAGAAAAATCTCAAGGTGGGAATCATGCATCATGTCTGAGCCTGAAACAGGGACTGGATGGTCAAAGCCATCTGAAGTGACGGAAAAGAATTAAGGCTGTGAGGTACTGGGAACTGGAAGGTAACCATGGGTTAGAGGACAATAGAAGGAAGGAGCTCAGAAGGGAACAAAGATCACCTTAAGCCGGGGAGACAAAGTCTCTAGGAAACAGATCGCAAGAAACCAGAGGGAAAGATGGGTGTCTTTCTGGAAAGCTACTCTTGCATGGATAATGAGATTTTTATAAAATTACATTTCTCTTGGGAAGGCAATTCTCTCGACCAGAAAGTCCCTCCCTGTACTTTGAGAGAAAGAAGATTTAACATAGTCTATGGGGACCACACTTTGGGTATCGCTTTCTGAGCTCCAACAAAATAACAGTGGATGAACAAGGTGGTTAGATATAAGACCAATATGCAAAAGTAGATTTTCTTCCTTCCTCTTTTTCCTTTTTCCCCTGGTTTTTGGACCATGGTCTTGACAGTAGCACAGAAAAGCTTCAAATTCATGATCCTTCTACCCCAGCCTCCCAAGTACTGAGATTACAGGTGCTCACCACATCTGACTAGAGTTCTATATAGAAATCTATAACAGAAATAACCAGAAAACAATCTTAAAAAATGATCTCATGAACCCTGGTAAGAAATATGATATACATATAACAAAGACAATAATAAATTATTTTTAAATAAATAAATAAAGCCATTCATTTCATAGGAAGAGCTAAAAATTATATGGATGCAATTCCCATAATTGATTTACAAATTCATGTTGTCTCACTTGCAATGACAATGGGCTTTTAATGAAAAGCAATGTATCTGGGGGCTGGGAAAGTACCTAAGTAGTAAAGAGCTCACCTAGCATATACAAGACTCTGGGTTTTATCCCCAGTGCCATAAGAAAATAAAAATCAAATGCATTTCAAAGAGAAAGAACTTAAGATCATAAAGATACTTCTGAAAGGGAATAACGAGGGACGATTTAGCCTATTAAAGGAAAAGATTTACTACGCGGGTGTGGTGGTGCATGCCTTTGATACCAGCACTGTGGGAGTAAAGGGAAGAAGATGAGGAATTTGAAGTCATCTCAAGCTACAAAGTGAGGGTTTAAGACTATTCTGAGCTGCATGAGCCCCTGTAGCAATGGAGATAATAATGTACTGAACTAAGAGATCGATAAATGAAACAGAGCCCAGAAATAGCCATGCATTTAATGAAACTGACCAAGATAGAAGCAAACTAAGGTGTTATCATTAAAAGATAGACTTATTTTAGCACATGGGGGAAAATATATACATCCTTGATGTATACTGTGTCAAAAATAAGCTAAATTAAAAACTTCCCTATCAAAATCTGAGAATATTTAGGAATTGAAATAGACACATATGTCTCTGACTTCAGAGTAGAGAAGGATTGTTTAAATACCAAGAGTAAATAATTGACCAATCCCCACACTGGGGAGAAAGAGGCAAGATGATCTCTGTAAGTTTGAGGCCAGTCTGGTCTACATAGTAAGTTCCAAGTTAGCTGAGACTAACCCTGCCTCAAAAAATACAAGTTAGAAAAGAAATCCATAAAACAATTGATACACTTGAAACAATTCAAATGAATAACTTGTTTACTGAGAGATATCATTTTTGAATATCAAAGTTATAAACTTGGAGAAAATATCTGTAACAGATAGACAAGAGATTAACATCAAGAACATACTACACAAAACCAAAACTCACAAATCACTAAGAAGTTAAATAACTCAGCAGATCAAAACATAAATATATAAATATTTTAGCTACAAAATGTAATGGCCCATTCAAAAAGATAATTTATTTCATTAGAGCTAAGAAATATAGAATTAAAACAAAATTTAATTTAATTCACCAGAAAAATTTGTCTTAGTGGTAACTGCCAGTTACTCACTTAAATCTGACCTTTCTTATAGAAGTCATGAACTACAGTGAGAAAAGACACTAACCAGAGAGATTACATTTCCCAGCATCCTTTGGAGTAAGATGTGGTCCACACAATTCTTGGTGCCAAAGTACTTGGATTTTTATTTATTGAATTATTTTGCATGCGTAGGGTATGAACATGGGCATAGGTGTATGTAGATGGGTGTGGGTATGTATAGAAGAGGGCACTGTATGTACTTGTGGAGGCCCAAGGCAGCAATGACCCTGGATTGCTCTACCTCCTTATTGCTTTCCTCTGGGGTTTCCCAGGCTCCTCCTTCCAGGGCCAGAAGTGTAGGCCGCAGCCATTTCTGCCTGCGTTTTTACATGGGATCTAGGATCCAAGCTCAGGTTCTTTTACTTGTAAGACAGAGGCTTAATCCCATAGACATTTCTCCAGCCGCATATTTGGATTTTAGATATTGTACTTGTGTTCTTCCAGATGTTTCCTTGCTACAAGCTAAGATACACACAGGAGACTCAGTATCAAACAGGTAGCCATATTCAGCATTCTCTGTTCCGTGGAACCCTTGAATGGCAAAGCCTGAGTGATTTAATTATCATGAAAGATATGCTTGTGGCCTCCACTACACACTTCGCTGTGTTAGTGTACCAAGAAAGAAACCTCTTGATTGGGCATGGGGGCAGCAACCTGGGGTCCTAGCCCTTGGGAAACTGAGAGAGGAAGAGTGCCTTGAGTTCAAAGCCATCCTAAGCTGCACAGAGCCTGTCGAAAAAAGAAACTTCTTTAAAGGCATGTCACTATTTATTTTAGTTTGGATTTTTGTTGTTGTTGTTGCTAACAGTTTAGCCTCGACCTTACCTAATATACTGGTCAATTCTAGGTGTTTCTCAGAATATGTGGTACTGTCATCCTCCACTGGTAGGAATATAAATACTGGTCACCTTGAGGAACAGTGAACGTGAACATGCGCAGTCCCTCCGACCCAGTAGGATCGGAGTTTAGCTGTCAGCTGCTGGGCTTCGGGAAGTGACTGGATCCTAGGAGCTGTGACCCAGTCAAGGGCTTTTACTCCCTCGGTGGATGCCCAGAAATGGCATCGGCCTGAGGGTCACAGCTTGCCCACCTGTTGTTCAGATAAATTCATGACCAAATTGCTTAAGAGGGTTTTATTCTTTCTTATGATTCAGGCTGTAGTCCGGCTTGGCAGGAGAGCTCATACTCAAAGCAAGAACTGAGGAAACTGATCACACCATATCCACAGGATGGCTGAGAGGGACAAACCTCAGCTACCAGATGGCAAGGCTGTCCCGGTATGCTGAAGTATGCCGCTATACTCTCCATCTTATTCACCTCTGAGGAGTCGGGGTGGAGGGGGGGAATAGTCCCACCCACTGTGGTCTTCCATATCAATCAATCTCCTGCAGGCCTGCTCAAGGGCCTTCTTTAACTACTAACTTCTCACAAATGTGCTCAGAGCTCCACCTTCAATTCTCATGTTGATAACAAATAATAATGTCAAGTTGGCACCTATATATTTCTCACAGGAAGACTGAGCTGGAGGAAACAGATCACTGAGTTCTGGGCAGACGACCCCTGACTCCTCCTGCCCTTTCCTCTTTCTATCTAGTTTCCTGTCAGCCAGGAGGAGGTGAGCTAGTTTGCTTCAGCACCAAGAACCCAGTAAAATGTTTTGCTTCAGTCCCATAGTCATAGTCTGAACTAAGAACTCTAAAATTATAAGCCAAATGACCATTTCATCATTTTAAATTGTTTCCTCTCAGGTATTCATTAACAGTGGCAAAAAAAAATTCTCAGCACAGCAACCTATAGCATTTCTATGCTAAAATTAATCAGGACATTTCAAACAGCAAACAGCTCAAATGTCATACAGAAAGAATAAGTAGATTATAGTGTTTGCACATTTTAGAATACTATACATCAGTGGAAATACAAAGTGCAGAAGTGAAATCATAGCAATTATATTAAGTTAGGTTAGCTTTAATGTTACAATACTCAGTACAAAATGACAGCTAAGGGAATACAAACTGACCTTTCGTTCTTCAGTATTAAGTATTAAGGGCCTTGTCCATGACAGTTAAGCAATTCTGTCACTGACATACATCCCTAGCCATCTTTAAATTTATCAACATTTAAGTTAATATCTTAGTTATTATTAGGGAAAATTTCAAGTAGGTGCAAAAACAGAGAGAACAGCATAATGAATCTTCTCTATCCCATTTCCACCAATTAATGGTCAAATCTTATTTTATCTTCTCTTCCCATTATTACGATGAAAATGTAAGATGTCATGATTTCAGCCATACATAGTACAGCATGTATGTTCAAAAGATACAAGATTTGGGGCTGAGAGATATCTCAGCAGGTAAGAGTGCCTGCACGCAAACCTGGTGACCTTAGTTCCTGGATCTTACATGGCAGAAGGAAAGGTTTGATTTCCAAAAGCTGCTCTCTGGCCAGGTGAGACAGGTCAACAGATAAGCCATCTGCTCACAAACTTGGCATCCTGAGTTCACTCCCCGGAAGCCCACGTGGTGGAAGAAAAAATTGTCCTGTGACCACCATGTATGTGCCATGGTATGTATTTATCTGTTCTTTCTGTCTCTCTCTAAAACAAAATACCTTTAAAAAGATGAATAATATTATTCCATTTTAAAAATTATCTCTCAATGTAATAAAATTCAGTATATATTCAGTGACTCCATATTCTGCATATATGAACATATCATATATTATTAAAAAGTGTAAAGAAAACTATAAGGCCACAGTAAAAGCTCTAAAGAAAACAAATGATTAATAGTAAATTCAAAACTATTGGGTCACAGCATAAAGAGATTTCTCAGGAAAGGAGCAAGCATAGGAATTTCTAAAGTAGTAGCAATTGCTTTATTTCTTAATCAGGATGTCTGGTAACCAAGGGCTCATTTCACTAATATTCTTTTAATTGTAAATAACCATTTGAATACATGTTTCAGAAAGCAAGAAAGGAGAGAGAGAGGGAGAGGAAAACCTCTTCAGTCACACACACACACACACACACACACACACACACACTGGCTATATTAACTTAAAGTAAGACCAAGGGGTATCAGGAAGTTGTAAATGAGCAAGAGGTGACATGGATTCTCCTTGCCAATTCCCCATCCTCAAAGAGCTTAAGGCTGAACAAGAAATTTCTGCATTAAGTCTGAAAACTTGTCAATGGCTGGCATACCATGAGCCAAAACACAGGAAGTGGAACTATACCATGCAGAAAATTATGCACAAACTCCTCCTGCTGTGCATTACAGCACTTGGGCAACGGGAACACCCCTCCCCCACCCACACCACATGGAAAGCAGCCACAGAGGTGGCCGGCATATGCTTAGTGTCCATATGTTACCTGTATTCATAATTATCTTCCATTAATACAGCATTCTTTCATAGGCATTTTCTTTTCAAATACTATAAAATAACTTACCATACAAGAAATCTTCCTCAAAAACTATTACCAAGGAATACATAGTATATTTCATGTGTACAAATTAGTTAACCATTCTCTAGTGAATATTAGTTAACCATGACATACTGTTAGACATTTAAGACTGTTTCCAGCTTTGTGGTTTTTGAAAGAAACAATTTTTTTATCCTTTTTGTGCTTCATACATGAATATACAGGATTTATGATATTTTCACATGTTCATCTTCACTTCCATCCCCCTCCTCTTTTACAACCCTTCTTCTTCCCTGCCAGTCTCCCTCCTATTTTCAAGTCTTTTCAAATGTGTTTCCCACTGAGTTTCATCTGGCTTGCCTTTGATGGCACATGCCTGAGTACTACTACAAACAATTTTAATTCAACTTAATACCTACAAGGTGGCATGCCCTAAATAAGTCTGAATGCGCACCATGCTAATCTGCACTAAAGAACTGTAACTCCAAACTCTTAATCTACTCATTCGATAGATGTTTTAATGAAGCCCTATTTGGAAGATGCATGAACAAAGACTTCTTGAAACAATGTGCTTTCAGGAGAAGCAGAAGTCAATCAACAGTGATAAGTGAAATTTTCATTTTGGTATATACTTTTCCTAAGTGGACACTACAAAAAGCTCTGTGCACCCTAGATAGGGATTCAATGACAGACTAAAGGAAACAATTATATTGAAGCCCAACTTGGTGAATCAATGAGTTTTTGAGATTACTTATAAGAGTATGGGTGGAGGTTACTGAATAAATGATAGTTATTATCACATATGTAATGATTTCATTGGTATCTTGTATTTCTTGTTGTATCTGATTTAGATAAATCTTTTGAAATCCAAATACATAATCTCCAGTTCTCGTCACATGAATGGATTAAAAAGTGGGTTGATCTTGATTCAGCCTCAGAAAGTGTTAAGAACTTTCAGGGTGGAATGTGTTCCAACTCAGAATTACAAGTGGGTTCCGCACGATCAGTTCCAATTCCTTACAAGGTGGATTTGATGGTGGTTCAGAATCTCTTCTTTTTAATCTAAGTGCTAGAAATTAACTGTAAAGTGCTTTTCTGGGACTGGGCAGTTCTCTCTTAAGTCCAACTGTGATTGTTTCAGTGACTGCAAAATCTAACTAGCGTAATATTCTATCCCCGGCTCCTTGGTGAGGAATCCAAGGGCAAATTCCACTCTGAAAACCAGACAATCTTGGTTCTAGGAAAGGAGATGCTAGTCAGTGGTGCAAGTCTACCACACATCTGCCAGGAAGCCTCCTTATATCGCGCCAGCCATATGGTTTTCATTGATAATGTTAAGTTGTTATTTTTCATTCCAGATCATATGAAAAGGATGCAAGCAGATTCTGTTTCCATGGCAGCAACATCAGCTTTTTAAATTCCCCTCTTAAAAGTCGTGGTAGGATACAGAGTCCATTCAACTTACAGTGTCATTTCCTTACTTTCCGTCTGTTTGTATTTGCAACAGCACAGTGGTGGGGAAACAACAGATTTCCTTGACATTCTGGTGCAGCTGCATATGGAAGAGCCTGAGGGAGAGGGTCAGGGTTGATAGTCCAGGGAAACACTGCAAACTGTAGCTATGTGTGCTGAGCCATGATCGTGTGCTATAAAACCAACATGGCATCTTCTTCCACAATTCCATCTTGTAAAAGGTGTTGTTTGAGGTTTTTTCCAGTCTTTAAGTTTAACTCTACAATATTCTCATGACTGATTACAAAAATTGTCTAGATCATGAACTGAAATCCTCGGGTAATTCTCGAAGCTTCTATGTGCCAACTCACTCTCCACCATTACTTAATTTTTGCCAGAGATAACATGTGGCCACGGACTGGTTTGGGTTCAGATACTTTCTCAGCATATTTGCTTTTTAATGACCCACTGAAACAAGACATTTATTTTTCTCAATCCCTTCCTCCCTTTTCTTTCCTCCCTCCCCCACCTTTTTAAACAGGTTCTTGTTCTAGATCCAATCTAGTCTTGACCTTCTCCCCTTTCTGCCTCAATTTCTTCAGTGCTGTCTCTTGGCTCTAAGCTTGTGGAATGGTGACTAAGGTGTGTGAAATGGTCAGTCTCTCTACTACTCCACATTATACTCTTTTTCAATTGTGGTTTGACATACTTTTGATTACACCTATCCATTCTTTAATTATTTGTGTCATTCCTGCTTTCTTAAAATTAGTTACAATGTTTATTATACTATGGTATTATTTTTCCATATTTTTTAACTGCATTACAATTTGATTCCCCAAGAACTCATTGACTCATTATGGAAAAAAATTGAAAGCAAAGTTGATTCTCTCTAAGTCTAGTCAAGACAAAAAAAACCTGAAAAGCATGAACATATTATAAAGCAATTACTATCAACTGGTACGACATTTTCCATGAAATTAAAAAATCCTTAGAACAAAGAAAATCTAAATTCCTCAATAGATAACGAAAGCACAACCCATCGAGAAGCAAGTGACATGCCCAATATGATGCACTGACTAGATACATCGAAGACTCACATATCAACCAACTAAGGTTGACCCCAGGAAATTGGTCCAAAACCTTTGCAGGTAATGAGGCATCTATTTGGGGTCATCCTGCTACATCAAAATGGTATCTCCAGAATTCCAAGGGAAATGGCAAATGGAAGACAGCAAGAAGGAGCAAATACTCAGAGCATTGGGTCATAAGTTGGAATGTGATTAAAAATACACATAACCAAAATGACTCTTGCAGTCAGCTACACACCTAGGCCACCTACAGTCCAATGGTGTTGCTCACTAGTAAATCAAATGTAGCCAGGTTTTCCCAAGGCCTAGGACAGACCAGTTTCTTTTGTTTAGTATCAGGTGAAGTAGTTGGTTAAAATGAAGTCAGTTATTCTTTTTTTTTTAATTTTTTTTATTTATTCAATTGTGCATGTGTGCGTGTGTACACGTGTGTGTATGTAGTGTGTGTGTGTGTGTGTAGAATCACAAGGGTGAATTCGGGAACCACCATGGACGCCTCCACCTCCTCCTTTTTTACTCTGCCCGGATTCACAGGCTCCGCCCTACCAGGACCAGAAACGCAGGCCGCCCGCTTCTGCTCGGTGTCTATACGTGGGGTCTAGGATCCGAACTCAGGACCTTTTGCCTGCAAGGCAGAGGCTTAACCCCTGAGCCACCTCTCCAGCCCCAAGAGTCAGTTATTCTAAAAACATAATCTTTAAGTTCTGGATGAAGGGGGAGATTACTGGCTCTTTCAAGAGGCAGTGAAGACGGGGATCCAGGAAACCAGCGCTATCTCCTAGGCTCCTCTTCGTAAAGGGCTGGTCTCACTGCACACCACAGTGGGCTTCCAGAACTACGGAACTGCCATTTCTCCCCCATTTGCTTAGTAGCACAGGTGAGTTCCTCCCCTGTGGCTATAATTCAGCTTCACTGAATTACTCCATTCCCCCGTTTGTGTGCGAATGTAGGCAGCCAGGCAGACACAGGATGTGGAAGTATCACTGGAGACTAAAGGGCTGGGCAGGGCAGGTTCAATGAAGTCCTAAAGTCCTGGGTGTGCCTAGGGAGGGCAGCTGAAGGGAGTAAGACAAAGGTTTTATATATTTTTTTAAATTTAGATGTGATTAATACATCACAGTACATCCCATGTAACTGATATTTAATAAATATAGAGAGGGGCTTATACTCTCAAGTGTCCAAGTAACTATAGTATATACAGTACTCACACACTAAAAGAAAGTAAGACAATTATGTTTTCAAATAAGGATGCAGTTATAGGCAAATAACCTTAGAATGAAGGAAAAAACAAAAGGTTTTGTGGAAGTTGTAGGTTTTGTGCCCCAAGTAATAAGAAAACCAGATTGCCACTCCTCAAAGACATGCCACAAAGAGTCATGTGAAAAACAGCTGGGAGAAATGGTGACAGTAGGCCAGACAGTAGTGGCTGAGAATGGAAGAGTTGCGGGTGCATTTGACACATGGGGTGGTGGTGGGGATAATCCTCATCAGAAAGTTTGCCTGACTCTAAGAAAATAATTACTTATGTGCTGATAGAACTTCCATATCAGTCTTACAAGTTCCTGTAGGTATAAATAGATAATTCCGGGCATAAAAAATAAATCTGTTTCCCTAACAATGTTTTAGCTTAATTCCACTTAAGAGGTCAGCCCTAAAGGAAACCTGTGCCCACTATGATTGTGAGTTGGTCCTGATTCATATTCATGATCAGCTGACTCAAGATCCCCAAACCTAGGTCCTTGGTCAAGAACCTAGATGGTTTCACAACTTGATCACACAAAAAAACGCCCGGTCTCCTGCCCTTCCCAAGGCAAGTATAGTAATCCCTTCCCAGCAGCCTTTTCAAAAGATTGTACATAAACACAGGTGTCCACACAGCAATGTTTTTGAACTTTGTATGGAATATACCAAGGAACAACAGAAATCCCAACACTCCATTGTCCCCAGCAGGAAAGATAGAAGACAGACCACACAAGCCAAGACATATATGTTTACTAAACATTTCACTGACAAAACAAAACCTTTGTATTTGGACAGGGGAAAAAGTATTTCTGCACTACAATGCACAGAAAATAAAAATGCTTAATCAACCTTAATTAGGTATATTCATTAGTTGACTATGTAAATGGACTGAAAACTACTTACACATTCAAACCTTCATTTCCTATGCAAGTGCCCTCCAGCAAATGAGAAAGCAATATTCTTATGTGAGTCTAGCTCACTATAAAGGAGGAGCCAGGTCCACTAGTCTCTGTGAGCTTAACTGCCAGGCATCCAGAGAACTGTTTTATAAAAGGGGACTCGCCCTTATACATCCACGGTGAAGGGTGTGAATGTTTAAACTAGACTTCACTCAGTGAAGCGCTAGACCACCGGGCGGTCAGACTTTACAAAATGAGTCCACAGACACATGCTGTTGTGACAATGATTTCACATAAAAAGAATGAAAATGGTGATAACTAAGCAGGAATCTCTGTGCGGCCAGCCTTGCCCGCTAAATGACCAGCTGAAGGTGGTCAAGTTCAGGCCAGTTCTCTTTCTCCCTGATGGAGACACCGGATCCAGCCTGGGGGAAGTCACCCAGTATCCTGTCCTCGTGGGTCTGACCCGACTAGCGCCGGCTTAAGGAAGCCCTGGGGGGTTCAGGCAGGGCGCAAGCGGTTCCTTCCCACCACCCCAGACACCAAGTTACCAACGCAACTCCTCTAACACAATGACAAGAAGGCACACAAAAGGAGCGAGGCGGCCGCTCCCAACCCTTACCTTTGACTTGACTTTCATACTCGGCTATGATCTCTTTGTCCTTCTTGAATCTGCTCGGCGTGGACATTATCCAGCTGTTTCGGGTCTGCTTTTCCACGAGCGAGTTCTGTCCGATGGTCACACACCGGTCTCCTCGGAGAGGCAGAGTTGTACTCCCGCACGCCGGGAACGCCGAGGCGGCACAGGCGGGAGGGAGAGGAGGCGGAGCAGGGCGAAGGAGCGCGGAGAGAACTAGATCACCCCGGGCGCTGGCTCCATACTCCGGGGGCCGAGTCGCCGTCGGCGGTGATCCAGATCAGAGCCCGCGGCTGGAGAGGCCAGCCGCGCAAACTCCGGCGAGCGAGTGGCGGGGGGCGTCTCCCTGCCCACCCCACCCCGAGCCGGCCACTTCCTCTACGGCCGCTGGGCGGACGCGGGGCTCGCGCCGGCGCTCCGCACCATTGTTCAGAGACCCGCACGGGGCACCGGGGATCGGGCCAGCGGCGCCGGACGCGCTCTGGGGTGTGCGCCCCACGCGGGCGCCGGCACCTCCCTCCCTGCCCGCGGCCGCCCGATCCAGAGCTCCACGGTCCCACCCGAGCTGGGATGCTGGCCGCCGCGGCTCCGCCCGCACACCACCGTCGCTGCCGCCGGGGCGGATGAAGACGCGGCAAGCCCGAGGCGAGCCCCCCGGGCTGGAGGCGTGAGGGTGGTGGCCGCGACGCTCCGACGCGCTCGGGGTTCAGCCCTGGCGGAGTTGAGCTCTCACAACCGGCGCCGCGAGGATCCTCCGCCTCCCGGGCCACCGGGTGCCCGGCCTCTTTCTACGCGTCCCCCTGGCTGCTGCTGCCCCCCGGAGGCCGCCGGCGCCCGGCGCACCCGTGCACGCACCCGCGCGCACCGCGCCCCCGGTGGCCACTCGGGATCGGCGAGGCGGGGCGCTGCTCGCGCGCCGGGGACGGCGCTCTGGGCAGGTCTCTGTGCCTGGGTCATCTGGGAAGACGGATGTCTCCCGTGGCCAACTCGAGCGCGCCCCGCGAGCAGAGCGGCAGCCGCCATGGGCGGGGTCCCCTGCGTCTCGCGCGCGTTGGCCGAGGTCGGGGAAACCTCTCCTCTATCCCACTCTTTTCCGAATCCAGAGTTAAAGGTCTTCGTTGCAGAAAGAGAGACCAATATACTGTTTCCCAGGAGGAAAACTGAACGCTGACTTGTGGATGACCTGTCAGTTATAAATCAAAAGATGGTGAAGCTCTACGGTGGAGCCTGGGCTCTCGTCAACTCTCCATCCTAGACATAGCTCAGGTGCCATCATGGTGGGAAAGGCAAGGCATAGGAAGGAATAACACTTAGGACGTTGCTAGCTTTTATCCAGACGTGATTACCACGTGGGACTTTACCTGGTTCTTTTCAAGACATTTTTTTAATGTTATGGACAGGCAAGATGGCTCAGCTGGTAAAGGCCGTTGCTATCCAGACAACGGAGATTGAATCCGCTGAGAACACTAGGTTCGCAGCAGAAAGCTGTTCTGTAAACTCCACAGCGCATAGTGGCATGTGTGCACCGTGTGCACGGCTCTCTAAATAAAGAAATAAAATATTAAAATGTAATAGATGTGATTTACCAAACTGTGTGAGTAGGAATAAACCCTTTGTTCACCTAAATTGTTTAGGTTTATCACAGTAATCGAAATATACAACCAAGAAACCTAGCTTTTGCAATTTATTTTTTATGACGGTGTTTTGTAACAGCAATAAACTGTGAGAGAAATACCAAACCTTTTTTGAGACAGGACTTTATGTGACACGGGCTACCCTTGAACTCACTATATTACTATGACTGATCTTGAGCTTCTGGTTTGGGGCCTTTTGAGACAGTCACCTGGAAGAACAGTCTGGCCTTGAAATGCTGTATAACTGCCTTGGTTGTGCTGTGCGAGGATCTGTTTTATGTACCAGGGCACAGGGAAGAAGACACAGAAGCAGAGATTCGAAAGGAAGGCCAGGGTGGGCTGGGAGCGGCCTTCAGTACTACACTGGACACAATTCTGCAGGCAGCAGGGAGCCTTTTCAGGTAAGTGTCATGGGCGATTTGTGCTGAACACAGTTAACCGCTGGCTGCCCAGGCTGGTGAGGGACTGAGGCAGGTGGCCAGTGAGGGTGACAATGGAAGTCATATCGAAATGAGATTCTTGTCATCCTGGGTGCTGTTGAAGTACATTCCATATTTGTCCCTGGTAGTGCAATGTAACAACAAAGATGACAGCACTAGGAATGAAGTGTACGTGTAGCCTAGACCTGAGCCAGTACTAACAGGCACCAGACGACCCAGAGGTAACTTCCTGAGCAGGGAAAACACGTATTGCTCAAGGCATAATTTCCTCCTCTTTAAAATGAATTAGTTTCTAGCTCCTGGGAATGTGATAAGCCCTTACCAAAATAATCTTTCAGAATTGCTTACAGGAAGGCCTGTAGCCCTAGTCACTGATACATGATTGCTTCAGCCTGAAACTTCAAGACTAACCTAGGTATCTTACTAGGACTTGTCTCGAAACAAGGGGAAAAAAAAAAAAAACAAACTTTAAACATCCGATGATATTTCTCACGTGTATAGCGAACACCTAGCAGAGATCCTGCATTTCTAATAATTAGCAAACTTTGCACACATCAAGTGAATGTAAGTCATTATTATAATGCCTTGATTACCTGTATGGTTGGGACAAGGTCTGCCTCAAACTCAGGATGACCTCTCCACCTCAACTTTCTGAATGTTGGGACTGCACATGCCTTCCTTCACACCCAGTTTTAATTATTCTTATAGAAATATTTCAAATCAGAGAATGTTTTTCTTGCCTTTGATTTTATTTGGTTTCCAATCAACACTGAGCGTTCATGGTTTAATAAGCCGTATCTGATTCTCACTGAATGTCGGACATTACTCACCAAGGTGAGTATTTTGCATATATTTTCACCACTGTTCTCCTCACTTCTCAGATGAGAACCTGGAGATTCAGAAAGTTCAGTAAATGTGGTCTAACAAGGCTGGAATTCCAGGCCATATCCACCCACAGTCAAATGGGACACTCTTTCCAAGTGTCCCCCCTGCTCCGTGTGGTCCTGTGGAATCCCTTACCGTTAAACAGGTTCACATATGGCAAGAGATGCCTCTGGTCATGGCTTCTTGTGGATGGTTCGGTTTCAGCCATTCAGTGCAATCATCTTCCCCAAGAACCAAGCTTACCCACAGCTCTGAAGGTGGTAAATGTTTGTGACTCAAAACCCAGGAGTCAGGCTGACCCAGGCTTTACAGACAGGCCGCCTGGACTTTGACTCTCACACCGATTCCCTGTGACTTTGTGCCACCTTGTGGCAGCTAATTTCTTGGCTATAACATGAGATTGAGAGCCCTGGATTGCTACTGATTGCCTCCCATTGCTATAGTCTAGCTCTTCAGGTGAATGTTTTAAGAAGTTTAATTTACAGCGGGTAAGATTCTTGTCCTTTCGGGATGACCTAAAGTTTCCATTACTAAATGTAAATTTACCATCCGACCATGTATGTTGGAAAGAAGAAGATGTATGGGCTGGGGGACCTTACAGACACAAAAGTAGTTACGCAGTGTCATTTCCAAAGCACTGCTTCAGTTCAGTGGTAATTGAAATAACTTGTGCATGATTGTATGTGTGCATGTGTGTGTGCATGTACGTATATGTGTAGAGTTCAGAGACTGATGTCAGATGTCTTCAATTGCTTTTCCACTTTACTTTTCCAGGCAGGGTCTCTCATTGAACCTAAAGACCACAGCATTGTCTAGACGGGTTGACCAGCAGGCTCCAGAGTTCCTCCTGTTTTTGCCTCCAAAGTTCTGGGATCACAGCCAGAGCCATACAACTAGCTTTTTAATGGGTGCTGGGAATCCAAATTCCAGTCCTCAGGGTTGTGCATTAAGTACTTATTGATAGACATCTCTCTAGCCCCTGAAATAATCATCTTTAATGTAAACAGGAATATATTCACAGTCACTGTCATGGGTCATATACATTTGTCAGCTATGCTTTTGGCTTCAAAGAATTTCATATCATTTCAGATGTGAGCCATTCTACTACTACCCTTGACTGAACAGATACATTCTCCTCTGTCATATGCAACAAAAAACAGTAGATAAAGCCCTGCCAGTGGGCTTGGTTATGTTCCTAGATCAGGCCAGAGCATTAGTGCACAGACTGCTCTGAACATACATCTTTGTTGCCTGAACCCTATAGACGTCTGATCTCATGAGTGACTTACTGCTGTGCTTTCAGTGGACTTCAATTTGGGAGCTTGTCCTGAGACAAGGGTTTATGAGATGTGATCTTACCATGGATCACTTACATCAGAATCATTTGGGAGTCTGTTTAAAATTAGAGGTCAGAGGCGTACATTAGACTTAAGATGACACTTTTCATGTGCATAGAGATCACCTGGCAGAAATTCTGCATTTCCAATAACCTCCTTGGTCATGTCAAGAATGCTGTCAGAAAAATCTCGTTTTGAGGAGCAAGGACACCATCGGGCCCAAATGTTTCATGGAAAATAAGTCTCCAGGTGATCCTGAATGAGAATCTGTGTTCGAGGCCAAAGGACATTCAAGGTATATACTCACAAAAGATTTGATATTCACTCAAGCAACATCGAGAATATTGTCAAGGCTCAGTTTACTATGTCTCTAAGAAACCGGACTATTTGCTCAATTTAACTTCTCCATCTGGCAGATGGAGACAATAACTCAAACAGGTTTGGGATATGGATTAAATGCTCGGTATATACAAAACACTTAGCTCAATTCTGATATGTAGTCATTATTGGCTGGTATCACTGTTTTCATGGATAAAGCCTAGGCCTGAATTCATAATGCAATCACAGAGCTCAACGAGGACGTTACAGTCTGTTTATAAGCTTCCTGTTTACCTCCTGTTAGAATTTGCAATGTTCATTGAGAATTTCTTTGGTTATTGAGTTTGTTTTGCAGCCCATTATTATTTTCTTATACCTATGTGCCTTTATGTGTCATTGAATTTTTTTGAGAATAGTATCTGTTAAAATCTTTGAGAAAGGTTTTTTTTCTTTTAAAGATAAGTTTTGCTGTGTATCCTTGACTGGACTAGTATTCATTATATAGTCCAGGGTGGACTCGGACTTCGAGTAATCCCTCTGCCTTACCCCTCCTGTGTTCTTGGATTTTTAGGCATGAACCACCTTATCCAGTTTCTTCTATTCAATTCTAATCAATAAATATTCAATTCTAATCAATAAACATTTACTGAGACTCTATGGTGTCTCTGATGTTTGATTATTTGTTGACATGAAAATATCCCTGTCATGCCGGCCAGCAACATGCTGTGAGCCTTATGACCCCTTGATTGTTGTGAGCAAAATGCAATGATAAGAACCCTCCTGCAAGTAACAAATGAGAACTCTGTTAATACTCATCCAAAGTTGGGGGGAACCTGTTCTCTTGTAGGTTGGATGAGTCCAATATGGTTAGCCAGGTGGCTAATCCAGAACTGTGAATCATTGCTTTAAAAGACACTTGGATCACAATTTAACAGCAGGCTGTTGAAATTGACCATATAAATATCCATTTCCACATTTTTGGCAGCAGAGCAGTAAAGACAAGCTGTCAGAGGATCTTGCCAATTTCATTCTGATGCACTTTCCCTGGCAGAGAAGAGCAAACAATAAAGGTGCATTAGAGGAAGCTGTGGATAAAGGTATGCAGGAGATGCTAATGAGAAACAAGAGGAAAGGATAGAAAAAAAAAGGCAAAGTGATGGATCATTACAGAGAGAGACAGAGCAGAAGACAACGGTAAAATGAATAGTTGATGATGTTCAACTTGGATGTTTTAGCTCTTTTTCCCACCCAGACCTTTAATCTGATATTCAAGAAAAATAGTTAAATCTAAAATAAAACAGGACTTTAAACTTATATTATTTGAATGGAAACTGCTTTGTGATGTTGTAGCCATTTGCTCAATATCACCTGTTTCCTTTGCACATAATTCATAATCAAAATGAAATTTGCTTTCTTTCATCTCATATCTGCAACTTCCAAACACTACACTGAGCAACCATCTCATTAGAGCTATTGCATTCTGCTTTTTGGAATCCTACTATGACTTCCCACGTGTCTGCTGCACAACAGAAGTAGAATATGAATATTCGATGAGCTCATGCTGGTGAAAATACTAAATCCCATCACTTATTTTAAAAAGATGGCTTTATTACTTAGGGGCCAGCAGCGAGAACTAGGCCAGGAGCATCAGCTGAAATTCGAGTAGTAGAATCAAAAGAGGATTATCACTGGAAACAAAGTTCGACAAAAGGATTTCTTGTACCAAGAGAGACACGTGTCTCGTCTGCCCATGTTGTAGGGCGGTAAGGGCAGCCTTGGCCCTCTTTTGTGTTATACTTTGGCACAGGGCATCTGCAGGCTGCCTGATTTTGTCCTCTCTTCCCAGAGATTCAGTTGTGGAGTTAGTTTTCATTTTATGCATAGATACATTCATGATGAGCAAAGTCTACTTTGGCAAATGGAACCTTGCTTTGATATATTAAAGACATCTGCTATTTAAAATTTTTTATGATACCACCTTTGGGAAAGCAAAAACACTTTTGGAGAACAGTTATCCCCTGTTCTATTTTTTTTTTTTTTTTTTGCCATGTTTGTGTTTTTAGTTCGTGTAGGTCTCTTTTTTTTTTAACTGACAGCTCTTAAACCAATCAGGACCAACGTCTTCTTTAATGTTTTATATTAATTTTTAAGCAGTCTTAACAAAAATTTGGCAGACAGTAAGTACCCTCAGTGTCCTTCATGCTACACTTTTTTTCCCATTAACAACGTGTACTTACATGTCTACATCTGGAGTTTCTGTGATTGAATTAGCATTAGGTGTTTGTATGTATACTTGTGGAGCTCATGTGATTGGATTATTAACATTGTATGTTGATGAATATACATGGAGCTCATATGATTGATTCATATTTTGTATTAATGTTAATGCTGTGTTTTATGTGGTATGCAAGTAGAGCTCCTTCGAATAGATTAGTGCTGTGTATTATTCATGTGTAAAGACATGGAGCTCTGGTGATTGAATTAACATTATAGATTTATGGTAACTCTTTGTTTTTATGTGTATAGGAACTCTGTGATTGAATTAACACTATATATTCACATGGTACGCCCATGGAAGCTGATAACAATGTGGATGTATTTATTACTGATTATTTATTACAGATTAAAGTCCAATTTACTTGGATTTCACTGTGTTGTGTATTCCACAGGTTTTGACAAATGTATAATAGCATGTATCCACCAAGACATCAAAATACAGAATAATTTCAATGTCCTAATTCATTCTTTTTATAAAAAATATAATTGTGAACTCATTTTCTGTCATAAAAAGAAAACTCAGAAAATATAAAATGTACCAGCATAGTATGATTTGAATATGGCCTGAGTGTCTTCTAACTGTTCTTGTATTGTAATTTACTCCCCAGTGTGAGATGATGTGGTGGGAAATGGGTATGGCTCATATCTATAATCTCAGTGTTCAGCTTTAAGACCAATGTAGACACACAGAACCATCTCCATAATCAAGATATTGAGCAATTCCTTTACCCCAAGAATTCCCTGTCCACTGCACCTTTGTAATTAAGTCCTTCCCAAATCCATAGCCCTGGCAACTCTATTCTCTGTCCTTATAATTTTACATGGTCCAGAATGAAATTTAAATTCAATAATTACAGTAAAGCCCTCAGAAACTGCTTTCTTTTTATTCAGCATATTGCTTTTGTACCGCATGAGTAGAATCAGTTCTGAGGTGTGGACCCTTAGGGCCAATGGTGTCAGAGAGCAGGAGCAGAGAAGAGCCGAGCAGATAGTATCCTTAGTCCTTTGACTTCAAGAATTTGGGCTGGAGAGGTGGCTCAGGGGTTAAACTTCTGCCTTGCAGGTGGAAGGTCCTGAGTCCGGATCTTAGACCCCACGTATAGACGCCGGGCGGAAGCAGGGGCGCCTTGCATTTCTGGTCCTGGTAGGGTGGAGCCTGTGAACCTCGGGGCAGAGTAAACAAGGAGGTGAAGGCGTCCATGATGGTTCCCGAATTCGTCCGTGGTTCTACACATACACACGCGTACATATATACACACATACGTACACACACGCACAATTGAATAAATAAAAAAAAAAAGAAATAATAGGAAACTGGAAGTTTTTTGTCAAGTTTACCTTTTCTGTGATCCTAAATTTCTATCTAGTCGCAATTTAAAATATCAAAGTCTGCAGATCTTGAAATATGTGGATAAAACATCTGCATGAGACAAGTCATTTCCCAAGAGGGAGAATCTTTCACATGAACACCCACGCATACACATGTGGACATCAGACTTAGTGGGGTAAAAATGTTACTCTGTGACAAAGACGCTGGAATAATGTGGGATGGGTCGCTTGAGAAACTTGTGCAAGGAGACAAAGAAATGCTTATCTGAGAAATTCTGTAGAAATGTAAGTACATGGACTGTCATAAAATTCATTTGTCTGCTTGCTGTTTTGTCTAAGAGACTTGTCATTGACCTTGTGCTGTCTTGCAGGAGACCTTTTGATGACACTGTATCTTAGCTGTTGATCCCATGTGATCCCAGCCTTCCAGCAGCCTATGAATTTGGAGCTGGAGATGGGGAACTTCATAAATAGGTTTTCAGCTCTCATTTGTGACAGTGCCAAGTTTATCCCTTTTCTCAGAATTCAATCTACTACAAAAAAAAAAAAAAGAAAGAAAAAGGAAAGGAAGAGTTGGATTAAAGGAAGTAAACATGAAAAAGAAGAGTTTGAGGGCAATTTGAAGGGTGTTCCAGAATTATGTTCAGCTGGTCCAGGTGGGAACAGAGCTAAATCTGAGCAACCTTGTCATTTAGGGGAAATAACTCCTCTCCACACCCACAGGGACTGGTTAAGGCAGTGTAAAAGTCTGAAGAAAACTTATTCTTCCATTCACTTATTTAGAGTTGCCTTGTATACCAGACATTGTGTCAAATCCTGAGCAGAATAGATGAATGACAGAGAGCTCGTCCTTTTTTCAATTAGCTTGCAGTCTAATGCACTAGGGCAGTGATTGTTATGCTTGTGTCCTCTAAGAGTTTTCTTCCCCTTTGAACCTTGGTGGAACCTAATCCTGGAGCTTGCTACCAGGTCAGTAGATGCCACTCTGGCTTGAAAGCTATTTGGAGGTGAAGGCAATTGAGAAACAGAAGACAGAAGACACAGACAGTGTCCCCTATGCTCCCCTAACTGTGAAGCCAGGGCGTAAGTTCTCCTTGTGGAGACGTCTGGCTTCTCTTTCTGTATCAGGAAATTACCCTTATTACCAATGATAGAGAGGGGCGGAGTGAGTCAGTATCAACCTTACATGCTCCCTAATCGATCACGGGTGCTTTCTCTTGGTTTAACTTGGAATAGCTTATCACCCTAGAATGACTCACTTTCCTGTGACCTGTCATTTCTCTACAACTTCATCATCATTTGCATGGACTGAAAACTGCCATGGCAGCTCTCTCTCTCTCTCTCTCTCTCTCTCTCTCTCTCTCTCTCTCTCTCTCTCTCTCTCTCTCTCTCTCTTATCTATGAGCCACCCCATCCAGCTGGGGTGGGTTTTATAGAACTTTTAAGATTAACTAATGTCTTCTCTTCATACAGATTACCTATTTTTTATGTTATTTTGCAAGCTACACTACTAAACCTAAAAGTAGAGAGGAAAAAGTGTCTTTCCTTACGCTGAGAATATGCTATCTCCTATGCCAATGGGAATTAGGATTAGAGATGGAATTGAAAAGTGAGGGGTCTTTAAGAACTATGCAATCACCCATGGCATTTAGCCCTGTTGAAAACTTGCATTTAGCCACTGTGGACTTCTGATCTTTAAATCTGTAACATAATAGATTAGTGTCATTGTAAGCTGTTGAGGTTTCAGTAAGCTTTAAATAGCAGCTTTGGACATCTATGCAAGACTTACACATACAGTCCATTCATTTTTTATGATTCACGTGCTCCGTTCAGTTCTCCCAAACCTGTGAGGGATTGAGGAAGATTAGAACCCTGTGCTGCATGGACGGCCCTGGGCTCTGCTCTGGTTTTTAGTTTTTTATCAGATGATGTTACCTCTCTGACATTATATCTTTCCATGTTTTTGGTCTATTTTAAACAATGATGCTATGACTTTTAAAATCTGACTCCTTATGTTCATATGAGTTTCTGATGAGGGGTTGAGTTGGTAATCTGCTGTGGCCAAGTTTTCAATTTAAGGGAAGTGAAGTTTTGAGCTTACAGGGCTTACTTTATCACACACATGAAACTGTTCTCCAATGTGGTTCTACTAAATTAAATGTCTTCTGTGTTAAAAAAAAAAAAGTGCCCGTTTTCCTACGAACTCAAATTGCACTTCCATGTATGGTGGCCTCTGCTTTTCATTTTCTTGTGACTGCCACAGAGGAACGTGTTCACATGCTTATGGGCTGGTCGTCCTCTTCCCTGCATTGTCTGGGTCCTGTGGTCAGTGTGGGGGAAGCTGGTCTGCCGTGGCTCAGCAATTCAGGGCACCCTTGTGGCCTCCATCACTTACACAGGATTGAAGGGACTGTAAGCACCACCACCGAGGATCGATGAGCATGTCGCACTGAACGGTGTGTGAGTCATCACATTTCTTTCCACATAAAACTGACCTATTGAAAATGTTAAACACAGATTTTTTTTTCATAAACATATGCTGCTTCATATTTTTTGATTTTGCAATCACATGTCAGCAACAGGAAGAGGCCTGATCTCCACCCATAACTAGAATGAAAGCTTTTCACAACAGGGATGTAGTGTGATCATGTTTGTAAGAATTAAATCCTTGTAAAGGAAGACTTTTGATAGAAAACCATGCATTGGAGTCACTAGGAAGTTCAGTGCCAAGGCTCTAAGCTAAGGAGGTTGAGATACTTCAAACCCTGCCTGCCAAATGCTTTCATTCTTCCCTAGTTCTCTGCTGCTCTGGGCTTCTGGGTTCAGAAACATCAGAAGCAAAGAGCCAAAAAAAAAGTGCAGTGCTTTCTATGGTGTCTCTCCGCCCTCTTGTGGATAGAGCCTGAATTTGCTCCACACTGCAGAAAAATACAATAAAGATCTGTTTCTACATCTTTGCTTTGTAACTATCAAATTATATTTACTTTCTGCCCTGGGCTCAGACCAGGGTGGACTCCCTGGCCCAGGCCCCAGATCATTTGCACACCCCAACTAGCCACTCTGCCTTTAAGTCCCGGACCCTAACCCAGGCGGACTCCCTGCTCCTCAGGTAAGCTCCCTACATCACACCATGGCCCCAGGTCATCTGTGTGCCCCACTAGTAGCTAGCCTGCCCTACTGGCCCTGGGGAAGGCCCCTAGGCCACACCCCAGGTCCCAGGTCACATGCAAGCCCCACTAGCCACTCTACCTTTCTGCCCTGACCCAGGCAGTCTCCCTGCTGCTCAGGTAAGCCTCTTAGAGTACCCCAGATCCCAGGTCATCTTTGTGCCCCACTAGTAGCCAGCCTGTATTTTTGGCCATGGGGAAGACCCCTGGGCCACCTAGATCCCAGGTTATCTGCTCACCCCACTAGCCACTCTGCCTTTTTGCCCCAGACAGGAACTGGACGGACTCCCTCCTCCTCCAAATTCAACAGAGCCCAGAAAAAAACCCAAGCAAAGATATAGGGGACCAACACCATTCATCTGAGGTCTTCTAAAATCATCCCATTATATAGGAGAGAATCTTCACATCCGGCTCTAACATAAGTAAACCCTTTTTACCATCTTTTTCCTCTCAATTATTAGTCACTGTAGTTTAACATTTCCATACAGCCACCCAAAAACCCGTATAATTTTAGGGACTATACCATTCACCCTCACATATCACCAAGGAAGTAAACCTAAAAAGTGCACTACCATACTATTCTTCATTTACTAAACCTGACGTAATTTATGTACTAATGGTCCAATAGCCTCATCTAGGAAATAACACTAACATGAGACAAGTGTACCCAACTCCAAGGGAAACACTAGCAATAGCTGATCAAGCGTAGTAATATTGTCTAACTCAGTTCAGTCAAAAACACACTGAATCAAAAAGAAGGTCATAAGAGATAAAACAAAAATGCCCAGGTCACAGTGCAAATCCATGAGAAACAAAAACCAAGACAACAAATCTCCTACCAAAAGAATGAACCCCATCATGATGGAATCCAATCAGAAAAGAACTCATAGAAAAAAGCCAAGATAAGGATTTTCAAAGACTACTCTTTACTATGATCAAAACAATGAAAGAGGAAATCCAGGAGGAGTTAAATAACTGCATCAACCACTTTGAACAGGAATACAACAGGCACTTGGAGGAGATGAGAAAAGCAATTGAAGAAACAAAAATGGGCATACAGCAGTTAAAACAATCTTAAGCAGTATTTAAATCTGAACTAAAACACATGCTGTCTTCAACCCAGAACTCAATAGAGAGTCTTATCAGCAGAACTAATGAAGCAGAAAATAGAATATCAGATCTTGAAGACAAAGTGGAATTACTAACCAGTTCAATCGAAGAGATTGCTAAAACCAAAAAGATACTTGAGAGGAATATTCAAGAGTTATGGGACACCTTGAAGAAGCCTAACATGCTCATTCATGGAATACCAGAACAAGAATCTCGATATATCGCACCCAAGGAAATATTTCAAATTATCATAAGGAAAACTTACCACATCTAAAGAGAGGCCCATCCAAATACAAGAGGCATTTCACACCCCAAACAGATATGACCACGATAGAAACTCGCCACAGCAAATAATAGTCAAAATACTATACATACAAGACAAAGAAAATGTGCTGAGAGAGTCAAGAGAAAAAAACAAATCACTTTTAAAGGTAAAGCTATTAAAGTAACAAATAATTTTTCAATGGAAAAAGTAAAACCAGAAGAGCTTGGAGAGACGTACCTCAAATATTGAATAAGTACAAATGTCAACCCAGGCTGATATATTCAGCAAAACTATCAATCATGATGGAGGGTGAAAGAAAAATTTTCCACCATAAAGACAACTTGAAGGCTTACATGACCACAAAACCAGGCCTTCAAAAAATGCTAAAAAATATACACAAGTTTGAAGAAAACAGCAAGCATATCCAGGAGGATGGAAGAGAATTATAATACTACCAAAACCTACAAGCTAAATAATACACTTATGAAAGTCACTAAACACAAAAAAAGTCAGGAATTAAAAGTAATTTCTCCATTAAAACACTGAATGTCAATGGAATTAACTCACCAATCAAAAGGCACAAGCTACAAACATGATTAGAAATCACAACCCATCCATCTGCTGCCTTCAGGAAACACATCTCACCACAAAAGATAGGCACATTTTAAAAGTCAAAGGCTGGTCAAAAATTCTTCAAGCTAATGGAACCAGGAAACAAGCAGGGGTAGCAATTATGCTATCTGACAAAGTGGACTTCAAACCAAAGAAACTCATAGGAGATACAGAAAGATACTACATTTTAGTCATGGTACAATTCACCAGGACGACTTTTCAATACTGAACATATACACACCTAATATGGGCTCCTCCACATTCATTAGCAAATGCTACAACATCTAAAACAAGACATCAATCCCAAAACGATAATACTTGGGGATTTTAATATTGCATTAACAACGTGGGGTATATCAAAAACCTAACAGGGACACATTGGAACTAAATCAAACTCTTACTGAAAAGGACCTTACAGATCTCTATGGAGCTTCCATCCTAGCACCAAGGAATATACATTTTTCTCAACAGCCCATGGAACTTTCTCCAAAATAGACCACATAATGGGCTACAAAACAAATTTCCACCTATATAGAAGAGTTGAAATTATATAGCCTGTATATAATCAGACAATAATGGTCTAAAAGCTTGACACCCACAACACAACAAAGAGCAGAAAATATACTAACTCCTGGAAACTAAACACTGTAATGCTGAATGAGAACTGGGTTCAGGAAGAAATCATAAAGGAAATTCAAGATTTCCTAAAAGCGAACGATAATGAAAAAACAACATATCAAAATCTCTGGAACACAATAAAAGTCGTCCTAAGAGGTAAGTTTATAGCTTTTAATACCTATATGGAAAAAATAAAAACATCACAAATAAATAACTTAACAATGCATCTTAAAGGTTTAGGAGACACAAGAGCAATCCAATCCCAAAAGTAGTAGAAAAGAAGAGATTAGCAAAATCAGGGTAGAGATATCTGAAATTGAGATAAGGAAAACCATACAAAAAAATAAACCAATCAAAAAGCTGGTTTTTTGAAAAAATCAATAAGACTGATACACCCCTAGCTAAATTAAGTAAAATCAAGAGAGAGAAAACTCAAATTAACAAAAGTAGAAGTGAAAATGGAGTTATCACAACTGACTTCCAAGAAATTCAGAGAATTATAAGGTCATATTTCAAAAACTTATACTCCATGAAATTTGATAACACAAAAGAAATGGATGAATTCCTGAGTAAGCACAACTTACCTAAATTGAATCAGGAAGTTCTGAATTATTTAAATAGTCCTATAACATACAAGGAAATCGATGAAGTAATCTCTAATCTTTCCACCTAAAAATGTCCTGGACCAGATGGATTCAGCACAGAATTCCACTAGACATTTAAGGAACAACCAACACCAATACTCCTTAAACTGTTCCATCAAACTGTGAAGGAACACTTCCAAATTCTTTCTATGAAGCTGATATCATACTAATCCCAAAACCTAATAAACATACACTTAAAAAAGAAAACTATAGGCCAATCTCTTTGATGAACACAGATGCGAAGATTCTCAACAAAATCTTAGCAAATTGGATTCAAGAACATATCAAAAAGATCATTCATGGGGATCAAGTAGGCTTTATCCCAGGCACATAAGGTTGGTTTAAAATACGAAAACCAATAAATGTAATCCATCATATAAACCAATCCAAAGTCCAAGACCCCATGATACTCTCGGTAGATGCAGAAAAACCTATTGACAAGATCCAACATCCTTTTATGATCAAAACCCTAGAGACAGTTGGAATGGAAGGAACCTTTATCAACATAATAAAAGCTGCATACAACAAGCCCACAGCAAGGGTTATACTCAATGGGGAAAAACTTGAAGTATTCCTGCTTCCATCAGGAACTAGACAAGCTGTCTACTCTCACACTTCTATTCAATACTTGAAATCTTAGTTAGAGTCATAAGATAATAGAGGGAGATAAAAGGGATTCAAATCGGCAAGGAAAAAGTCAAGTTATCTCTATTTGCAGATAGCATGATTGTATACCTGAGTGATCCCAAAAACTCCACCAGGAAACTTCTGGAACTAATGCAGAAGTTCAGCAGGGTGGCAGTTTACAAAATAAATGTGCAAAAATTAGTGGCCTTCCTATACACCAAGGATGAAAAAAGTGAAAAAGTCCTAAGAGAAAGAATCCTGTTTACTATAGCCCCTAAAAAAATGAAATACCTTGGTATAAATATAACCAAAGAATGAAAACTCTAAAACCCTAAAGAAAGTAATTACAGAAGACCCCAGAAGACAGAAAGACCTCCCATGCTCCTAGATCTGCAGCATCAAATCATAAAAATGACCATCCTACCAAAAGCAATATACTACATATTCAACACTATACCAATCAAAATCCCCAAGCAATTCTTTTTTTTTAATTTTTTTTATTATTATTATTTATTCAATTGTGTGCATGTGCGTGTGTATGTGTGTGTGTGTGTGTGTGTGTGTGTGTGTGTGTGTCTGTGTATGTGTAGAACCACGGACGAATTCGTGAACCACCATGGACGCCTCCACCTCCTTCTGCCCCGGGATTCACAAACTCAGCTCCGCCCTACCAGGACAAGAAGGCAGGCCGCCCCCGCTCCGCCATGTCGTCCTATACGTGGGATCTGGGATCCGAACTCAGGACCTTCTGCCTGCAAGGTGGAGGCTTAACCCCTGAGCCACCTCTCCAGCCCCCCCAAGCAATTCTTTAAAGAAGTTGTTGACCAAACAATTTCAAAATTCATATGGAAGCACAAAAGGCCCAGGATAGCAAAAATAATTCTGAGTAACAAAAACAATGCTGGAGGTATCACCATACCAAACCTTAGTCTATACTACAAATCCATAGTAATAAAAACAGCCTGGTACTGGCTCCAAAATAGGCATGTAGATCAATGGATAAGGGTTGAAGACCCAGATATGAGCCCAAACAGTTGCAGCCATTTGATCTTTGACAAAGAGGCCAAAAAATCCAATGGAAAAAGAACAACATCTTCAACAAATGGTTCTAACAAAACTTGATGTCTACATGCAGAAGATTAAAACTGGACCCATACTTATTACCATGTACAAAAATTAATTCCAAATGGATCAAGGACCTCAATATAAGGCCAGAGACTATAAAAACCCTAGCTGAAAAGGTAGGGAACTCCCTCAATCTGATTGGGCTAAGCCAACAGTTTCTAAACAGAAATCCAATAGCACAGTCACTAGAACCAACACTCAACAAATGGGATCTTATGAAATTAAAGCGCTTCTGTCTGGATAAACAGATCATAACACGAGCTCCAAGGCAACCCACAGAACAGGAGAAAATCTTCACTAACCACTTATCTGATAGAGCTCTATTATCTGGAGTGAACAAGAACTTAAAAACTAAACACCAGGGAGATAAATAGGCCAATTAAAAATGGGCCTGACAATGCAAAAGAAATTTTTCCAGGGCGAAATTTAAATGTCTAACAAATATCTTAAAAATGCTCCACATCCTTAGCCATCAGGGAAATGCAAATCAAAACTTCCCTGAGATATCATCTCACCCCAGTCAGGATGGAAAAAGTACAATACAAACACCACCAAATGCTGGAAAGGATGTGGAGAGAAGGGAACTCTCATACATTGCTGGTGGGAATGCAGACTTATACAACCACTCTGGCGATCAGTTTGGTGATTTCTAAAAAAGTTAAAGATTGAAAATGACCCTGCTATACCACTTCTAGGAATAATCCCCCCCTTATGCAAAAATTCACTGCAGCGACACGAGCACAGCCATGTTCATTGCAGGACTATTTATAATAGCAAAGTCATGGAATCAACCCAAATGCCTAACAATTGAGGAATGGATAAGGAAAATGTGATACATTTATACAATGGAATACTACTCAGCCATCAAAAAGATGAATTAATGAAATTTGCTGGGCAATGGATGGAATTAGAAAAATTATATTGAGTAAGGTATTCCAGACACAGAAAATTATATACCATATTATACTCTCTAATAGGTGGATCCTAGTACCAAACTCAATGACATATTCAAAGATAAATTTCTGTAATACCTACTGTAATTTAAAAGATTATAAACAGGATGGAAGTGGAAGCAGGACCCCCCCTCCCAGAAAAAAAGGAGAGAGGGGATCATGCTTCAGTAGAGAAAATAGGTTCATGGTCAAGTATTGCATGTAAGTAGCAAGACATCGGTGAAGCTCACTCTCACTTCCCTTCCTTGTCACCTGTGACTGCAAAGGTTTGATTTCAACAATCAGGGAGGGCATAGGTATTGGCAGATAGGCAGTAACCATGCGCAAATGGGAAACTGAACCCCCCCACTGCTGTGTCCTACTCCTACTCCATTTACCTTTGAGTCTCCTCTTATATTAAGATCTTCATTTAAACAGTCTTTTATCTTTGATTAGGAGATGACCTCCAATACCAATCAGGATGGAGCCAAGGATGGTGCAGGAAATGCAAAAATGAAAACAACAATAAACCATAATTCAGAACATCAAAGACCCTACATTAATCACCTGGAACCAGACCAGACAAATTTCTCGACATCCTAAAGCTCAGGGAACCTTGAGGAAGAGGGAGCAACAAGATTGTAAGAGCCTAAAGATGGGGAGGACCAATAATATGCAAGATACTCCACACAAGTTAGGGCTGCAGTAGCCATAATTGGACTTTGCATGACCTGCACAATGGCTGACATGTCAACATCCCCCCAAAGTCTAGCATGGATCACAGGGGAGAAGGCTCCAGGCAGTAGGATCCTTAGAGGCAAGGGATTAACAGACTAATATAGAGTTGCCATACTAGTGGGGAGCCCAAGAAAGGGCTCTGGGTTATGCCACTAAGTCTTTACCCCTCATTAGGGTGGAGGACTCAGAGGGAGGTTTAGCATTCACATAAAAGGATGGGAGGGAGGAAGGGGGAGGCACTGGGAAAAAGGGAGGAAGGAAGGGGGGGTGAAAGGAAGAGGTAAAGGGGGAGAAATTGCAAGGGGAGACTGAGGAGGGGAGGAAGGAGGGAGAGGAGGAGGGTACCTATTAAGCTTGTATGATTGGGAAAAAATAAAATGTGGGAGAAAAAATTATGTTTAATATGTAAAGACTCAGAATTGATATAATGCATATGACACATTTATGGAGACATAATATGTATCTGTAATAAATAGGCAAAACGGCTGTCGACAGAGACATAAATACACATAGGTTACAAGCTTGCTTTCTTTCTCCTGTCTTTGAAACGCATACATTTCCTAATACATTACTTCTAAATGATGTTATCAAGCGACAACTGACCTCTGTTTTTTCTCTTCTCAAACTCTGTTCTGCGCACTTTGATCATAACCTGTATTTAGTTCTCTGACGCCATGTTTTTTTCACGAAGGAGAAACGCTCAGCACAAGTCATCGCTTTTATCATTCTCAGCCACGCTTCCTTCCTCTCATCCCTTCCTTCCCGTCTTTCCTCCTTCCTCTTCTTACATGATCTCGGTACCAGCTCAATGCATTTTCCACACTGCAAGGAATCTGGGAAACATAACTCGCGGGGAACCCACTGCACACATGTGCCGCAGGGTTTCTCTATTAAGTGTCTAATCGTTAAGTTGAGCCAAGTGTTGGTGGTTTACAGCTAACTGGAAAACATTCCACGGAGGCGTGGCCCTGCAACACTGAAGTGGGATGTGAGGAAGGTCTCCTTCCCGCGTCAGCTTCCCGGGGAGCAACTTCTATTGCTGTCCCCCACGGATGCATTGCAGAGCCGAATCCTGTGCACATAGTTAACGAACCGAGTGGAACCTCAGCTGTGGGAGGTGATGTTCCTCCCTCAGTGCTGGGCATAAAGCGTCCGCCTGCCGGCCCTCACCTCCATCCTGCACCGGCTCTGATGCTACACGTGGGCAGGTCCCCGCCCCAGCATCTCTGGGGCCAGTTAGAAACCACAGCTTCAAGTCCTGCTCCGCCCTACTGAGTAGAGGCGCTAGGCCGGCTCAGCTCTCCATCCAGATGGCGACTCCAATGCTTGCTGCGGTCTGAGAACTGTGGCGCTAGGGTCCCAGCCTCCGAGCCCGACGCTGCACTAGTGAACAGATGCCCAGCTAGTTAGAGACTAATTAACTAGTCAGAGACTTCAGTGGGAGACTGGCATTAAGCGTCTGTGCTAACTGAACTACACCCCGGTTTTACCTTTCAACCTTTCTGGTCCTGTTGTTACATCTGACTTGCATGTCCAATCTGGCGCTCCCATTGTACAGACGAGAAACCTGAGGCTTAAAAAGATTAAGGCACTTGTGGCACAAAAGTGACTGGGCATCAGTAGAACTCGGCATTGCCACTCATGTGTGGAGCATCTCTGGCCCGTGCAGATTTTGTCTGGTCTCTCTGCCATCCATACTTCTTATGGTGCATGTCTTCTAAGAGTCTGGCATCTTGGGTGATTTAGTAGATGGACTGAGTGAAGGAACACAGGCCGTTGTCTCATCAAGTGAATAAACATCCAGCCATTTATCACAAATAGGCAGAGTCAGCAGTGACCACACTTTAAGTCAGTCACCAAGCAACTTCTTCCCTCCTCTTCCTTCCTTCCTTCCTTCCTTCCTTCCTTCCTTCCTTCCTTCCTTCCTTCCTTCCTTCCTTCCTTCCTTCCTTCCTTCCTTCCTTCCTTCCTCGCTCCCTCCCTTCCTTCCTTTCTCGCTCCCTCCCTTCCTTCTTCGCTCCCTCCCTCCCTTCCTTCCTCGCTCCCTCCCTTTCTCCCTCCTTTCCTTCCTCCCTCCCTTCCTCCTTCTCTCCCTTCCTCCCTTTTTGAAATGAGATTTCATTATGTGTCTCACACTGACCTTGAACTTCCTGCGTAACCCAGCCTAGCATTGAACTCACTGTCCTCCTGCCTCCTTCTCCAGAGAGCTGGGATTCTGGGTGTGCACTTGAAAGTGACACAACTGGGATGAATGATACCTCTCTGGATGTGAGAGAAGGACATGCAACCATGAGGTGTTTGGATTTTTATCATTAAACAAGGGTCCAACTGTAAAGTTGCCCTTTTTTGCTCCATAAGAGCAAACATTTGACTCTGAATGTTCCCTCTATACATCTCAACCTTTGTTCTTGTTCTGAAACTTTGTCCACTTACTAAGAAGTGGCTGTATTTGTGATTTATTGGTTTGCAGAATGAAGTAGGGTGTTGTGGTTGAGAGCTAGCTCCAGAACTCAAACTCTTGTGATGGATTCCAGATTCCTGCATGACAGGGCTGACCGTGGGCAGGAAGGAGACCTTCAGCTCACGAGTGAGATATGTGGTCAACTGTCTATTCTTCTGTGTGATGACTATGGAATTGTAATTTTTTTTCTGTTAGCTTGATTTTTTCCTTTTGAATCACAGTTATTTACATATTCTGAATTCCATTTCTTTGTCAGTTACAGTCACTGGGAAATCTATTTGTGACTGGTTTTTCTTTTTTTTTCCTTGTGAAGCCCTCTGCTGACTGTATAAATGTCCATGCATATATAAGTACATATATGCATATGTATGCAACTACATGTGTATTTGTGTGTTTTCTTGTATGCGTGTGTGTATGTGCATTAATGTTTGTGTATATATTCATTCTTTTGTGTAGTTTTGGTTTTGAGCTCCTGGAATTGAATCCTTTGTCTTCTGCACAATAGGTGCTCTACCACTACATTGCAACCTAGCCTTAGAATGTATACTTTTTTAAGGGGTAGTGATACTGAAGACTGAACCAACAGTCTTTGCAGGAAGTATACACTACCACTGAACTCTACCTCCTGCTTTTCTAGAATCAGTTTTATTTTGTGATACTCTGCAAAGCATGGCTTAACATTTTTTCCTAAGGGCACTTGTCTCAGAATCAGCATTTCTGAGGCAAGTTTTAGAGATCCTCTAATTCTAGGGATCTTTCAGAACCACTTGCTGAAAAGTACACTGCTCCCCTCTGACCTGCAGGATATCTGTAAGCCTATGCTTTTACACATTATACTTCTTGCTCATTTCTATTTTGGCGACTTGACCCTTTGGAAGTGTCTCATTACATAGCTGAATTGGCCTGGAAGTTTGTGGCCCAGGCTGGTCTTGAAATCAAGATCCTCCTACCTCGGGCTGGACTAAAAGTGTACACCCTGACTGAATTATTAAAAAAAAAAAGAGAATAGAACATGAAGTGGGAGGGGAAAATATTGGGAGCTTTTAGGAGGAGCCAGAGAGGAGAGCAGGGAATTGGATATGATCAAGATATAGTGTATCCATGTATAAAATTGACGAAGAATAAATAATTTAAAAAATTTTCTACAATAAGAAGGTGTGCATCATCACATCAGCTCCAGCTCTCTTTATATGTATATAGATATGTTTTAAAGTTTGAAACATTATTTATCTTGTGCGGGTATGTTGGTGGGTGTGCGTATGCTATGGCCTCCACCACCAGACAACTTGCAGGAGTCAGTCATCTCTTTCTACCATGTGGGCTCCTGATATCACATCTCGGTGTCAGGCTTGGAAGAAAGCACTTGGCACACTGAGCCCTGTTGTTATCTTCGGTTTTTGCTAATTTCCTTCAGTTTAGTTCTTAGTTCTGTGTCTTTTCCAGGTTTGTCTGATCAGGCAGTCCATGATACTTATTTATCCCATTCCTGATAATGAATTGGTGTCTGCCAGGTTTCATGACTGCAAAATTTTAGTTTTTCTTTGACTTTAATAAGAATATTGTGAGGAGCTACCCTGCAAGTTTCTTACGAGTTTCATCTACGGTTTCCAGAAGCATTGATTATATTTGGTTTTCTGTAACTGTAGATGCTGGACCCACCCCAAAGCCCAATGTGCTAGTTAGGGTAAGGCAGGTTATATTGAGACACCAAATAACTTCCAAATTCCAGTGGATTAATATAGCAAGTGTATGTCCTCTGGGCTCTTCCACAGCTGTCAGGGGCTCTTCCTACTCAAGGGTATGACCTGGAGTCCACATCTGGAGAGACAGTAGGGGATGAGACTACATTGTGCGTTAGCTCATAAACTGCCTGGAAGAGCCACACGTCACCTGTACTGAGCTTCTTGGACAAGTCAACTGACAGCTAGCTCCAACCTAAGGAATCTCCAGGGTCATCCTACTGTGCGTCCCAGAGGGGAGTTGAGATGTGTGTGAATACTTTGTGGGGCTCCCACCCTGTCTTTCTGACTTCAGCTCTCGGCCAAATGAAGTGGACTTCCTTCCTTTCTGAAGAAAGATCATTTGCCTCCTCTGCTTTGAGCTCCTACTGGTACTAGGAGAGTTTTGGGCACTGGAACCAGGGTAGGGCTGGGCAAAGGTACTATTTTGGAGCAAAAGCTTTAAGAATCTGGGACTGGAAGGTGGGGGCGGGGCTTCCCCCCAATGAACATTGAACCGATGTCGTCACAGGTCAACCACAGAACCTTCGGGAAGGTGGTTCCGGTGGCCCTGGAGACAGGCAGCAGTTCTGGGCCCGTCTCTGTCCTGGGCGGCTGAACCACAGAGACTACTGTCTCCCAGTGGCTGCCCCCGATTTGCGTTGTTCGTGTGGCGACTGTGGGTTGGTGCCCGGCCTGGCCTCCCGACGAGGTAGCAGTGGGGTCCACGACGTCTTGGGCACTGGACACTGGCAGACTGGACATAGAGACCGCGGTTAGACGGACTGATCAGCAAGTCAACACTCCGTGCTGCCAGCCCCTTGGGCGCCTGGTCCACAGACCCCAACGCCCAGGGCGACCTCTGCAGATGAAGACGGTGTTTTGAGCTTTTCATCCTGTGGCCTGACGGGTTTGGGTGCGACGGTCCACATGTCCCATGTGGATAGCAGATCTCTGGCTGGACTAAGTGGTGCTTCCGAGATCAGAGCGCCAGAGACCCAAGCCCAAACCCCGCCAGTCCAGCCGACCTTCGCGTTCGCTTTGAGATCGGAAAGCCGCACTTCTCGGGATGACTGTCACTTTAACAAAGGCGACGCACCCAGTTTCTTCACCTGGAAGCCCTGGCCAGGGCACCTCATCAACACGACGCCTGAATGTCCGACGGACAAAGTTCCCAAAAGGAAATGCCCGGAAGACAAGGGAACCCAGGAGGAGTCGGAACAGTTGGACAGGGCCGGGAAGAGGCAGCTGCAGCAACAGGGTGAAACGGAGCTTAGATGTGATCATTCTGGCGACGGTCAGAGGTGGAAAACCCGGCAAGAGAGTGTCACGGAGCTGAAGCCCAGACAATGCCACCAGGGCTCCGGGGATCACTGTGCAGCAGAGGCGAAGCCCCACGGCGCCCACCAGGGTCACAAGCAGCCCTGTTGTGTGATGGTGGAAGGCACCGAGGAACACCAGAGGCAAAAGTACCAGAAGTTACTGCAACAACTTAAACAAGAAGAAGCTCACCACTCTCCAATGAGCCACACCTTGGAGAGCAAAGATGTGGAAGAACAGAGGCAGGGCCAAGCAGCCCAGTGTGTTTCGCAAGCACACACAGTTGTTGCAACCCGTGAGCATCTCTGCCCACTTCCCTGCCAGACGAGCCCTTTAGCGGAGAAAGCTTGGGATACCCAGAAGACAGCTGGAAGGAAACCTGACACTGAGGAGGCCAGAGGACCCCAACTCAAGCCTGACTGGCTTGGAGGAGCATGGTCACACTGCCTGGACAGCGCCAACAGAGGGGGGCTCACCCACGCGTCAGCACTTGGGGCGGAAGAACAGCAGCCTGCGTCTGACATCAAGCCGGCCCAAGGGATGGATGACATCCTGGATGTTTCCAAGGACATGGCGAAGGAGATCAGCGATGCGCTGGGCCCTGGGCCCGAGGACGAGATTCTAAGCAGCGCATTCAAACTACGAATTACTCGAGGAGACATGAAGACACTGAACAACTCTCAGTGGCTCAACGACGAGGTCATCAACTTCTACATGAATCTTCTGATGGAAAGGAATAGAAGCCAGGGCTACCCCGCCCTGCATGCATTTAACACTTTCTTTTACCCCAAGCTGAAGGCTGGTGGGTACAGCTCAGTTAAAAGATGGACAGCAGGAGTGAATCTCTTTGCCAAAGAACTTATTCTGGTGCCCATTCATCGGAAAGTCCACTGGAGCCTGGTGGTGGTGGACCTCAGGAAGAGGTGCATCGTGTACATGGATTCCATGGGCCAGCAAGGCCTGAAGGTCTGTGAAATGCTCTTCGAGTATTTACGGCAGGAGAGTCTCATGCGAAGGAACGTGGATCTGAATCCCTCCGAGTGGAGCCAGTGCGGCATGCCCTCGGAGGAGATCCCGCAGCAGCTGAACGGCAGTGACTGTGGAATGTTCACTTGCAAATATGCAGACTATGTTGCTAGAGACCAGCCTGTCACCTTTTCTCAGAAGCACATGCCTCTCTTTAGGAAGATGATGGTGTGGGAGATCTTGCACCAGAAGTTGCTGTAGGAGGGTCTGCCCCGCTGCTCTAGCTGCACTGCGGTTGCTTGGGAATGCTTCTGCACGCCTCTGATGCTGTCTGAGATGCATGCACTGCACGCCTGGAAACTGCTCACCCCACGCAGGAACACATGCTAATCCATGTGTTGTCTTAAAGAGTCATTTTTCCATGAATGTGACAAATGCTGGATTCATCCTATGAGTTGTTCTTTCTGTGTTCACATGTATTTTCTAAGCTATTTGAATTCCTTGACTGTGGCATTTTGGGCAATTCTTTACCAATAATTCTCAATTCTCAATTCTCTTTGAACTCTTTATTTCTGAATAGAAGGCTAATCAAACTGCCAGAGGAATCAAGGAGACCTGCCTCATTCTTGGTAGCTGACTGAAGTAACTGTAAGGCTAGTGCCCATTTTTATCCAGGTCTCCTGGAATAGTCTGCACCCTTTATAAAGGGTGTACCCAACTATTCTTTCAAAAAATTTTTCTATTCGACTTAAAGCTATTTTTCTTAGACATTTTCTGTATAATAACTTGAAATTACATTATCTACTCATTAAGATTAATATTCTCCACCCCATTCCCACTGTGGTAGTGAAGATTTAGCTTTGACAATTATTTTTAAATTTATTTCACACATGATAATTTGTATTTTTGTTTATTAAAAATCTTATTATTTTGGTTATCCATTTCTATTTAATAAAGATTATGTTCAGCCCAACACATTTCAAGATCTGGTGTCTGATGTTGCTTTTATGGTGTAAACTTTCTGGAGAACCCAAAAGGAAGTATCCAGGGCATGGTTCATTAGCCTGTCATTCACACTCTGTGTTTTCAGAGATGGATCTTTGGTTCTGAGCCTCCACAATGAAGATAGACTATTCTAGGATGTTCTGCTTCATTATCTTGGGTTATAAAAGGAGCTCAGTGGAGATCCTTGTAGAGCTGCATTGACGCATAAGCTTAGAAATAGTCATGGCCAACCACTGTTTATTATTGCAAATGGACATTCAGGTTCAGTGCTTTGTTAAAACAATGAGAGATTGAATCTGGTTAAAAGGAAATGATTTGTTTATAGTCCTTCCCCCTCCCCAAACTAGGGACAGAAAAATCTGCTCACTATGCCTTGCCTGTAGCAGTTTTACAATTTATAAAAGATGAAAGCGATGTTGGGGAGACGGCTCCTTCAGAAACAGACCTGCTTGGCAGACATGAGCGTCTCACCGGAGCTGGATCCTAAAACTACATTAATAAAGTCTGGATACCATGGCTTGCAAACCTGGTGCTTGGGAGAAACAGATGGATCCTTGGTTCTCTCTGGTCTAATAGACAAGTCCTAGGCTCTTGAGACATCCTGGCCAAAACAAAACAAATCAACCAACCAATCAAAATGAAATCAAATAAAATCAAAACAAACAACAAAGAGCAAAGGATACAGTATATGAAGAATGGTTCCAGACTGACCTATGGTTTCTACATGGGCAAAACTACTAAGAAAACAAAGTGTTACTGGTCTAGGGATCTGAATTCATTTTTCTTCTGTGAAATTAAGAATCACTAAGCAGGAAAAGAGTCAAAAATACACTTATTTAAAAACAGAAAACAATAGGGTCTGTTGCAGTCAGCCTGCATGGTTGCTGATAAATGACCATCAAATGGCTTAAGGGAACAAGGGGTTTATTTCCTTATGACAGTCCGATTACAGTTCTCAATCCAGCTTGACGGGGAGCACGCACCAACACCAGGGCCGAGGGAACTGGCCACACCACCACCACATAATGGCTGAGAGAGGGATGATCCGTACTTGCCAGACCAGCATGTCTGGCCAAGTGTACAAAAGGATGCTGACTTCCTCAATTGGCTCTCAGTATTTATTCATCTGTTCAGGGTCTAGTCCCACTCACCATAGGCTGGGCCTTCCCCATCACCTAGACCATTTCCTGCAGGTTTGCTCTGGGCTTAACCAAACCACTAATTCTCCACAAATGTGCCCAGCACTCAAACCCCAACAGTCAAGTTGACACTTGTGACCAGAGTCTGGCATCCAGGCAGTTGGTAGCGCTGGGAAGAGGCAAGCAACCATGTGGCAGCATGAGGAGTTCGAATCCTCAGGAGAAGAGTAGGTCTTGAATATTAGGTAGAACATGCTTTTAGTTTTAGTAGTTTAGACCAGAGTATAGAATAGAGTTTTACTCAAGGAGAATGTTGCCTCAAGATTACATTGGAAGTTTCACCCCGCTTCTACTTGTGTTTTGCTGAGAGGAAGAAGGGAGGCTGGGAGATGGTGGCTTCTGGGTGTAGAGAGGGCAGACCCCTCCCATCTCTGTGGCATGCCTCCAGATGGACCAATTCCCTGGGAGGTGGAAATCATAAACAGGTAAAACACCCAGCGGATTAGCTTCAGGGTGGAGACTGAAATTACAACTCTATCAGGGAAACAGGGGGCTCGAGCATCTGGTTGAATCCGAAACAAAAGGATTGGAAATAAGTATGTGTAGATTTAGCTGTGAGTTATGTAGAAAAAACAGAATGTTCCAACTTGGTGATAAAAGACACTAGCTGAAACAGGTGGCTTACATATGCAAATGAGCCAACGTGACATTTCAAATCAAGGGCAAACTGAACTCCATTATAATACACTGATATTTAACGGCATGGGGAGATATTATGGAGCTAATCAATAGTAGGATGTCAAAATCCAGGTAATGGGTTAAGTGCCAGTTTTTTCCATTAACCAAGCAGATGGCTGTCATGCTTGCTTGAGTAAGAGTTCCCTGGATCATGACATAATACCAAATCTCAAATGAACATGCTCATCCCTACTGAAGCCAGTGACTTCAACGACATGTCAATTCTGAGTGGATCAAGACACCGAGGAATGAACAAAAGTTGTCACCACAGCAATGAAAATTACAAGGTAAGTGAAGTATTGGTAGGTTCTGAGGCCTTACCTTCACAGCATGAAATAAATCTGTACTGAGGTAATTATATTCTAGATTTCCTCTACGTTTTCTTCTTAAACCACTTCTCTGTTCTAAGAAGCTAAATAACCTACCTTCACTGAATGTATCTACGGCTGAGAAGGCAGGTCAGCTGATCTAAGGCAGGAATTTACACTGCCAGTCTCTTTGCAACACACTGCAGACTTAGACTGAGGCCTTGTAGTTTACAGCCTTTGGAGTCATTCTAAAAGCAGTCAGTCCTTTGAGAAAAAAAAAAAAAGCAGTTGTGGGAATGAACAGATCAGGATGCACACAAACTTCTTCGTTAAAATGAACATGGAGGGCTGGAGAGATGGCTCAGGGGTTAAGACTCTTTTTTGCAAACATAAGATCCTGAGTTCGGATCCCAGGTCCCATGTAAAAACCGCAGTGGTCCACACTTCTGGCCCACCAGGG
The DNA here is from genome assembly GCA_023101885.1 of Typhlomys cinereus. Classification (NCBI taxonomy): domain Eukaryota; kingdom Metazoa; phylum Chordata; class Mammalia; order Rodentia; family Platacanthomyidae; genus Typhlomys; species Typhlomys cinereus. The sequence continues at coordinate 1,125,607 of JALPQD010000103.1, forward strand.
CGGAGCCTGAGAAATCCCAGAGCCAATCAAGAAGGAGGTAGAAGCAATCCAGGATGATTCTGAAAGTCATCCTTGGCCCTCCACAGGGACATACAGTGCACACACACACACACACACACACACACACACACACACACACGAAAAAAAAACCTAAAAAAATGAACATAGAAGTATCAGGAGCTGTGTGACTCCAGAGGGTTCTAACAAACTAGTATTTTAGTGTTAAGAAACGAAGCCAGAGGATTGCAGCAGACCAAAGGCTTGGACATCCAGCATTCTAGGAAGACTTATTTCCTAAAAGTATTTCTTCATATGCTGCTCGGAAAGGGCCCAGAGAAATAAAATGTGATCTTGCCATTTAACAAAAAAAAAAAAAAAAAAAGAAGAAGCTGAACAGAACCTGGGGCTAAGCAGCAAATGATCTGATCTCCCTCACAGGACGGAAAAAATAAGAGTTAAGCAAAGCACATGCACTGATATACACACAGCAGTAAAAACGAATGAAATGTATGTGTAAATCTTGACGAGGCTCCAAAGCTGCTATTTAAAAATTACTGAAAGGTCAACAGCTTGCAATAGTAATTTATTATCTTACATCTTTAGGGGTCAAATGTCCACGATGACACTCACTAGGCTAACCCAGAAGGGTTCAATGCCCATGGGAGAATCCCAAGTGTTTTCTTTTCCAGCTTTTAAGACCCCTCACCTTCCAATTCATTTCATTATAACCTCAATTCCCTTTTCATATGAGATAGTATATTCTCAATGTTGGGGAAGATACTTCTTCCTCTACCTTTTTGGGTTCAGTTATCTGGTCTGCAAAATAAATTGAGAAAAATAACAGCAGAAGAAAAGAACAGATACTTTAGTTGTCCTTGAAAGTTTTATAGGATGCATGGCTAGATGAGAAAAAAAAACAAACAAAAAATTTCCAAAATAGCAGATGACATGGCAGATTTTGACCATGCAAAAGACAGGTCACAGGAAAATGAGTCAGGACATTCTAGAGTAATAAACTGTGTGAAGTAAACTAATGGAGAGTTCACAATGGTCAATTAGGGAGCACCAAGATTTATGTTGACTCTCTTGGTCCCATCTCTCTCTTTGGTAATAAGTTTCTTTTCCTGAGACAGGAAGAGAAGTGGACACCTCCATAAGGGGAAGTTATGCCAGAGAAGCCGATTCTATATATTGTCTCAATTGTCTTCACCTAGAAATAAGTGTGACATCTAATGAGCTGGCAACCGTCTCCAGCATTAAATACAACAGAGGTTCAGAGAGAGAGAGAGAGAGAGTTGTACAAAGTGACCTTAGTGGACGCAAGACCATAATGGGCCATAATTGCTGCCCTTGTCTACAATTGCTGGGTCTTAAGGTATCAAAGGGTTAATTTTTACAAGATATAGCTAGATTATTTTTCTAAACTACTGTGCCAGTTTGCACTCCATCTGGAAACACTTTTTTTTTTAAAATTTGTTTCTTTTTTTTAAAAACATTTTTTATTATCTCCGCTCATACAAGCTTAATAGGTACACCGGTTCCCTCCCTCCCTCCTCCTCCCCCCCACTCCTCCTCCCCCCCACTCCTCTGCTCACCCTCCTCTCACCCCTCCCTCCCCACCCCCTAGTGCCTCCCCTCCCCCAATCCCCGGAGAATCCTTTAATGAGCATGCCAAACTCTCCTCTGGGTTCTCCCAGCGGCATTTCCCTGAACCCTTTTCTTTGTTCCCCTTAAGCATAGGAACACTATTTTGGCTGTCAATCCCTTGCCTCCAAGGATCTTGGTGCTTTAAGCAAATGCTAGACTTTGTGGGGTCAATAGTGTGTTGGACATTGTGCAGGGCATGCAAAGTCCAATTATGATTGCTTCGGCCCTAACTTGTGTGGAGTATCTTGCATATCATTGCTCCTCCCATCCTTGTGCTCTTACACTCTTACTGCCCCCTCTTCCGCAAATTTCCCTGAGCCTTCAGGATGGGGAAAGATTAGGCTGGCCTAGTTCTTTTTTTTTTTTAATTTTTTTAATTATTATTATTATTTATTCAACTGTGTGCATATGCGTATGTGCGCGCACGTGTGTGTGTGTGTGTGTGTGTGTGTGTGTGTGTGTGTGTGTGTCTGAGTATGTGTAGAACCACGGACGAATTCGCGAACCACCATGGATGCCTCCAGCTCCTTCTGCCCCGGGATTCACAGGCTCGCCCTACCAGGGCCAGAAGCGCAGGCCGCCCCCGCTTCCGCCTGGCGTCTATACGTGGGATCTGGGATCCGAACTCAGGACCTTCTGCCTGCAAGGCGGAGGCTTAACCCCTGAGCCACCTCTCCAGCCCCAAGGCTGGCCTAGTTCTAGGTGGTTGATATAGAGTCTCTGAAGTTCTGGATTATGGTTTGTTGATTTTCTTTTGCAGTTTTGCTGCTCCTGCAATGCCCTTCACTCTATCCGTATGGGTATTGGATGTCACTCCCCGGCCAGAGATACAAAGCTGTTAAACTAGAGTCTTGTTATAAGAGTATATTCAAAGGTAGATGTAATAAAAGTAGGAAACCACAGTGAGGGAGGGGTCAATCACCCATTTGCAAAATGGTTACTTATTATCTGCCAGACTATATGCCCTCCCTTCACTTTTTTTTTTTTTTTTTGTCACTTGAATTTTCTGAGCTAGAATTTCCAAAGAACGGTTCTTATTTGCTACTCAGTATGAAGTGCCAATCTGCTTCTTAGTGCCAACTTGCTATGCTGATCTTCCTATGCTCAGCAAGTGTTTTCAGTTCTCAGCTGATCTGTAGGGCAGCTTTGAGATTCCACCTCCTACTTAATCAGTCCCTGCCTGATCATTATCTCATCCTGTCACCTCCAACTCAAAAGTCATTCCAAAGACCTTTAGCAGTCTAAAACTTCCTCACTCTCTGTCCTGAGCCCTATATATAGAGCTTATCAGTATCATGTACTGGCTTCCTTGCTTGAATGCTGCTCGTCTTCTGCATTCGGCTGGAAAGTCCCTGAAGGCAGGGACCGTGTATGTTTAATTCAACTATCTTTACCCAGTATCCAGCACAGTGCCTAGCACACAATAAGAGTTCTGTAAGGATCTACTAAAATGGGCTGGGGATGTGGCTTGGAGGGTAGAGTACTTGCCTAGAATACAGAAACACTTGAGTTCCATCACTAGCATCCCATAAACAGGTATGGTGGTATGTGACTGTAATTGTAGCACTTGAGAGGTGGAAGCAGGAGGATCAAACATTTAATGTCAAAAATAAAGTTTTGAAAAAAATAAAAAATAGTTTAAGGTCATTCTCAACTATATACTTTGCGGCCAGCCTGTAATACACAAGATGTTCTATCAGTGTATCTATTAAATGAGCACATAAATAAATTTCTTCAAACAGGCATCATCCAACCTGTCTCTGTGGTTGTGGTGTAGGATGTAGGTATTTTCCTGAATAGCAAGGTTCTTCAGTTTTAGCTGTTACTTTTTCCCCCCTTTTTTTGTGTGTAGGTGTAGGAGGACACCCATTTGTGGGTGTACATGGGTGTGTGTAGAAAACATCGTGTTGTGCCTGTAAAGGTCCAAGGGTGACTTGAGGAATCACCCTGGATTGTTATTGTTTTACTTTGGGGTTTTCCAGGCTGTCTTCCAGGAATGGAAATGTAGGCTGCAGACATTTCTATCTGGAGTCTGTTTCCACCTGGAGTTTTTATATGGGATCTGGGATCCAAACTGTTGCAATTAGCCTCCATGGTTGCTGATAAAATCACCATCAAATGACTTAAGGGAACAAGGGGTTTATTCTCTTATGATAGACTGGTTACAGTTCCTTGCCTCCTTGTGAGCAGGAGCGCTCACACTAACACCTGGGCCGAGGGAACTGGCCACACCATCTCTACATAAAGGCTGAGAGAGGAACGATCCTTACTTGCCAGACAGCATGTCTGGCCAAGTATACACAAGGATGCCAACTTTTTCAACCAGCTCTCTGTACTTTATTCCAAGGCCTAGTCCTATCCTTTATGGGCTGAGCCTTCCCCATCAGTTAGACAATCTCCTGCAGGTTTGCTCTGGGCTTAACTCAACCACTAATTCTGTACAAATGTGTCCAGAGCTCAAACCCTCAACTGTTGAGTTGACACCTGTGCCTATCTATGACACAAATTCAGATTCTTTTGCTTTCAGGGTAAAGGCTTAACCCCTGAGCCATCTCTCCAGCCCCAGCTTTAGCTGTTTCTATCTGAACCATGTGAACAGAATCCTAGACATCCTTCTGTTTTTCAGAACTCTTTTTTTGTCTACCTCCTCTTATGAAACTCTTGCCTTTTTAAATTTCTTACTGCTGTAGATTCAATACTGAGAAAAGGGATAAATTTGGCACGGTTACAAATGAAAGCTGAAATCCCTCTATGAATTTCCTCACCTGCAGCTCCAAGTTTGTAGGCTGGTGAACTGTTAGGATCATAAAGCAATCAACAGTCAAGGTAAAGTGTCATGAAAAGAGCTCCCTTGGGATAGCAAGTCAGACAATAGGTCAAAGACCCCAAAGACCCAACATCAATGAATTTTTCAGGTAAAATGCCAAACAGACAAATGAATTTTTTGACTGCTCATGTTACTTAAATTTCTCCAAAATCTTCCTAGGGTAAACATTTGTCTTACCGAGCAAGTTTGTCAAGTGCATACTGTCATCATGAACGCACTGTTTCAACATCACACCTTCAAGTCACACAGTAAATCTTCACTCTGTCAAATCTGATGTCCACATGCAGTGGCACCTAGGAGAGAGTCTCCCTCCTGCATGTTTGTAAGACTATCCTCAGTCTTACCTAATCTTGACAATGATTAGAAGTTAAACTTGGAAAGTATTTCATGTTCATTATTTCAAGTCATTTGATTTTTAGATGAAATGACTTCTAGACAGGCCCAGCCAAGACACTATGGGAAGAGGAGTGGGAAGGGGAGGGGGAGGAGGGAGAGGAGGAGAAGGCGGCAGACACACAGCTGTCCGCTGTGGTCCTAGTATATATCTTATCTGTAGGATTGCCTTGCTGTCAAAGTCCAGTGCCTAACAAGCAAGTCTTCCCAGAGTCAGTTCCTAGGGGAAATGTCCTGGTCAGGCCCTGAGGACTTGACAGTGATCTAATGAAGCAGAGCAAAGCTCCAGCTCTTTAGAATCGGAGGGTTTAGTGCACTGCTCCTGAGTAATGAGTCTTCTTTTCACATGGACCATCATCCGCATGTTTTATCAGCTACATGTTGACTTTTAAAGTTGCAGTCAGGAGCCAGTAAGAGAGGCAAACCTGGTGACCTGAGTTTGATCCCCAGAAACCCACACAGTGGAAAGAGAGAATTGATTTTGAAAACTGTCCTCTGACCTCCATCTGCACACATGCGGGGTGTACTCTTTCTGTCCCTCTTTTTCTGATAGATAAAAATATTTACAAACTACAATCAGAGATTTAAGCTTGCAAGAGACAGACTAAACAAAAAGTTTGTCTCCAATTATTTCTTGATGCAAAAGCAGAAAGAACCAAGGATATACTATCAGCTCCGCTCCTGGCTCTGCCTCCAGTGACCCAAATGGTCCACAGCGAGAACAGACTTCACTCACAGGTCTTTAAGAGCTGTCCTCTGCTTCCAGGACTTGGCCAACAGAAGTCACTGTCTACACAAAGGGGAGGGGAACAGTTGGGTTGGTAAGGAGGAAGGGCTCTCTCTCCTATTCACTGTTTCCTTTAGCTAATGTATAATCTGAAGTGTTCTGTGTCCCTTTCTCTCTCATTCGTTCAACTTGGTAAAAGCTAATCTAAGCAATATTTTACCAATATTTTTAGTTTGTATACATTAGTAACCCCAAATGAGAGCATTTGGTCTATGTCACATATATAATTTAATGAAAGCATCTTAGTGAACATTATCAAAACACACATACACAGATGTGCTCTCAGTTCAGGGTATTTTTTTTAAATCACATATTACTTGAGAACAATGACTATTAACTTTTATTATTCACTAAAAATGCATTTTCTAAAACATTAGTAAACTTCATCTTCAGTTCTGTTTTAAAGTGCTGGTACCACTGGAGTAACATTTTTCTTCTCTGAATCTTTTCCTTTAAAGTCATAGTTTTCTCTTTTTCTAAAATGGTAGGAAGTTCCTTCCAGTTCTTAATAAAGATAAAGGGAGCACTCATGGACTTGAGCAACTGCAGAGGAGCATTGTTTTGGACCAACGTGTTTCCACACCTGCCAGGCGTCATCACATCTTCTACCACAGGAATGGAGCCGAAGGAGCAGGCCTCGTATATTCTATAGCATTCTGTGTTCACTCCTGCAGGGCACAAGGTCAGGTCACTCTGAAGCAAAGCATCTTGGTAGTTCTTAAGACTTTCATTTGTCTCCTGTGGCTGCCACCTAGAAATTAGAAAACAACTATGGTTTTTAATTTTTTTAATTTAATTTAATTTGAAGTAAGGTTTACCAAAAGTGATGAACAAATTATGAAGAAAAACAGAGGAGATATTTAAAATTTTGGCTAAATAAACCTCTTAAAACTAAACACGAATTTGGGGGTGTAGATATAGCTCACTTAGGAGATTTCCTGCTTAGCGAACAAAAGGTTTGATCAAGCACCCCATAAATCAAGCACGCCTATAATCCTACCACTTGGAAAATGAAGACCAGATAATTATAAGGTAATCCTGTTTTAAATGGTGCGTTTGTGGTCAGTCTGGGTTACAAAAGACTTATCTCAAAAAGCTAGGAATTTTATAGGTATACATTAACAAAATCTGATCACAATAAATCTCTGAATGAGTAGTATTCATTCATTCCTTCTTTCCTAATTGCGAGGTCCTCTCCTCCATATCCTCATATAGCTGGCACTTATAGCTCTAGTAGTAGATATGGTCAATAACCAAGTCAAGTCAGCAAGTTTTCTAGAAGTATTAGGTGCAGTGAGGAAAACTGAAAGTAGATGATAAAGGGAAAGGCTTCTGAAGGGGAAGCACTGCAATGTGAAGCAGGTGACCAGAGAATGTTTACGTGCTCTGTGAGAACACTGTTGGAGGTTAATTAAGCAGCAGGCTTTAAATATTTTATGTATTTATTTCAGAAAAGAAAGAGAATACACTCTGGATGCTGTGGTGTATGGATGGAGGTCGAGGACAACTTTCAGAAGTCAGTTCTCTCTTTCCACTGTGTGGGTTTCTGGGGATCAACTCAGGCCACTAGGTTTGCCTCTCTTACTGGCTCCTGACTGCAACTTTAAAAGTCAACATGTAGCTGATAAAACATGGGATGACAGTCCAAGTGATTAGAGGAGAAGAGGGAACAGAGCAGACATAGGTGAGGGTCACGGGGTGACTTACACAGAGGCCAGGGAGGCAGAAAGAGTAGTTGAGGGGAAGAGGTGTAGAACATGGAGACTGGATGGTCACGATGAACTGTCCTGGTGAGAGAGGGCATGCTGGCCCAAGGGCTGTTGCACTGAGAATGGAATGCATACAGAATATGTAGAAACTGAGAAATCAGTTATAACAAGAGTCATGAAGAAAGAGGCAAAGAGATACTGAGAAGCTATAAAACAGTCTTCCACGAAAATGGGAGAGAAGACACGGAGAAGGGAAATGTATGGCTGATGGAGTTTTAAGGTTCGAGGTTGCTTTCTTAAATTTATGTTCAGCTGGAGGGGTGCAGTACAGGGTAGGAAGAGTGCAGAACTAACCAGGGTTGGGATTGCTAGATTAGGAAATTAGGAAGCTGAATGTATATGCAGTCGCAACTGATGATAAACTTCAGCTGGATAATAATGGAATAAGTAGAAGGAAGTGAAGGAGGGCAGGATAGTAGAACAATGGATCACAGATCCCAGAGCCACAGATGGAGAATAAGCTGGAATGACAGAATAGGGTGGCTGCTGAGAGAAATGCTGGAATTTGAGATGTTGAGAGCTTGTGGTATGTGAAAGAAAACGTTTAGGAAATGACCATGATAGGAATGGCAGAGATGAGTTAGAAGCCAGATGAATGGAGGAGAGGAAGTAAAGGAATTGTAAGGCTCAGTCTTACACTCTATTCAGGACTGTGCTTCAATGTAATCCTCTATCTGATGTTCTTGGCTATTTGAAAACAATCACTTCATCCTAAACCCTCAATCCTTCATGGTCTTCTGTTCATGTGGCATTTATCATCTTCTGACATAGAAGACATTTTACTTGTTTTTTCCAATAAGCACTAAAGTGCCAGCACAGCATGTTCTTTCATGACATATTCTTTCTTTTGTTCACAATGGACTTATCATGGCAAAATAGTAACTGGCATACATCAGTTGCTTGAAAAGTACTGATTGAACGAATGGTTGTAGAACAGAGTGTGCGTTAGAAAAGAATATCCGCTACAATTAAATCAATTTCTACGTTAGAAGATCATTTGTAGGCATTGCTTCAATGACCTGCTTTATACTTCATTTGCTTACATAAAAACAAGAGAAGAACTTTAACTCTGTTAAGCTATTCCATTCACTCACCATTTATCCTAGGTGTGTGAGGTCCTACATAAGATCTGACACTTGAACAAATATACGGCCCCTGTTCTCAGGTTGATGTTTAGGTCTGAATATGTGAGGAATACTACAGACAAGTCTTGGCTCTCTCAACTGGTAGTCAAACATTTCAAGGAAAAACCTAGGATCTTACTGGCAATAACGATTGCCATGTGCCAAGTAAGAGTAATAAATTTTATAAAGAAAATGTAACATGACATTGGTAAATGTATTACAAAACTCTTCAAGATGGATGACAACCATAGAGGCTCTCCCTACTTTAAATGTATACAACCCAAAATTTTAATTATCAGTGTAGCTTCTGGGGGGAAGAGCAGAATAAATTTGGAGTGCCTCTTTGGAAACCTCTTTTACACAAGAAATGACTCTCAGACTGGAGAACAACATGAATATATCAAATAAACATAGGACTTACTGTTCTCTTGCAGAAACCCAACAAAGCTTATCGTTCCCATATTGTTTCAAGATATTCATCAGTGCCTGTCTGGATGAATTTTCATATATGGTTCCTAAGAAATTACATATGTAGGGTCTCTCATCATTCAGCATTGACCAACTGGCTTCCACCACAGGAAAGTTCCTATATCTATAAAGATGAAGGATCAGTTAATAAGACAGAATGGAAAAAAAAAAAGACAGAATGGCCCAAATCTCTGTAACTGAATTCTTAGGCAGTGCCATGCATAGCGAAGACATTTAAAATATGATTTCTAGGACTGGGGAGAAGGCTCAAGGCTTAAAGTCTTTGCCTAACAAGCAAAAATTTGAATCCCCAGATCCTATGTAAAAAAATGTCATCAGGTGGAAATGATGGTAGCCCTATATTTCTGGCTGTAGAGGGAGGAATCTAGAATTCGAGAGCAAAGCAATGAAGAGATAGAGCAATCCAGATGATTCCCAAAGTCACTTTTAGGTTTTTCATGTTGACATCTCTTAAAAAATTTTTCATAATGACTTTGTGCCTAAATTTTTTTTTTTAACATTTTTAAGCTTCTATTACTCACTGATGGTTGCTGGGCAAGCTGAAAGCAAGCCCTTAAACACCAGAGGCTGTCCTAGCTTCTTAACGACCAGCATCTAATCAATGCGGTAGGAAGATTACAGTATGTCTGAAAGGAGATGCTGATTGAAGGATACAAGGTTTCAGTTAGCTATGAAGAATAAGCTTTGGTGAGCTACTGTACAGCATGGTGACTATTTAAATTACAATGTGTTATACATTTCAAAATTGTTGAAAGAGAAGGTTCAAAATGTTTCCATCACCTGTATTAGTTTTTTTTTTTTTCTCTGTTGTGGTGAACCCCCCTGAAAAAGGCAACTTAAGAGAGAAATGGTTTGTTTTGGCTCACAGTCCATTATGGGAAGGTAGCCATGGTGATAGAAGGTTGATGCAGCTGGTCTGGTAATACAGAGAGTGATGAATGCTCATGCTCAGCTAGCTCGTTACTTTTTATTCAGTCCAGGACCTCAGCCCATGGAACGGTGTTGCATATAGTTATGGTGGGTCTTCCCACCTCAACTGACCTAATCTAGATAATCCCTGACAGGCATACTCAGATATTAACCTAATCTATATAATCCCTTCCAGCATGACTATAAGCTTGTCTCAGATAATTCTAGATCTACTCAAGTTATCAATACTTACTATCTTACCATCTTTTCATAATCACATGGACTGACAGATTTGTTCTTTGCTTGATTAATCATTCCACATATCATTGAAAAGAAAACAATGCTGTAGCAAAGAGTTCTGAAAAAATCAATTCTGAGGAATTTTCAAGAACATTAAAAGAAAACTTACATATTTTCCAAAGGAAACTGACTGCAAGTGACTCATTATCAAAGCATCTGGCAACACTAAGTATCAAACTGCGTGTCTCAAATAAAATCTTTACATGAAAGCATTATGGAGACACTGGGTCAGATAATTTTTTTTGGTGTAGAAATGTCCTGTACAACTGTGGAATGTTTAACAACATCCCTAGGCTCTACTATCAGATGTCAGTTGTGACAACTTTCTCCTTTAGTTGTGACAACCAAAATTGTTTTCAGAAGTTGTCAAACACCTCTTGAGATAGGGTGGAGTACTGGTCCTGATTAAGAATTACTAATCTAAAGAAAAACAGTGAACTAGCTCAATTAGACATCAGAATTAGTACGTTTCCACTGTCTATTCTTGAATAAGTGATGTTATATTCTATAAAACATAAAATATTTCCAAATATTTTACACTGGGTTCTCCTCAAGCAATGGATTTTTCAGACAATATTAAAACTGGGTATACTTAAAATTTTTCTTAAGTTTCAAGACTGGCACTACCCAGTCAGAAGGCAGTGAAGTAGGAATGGGAATTTGTGTCATTACGTTTTCCTGGTGACATCTGTGAAGCTAACTATGCAGCAACCTAAGGTCACACATGGTGACAGAAAATGAATGACTGATTGGAAAATTCTATCAGTGAGATAATTCACTTACTCAACTAATATTTTTAAGTACCATTGTGTGCAAGCACTGCTTGTAGCAGAAAGCAAAGGATTAAAAAATACTTGTCTGCAAGAAGTTTACATACTTATGATAGTTTATCTTAATGTAAACATATTGTTAATTTAAAACCCATCAATGAACAGATAAAACTTCTAGAAGATGGAAAATGACTGGATAGTGAGGAATCTTGACCATCTTTTAATTAACCTTTACTTTTATAAGATGGGATTTATACAAATTCAGCTAGTCTCAAACACAATGGTACAGCTTGTTTTTGATTTAATAATATTATCTTAAACATATTTGTCTTAGTACAAAATTATACACTCTATAATTGTTCATGCTCTGTTCCTAATACATAAAAATCCATCATAAAACAAATAAAAAAATTTACTGATCTGCACACCTTGAAACAGGGAAATGTTCTTATCATCAAAGCATGAGTCTGAACTCTTCACCTGAGGGAAATATTTCCCTGGGCGCAACTGTAAACTGATTATATTAGGACCATCTTCCTGGCTCATGCAGAATGTTAAGCTTAGAGTCTAGGAATGTGTAATCATATTTTGTACTTACGTTGCTACTCCTAAAGGCCACTGAAAAACATCCATATCATTAATCCAGGGACTGTCGTATGTTATGAAAAGCAGCTCCACAAAGCCTCCATTTCTTTTGAGGAATTGGAGAAACCAGTCATTTTCACAATGTTCATTTCCAAGCAAAACAACAGCAAGATGTTGGAGTTTTTGCGTTTGCACTAGATTCTGTGCATATAATAACCACTGGGTGGCATAGACGATCTTTGCTTCTTCTCTTCCATTTAAAACAAGTACCACCTTATTCGCATCAATGGAGAAGTACCCTGGGACTATAGCTGGACCAGTGATGAAGCTATAGAAGACAAAGTATCAAAACAAGAGATAAACAAACAAAACAGGAATATTTAGGATTAGTAATTTTTACTCATTTCTACAAAATCCATGAAGAGATATAATTTATATTCTCTCTAGAAAAAAGTATTTATAATACTAGTTCTTTTGAATATGTTTGGATGACAGGCAGAACTGTACATGAATAAGAAGCTTTGACTATAAAAAATTCAATTTGTATATGATAAAAATCAGGACTTTTGCTTATCAACAAAAGGTAAGACATGAAATTATAGTGTAAAGAAAAAATATCAATATCACTTAAAACACAATTTTATGTAAAACTGAAATTATATACTAAAAAATTATACTTACTAAATATCTCATTTCAGTATAAGTACAAAATTTGAATGAGAAAGCACAGATCAAGTTCATGATAACAACTGTTTTTGAGGCAGCAGAAGGGGAAAGGGAATAACTCAAAGTAGGCTTCCCTTATACAGGAAACATTTAACTTTTTTATGAAGAAAATTAATTATTGAAAGAAATTATGAGAGGGAGTTGAAATATGTCAATTCTTGATGATGAACAAGTAGAAGTTTGCTGTATTACTGTTTTGAAAGGTTATTTTAAAAAAGTTTTGATAAGCTCAATAAGAATGTTTCATAACTTAGGTTTTTTTAAAAATGTGCTGATCAAAACAGTCACTGCCACATTTTTAAAATTAGTATGTATTTAATTTAAATATATCATTTAATTCATCCTAAATTTGACCTAACTGCTTTGGGATTCTTTATACCTGCTGTGAGCCATTTCTTTATATTCTGCTAATCTTTTAATTTGTAGCATAAATATGCTTGAACCTTGCTTTTATTAATTAGTGTTGCTGGGGATAAAAACTAACACATGTCAAATGCCCTTTCTGTAATGACATATTTTGCATGATTTACCACTTGACCATAGACAACCCTGCAGAATACATTCCTCTTTCATTATTGGTATCAAACTTTACCAGTCTGTGTAGTTAAAATGGAAATGGAATTAGGACAGGAAGGTATATGTGGAGATGCATTATAGGAAATAGAAATCATGCTGATAAAGGTGGAGACAGATCAGGCTGTAATTCAGAGAGTAAGTAGAAGAATGAGGTTACACACAGGTAGTAGGGCGAATTTAGCAGTGGGTTACAAGGAAAAAAGTAGGTTTTAAGTGCTTTTTAAGAACTTAGCACACCTGAGAGGGAGCCTGCACACTAACATGTTAGCTGTCAGTCTATGACAGGAGATAATGTGTCTTATTACATTTCAATTGTATAACAACACATATAGAAAAGAAACACAATTCTAGGTGATTAAAGCTAGTTATTTTCTGAGTTTTCCAAATTATTAGCATAACTACTTATTAGTCTTTTAATTATAAACATATATTAAAAGTTTGTTTCAATAAAAATCAAACTGGGCTGGAGAGATGGCTCAGGGGTTAAGAAGGACCTTAGTTTGGATGCTGGATTTCACCTAAAAATGCCAGGCGGACTGCACTTCTGGCTCTGAAAGGCAAAGCCTGGCAAATCCCAGAGTGAAGCAAAAAGGAATAGAGCGACCAGGATGATTTCTGAAGTTACCCTTGGGACTCACAGGCACATACAGCTCCCTCTAATATACATACACGCATATAGCAATACTAAATAAAAAAATAAAAATCAAGTTAAAAATTTGAATACTCTTTAATTTATGACATATCTCAAGCATAAAATACATTAAGGTGGGAAAAAGATTGCGTTTGACCAGAAAAGATAAACTTTACATTTTTGTATATCATAATAACTTTTTGTGAATGTATATGTATGCAAGTCTCTGTATTGATGTGAGTATGTGCATATGGAGGATAACCTCGGGCGTCATCTTCGGTATGACATCCCACTTTTCTGAGACAATGTCTCCCATTGGTCTGAAGACCACCAAATAGGCCTGCCATTAAATCCCAGGGGATCATCCTTTAGTTGCTTATTTAGTGCAGATTTCCAATGTATGTCACGACAGCTGGCGTTTTTATCCGTTGTTTATCAGTTTTGGCTCCTGATGTCACCTCTGCTGGGAATGTCTCCTCTGCCTGCTTTGCTAATTCTTACTTATTTGGACTCAGCGGCTATACCTCCAGAGTCTTCAGACTACCAGCTCTGCTTGGATTAGGTGAATTGCTTTTCTTGTTTTCCTAACAACTCCTTTAATGGAATACAGTGTATACCCTGAAACTATGGTTTCTATATAGTATGATGATAGTTCATGTGTTTGTCTCAACTACAAGTCCAAACCTCCTTGAAGTTAGAGAGAGGATGGCATTTTTATTCAATTGGAAATCATTGGAACCTACTAACAATTAGCTAATAGTCATTTAGTAAATGCTGAATGTATAAGGAGCAATTTTCTTGGAAGAAGTTAGTAGTCTCCCATTAAATTCTACTGCATTTTTTTTTTTTCTCCCGAGACAGAGTCTCAGGTAGCCCAGCTAACCTCTGACTTGCTATGTAGGTGAACACAACATTGAATGTCTGATATTCTTGTCTCTGTCTTTCAAGTGGTAGGATTACAAGCATGTACCATCATACCTGATCTATATAATATGGAAAATGAATCACATGTTTACAAAATGCTTTGTAAGCATTCTACCAACTGAGCTACATCCCCTCACAAGCACTGAAAATATGAAATTATGAAAATTCAACTTAATAGCAACTTTATTCTAAAAAGCAAGGCTTATATATGAGAACATAGTACATTCATGTATGAGGCATGTTATACTTTGGTTTACCAGGATGATTAGGCAAGTATCAATTATAAAAATCCTTAACTGAATGAAGCATAAACATGCTGAAAGGGCTCATATGTGGGATTATAAGAGTGATTTGCCTCCTAGGCTGCATAGCATATATTTAACCATCAGAACTTCTAATTTTCAGTACTGTTTTTCCTGCTGCTTTGCACAACTGAAAAAAAATCTCTCCAATGCTTCAACACAAAGAGCTTGAGGAAGTGATTTAAATACTCCGTCAATGAGAAAACAACATGTTTTTGGAATTCATTTAAATTAGTACCCATATAACCTGATTCAGATCAAAATTTATAATTCAATTAAAGATAATTTATTTTGGAAAAAATTGCATGTCACTCCTCACAAGATACTTTAAAAGCTGGTGCAATGGATGTCCTTGAACACACAACTTTTCTAAGGGAAGTAGGAATGGTCTATGAAAATATGAACTCTTACATAAAAATTTCAAAAAGGAAAATCAGGCTTAGGCTTTCTGGTTGGGATTTAAATCTCTATCGCTGCAGTAATACTATATACAGTAAGTTTCAAATGCTAACATCCTTATAAATTTGTTAGAATGTTTCTGAAAAATCCTATGGCACACAGGGAGAACTATTAGAGTAATTCTGACATGTTTACTTTTCAAGCACTGAGATGTTTTATGTGCATAAATGGCATTTTCTTTTTTTGTTTTGTTTTGAGACTGACTGTCAAACCCATGGTCTTGCATATACTAGGCCAATGTTTCTATTATGGGGCTACACACCTAGTAACACATTTACTTTCAAACACTGAAAAATCTATGTGTTGTAAGTTCATGACTATGCCTACGATCTAGGATGGGATTAGAGCAACAGAGGCCTCAAGATGAAAGGAAAAAATACAAATGATGACATTTCAAATATGATTTCTATGAGAAGATATAAACAAGAGGTAGGTCAGTCAGTAAAATGGTTGCTATGCAAATATGAGAATCTGAGTTCGATTCCCAGCAAACATGTAAAGTGACAGGTGTGGTGCTGTAGGACTAGGGAGGCAGAGATAAGAACATCCTTAAGACTCACTGGTCAGTCAACCTAGATGAGTCATGAGCCCCCATGAGAATTCTCAAAAAACAAGGGTGGCAGCTCCTGAGAAATAATACCTGATGTCACAGCCTTTCCACGCGCACTCAAGACATGCAGAAGGAAACTGAATACAGAATTAACGTAGCGGTGAAAATGTAAAGGAGACTGAGGTTAGCTACAATTTTCTCCTTTTGAATAATGTGGGAAAGAGATCACTTCCTAATATATATATCTGAACCTTTGGTTGTACATTAATAACTGTCATAGGAAATAAACATGTAAAAACAATTATATTTATTTCAATGGGAAGCAAAATCTAATGAAAACAACACTTATAAGATTATTGTAATTTTTCTAATCACAGAAACTTAATTCTGTTTAAAAATTCAGAAAATATATACAGGTAAGAATTCCATGTAAGTAAAAGCAGCGAAAGTCTTGGCAATACAATTGGTTTTACTGAATAATAAAAAAGATTTCTGAGTATTGTAGAAAACTATTAATCTATACCATTAAATTAATCATAATAGAAATCACATATTTTAATAACTAAGAATTCTGAAGTGATGACAACTGCATGGGTATCACCCGACTATTAAAAGGCGTGGACATGACTATTATAATGAAAAGGAAGAAATAAACCACAGAATTCTGAGTACTCATCATCAATCAAATGTAACAAAATATGATGTATGAAGTTTTCCATATTATCAGTTTAAAAAAATAGATTTATGGCTCCAAAAGTTATTTTGTTAACATACAATTTTAGAAGAAAATGTTGATTATGAATGCAGTTATTGTATTCTTCTAGTCTTTCCAAGCTGAAATTGAAATGTTTAATGTAATTCTTACAATATTTATATTAAATAACATACAGCAACACAACAGAAGTTAACTGTTAAGCAACTAATACCTGTAATGTGTTCTTCCTACAATTGACTGTCCTCCTCTCCACTGAGTAGAAACATCGACTGGATCGAGCGTGCCTTCGAGAATATGCTCCCAGAGATACAAACCTGGCAATTAAAAAGCAGAAATATATGCATAAAACAATACTCAGAAGGAAATGAAGAGTACATTGTTAGAATGGAAGAAAACCCTTGTTAAAAAATAGAAATAAGCTTGTGTTTTATATTTATGTCTAATGAATTTATCTGTGAGATAAATTTAGTGTGAGAAAAATAATTGCTCTGTTCATTTCTATCTTTGACAATGAACCTGGAAACTCCGCCCTTTTGTCTGCTGGAGAAAGTGCTACCAAGTAAAAGTTCAGTCATCAGTAAAGAAATGAAATAACGAGGGGCTGGAGAGGTAGCTCAGGGGTTAAGCCTCTGCCTTGCAGGCGGAAAGTCCTGAGTTTGGATCCTAGACCCCACGTATAGACACCAGGCAGAAGCGGGGGCGGCCTGCGTTTCAGGTCCTGGTAGGGCGGAGCCTGTGAATCCTAGGGCAGAGTAAACAAGGAAGAGGTGGAAGCTGTCCATGGTGGTTCCCGAATTTGCCCATGGTTCTACATACACACACAAACACACACACACACACACACACACACACACACACACGCACACAAGCATACATGCACACACACGCACAATTGAATAAAAATAATAATAAAAAAAAGAAATGACGAGCAACAGTAATCAATGGCTGTCTGTAATAAAGTGGGTTATAGTAAAAACAGAATCAACAAAATAGCCCTAATTATCTATTGCTGTTTGTCTGCATGTTTTTGATAAATTCATGGCCAAACAACTTGGGGAACATGGAGTATTATTTCTGCTTATGATTCCGGTACAGTTCACAGTCCAGCTTGGCAAGAAAGTTCATACAAACACTACGAACCAAGAGAATTGGTCAAACCATATCCACAGGAATTTGCTGAGAGAGGGACAAACCTCGCTTGCCAGAGTATGAGTCTGTTAAAGTGCTCTGAAGTATGCCAAGTACAGAAATCAGCTCTCCTGCCCACCATGGCGCGTCTTCTGAGATCAATTAGATAATCTGCAGGCTTGCTTACAAGTCTGCCTTAGCTACTAATTCTTCAGAGATCAGCCTTCAACTGTCAAGCTGGCACCTATATTTAACTAGGTCACTATCCATCATATTCTGAGATGAGATATATGACATTACAAACTAAATTACTATTACGTTTAGAATTCTCTATCATAACTAAAGGGAGTCATCATCTTGTGCCAAAAAGAGCCAGACAGGTTCATATGCATAAAGGCGATCCCTGTGAGGACAGGACGTAACCTTCCCACGATCACTGTGAGGAGAGGACGTAACCTTCCCATGATCACTGTGAGGAGAGGATGTAACCTTCCCACGATCACTGTGAGGAGAGGATATAATCTTCCCACATGAACACATCCCTGACTATACCATGCACTTTGCAAACACTAGTAGTGTTTACTACTTCTCCTTAGAGCAACCCCTGTTGTTCTATCATGGCTTCATGTGGTCACAAGTTCTTAGAGTGAAACAGAGCAGCATATTAACAGCAGCATGTTAAAAGCTCAGAAAAAGGCCTGCAATGAAATACTTTGCTAAATACTACTCTGTTCATTTCCTCCCCTCACCCCTAAACTGGCTTGGTCATTAACACAGAGGCCACATAATACATGTGTGTATTAAGTATCCCTTAAGTAGACTGATGAAAACTCAGTTGGCCTAGGAATTTCTATATAATGAAGCTACAGACTATTATATATGTACCACTGGATCTAATTGGAGGGGGAGGGATGTATGCATTTGCACTGATGCTGCCTAATGGTATGGAGAAAAGAGATACAAATGGAAAAAAAAAAAGTATCATGATGCTTTCATTAAACAATGATGCCATACTAAAGTGAATTCAGTTATTGGTCCAGTACATTTACACTGTTTTTGCATACCTTTCCTCTTTACATTAACTTACCAATAGCAGCTTTGCCCCAGATTTGTACGTTGTGGTCTGTTTTTTGTTTTGTAGATTTACTTAATATTTGCAGGCTGGTTTTAATTCTGCGTTGCTGCTCGTTTTGTTCATCTCCTTCCCAAGGATTCCATTCTTCACTTCCCAAAGTAGATCGTTCTTTAAAAAAAAAAAAAAAAAAGTGGAGTGTTTACTAGTGAGGTATAACTGCAGTTGGAGACAGACATTTGAATGCAATGTTAGCGTTCTAACTGTCCTAACTAACTTCAAGGCAACTAAATTCGAACTGTTTAAAACACACATTAAAAAAATAAACCAGCGATGTGTTACTGACCCTTCACTACTAACGTGTATAGAGAACCAAAACATGTCCTGAAAACAAAACTTCTAAAAAAAGTGCGTAACATGCATCCGGTTATATGTTTAAGTTTGGAAGCCTTCAGCAGTTTATATATGTAACCCACGGCAAAATCTCAAGTTTAGAAAGTGTGATTTCCACTCGTTTCAGACACTACTGTGCAAAATTCGGAGTAACAGGCAGATGAAAGGAGCCAATTCCACCCTGGAAGCAAAGCTCGGCCTTGGAGGTCGCGCATCAGAAAGGACCCAGTTAAGCGTGCAGCACATGCTGTGAGCCAATCGATCCAGGCTCCCGGTGGGTGGGCACCGGCCCTGGGTGGTCGCCTCGGAGCTGCACGGTCCATCATTCCGCGCTCACGGGTGGGCAGTGGCCCACGGCCGTGAGGCTGCCCGTGACGGAGCGGGTCAGGAGCGGCCGCCGAGCTCGGCCCCGGCGACCGGAGGAGAAGATCGCGCCCGGGGCCCCGGAGGCGTCTCGGAGCCGAGCTCCAGGCCGCGGTCCCCGGGCCGGGCGACTGCGGGGCGGAAGGTCACCGGCCCCCGCCTCCGTCCTACCTCGGCCGCGTCGGTCCCGCGCCAAGGCGGCCGCGTTCCTGGCGCCCCGCGAGGTGGCGGCCGGCGGCCGGCGGCTCCCGAAGAAGACGTGGTAGGCGGCGTAGAAGGAGAAGACGCAGTACAGGGCGAGGAGGACGGAGCACAGCCGCGTCCGCGTCAGCCGCATCCCACGCAGGCTGCCCGCCGTGCCAGGACCGCAGTGCCGCGCGTGGCCCCGGCGGCCTCCGAGCGGGCCCGGCTCGGCCGCAGGGAGTCACCGAGGCGCCCTCAACCTCCGCCCCTCCGCCCGGCCAGGCCCACCGGCAGCCTGACCGCGGGACCCAGCTCCTAGAGGGCCCGGCGTCATCCGGGACAGCCCCGCTCAGGCCCCGCCCCGCTCCCGGCCCCGCCTCCCGCAGACCACGCCCACCATTCGGACCGCCTGTTCAGGTCCGCCCCGTCCCTCGGCCCACCTCCCACAGGCCACCATTCAGAGCGCCCGCTCAAGTTCCGCCCCGCCCCTCGACCCGCCTCCCGCAGACCACGCCCACTCCTTGGATGCATCACCCAGTTCCTTGACCCGCCTCCCTCAGGCCCCATCCATTCCTCCCATAGCTTTTTCTGCTCAGGCTATCTATATTGTGATACTACACAGTAATGAGAATGAATGACAGATACCACCATACACACACATAGATGAACTTCACAAAAGACAGCGTTGAAAGAATGAAATCACAGCAAACTACCCTATATAAGCAATCCTAATCGTTAATGTTGAGACAGAATGGTGATTGCCTCTGTGCCAATCTGGGTAGTACTGACCAGAAGGGAGTTCAGGATGCTTTCTATGGAACAAAGGAAGCTGTTTTCTGATCTGAATGCAAGATATCTGTAATTCATTCTCATTACTGTGTAGTATCACAATATAGATGGCTGCTAGCATTTACTTACCTGCATCTGTTTTCTTGGGTTTTAAGTCCCTGTTTTAAGCAGATCTTTTATATTTTCTAAGGATTTTTCTCTCTTTCCAAGTTTCTGAGCTGCTAACAATGAATTTATAGGTTTGTAGTACCATGAGTATGATTTTTCTGCCTTTTATGGACAGGATAGAGAAAAATTTTGGACTTCATGTGAAGCATTAAGATGCCATTCTTTGCTGAACTTAGATCTGAAGTCATATCTCTTATCTTATTAGAGCTGTGTGGGTAAATATTAAGTAAAACTATTCTCTCTCTATTGTAAATTATTTTTATCACTGCAGATTACTATTTCTTCACTTAATTATTATTTTTTAATTTTGCCTATTCACACAAGCTCAATAGGCAGCCCCCTTCTCTCCCTCCCCCTCCCATCCTCCATCATCCCCATTGCACTCTCCTCCCTTCCCCCCTCCCTCCCCTTATCCTGGTGCCTATCACTTCCTCCCTCCCAAATCCTGGAGCACCCATTTATGTGGGCAGAACCTCCCTCTGAGTCTTCCACCCTAGCGAGGATTCAGGACACAGTGGCATAACTTGGGGCCCTTTCTTGGGTTGCCCACTAACATAGCAACTGTATTATGACAGTTTAACCCCTTGCCTCTAAGGATCCTACTGCCTGAAGTCCAGCCCCCCCACCCCCGGGATTCCTGCTAGACTTTGGGGACTTGTTGACATGTCAGCTATTGTGCAGGCCACACAACGTTCAATCACAACATGGCTATATCCTGGCTGTTGCAGCCCTGACTTGTGTGGAGTATCTTGTGTATCGTTGGTCCTTCCCATCTTTAGGCTCTTATAGTCTTGCTGCTCCCTCTTCCATACGGTTCCCTGAGTTTTAGGATGGGCACAGATTTGGCTGGTCTGGTTCGAGGTGAATAATGTAGGATCTTTGGTGTTCTGAATTATAATTTGTTGTTTTCCTCTATTGCCCTTGGCTGCATCCTGATTGGTATTGATGGTCACCTCCTAACCAAAGATAAAGGACTGTTTAAATGAAAATCTTAATATAAGATGACACTCAAAAATAGATGGAAGAATAGTAGTAGGACACCGAAGCAAGGGGGGTCAGTCTCCCATTTCCTGATTCATTGCGACCTGACTGCCAGTCCCTATATCCTCCCTCATGGGGGAGCTCAAACTTGTTCAGTCCCAAGTGAGCAGGAAAGGAAGTGAGAGTGAACTGCAATATGTCTCGCTACTAACATGCAATACATGACCATGGCCTATTTTCTCTACTGAAGCGTGATCCTCTTTCTCTTTTTTTTTTGTAGTTCTCATTCCCCTTCCCTCCTGTTTATAATCCTTTGTGATTACAGTGGATATTAGAGAGATTGATCTTTGAATATGTCATTAAATGGGTTTGGAATTAGGCTCCACTTATTAGAGAGTACGTATGGTGTCTACTTTCTGTGTCTGGGATACCTCACTCAATATAATTTCTAATTCCATCCATTTCCTAGCAAATTTCACTAATTCATTTTTTTGATTGCCAAGTAATATTCCATTGTATAAATGTACCACATTTTCATTATCTATTTGTCAACTGTGGGCATTAGGATCAATTCCATGACTTTGCTATTGTAAATAGTGCTGCAATGAACATGGTTGTGCTCTTGTCACTGTTGTGAATTTTTGCTTTGTGGGGGATTATTCCTAGAAGTATATAGCAGGGTCATATGGCATTTCAATCTTTAACTTTTTTAGAAATCACCAAACTGATCACCAGAGTAGTTGTATAAGTCTGCATTCCCACCAGCAATGTATGAGAGTTCCCTTCTCTCCACATCCTTTCCAGAATTTGGTGATGTTTGTATTATGAATGGGATGAGATGATATCTCAGGGTAGTTTTGATTTGCATTTCCCTGATGGATAAGGATATGGAACATTTTTAAAGATATTTGTTAGACATTTCAGTTTCATCCCTGGAAAAGTTTCTTTTGAGTTCCCAGGCCCATTTTTTATTTTATCTATTATCTCCCTGGTGTTTAGTTTTTAAGTTCTTGTGCACTCTGGATAATAGATAGGTGGTTAGTGAAGATTTTCTCTCATTCTGTGGGTTGCCTTTGTGCTGGGTTTATAATCTCTGTATCTGAATAGAAGCTCTTTAATTTCATAAGATCCCATTTGTTGAGTGTTGGTTCTAGTGACTGTGCTATTGGATTTCTGTTTAGAAACTGTTGGCCTAGCTCAATCAGCTCGAGGGAATTCCCTACCTTTTCAACTAGGGTTTTTATAGTCTTTGGCCTTATATTGAGGTCCTTGATCCATTTGAAATTAATTTTTGTACATGATGACAAGAACTAGTCCAGTTTTAATCTTCTGCATGTGCACATCCAGTTTTGCCAGAACCATTTGTTGAAGATGCTGTTCTTTTTCCATTGGATTTTTTTTTTGGCCTCTTTGTCCAAGAGCAAATGATTATAATTGTGTGGGCTTATATCTGGGTCTTCAACCCTTATCCATTGATCTACATGCCTACTTTGGAGCCAGTACCAGGCTGTTTTTATTACTATGGATTTGTAGTATAGATTAAAGTTTGGTATGATGATACCTCCAGGAGTGTTTTTGTTACTCAGGATTATTTTTGCTATCCTGGGCCTTTTGTGCTTCTATATGAATTTTGAGATTATTTGGTCAATTTCTTTAAAGAATTGTTTGGGGATTTTGATTGGTATAGCATTGAATGGTCATCTGATTGGTATACGAAGATAGTCATTTTTATGATGGTTCTGCCGATCCAGGAGCATGGGAAGTCTTTCCATCTTCTGGTGTCTCCTGTTATTTCTTTCTTTAGGATTTTAAAGTTTTTATTGTAAAGGTCCCTTACTTCCTTGGTTAGGTTTATATCAAGGTATTTTATTTTTTTAGGGGCTATAGTAAACAGGATTCTTTCTCTTAGGACTTTTTCACTTTTTTCATCTTTGGGGTATAGGAAGACCACTGATTTTTGCATGTTTATTTTATAACCTGCCCTTGTGCTGAACTTATACATTAGTTCCAGGAGCTTCCTGATGGAGATTTTTAGGATCTCTCAAGTATATGATCATGTCATCTGCAAATAGAGATAACTTAACTTCTTCCTTGCTGATTTGAATCCCTTTTATCTCCTTCTCTTGTCTTACGGCTCTAGCTAAGACTTCAAGTACATTATTGAACGGAGAGTGGACATCCTTGTCTAGTTCCTGATACAAGTGGGAATGCTTCAAGTTTTTCCTCACTGAGTATAATCCTTGCTGTTGGCTTATTGTATACAACTTTTATTATGTTGATATAAGTTTCTTCCTTCCAACTGTGTCTAGAGTTTTAATTATAAAAAGATATTGGGTGTTGTCAAAAGCTTTTTCTGCATCTTTTGAGAGTTTCATGTGATTTTGGACTTTGGATTGGTTTGTATGATGGATTATACTTATTGATTTGTATATGTTGAACCAACCTTGTGTGCCTGGGATAAAACCTACTTGATCACAGTGAATGATCTTTCTGATATATTTTTGCTAAGATCTTTGCATCTGTGTTCATCAAAGAGATTGGCCTATAGTTTTCTTTTTTAAGCGTATCTTTGTTATGTTTTGAGATTAGTATGATATTAGCTTCGTAGAAAGAATTTGGAAGTGTTCCTTCCTTTGCTATTTTATGGAATAGTTTAAGGAGTAGTGATGTTAGTTGTTCTTTAAATTATTTAAAATAAATAACATTTATTTTATAGTTTAAGGTTTTCTTCACTATTGGCTTGTGTTGCTCAGATTGACCTCCACAAAGCCTTGAACTTTTGGTAGTTCTGTTTCTATCTCTAGAATATTGGGATTACATGTTTGGGCCAGCACAGCTGACATTGCCAGTGACTTTTGGAATAATGCACTAAACTCATCACAAATTTACATATTGGAATGTTAATCCGCAAAGCTGTGATATTAAGAAATGAGACCTTTGGAAGGTTTTTTAGGTTGAGTCTGTCATGAATGGGGACTCCAGAGAGCTCCTTCATGTATGCCACTTGAGTCCAGTGAGAAGTTTTGGGGGGTTGGCTCTCTCTGGTCCTTTATACCTTCTTAAAGCTTCTCTAAGTGTACTGTGTCCAAGTACGGTGACCTGTGATGTTGTCTCAGGGCCGAGATGTAGGAAAGGCAGAAAAAGGAAGAGTCACAGAAGGAGACTGGTGAAAATCCTATGTCCAGTCCTGCCAGATTTCATGTATACATAAGGGATAATCAGGGGCTGGGAATTGGTATGTAAGTCTGGGCGTGGGCCTTCTGGTTTGTTGGAAGCAGAAAGGGAAATGAGAGGCTCTCCTAGTTTCTGGTGCGCACCCAGATGGCTAGGCTGGCTGGTACCCAGGAGGATCAGCATTCCTGATATCTCGTGAGTCAGAGAGAGTCCGTGTATGAGACATCTCTGATATAAACAGACACCATAAGACTTCAGACTATGGCCATTAATTCTTAAGGACTCCCCGGAAACGCCAGTGGGTAACGCTAATGTTTCTGTAATTCCCATTTCCATGGAAAACTCATGAGTTTACTCCACCAGTCTTCCACGCTTTTTCTCAGGGAAGAACTTTTCTCACTGGATAGTGTGGTACATGCCACTCCCCACTAGTTGGCACTGTATAGAGAAGAGGAATTTACTAAGGAGCCGTGGATGGACCTCACCAGAAACTTCATCTGCTGATACCTTGGTCTTGAACATCTGTACTTCCAGAACTGAAGAATAAATGCTTTTTACTTAAATCATCTAGAATACAGTAGTCTGTTATTATAGTTCAAAAGAAATGTGACAGCTTTTCTTTTTGTTCGTGCTTTGAGTAGTTCACTCTTTCTAAAAAGTCTTATTTTTAGATTTGTCTTAAGCAGAACATTTTGGATTTTTCCTTTCCAGTCAGTATTAGACTTTTATTATTTATTTATTTATTTATTTATTTATTTATTTATTTATTTATTTATTTATTTATTTATTTATTTGTCTGCCTGTCTTTCTGTCTATTTATTTATTTATTTGTTTATTTATTTATCTATCTATTTATCTACGTATCTATGTATCTATCTATCTATCTATGTATCTATGTATCTATGTATCTATTTATTTATTTAGTGTGTGAGAGAGCACTGTGTGCCTGTACAGGCCCAAGGGAATCATCCTGGATTACTTCTACTTCCTTTGTGCTTTGCTTTGGGATTTCCCAGGCTCTTCCTTCCAGAACAGGCAGTAAAGGTCATTGACATTTTGCCTGACATTTTTACGTGGGATCTGGGATCTGAACTCAGGTACTTTTGCTTGTGAGGCAGAGTCTTAACCTGTGAACCAGCCCCTCATTATGGAATTTTAAATCATTTGCATTTGCAGCTACAATTTCTACAGTCTTTTGATGTTTTGTTTGCATGTATGTGTGTGTGTGTTGACGTGCACATGCATATGTGTGTAGACCACAGTACAGTCTTGGGTGGTGTTCCTCAAGAGCTGTCTATCTTGTATTATGAGGACCACTTATTGGCCTGGGGCCTAGTAAATGGCAGACTGTCAGGCCAGCAAGCCCCAGGGATCTATCTGCCTGCCTCCACAGAGCCGGAATTATCGGATTTGGGGGACTGAACTCAGGTGTTCTTGCTTGCAGATTAAGCTAGCTCTCTACCTGTGATCTTTGAGTATCTTTTTTAAAAATTATTGATTGATTGATTGAGTTTTTTCACTAATACAAACTTGATAGGTACCCTATTCCTCTCCCTCCCTCCACCCCTGGATCCTCTTGCTCCCTCTCCCCTTTTCCCCTTCCTTTCCCCTCCTCCCTCCTTTTCTTCCAGTGTCCCCTCCCCCATTCCTGGAGCATCCTTTAGTGTGTATGTCAAACTTCCCTCTGGATCCTCCTCTCTGATAAGGTGTAAGGACTCAGTGGCATTTTTTAGAGCTCTTTCTTGTGTTCTGCTTTAGTTTAGGAACACTATTGTGGCTGTTAATCCCTAGCTTCTAAGGATCCTAGTGCCTTTAGTCCGTGCTAGACTTTGGGTGTTAAATGATATGTTGGTCATTGCGCAGGTCATGCAAACCCTTATCATGATTACTTCGGCCCTAACATGTGTGGAGTATCTTGCATATCATTGCTCCTCCCCATCTTTAGGCTCTTTCAATCTTACCGTGCCCTCTTCCACAAATTTCCCTGAGCTTTAGGATGGGGAGAGACTGGCCTGGTTCCTGGTGATTAATGTAGGGTCTCTGATGTTCTGAATTATGGTTTTTTTTTCTTCCAGTTTTGCTGTTCCTGCACCGCCCTTGGCTCCATCCTGATGGGTATTGGATGTCACCTCCTAGCCAGAGATAAAAGGCTGTTAAAATAGAGTCTTATTATAAGAGTAGATTCAAAGATAGGTGGAATAAGAGTAGGAGTCTGCTGTGAAGGGGGGGGGGCATCAGTCTCCCATTTGCAGGATGGTTACCTTCTATCAGCTAGACTCTAGGCCTTCCCTGACTGGTGAGATCAAACCCATCAATTGCAAGCGACCAGGAAGGAAAGTCTGTGAACTTAACCAGATGTCTCATTACTTACTTGCAGTACTTGGTGGTGGCCTATTTTCTCTGCTGTAGCATGATCCCTTCTCTCCTTGTTTCTGGGAGGGCCCTCCTTCCCCTTCCCTCCTGTTTATAATCTTTACAATTACTGTAGGTATTACAGAGATTTATCTTTGAGTGTGCCACTAAGTAGGTTTGGTACCAGGATCCACCTAATAGGGAGTACATACAGCACTTAATTTTCTGTGTCTGGGATACTTCATACAATATAATTTTTTTCTAATTCCATCCATTTCCCAGAAAATTTCATTAATTCATCATTTTTGATGGCTGAATAGTATTCCATTGCATAAATGTACCACATTTTCCTTATCCACTCATCAACTGTTGGACATTTGTGTTGATTCCATGACTTTGCTATTGTAAACAGTGCTGCTATGAACATGGTCGTGTTTGTGCTATTGAGGTGAATTTTTGCTGTATGGGGGGTTATTCCCAAAAGTAGAATAGCAGGGTCATATGGCATTTCAATCTTTAACATTTTTAAGAATCGCCAGGTGGCTCGCCAGAGTGGTTGTATAAGCCTGCATTCCCACCAGCAATGTAGGAGAGTTTCCTTCTCGCCACATCTTCTCCAGCATTTGGTGTTGTTTGTATTGTGGATTTTTGCCATCCTGACCGGAGTGAGATGATATCTCAGGGAGGTTTTGATTTGCATTTCCCTTATGGGAAAGGATGTGGAGCATTTTAAAAGATATTTGTTCTTTAAATGTTCCAAGGTCCATTTTTTAATTGGGCCATTTGTTTAGTTTTCTAAACTTGGTGTTTAGTTTTCTAAATTCTCTGTGTACTCTGGATAATAGAACTCAATCAGAGCTCTATGTGGTTAGTGAAGATTTTCTCCCATTCTGTGGATTGCCTTTGTGCTTGAGTTACAATCTCTTTATCTGAACAGAAGCTCTTTAATTTCAAAAGATCCCATCTGTTGACTGTTGGTTGTAGTGACTGTACTATTGGATTTCCATTTAGGAACTGTTGTCTAGTCTAATGAGTTCAAGGGAGTTCCTTATCCTCTCAACTAAGGTTTTTATAGTCTCTGGCCTTATATGGAGGTTCTTGATCCATTCGGAATTAAGTCTTGTACATGGTGACAAGTATGGGCCCAGTTTTAATCTTCTGCATGTGAAGATCCAGTTTTGCCAGCACCATTTGTTGAAGATACTGTTCTTTTTCCTTTGGATTCTTTGGGCCCCTTTGTCAAAGACCAAATGGCTGTAGTTGTGTGGGCTTATATCTGGGTCTTCAACCCTTATCCATTGATCTGTGTGTCTATTTTGGAGCCAGTACCAGGCTGTTTTTATTACTATGGATTTGTAGTATAGACTAAGGTTTGGTATGGTGATATTGCCAGCAATGTTTTTGTTACTCAGGATTGTTTTTGCTATCCTGGGTCTTTTGTGCCTCCATATGAATTTTTTAACATTTTTTATTATTATTTCTGCTCATACAAACTTAATAGGTACACCGGTTCCCTCCCTCCCTCCTCCTCCCCCCGACTCCCCTGCTCCCCTTCCCCTCACCTCTCCCTCCCCATACCTCAGATGCCTCCTCCCCATTCCCTGGAGAATCCTTTAATGTGTATGCCAGACTCTCCTCTGGGCCCTCCTCTCCGATGATATACAAGGACCCAGTGGCATTTCCCTGAACCCTTTCCCGTGTTCCCCTTAAGCATAGGAACACTACTGTGGCTGTCAATCCCTTGCCTCCAAGGATCTTGGTGCCTTTAGCAAATGCTAGACTTTGTGGGGTCAATAGTGTGTTGGACATTGCGCAGGGCATGCAACTCCATATGAATTTTGAGATTGTTTGGTCAACCTCTTTAAAGAATTGCTTTGGGATTTTAATTGGTACAGCACTGAATTTGTATATTGCCTTTGGTAGCATGGTCATTTTTATGATGTTGATTCTGCCAATCCAGGAACATGGGAGGTCTTTCCACCTTCTGGTGTCTTCTGCTATTTCTTTCTTTAGGGTTTTAAAGTTTTCACTGTAAAGGTCTCTTACTTCCTTAGGTTTATACCAAGGTATTTCATTTTTTTTAGGGGCTATAGTAAATGGGATTATTTCTCTCAGGGCTTTTTCACTTATTTCATTCTGGGCATATAAAAAGGCCACTGATTTTTGTATGCTTATTTTGTATCTTGCCACCCTGCTGAATTTCCGTATTAGTTCCAGGAGTTTTCTGGTGGAGTTTTTGGGATCACTCAGGTATACAATCATGTCATTTGCAAATAGAGATAACTTGACTTCTTCCTTGCTGATTTGAATCCCTTTTATTTCCCTTTCTTGTTTTATGGCTTCAGCTAAGACTTCAAATACAATATTGAATAGGAGTGATGAGAGTGGACAGCCTTGTCTAGTTCCTGATTGAAGCGGGAATGCTTCAAGTTTTTCCCCATTGAGTATAATCCTTGCTGAAGGCTTGTATACAGCTTTTGTTACATTGATAAAGGTTCTTTCCATTCCTACTGTCTCTAGGGTTTTGATCATAAAAGGCTGTTAGATCTTGTCAAAAGCTTTTTCTGCATCTATGAAGAGTATTACGTGGTCTTGATTTTTGGACTGGTTTATATGGCGAATTACATTTATTGATTTGCATATGTTGAACTAACCTTGTGTGCCTGGGATAAAGCCTACTTGATCCCCGTGAATGATCTTTTTGATATGTTTTTGAATCCGATTTGCTAAGACTTTGTTGAGATTCTTTGCATCTCTGTTCATCAGAGATTGGCCTATAATTTTTTTTTAAGTGTATCTTTATTAAGTTTTGGGATTAAGATGATATTAGCTTCATAGAAAGAATTTGGTAGTGTTCCTTCCTTTGCTATTTGATGAACAGTTTAAGGAGTATTGGTGTTATATGTTCCTTAAATGTCTGGCAGAACTCTGTGCTGAATTCATCTGGTCTAGGACATATTTGGTGGGAAGATTTGAGATTACTTCATTGATTTCCTCATATGGTATAGGACTATTTAAATAATTCAAAACTTCCTGATTCAATTCAGGAAGTGTGATTACTTAGGAATTCATCCATCTCTTTTGTGTTTTCAAATTTCACAGAGTATAACTTTTTGAAATATGATGTTATAATACTCTGAATTTCTTGAGTATCAGTGGTAACTCCATTTTCATTTCTAATTTTGTTAATTTGGGTTTCTCTCTCTTGCTTTTGGTTAATTTAGCTAGTGGTGTATCAATCTTATTGATTTTTTTTAAAGAACCAGCTTTTTGACTGGTTGATTCTCTGTATAATTTTCCTAATCTTAATTTTGGATATTTCTCCCCTGATTTTGCTAAGCTCCTCCCTTCTACTGCTTTTGGGATCAGATTGCTCTAGTATCTCTAAAGCTTTAAGTTGCATTGTTATTTATTTGTGATGTTTCTATTTTTTTATGTAGGCATTAAGAGCTATGAACTTACCTCTTAGGAAGCTTTCATTGTGTCCCAAAGATTTTGATAATTTGTATTTCCATTATCATTCACTTTCAGGAAATCTTGAATTTTCTTTCTAATTTCTTTCTGAATCCAGTTCTCATTCAGCATCATTGTGTTTAGTTTCCATGAATTAGTGTATTTTCTGTAGTTTGTTGTGTTGGGGATGTCAAGCTTTAGACCATGGTGGTGTGATAGGGTACAGGCTAGAATTTCAACTTTCCTGTATATGTGGAGATTTGTTTTGTGGCCCAATATGTGATCTATTTTGGAGAAAGTTCTGTGTGCTGCTGAGAAAAATGTGTATTCTTTGGTGCATGGGTGAAAAGTTCGATAGAGATCTGTAAGGTCCATTTCAGTAAAAATTTGATTAAGTTCCAATGTATTTCTGTTAAGTTTTTGACCAGTTGATCTATCCCATGTTGAGAGGGTGGTGTTGAAATCCCAAATAATTATTGTTTGTGGGTTGATTTCTTGCTGTAGATGCTGTAGGGTTTGCTTAATGAATGTGGAGGGGCCCATATTAGGTACATAATGTTCAGTATTGTGAAGTCTTCCTGGTGAATTGTACCTGTGACCAAAATGTAGTATTCATCTGTGTCTCTGATGTTTTTTTTTGGTTTGAAGTCCACTTTGTCTGATAGTATAATAGCTACCCCTGCCTGTTTTCTGGTTCCATTAGCTTGCAGAATTTTGAACCAGCCTTTTTTTTTTAGGATGTGCCTATCCTTTGTGGTGAGATGAGTTTCTTGAAGGTAGCAGATTGATGCGTTGTGATTTGTAATCCAAATTATTTATGATCTGTATCTCTTGATTGGTGAGTTAATTCCATTGACATTTAATGTTATAATGGAAAATTATTTTTAATTCTGCACATTTTTATGTTTTGTGGCTTTTGTATTATTTGGCTTTTAGGTTTTGGTGGTATTATACTTGCCTTCTGTCCTCTTGGATACACTTGTTTTTTTCTTCAAGCTTGAATATCATTTCTAGCATTTTTTGAAGTCCTGGTTTGTTAGACATGTAAGCCTTCAAGGTGTCTTTGTGCTGGAAAACTTTTCTTTCTCCCTTGATCATGTCGCATAGTTTTATCGGGTATATCAGCCTGGGTTGACATTTTTGCTCATTCAATACTTGAAGTATGTCTCTCCAAGCTCTTCTTGCTTCTATTGTTTCCATTGAGAAGTCATTTGTTATTTTAATAGGTTTACCTTTAAAAGTGACTTTTTTTTCCCCTTGAAGCTCTCAGCACCTTTTCTTTGTCTTGAATGTGGAGTGTTTTGGCTATTATTTGGGGTGTGGAATGCCTCTTGTATTCGGATTGGCCTCTCATTCTTTTTATTATTATTATTATTTATTCAAATGTGTATGTATGCATGCGTGTGTGCGTGTTTGTATATGTGTGTGTGTGTGTGTGTGTGTGTGTGTGTGTGTGTGTGTGTGTAGAACCACGGGTGAATTCGGGAGCCACTATAGACCACCTCCACCTCCTCTTTGTTTACTCTGCCCCAGGATTCACAGCCTCTGCCCTACCAGGACCAGAAACGCAGGCTGCCTTGGCTTCTGCCCGGCGTCTACACGTGGGGTCTAGGATCCGAACTCAGGACCTTCTGCCTGCAAGGCAGAGGCTTAACCCCTGAGCCACCTCTCCAGCCCTACCTCTCATTCTTTACATGAGGGAAGTTTTCATTTATGATAATTTGAAAAATTTCCTCAGGTGTGGTATTTTGGGATTCTTGCTCTGGTACTCCATGAATGCACATGTTAGGTTTCTTCAGGTGTCCCATAACTCTTGAATAGTCCTCTCAAGTATCTTTTTGGCTTTAACCAGCTCTGAGCTGGTTAATACTTCCACTTTGTCTTCAAGATCTAAAATTCTATTTTCTGCTTCATTAGTTCTGCTGATAAGACTCTCTGTTTAGTTCTGGGTTGAAGATAACTGCTCTGTGCCTATTTAGTTTCTTGAACTGTTTTTCTCAACTCCTCCAACTGTCTGTTGTGTTCCTGTTCAAAGTGGTTGATGCAATTATGTAACTCCTTCTGGATTTCCTCTTTCACAGTATTGATCATGGTAATGATCATGCCTTGAAAGTTGTTATCTTGGGGGGCTGGAGAGGTGGCTCAGGGGTTAAGCCTCTGCCTTGCAGGCAGAAGGTCCTGAGTTCGGATCCTAGACCTCATGTGTAGATGCCAGGCGGAAGCGGGGGTGGCCTGCGTTTCTGGTCCTGGTAGGGTGGAGCCTGTGAATCCCCGGGCAGAGTAAACAAGGAGGAGGCGGAGGCAGAGGTGGTCCATGGTGGTTCCCGAATTCGTCCGTGGTTCTACACACACACACACACATACATACACACATGCGCACACACGCATACACACACAATTGAATGAAATAATAAATAATAAAAAAAATTAAAAAAAAAGAAAGTTGTTATCTTGGGCCTGGCTTTCTCGTCTATTTTCTGTGAATTTGTTCTGGTTGGAATCTATCATTATGGGGTTAATTGTTTCAATGGGAGATTTGTTTTCTTGGGTTTTGTTTGTCATGGATCTGCACTTTGACTTGGGCATTGTTGTTTTGTCTTTTAAAACCTTTCAGTTTCTGTGTGTATTTGACTGAACTGAATTAGTTGGTATTACTACTCTTGGGCAGTTATTACTGGTGTTTGCCTTGGAGTTGGGTACGTTTGTCTGTTGTCATTGGTTATTTCCTAGATGAGGCTATTAGACTGTTAGTACATCAATTAAGTCAGGTTTAGTATGCAGGGGGTGAATATTAGTATGGTAGTGCACTTTTACGATTTAGTACCTTGGTAATATGTGAGAGTGAGTGGTATAGTCCCTCAAGTTGTATGTGTTTTGTGGGTGGCTATATGGAAAAGTTAATGTACAATGATTAATAATTGAAAGGAGCAGAGTAGTAAAAAGGAGTTTACTTATCTTTGGGCAGAATGTGAAGAATCTCTCCCATGTTATAGGATGATTTTAGAAGACTTCAGATGTATGGCCTTTGTCCCCTAGAGCTTTGCTTGGGTTTTCTTTGGACTCTGTTGAATTCTGAGGAGCAGTGTCTCCTCCCTGGACTGCGAGTGGCCCCAGCCAGTGGCAAGGGCAGAGGGGCTGGTGGAGATGGTGGGCACTTCACCTAGGGACCTGGGGTGTGGACCTAGTGGCCCACCCTAGCCCAGGCAGCCTGCATGTTGGTCAGGCTGGCTGGTGGGAGGAGATGGGACGAGCAGGTGACCTGGGAGCTGGTGGGATTTACCTGAGAAGCAGTGTGTGCTCCCTGGACCACGAGCATCCCTGGCGGGCAGAAAGGACTTTGAGTATCTTTTATAGAGTCGTTTGCTTTTATTCATTCTTGATCTTTTTGTTTTATTTTTGATCTTTTGGTACGTGATTTTTCCTTAATATGTTTCTTTCCTCCGGTGGTGGTTGTGGGAGGTTCTAGCTCTAGAATAGTTTTTGTGAATGTTGTTTTTAGTATAAGAATTTTTAGCCTATATTCCTCCATATCAAAGTAAAAAATGGTGTATTTCAATAATTTTATCCCTATTCTTTATGAAGATAACTGGAGTTGTGACCCAGAGGTCATTAAATTATTTATTTGTTATCATACATTCTCTCTTTTTGCACATGGTTGTGAAGAACATGTTAGGTTTTTTTTTTTAAAGCTTTTTAAAAAAATTTTTTTTATTATTTAATCAATTGTGCTTGTATGCGTGTGTGCACGTGTGTGTAGGTGTGTGTGTATATGTATGTGTGTGTGTGTAGAACCACGGACGAATTCAGGAACCACCATGGACCGCCTCCACCTCCTCCTTGTTTTCTCTGCCCCGGGATTCACAGGCTCCGCCCTACCAGGACCAGAAACACAGGCCGCCCCTGCGGCATCTATACGTGGGGTCTAGGATCCGAACTCAGAACCTTCCGCCTGCAAGGCAGAGGCTTAACCCCTGAGCCACCTCTCCAGCCCCGAGAACATGTTAGTTTACATTAGTATTTCGCTTATCTTTATGGAAGAATTATATAACTGGTCCTGTTGTTTGACCCCACAAATACCCATATGATTTGTTTCAGTCATAATACAGTATTGAGCAGCAGCACCTTGTGACATTTCTTAGCAGAGCATTAGGAACCAGCAGGTTGTCTTCCCTCTTTTCTTTACCTCTCCCCCTGATTGTTATGCCCAGCATGTCTACCCACAGCCACGTGTGCTGCAGGGATAGATACAAATACTTTCCTATGCTAATTCCCAAACTGATTGAACACTACTTTCTTTTTTCTTTTACTTTTTTTGTGGCATGATTGCACAGTTTAAGCATGAACTCGGTAGATGACAAGAGTTGTGCAGTAATCTTGAAAGATTCGACAGGCCTGTTGAATGGGTAGGTTCGCTTATCTGAAGTGCTGGCAAGCTGAGTGGTTATCAATAGAGTTGCCCCTGTGAGTGAGCTGTGGACATATTCCAAGAAGGTAAACAAATGAAGCCTAAATTGTTGCAGGCCTTGATTACTTGTAATCTCGTCACTGCTTTCCTTCCTTTGACTAACACAGTGATACTTGGAAAATTGTCTGCACTTGTTACTCTTCTCTGTGGCTGAGATAACACTCAAACTTAAGCAACTTAAGGGAGAAAGGGAGATTTATTCAGCTTATGATCCAGAGGGAGGAACAGCCTATTATGGCGGGAGAGGTATGGCTGGCAGGCAGAGGTTAGAGGCAAACTAGGTTACTGCAGACTTTATGGAGGCTGAGAGCTGCAAAACTGCCAACTGTAAGACTGGACCTCTCCTGCAATAGGGTGGGGCTAACTTCATCCTTTGTGACTGCCTTCCTCCGGTGCCTCTTAAAGGTGTCATGATCTTCCCAAACAATTAAAGATTCAAACACACGAGCCTATAGGGGATAGCTCACATTTCAAATCATGACCGTGTCCGACAAGAACTTGTGAGTCATTTTACACTCAGAATATTATTATTTAGAGTAAAACGTACTGCAGAGTGTTGTGATCTGTGAGGTGTAGGAGTCCAGCAAGAGCTTATTTGTGAATGTGTTTGTAGGATGCTCAAGGATGTGTCTCCAAACAGAATTCAGTGTTATCATCAAGTGGTGGAATTAAAGAGGCTCTTGAAAAACAACATTCAGTGATTAAAAGGTTGGTCTTTACTCCAAAACAGTGAGAATCAGGAGACAGTCTTGAAAGCATGTCTGTCAACAAACAGTTATTAACTGTGTAATTAGTCACTTTGTCCTCCCTGCTTTTATTTTATTGCTGGTCACTGTGAGGCAGGTCAGCATAGGGAACAGTTTAGTAACCTGAATTCCCTTGGTTTGTGCTATGTCCACTCCCTCTTCTAATAAAGCACTGGGCAACCTACATGTCTTGCTGTCATAGTTAGGCACAGGTGTCAACTTGACTGTTGAGGGTTTGAACTCTGGCACATTTGTAGAGAATTAATGGTTGAGTTGAGCCCAGAGCAAACCTGCAGGAGATTGTCTAGCTGATGGGGAAGATCACGCCTATGGTGGGTGGGATTAAGCCCTGGAATAGCAGAGAGCTGGTTGAGAGAGTGGGCATCCTTTGGTTCACTTGGCCAGACATGCTGGTCTGGCAAGTAAGGATTGTCCATCTCTCAGCTGTTATGTGGTGATGGTGTGGCCAGTTCCCTCGGCCCTGTTAATGGTGTGTGCTTTCCTGTCAAGCTGGACTAAGAACTGTAACCAAGAATTGTAGGAGAGAATAAACCCTTGTCACCTTAAGCCGTTTGATGATCAATTATCAGCAACCACGCAGGCAAACTGCAATACTTACCTACATGCTATGTATACCTACAATACATCTTAACAGCCTGTTAATAGTCTAGGACCTCCACCAGTATCAAACTACCAGTATATATGTTTTTGAATAATGGAAATAAGTCCCTTCTTTTCTCAACCTCCTGTCAATACCATTTCTATTCAAATATATCCTGGAGTAAAAATGTGGAATTATAGGCAATATTGTAATCTGACTTGAATTTGTTTTGAATGCATATTCAAATGGCAAATTGTATTCTCAAAGAGAACACTTGAAGATAATCTTCTATATGTCATCTTGTGCTTATGCATATTTGAGTGTGCATACAATTAAAATCAGTTGTATTTGGGGACAGAAACATAAGGAACAAGGACTCATGTAATTCAGACCTGTCAATCATAATAGAGAACAATTACTCACACTAACCCCCTTAGCAACCAAACTCCTCCTGAATCCCATAAAATGGAGCCCAAAGCCCTAATTGAAGGGCTTGGGTACCCTTATTCATGACCCACTTTCAGATTTCAGTGTATTTCTTCCTGATCTATACCATTGCTTTGCTCTAACTAAGTTATCTCATCAGTTTTACAAACCCATGTGAGTGTTTCTTTCAGTCCTCTGAATAAGAGGTCAAAAACCTGGAAATATTCATCTCAAATCCTCATCACTGATATCATGTGGACAGAGAATCACACTCTCACTTCAAAGGGATAAGAGGTAATTTATTGTGGAGCCTAATGTGAATGACCATGATCCAGGAACACAGATGTAGGTTTTCCCAAACTCCATATGTTCTGATGTAATAGCAGTTCTTCGAGGTTTTTATAATCAGAGAACAAAGAAAGCCATAAACCGGTACATTTTAATATAAACTGTTGGAAACAAAAATCTGGGGAATTTCTGTTATAGGAATATAACAGTGCTTCGTTGGCTATCTGATGGCATTCTTACCTTCTGTTTGGTGGAAAGCAGGGGTCTGGTTGTATATTCTAAAGCATTTGCCTAATAGTCACCAAGATGTTAGTTCATATATTAATAGATGTCTACTATGGGAGCTAAAGATGACCCAGGATAATTTGGCTCTCGACTTGCAACGTTATATCATTGATGCTCTAATCAGTCATCTTGTAGGTGAAGTGTTTCTTATTTCCAGGAACTTATATCCTCAATAAGTAGGTGTGAAAGAGACTTCTTCCTCTAATGAACATCTCTTTGTGTCATAATATGTGTGTTTCCAACACGCAACTGATAACAGTGGAGAGGAGTCAGTGTTCTCTGACAGGATTATTCTTGCTATTCTCTTGAAGATTACTATCAACAACATTTGGTTAACATTCTGTGGCATCCTTCATTCCACAGACAAGTGATGAACTGTGTGCAAGATGGATAACTACAGTGAGCCTGGGAAAGCAATGTTTAAATTACATGTTCCAATTTTCTAGTTTAAATTTACAATATTATAGTCTTGAATCTATCTCATAGTTGAAGCTAATCTTGATGGTTTTTGGTGAAAAGAATTTAAATAATCTTTGTAGAACATTTATGTTGTTTTCCTTGGAATTGTATATGCTTTAGTTATCTGAAAGAAAAAAATTAGTAAAACAAAGCTGTCCGTAAAAATCTTTTAAAAGATTGTAATGTAATAATACTAAGAAACACTATTCTAAGACTGAAGGATGATTGCACTTAACTATAGTGAACACATGAGGGCACTGCAGACAGGATTTTAAATATATGTGTACAAGTGTTTTTCATATGAGAGATTTCTGATATATCCTGATGTAAATGACAGCATTCTTTTAAAAATGTAATAAATAATGATTGTATGTTTTGTATCTGTAAATTGATGATGTTTGCTTGGTATTACGATAATGTTACAGAGGCCGGGGAGATGGTTCAGGTGTTAAAGCCTTTGCCTCCGAAGCAAAACACCTGAGTTTGGATTCCCAGATCCCACCTAAAAATTGCTAGGCAGAAATGGCGGTGGGCTGCACTTTCTGCCATGAATGCAGAGCCCAGAAAACCCCAGAGCAAAGCACTAAGGAGGTGGAGCCATCCGGGAAGGAGGTGGAGCCATCCAGGAAGGAGGTGGAGCCATCCAGGATGATTCCTTGGCTTCACAGGCACACACTCAAATGTCCTCTTGTATACACCTCTCCCCCAAGCATGCAAAAAAAGAGAATGTTATAAAGAGAATTCCAGGTTTGTTATTTCAGGTGTCTGTGTCTGCAAATGACCTCACTCTTATGAAGAAACCATGTTCCTTCGTTTGGAGGGCAAAATAATCATAATGAAAATGGGAAAGAAAGGAAGATGTATCTGGCTGTGCACCTATGTACTTTGCACCAACACTTCACGTTTTCCTTTTTTCCAGGAGTCTCCTGTCACAACCAATCTGCTGACATGGTGTGCAGACTATATGAAATATCACCACTGCTGTTTATAAGTAGCTTTTTTGTTTCCTCTTCAGAGTTCCTCATAAGCAGATCTGTTTAGTTCTTAAGATTTGCCTAACCTTGCCTGTCATCTGAAATAAAGACATTTTAGAATCAAGTTTGGATCTGAAAAAATATTAGGGCAATTTTGTATACTATTCTTTAGCAAACGCTAGAGCTGGAGGGGGCCCATTAGAGCTGCATGTATCTGAGATAACATAGGTACTAGATTCTGCTCAGGGAGGTGAAGATGAATAGTTGTGCTTTTTAAATTTTCCTAATGGTCAGGAACTTGGGCACTTGCCATACAGACATCCCAGATGTAACCTACTGGATCACGCATGCAAAAAGACGTGAAAGCAGGAGGAAGACTGGCTGGAAAGGAGAAAATATGAAAAAGGACAAGTGGGAGTAGGGGATGAGACTGGGTAGTAAGGAATGAAAACACGAAAACTTATTGTATTTATGTATGAAAGTGTCAAAGAGTAAAAAAATAGAAATTAATTTTTTCTGCTATTTTAATATATAAACAGGACTATGTTGATGCATATGAAGGAACTCATTTTAGGCAAATTTTATTTCTAGAGATTGTAGTTTTCTCCTTGGATTTGCATGTAAAACACTTTGCGATATTATATCTCCATTTCTCTCTTCCCCTCTCTTTCCTTCCCTTTATTTTTTCCCCTCTTCATTTTTCCATTTTCATGTATATGCATAAACATGCTTGTGTGTATATGTGTGGTTTCGTGCTTGTACGTGCTTGTGTGTATGTATACACACTTGCATTTAAGTGTGAGGCTGATATGGGAAATCATCTGGTATCTCTCTTCTATTATTTTCTTGAGGCTGCATCTATCTCTGAATTGACCTACAGATCTGGTCTACCTACAATGATGTCTGGCTAGCCAGTTTGTTCTGGGGATTGCCAAGCTCCACCTCATGGGGTTGGAATTGCAGACAGGCTGCTACAACTACCAAATATTTTACTTGTGATCTGAAATCCTTTTGTTTGTGCACCAAGTGCTTCAACCATGAGGCTATATCCTTAGCCCCTCCTCTCTATCTTTTGCCAATTCCCCGTGGTCTCTCACAAGCCTACTGATCTTGCAAATAGAAGCATGGGGCCATCTTTGTTCTAGGCTATCATTTCAAGGATTTTGGTATTGCACAAAGGTTGTACCTTCTTCTGGGGAAAAAGTCATTGTGACCAACTAAAATCGTAAACATAATTATGTCCTTTGAGACAAAAACTTCAGGCAGGCATACAGCTCATTACAAAAGATTTAGTTTCCTTAAACTCAAGATCTTCAGCTGAGATTACAACACACGTGGTGGTCACTTGGATCGCTCTCAGTTGCTGCTGCTGGATGTAGAGCAAGGGGAACTGGTAGGAGGAGAATCGTCAGGCTATTTGATGGTGTCTTTGTGTGCATCCCAGAAGTCTCTTGCCCATAAAAATGTGGCAGGATAATCTATTAACAAGGGAAGCTTTCATAATTTGTGACTCTTAGATATCAGCTTCTCAGCATTCAGATTATTTTTAAAGAAATCCTAGTCAAGATGAAGGATAACAAACAATAGTGTATAAATACAGATTCATCCATGTTTCTGAAAGCTTCAACAATATAGACTATTTAATTGTGTGCGATTTCTGAAAGCAAAAACCATGATAAAATGTTCATAGAGACTCATCATAAAGCGACAACTGATTTTTATAAAAATACCATCTTGTAAAATTCTGATTTTTCTTATTAATTACTTGTTAGTATTAAAGTTCTTTGGTGCTTTACATAAAATAAACATTTTTTAACAGTTACATACTATTTCATTTTTTGGAAACAGAACATAAAAAAATCACAATAAACAGACTACATGGAAAACAACCTTTGGGTCCAACAAGAAAATAGGAAGATGAATTATGATATATTGTTTTGATTTAATATTGCATAACCATTTATAGTGCTTCAAATGCATATAAAACTGTAACCACAGATGACACTGAAAATGTGACATAAAAAGCACAAAATTTAATACCTATTTATGTGTTTGTGTGTACAAGAGGACACTTAAGTGTTTGTGCTTATGGCAGCCCGAGGATGACATCGTGAAATATCCTGGATTGCTATACCTCCTTATTGCTTCGCTCTGGAGTTTCCCTGTCCTCCAGGGGTTGGACTGCTGCCATATCTGCCACATCTGCCAAACCCTGTTTAGGTGGGATCTGGGGATCGAATGCCAGGTTCTTTTGTTCTTTTAGAGCCTAGATAATCTTTTTGGCCTTTAATTCCTATTCTACAAAAGCAAATGTGGACTTGTTTCTGTACAGGAACCTGCGCACTGCACTTGGATGAACAGCGCTCATCCCTGGTGATGAGATTAGGAGCCAGAGAGCTTGTTTTCAGGAGAGAGTGATGCTTCACCAGATTACAGACTAGGCTGGGGCAGGGTTTCCCTTCCTCTTTCTGCTGTTCCTTTTTTTGACCTGGGAGTTTTGAAGATAAAACTGGTATCTGAATCGAAGGTTCTAGAAATCCTTCCAAGGATGCTGATGACAGCTGGAATAAGGTCCTGTGTTGATATTGGAATTATCCTGGATTGCTCTTCCACTTTGTTCTTTTGAGGCAGGGTCTGTAGTTAAACCCAGAGCGTTCCTGGAGGGCTAGTCTGGCTAGCAGCTTGCTCTTGGGATTCCCAGGTTCTAGTTCTGGGGCTGGAATTGCAGGTAGGTTAGAATCCAGGGATAGAAATCTCGCCTATCTTCCCCTTGCATTTCTAGTTAGTTGTAAAAGAAAAAAAACTTTACATTTTTGTAATAGTCTTATAAAAGGAAAATTAACTTAAATATAAATCCAACGAAAAACATACATTTTGCTAATGAAAAATCCCTGGAGATTAAAATGAAAAAGAAAGGCTCAACTAACTGTTTTTGGATTGAAAGGCATATACTTGAGAGTCAATTTTCAACAAATTGACGTGTTGACATAAGTAAATCTAAGTAAATATTGAAAAGTTTTATAAGTGGGTAATTTGATTTTTAAAGTTACATGGAAAGCAGAAATATGGCTTGGTGGCTTTAACCAATAGAAAAAAATGGACGCAAGATCTGAAGCCATTTGTATGAATTACTTTTTTTCCTGCAATTAACAAATATCTGAAAAAAATCACTGAAGGAAGCACAGTTTGCTTTGGCTCATAGATTGAGGGTTCACCACTCATGGTGGGGTAGGTGTGGCCCCAGGAGTGAGAGGCAACTGGTCACCTTGTGTTCACAGCAGGAAGCAGAGAGAGATGAACGCTGCGCTCAGCTACTTTCTCCTTTGTATTTAGCTTCATGGGACAGTGTTACCCACAGTGAGAGTGGGGAGGGTCTTCTCTACTCTTCTGGAAATACCCTCATAGACACAGAGATCCAGCGAAGTGTTTTCATGGTAAGTCTAAATCCGGTCAAGTGAGCAAAGAAGATTAACTATCATAATATTTCATCAAAGATACATATGTATGAAGATTCTCAGCACCATTGACCATTAGGGAAATAAAAATTAAAACCTTAATAATATCCCATTTCACATTGATTAGCATAACTAATCAAAAAACTAAAACTCAGCCAAAACATCCTGACAATACCAAGTACTACAGAGGAGACAAGAACTGGAACTCTTTTTTTTTTAATTACATTTTTTTTGGCTAATCATATAAGCTCAGTAGGTACCTCCCTTCTTTTCCCTTGCCCCTCCCTTCCCTGGTTGTCCCCCATTGCACTTTTTCCCCCCTTAACCCCTCCCTTTCACCCCTCTTCCTTCTTTCCTCCTTTCTTGGTGCTTCCTGCTTTCTTCCTCCCATCCTCCAGAGCATCTGTCTATGTGGGTGCTGAATTTCCCTCTGAGTCATCTACAAGAGAGAAGATTCAGGACTCAGTGGCACAGCTTGGAGCCCCTTCCTGGGCTGCCCTCTAGCATGGGAACTCTATTATGACTATTTAACTCCTTGCCTCTAAGGATCCTACTTCCTGAAGCCTTCTCCCTTGTGATCCCTGCTAGAATTTGGAGGGTCGTTGACATGTCACCCATTGTGCAGGTCAGGTAAAGTCCAATCACATTGTGGCTATATCCTGGCTGCTGCACCCTGACTTGTGTGAAGTATCTTGCATATGGTTGAGCCTCCCCCTCTTTAGGCTCTTACAATCTTGCAGCCCCCTCTTCAGCAAGATTCCCTGAGCTCTAGGATGGGGAGAGATTTGGCTGGTCTGGTTCCAGGTGATTAATGTAGGGGTTTTGGTGTAAGAGCTGGAATTCTTATAGGTTACTGTTGGGATTGCAAAATTGAAAACAGTTTGGCAGTTTCTTATCAATTTAGGCATACATTGTTACTCAGGAATTTCATTCTCATGTTATTATCTTACAGAATCTGATATTCACTCAAAATTTCACACAAAAATTATGCCAATGTTATTTACAATTATCAAAAGTTGAACACAAATCAAATGCTTTTTAATGGCTAAATGTATAAACTGTGATACATCCTGTTAACAAAATATTACTTAACAATAAAAAGAGTGAGTGATGGGTGTGCTCCTATGAGTAAGTCATTAAGGTATTATGTTGAGTAAAAACAAGGCAGCTTCAAAAAGTTGTGCTGTGTGATTGAATGTAAATGACCTTTTTGACAATACAAAAGTATAAAGACAG
Source organism: Typhlomys cinereus (assembly GCA_023101885.1). Taxonomy (NCBI): domain Eukaryota; kingdom Metazoa; phylum Chordata; class Mammalia; order Rodentia; family Platacanthomyidae; genus Typhlomys; species Typhlomys cinereus. The sequence continues at coordinate 1,169,081 of JALPQD010000103.1, forward strand.
AGAATAGATCACTAGTTGCCAGAGCTACGAATTTGGGAAGGGCTTGACCAAAAGTGTTGCAGGGAGGGAATTCTCAGGATAATAGAATTATCCAGTATCCTGATTGTGGAGATGTTGTTTGAGTCTGCACTGGTCTTAAACCTGATAGAAATTCACACTAGAAATGATTATTTTTGTAGTCATATCCACATCCCAGGTTTGCCTCCCACATCCACATATATTGGTTAAACTGATGGATTTTTGTTTGGAAGTGTTAGATTGGGATAGATGGGGATGACATGGAAAACGCAGGAAGGACAGCAAGACCTACCCCAACAGCAGTAGATTGTTCTTTTTTTTTTTCCACCCTGCCAGCATCCCTTTATATTTATTTATTTATTTATTTATTTATTTATTTATTTATTACATTTTTTATTATTATTTCCGCTCATACAAACTTAATAGATAGACCAGTTCCCTCCCCCCCTCCTCCCCCCGAACCCCCTACTCCCTCTCCCTCCCTCTCCATCTCCCAGTGCCTCCCCCCCAATTCCCAGAGAGTCCTTTATTGTGTATGCCTAACTCTCCTCTTGGTCCTCCTTTCCGATGACGTACAAGGACCCAGTGGCATTTCCCTGAACCCTTTCTCGTGTTCCCCTTAAGCATAGGAACACTACTGTGGCTGTCAATCCCTTGCCTCCAAGGATCTTGGTGCCTTTAGCCGATGTTAGACTTTGTGAAGTCAATAGTGTGACGGACATGGCACAGGGCATGTAAAGTCCTATTATGATTGCTTCAGCACTAACTAGTGTGGAGACTCTTCAAATCATTGCTCCCCCCCATCCTTTTGCTCTTACAATCTTACCATCCCCTCTTCCGCAAATATCCCTGAGCTTCAGGATGGGGGGAGATTAGGCTGGCTTAGTTCTCTGTGGATGATATAGAGTCTCTGAAGTTCTGGATTGTGGTTTGTTGATGTTCTTTTGCAGTTTTGCTGCTCCTGCAATGCCCTTCACTCCATCGTCATGGGCACTGTATGTCACCCCCTGGTCAGAGACAAAAAAACTGTTAAACTGGAGTCTTGTTATAATAGCACATTTAAGGGTAGATGTAATAAAAGCAGGAAACCTCGGTGAGGGAGGGGTCAGTCACCCATTTGCAAAATGATCACCTTTCATCTGCCAGACTATATGCCCTCCCCTTCTGGTGAGATCATACCCCCTCAGTTGTACATGATCAGGAACAAACGTCTGTGAACTTGACCAGGTGTCACATTACTTACTTGCATTCCTTGGAGGCTGATTTTCTCTGCTGTAACATGGTCCCCTCTCTCCTTGTGTCTGGTGTGGCCCTCCAACCCCATCCCTCCTGTTCACAATCCTTGCAATTACCGTATTACATAGGTTTACCCTTGAGTGTCTCAATGTGGGCTGGGTGAGTTTGGTACTAGGAGCCACCTGTTAGGGAGTACATACGGCGCTTAACTTTCTGGGTTTGGGATACTTCGCTTAATATAATTGTTTCTAATGACATCCATTTCCCAGCAAATTCCAGTAATTCATCATTTTTGATGGCTGAGTAGTACTCCATTGTATAGATGTACCACAGTTTCCTTATCCACTCGTCAACTGTTGGACATTTAAGTTGATTCCATGTCTTTGCTATTGTAAACAGTGCTGCTATGAACATGGTCGTGCTTGTGCTATTGAGGTGAATTTTTGCTGTATGGGGGGTTATTCCCAAAAGTAGAATCGCAGGGTCATATGGCATTTCAATCTTTAATTTCTTTAAGAATCTCCAGACAGCTCACCAGAGTGGCTGTATGAGCCTGCATTCCCACCAGCAATGCAGCAGAGTCCCCTCTCTCCACATCCTCTCCAGCACTTCTTGTTGTTTGTATTGTGGATTTTTGCCATCCTGACCGGGGTGAGATGATATCTCAGGGAGGTTTTGATTTGCATTTCCCTGATGGCTAAAGAAGTGAAGCATTTTTTAAGATATTTGTTAGACATTTTAATTTCATCTCTGGTAAAATTTCTTTTAAGTTCCAGGGCCCATTTTTTAATTTGGCCATTGGTTTCCTTGGTGTTTAATTTTCTAAGTTCTTTGTGCACTCTGGACAATAGAGCTCTATCAGATATGTGGTTAGTGAAGATTTTCTCCCATTCTGTGGGTTGCCTTTGAGCTCGTGTGACAATCTCTTTATCTGAACAGAAGCTCTTTAATTTCACAAGATCCCAACTGTTGAGAGTTGGTAGCAGTGACTGTGCCATTGGATGTCTGTTTAGGAAATGTTGGCCTAGCCCAATCAGCTCGAGGGAGTTCCCTATCCGTTCAGTTATGATTTTTATAGTCTCTGGCCTGATATCAAGGCCCTTGATCCATTTGGAATTAAGTCTTGTACATGGTGACAAGTACGGGTCCAGCTTTAATCTTCTGCATGTGGAGATCCAGTTTTGCCAGCACCATTTGTTGAAGATGCTATTCTTTTTCCATTGGATTCTTTGGACCCCTTTGTCAAAGATCAAATGGCTGTATTTTTGTGGGCTTATATCTGGGTCTTCAATCCTTATCCATTGATCTGTGTGTCTATTTTGGAGCCAGTAACAGTGTGGGCTTGTTTTTATAACTATGGATTTGTAGTATAGACTAAGGTTTGGTATGGCAATACCTCCAGCAGTGTTTTAGTTACTCAGGATTGTCTTTGCTATCCTGGGTTTTTTGTGCCTCCATATGAATTTTGGGATTATTTGGTCAACTTCTTTAAAGAATTGCTTTGGGATTTTGATTGGTATAGCATTGAATTTGTATATTGCCTTTGGTAGGATGGTCATTTTTACGATGTTGATTCTGCCAATCCAGGAGCATGGGAGGTCTTTCCACCTTCTGATATCTTCAGCAATTTCTTTCTTTAGGGTTTTAAAGTTTTCATTGTGAAGGTCTTTCACCTCCTTGGTTAGGTTTATACCAAGGTATTTCATTTTTTTAGGGGCTACAGTAAATGGGATTGTTTCTCTCAAGGCTTTTTCACTTCTTTCATTCTGGGCATATAGGAAGGCCTCTGATTTTTGCACATTTATTTTGTATCCTGCCACCCTGCTGAACTTTTCAATTAGTTCCAGGAGCTTCCTGGTGGAGTTTTTGGGATCACTCAGGTATAAGATCATGTCATCTGTAAATAGGGATAGCTTGACTTCTTCCTTGCCGATTTGAATCCCTTTTATGTCCCTTTCTTGTCTTATGGCTTCAGCTAAGACTTCAAGTATAATATTGAATAGAAGTGGTGAGAGTGAACAGCCTTGTCTAGTTCCTGATTGAAGTGGGAATGCTTCCAATTGTTCCCCATTGAGCATAATCCTTGCTGTGGGCTTGTTGTATACAGCTTTTATTATATTGATAAAGGTTCCTTCCATTCCTACAGTCTCTAGCGTTTTGATCATAAAAGGCTGTTGGAACTTGTCAAAGGCTTTTTCTGCGTCTATCGAGAGTATCATGTGGTCTTGGGCTTTGGACTGGTTTACATGATGAATTACATTTATTGATTTTCGTATGTTGAACCAACCTTGTGTGCCGGGGATGAAGCCTACTTGGTCCCTGTGAATGATCTTTTTGATATGTTTTTGAATCCGATTTGCTAAGACTTTGTTGAGAATCTTTGCGTCTGTGTTCATCAGAGAGATCGGCCTATAGTTTTATTTTTTTAAGTAAATCTTTATTAGGTTTTGGGATTAAGACGATATTAGCTTCATAGAAGGAATTTGGTAGTGTTCCTTCCTTTGCTATTTGTTGGAACAGTTTAAGGAATATTGGTGTTATTGACTCCTTAAATGTCTGGTAGAATTCTGTGCTGAATCCATCTGGTCCAGGACATTTTTTGGTGGGAAGATTCGAGATTACTTCTTCAATTTCCTTATATGTTGTTATAGGGCCATTTAAGTAATTCACAACTTCCTGTCCAATTTAGGTAAAATATGTTTACTTAGAAATTCATCCATCTCTTGTGTGTTGTCAAACTTCACTGAGTATAAGTTTTTGAAATATGATGTTATAATTCTCTGGATTTCTTGGGTATCAGTAGTGATTACTCCATGTTCATTTCTAATTTTGTTAATTTGGGTTTTCTCTCTCTTGCTTTTGGTTAATTTAGCTAGGGGTGTATCTATCTTATTGATTTTTTCAAAGAACCAGCTTTTTGATTGGTTGATTTTTTCTATTGTTTTCTTAGTCTCGATTTCAGATATTTCTCCCCTTATTTCGCTAATCTCCTCTCTTCTACTACTTTTGGGATCAGATTGCTCAAGTTTCTCTAAAGCCTTAAGCTGCATCTTTAAGTTGTTTATTTCTGATGTTTCCATTTTTTTGATGTAGGCATTAAGAGCTATGAACTTACCTCTTAGGACAGCTTTCATTGTGTCCCAGAGATTTTGGTAAGTTGTATTTTCGTTATCGTTCACTTTCAGGAAATCTTGAATTTCCTTTTTAATTTCTTCCTGAATCCAGTTCTCATTCAGCATCATAGTGTTAAGTTTCCAGGAGTTAGTGTATTTTCTCTTGTTTGTTGTGTTGTGGATGTCCAGCTTTAGGCCGTGGTGGTCTGATAGGGCACAGGTTAGAATTTCAACTTTTTTGTATATGTGTAGATTCGTTTTGTGGCCCAATATGTGATCTATTTTGGAGAAAGTTCCGTGTGCTGCTGAGAAAAATGTGTATTCTTTGGTGGGTGGGTGAAAAGTTCAATAGAGATCTGTAAGGTCCATTTCTTTCAGGGTTTGATTAAGTTCCAAAGTGTCTCTGTTAAGCTTTTGACCTGTTGATCTATCCCATGTTGAGATGGCGGTGTTGAAGTCCCCAAGAATTATCGTTTGGGGGTTGATTTCTTGCTTTAGACGCTGTAGGGTTTTCTTAATGAATGTGGAGGGGCCCGTATTGCGTGCATAAATGTTCAGTATTGTGAAGTCTTCCTGGTGAATTGTACCTGTGACTAAAATGTAGTATCCATCTGTGTCTCTTATGATTTTCTTTGGTTTGAAGTCCACTTTATCTGAAAGCATAATTGCTACCCCTGCCTGTTTCCTGGTTCCATTAGCTTGCAGAATTTTGGACCAGCCTTTCATTCTTAGGATGTGCCTATCTTTTGTGGTGAGATGAGTTTCCTGAAGGCAGCAGATTGTTGGATTGTGGTTTTTAATCCAAGTTTGTAATCTGTGTCTCTTAATCGGTGAGTTAATACCATTGACATTTAATGTTATAATGGAGAAATTATTTTTAATTCTGGACATTTTTTATGTTTAGTAGATTTTGTAAGCATGTTGTTTGATATTTATGTTTTGGTGGTATTATACTTCCCTTCTGTCGTCCTGGATACGCTTGTTCTTTTCTTCAAGCTTGAGTATCATTTCTAGCATTTTTTGAAGGCCTGGTTTGGTAGACATGTATCCCTTCAAGTTGTCTTTGTGCTGGAAAATTTTTCTTTCTCCCTCGATCATGACAGATAGTTTTGCCGGGTATATCAGTCTGGGTTGGCATTTTTGCTCATTTAATACTTGATGTATGTCTCTTCAAGCTCTTCTTGCTTTTACTGTTTCCAGTGAGTAGTCATTTGTTATTCTAATAGGTTTACCTTTAAAAGTGACTTGCTTTTTTTCTCTTGAAGCTCTCAGCACCTTTTCTTTGTCTTGAATGTGGAGTGTTTTGACTATTATTTGCCATGGCGATTTTCTATTTTGGTCATATCTGTTTGGAGTGCAAAATGCCTCTTGTATTTGGATAGGCCTCTCATTCTTTAGTTGTGAGAAGTTTTCATTTATGATGAATTGAAATACTTCCTCCAGTGTGGTATTTTGGGATTCTTGTTCTGGTATTCCATGAATGCGCATGTTAGGCTTCTTCAGGATGTCCCATATCTCTTGAATGTTCCTCTCCAGTTTTTTTTTTTTTGCTTTAACAATCTCTTCCATTGAGCTGGTTAATTCTCCCACTTTGTCTTCAAGATCTGAAATTCTATTTTCTGCGTCATTTGTTCTGCTAATAAGACTCTCTGTTGAGTTTTGGGTTGAAGGTAACTTGTCTTTTAGTTCAATTTTAAACTCTGCCTGAGACTGTTTTAATTGCTCCATACCTATTTTTGTTTCTTGACCTGTTTTTCTCAACTCCTCCAAGTGCCTGTTGTGTTCCTGTTCAAAGTGGTTGATATGGTTGTTTAACTCTTCTCGGATTTCCTATTTCATAGTATTAATCATGGTAATGATCATACTCTCAAAGTCGTTATGTTGGGTCTGGCTTTCATGGCTATTTTCTGTGGATTTGTTCTGGTCGGAATCAATCATTATGGGATGGATTCTTTCGGCAGGAGATTGGTCTTCTTGGGTTTTGTTTCTCGTGGATCTGCACTTTGACTTGTACATTGTTGTTTTGTTTTTGTAGGACCTTTCAGTTTCTGCGTGTTTTTCACTGAATCGACGTAGTTGGTATTGTTACGCTTGCCAGTTATTACTAGTGCTTGCCTTGGATTGGGTATGATTGTGTATTGTTATTGTTATATCCTAGATGAGGCTACTAGGCTGTTAGTACGTCAGTTAATTCAGGTTATGTTACGAGGGGGTGAATATTAGTTTGGTAGTGCACTTTTACGATTTAGTATCTTGGTGAAATGTGGGGGTGAGTGGTGTACTCCCTGGAGTTGTATGTTGTGGGGTGGCTGTATGAGAAAGTTGATCTACAGCATTGATACTTTAAAGGATCAGTAAGGTGAAAAGAAAAAGTTTACTTATCTTTGGGCTGGATGAGAAGAAACTCGCCCACGTGATATAATGATTGTAGTGGAGTCCAGATGTATGGCCTGTGTTCCCTTTGTTCCTTAGAATTTTGCTTGAGTTTCCTTTGGGCTCTATTGAATTCTGAGTAGCAGTGTGTCTTCTGTGGACCACGTGCGTAGTTCCCTGGTGGGCCAGAGAGGCAGAGGGTCTGATGTTGATGGCAGAATTCTTCACCTGCGACCTGGGGGGGGTGCGGAGGCACGCGGGGGCGGGAGGGTGCGAGGGGCTGGGGTCCAGCGCGGGGCCCCGGGGCTAAGCCGAGGGCCGCTCAGTGTGGTGCTGCTGGCCGGGCGGCTCCAGGGTGGGGGGCGGGGCTGGGCTGGGCTCTTTCGCTGGCTCAATGGCAGAATTCTTCACCTGGGACCTAGGGGGGTGGCGAGGCACACGGGGCGGGAGGATGCGAGGGGCTTGGGTCCCGGCCGGGGCCCAGGCTAAGCCTCAGTGGGCCTGGGTGCTCGCCGCCGGGACGCGTGGGGCTCCGGGGTGGTTGGGCTTGGCTGCAGTAGATTGTTCTTTGTCAGAGCATCGAAGGACAGCAATTTCTTGGATGAGATGGTGCACTGAGGTGCAAGAGGCTGGGTTTTCTGTGAGGCTTGAGGTGGGAAGAAGAGCTTAAACAGATGTGGCTGCAGGGTAGTGGCAGTTTTTGTAGCTTTGGGATGAGGTAAGGGCTGCCGGAACCAGCAACCTCAGATTGAAGAGAAATTTGGACTCAGGGATGTGTAACTCTTTAAAGTTGGCTCAAAAGTTTTGGGTTTAACCCTTTAGGAAGTGTCATAGTTTAGCACAGGTGTCAACTTGACTATTTAATTAATGGTTGAGTTGAGCCCAGAGCAAACCTGCAAGAGATTGTCTAGCTGATGGGGAAGGCCCAGCCTATGGTGAGTGGGATTAGGCCCTGGAGTAAATCACAGAGAGCTGGTTGAGAGAATTGGCATCCTTCTGTTCACTTGGCCAGACATGTTGGTCTGGTTAGTAAGGATTGTCCATCTCTCAGCTGTTATGTGGTGATGGTGTGGCCAGTTCCCTTGGCCCTGGTGTTGGTGCATGCTCTCCTGTCAAGCTGGACTAAGAACTGTAACCAGTAATCATAAGAGAATAAATGCCTTGTTCCCTTACACCATTTGACGGTCATTTATCAGCAACCATGCAGGTGGACTGCTACAGGAAGTATGCATTTTTAAAAATTCATCAATGCTTGAAGAACTTTCTGTTGCATATAAGATTATTCAGTTTTTTTAAAAATAAAAATTGGATTAAGAATGTGACACTAGAATGGAACAGGACAGCTACTTCAGGTGCTCACCAAAAAGCATTACATAGGAACTGAATGAGTCGCCCTTTAAAAGCTTTATAGAGATTCATCTCATTAATTAACAAGTCATGCAAACAGATTTATCCTACAACCGTGATGCACACTGTACTGTGCTCTGAGTGCTTTTGAAACTACAAAAAGTTTCTGCCTTTTTTTGTTTGTTCAGCTTCTTAGCAATTTTATTTCTTAATTTAAAAATTTATTTGTGTCATTTAAAGTTACAGTAGCTTTTGGTTGCTTTCTCCCCTTACATTGCCCTCCCTCATTGCTTCTCTTCCTTCTGGGAGTTAGCCTGTTTCCAACAAACTTTTCTCCTACTCAATGTCTCATTGGTCCCATAAGGGATAGTTCAGTAATCTTATTTTTTATGTTCTTAATTGTTGTATTAGTCAGGGTTTTCTGAAGAAACAGAATCTATAGAATGTAATATATATAAATAATTTTATTAAAATAATTCACAATAGTGTCTTCCAAGGTAGCTGCCCGCAGCAGCCTTGTTCTTGACTGGAATGTCCCACAAAGCCAAAAGATCCTAGAAGGTCTCAGGCCTTTACTTCTCTGGAAGGTCGAAGACGCTGGGCTCTGACATCATTGAAGAATAGCTGGGCTCCGTTGTCGGCGATGAACAGCGAACAGCAGCAAGGCCTAGAGAGCAGGCTCCAAAGGCAGCAGGAACAGCAACAACGTGATGGAAAAGGTGAAGCTCCAAGTCAGCCAAGGACGGGACAACAGCAGCAGCGACAAAGAAAGCCACGACGCTCTAAAAGCGAAGGACGCTTGCAAGTAGGCTCCACAGCAAGTTGACACAAGACAAGGGAAGATCAAGTCCCTCCTCCTTGCACCTTCTATTATCTGGTCCACCACTGGCAAGTACCACCCACTATGGGCTGGGTTCTTCACAGCAATCAATCAAGTACCTGCAGATTTGTTCAGGGGCCATTAGTGTTCCACAGCTGCACTCCAAACAATCTGCAACTGTCAATTTGACACCAAAATGCAACCATAACAATTGTTAACTGTTCTTTGATAATATCACACGTATATATGGTGTGTGCCGATGACTCTTAGCCTTTCTGCACCACCCCTTTCTACCCTCCTCGTCCCCTACAAATTTGTTTCTTTCATTCATGTCTATTTGTAACCCTCATAGAATCATGCTATAGATATGACTGTGTCACATGGAATAGAAAGCAACAGAAGCTTGACATATTATGCTTTTCTACCTTATGTATGAAGTTATAGACTCTGAAAATCTGCAGCAATTATTAGGAAATGCAAACAACTTTTAAGAAACTAGTTTATGGTTCTTAAGCTAATCTAAACAAAATAACTTCATGATCCTTAGCATGTTGTTAAAGAAAGTGACAGAAAATGTGAACCTCTAAGATTATCTGGTTTATAAGACCTTTGAATCATAAATCCAATCCAGGAGATAAGACCTTGTTCATGTAGATGCTTTTAACGGCCTTATAACAGACATTTTTCATCTTAACTCTAGGTAACTTTGTTAGGCAAGGCCAGTGTTGTTGAAACAGGTAGGGTTTTGGCAGAAACAGTTGGCATTGCTTCTTTTACCCAAAACACATATCGTGTACATTTTACTAAATGTATGTTTAGTGCACTGAGGCCTTGGGAAATAGATGGTGTGAACTGGAGCAAAGGGAAGTTGCTGTGATTGAAAGTGAAAGATCATTGTGTGTCGGAGTTCATCACAGGAGAAAACGATGAGTGAAAGATCGTGCAGGACTTGCTATGTTTATGTTTCCCTCTTGGCAGGAAATTTTGGTAACTATCTCTTTTGCATTAGGATGTGTTTGGGTCTTGAGATATTGAACATCTTTCCAATGGAAACTTGACCTTTTTTCTTGAGGAGTATATTTGTAAACTGGTAAATTTTCCTTTTGTTGGCACTGAGTTGACTTGAAAAATGAACATTTGGTGAATTTTCTAGGGAGAAGTGAAAGTTATTTCCTCGAAATTTTAACTAAACATTTAATCTTCAAGAATATTTCTATCAGGAAATAGTTTTTAGCAAGCTACTCTATGCTTTAAGTACCATTTTACTAATATCAATTAATTAAAATATGGAATCTTCAGGTGGGTAGTAACTGAGACATTGGTAAAATGCTGTTTCACAATAGAAAAGATACTGATATAAGTTTTTAAATGATTTCTCTGATATCACATATGTAATTTTAAGCAGAATTCTTACAGAAATTTACATTTCTGTTTGTCCAATGTGCTTTTTTCTCTACTAGATGACACTGATTTTTTGTATATTTAGACATGTAGACACAAAAACTCAAATGTAGTCTAATTGCCATACATAGTCATATACAATCAGATATATGTCATACCTTATCTGGAATTTTGACCCTCAAAGTATAATTTGTATATTTTGATGAAATATATTAAATTGAAGATTATGAATGCACTTGCTGTGTAATGATTATAATGATATACTTCTTGGCAAGTAATTTGTCTCTCAGGGATTGAGATGGATTCCACTTGAATAAAGAGTTTTTTTAATTTCCTGGCTCACTACATACTTTAAGAAGTCGATGCTCTAGTTGGAAGATTTTAGACATTTCTAATTGTAGTAGAATGATCTATGTTATCTTATTTTCAGTAACTATGAATATACTACTGAATACAGTAGGGAGGAGATTTGAAAAAAAAAAGTTATTAGCTATTTGGTATTAGAAAAAGAAGATTCTCAGATTATTTTTGGGTAGACCGAATACAATTACAAGAACCTTTAACTGGAAGTCGTCAGAAAAGGAAAGCCAAGAGTAAGTTAGAGTGTTTTAGTAGGAGATGTTGGACCAGTTTGAACTATGAGAAGGGCTTGAAGCATTGATATTGTCTTTGACAAGGGAGACACGAATCAAAAGATAATAAGTTGCCCCTAGACATTGAAAATGAGCATTGCTGACAACCAGCAAAGAATTGGGGCCGATTGTGCCAGTCGTGTGCATGAAGGTGGAAACGGCATGGGGATGAGCGTGAAGGCCAGGGTACTCCCTGCACCTCCCCTGGAATTCACGCCAAAAGCTATGAGATAGTGCATAGGAACTGTTTGAAGCCCACACGATGGTGGTGATTTGTTACCTCGGCAGTAGAAAAGGAGTCCAGTGCTGCTGTGTGGAGGTCGGGATGATGCCCACTGATGGAGCACCATAGTGCAAATGCTTCTTATAACTGAGCTGGAACCCAGGGAGAAGGGAATTTGGGGATTTCCTTTGGGCCGTGCATCAGGGTCAGAGGACAGAGATGATTGTGAGCAACGTCTTTGTGTGTTTACCCAAATAGCTTGCCAGGCCAGGCCCTTGCAGTTGTGATTAAAACTGAATTTTCGAGAAAGAAGGAGTTACATATTCCTGAGGTTTTTTTTTTAATGTTATCTGAGACCTTGGAACTTTTAATGTGGAAGCGAAGCATAAAAGGAAAAATCTTAAAGTCTTAAAATGAAATTTCTTAAGCCTGAGAAATTGCTGGCAGGCAATAAAATGTCCACTCCCCTACTGTTCTCTGAAATTCCCTTCTGGAATGTCATTTGGCCAGAGGGCCAGAAAGAAGCCTGCGTGCCAATGAGACTAAAACACTGCCTGCTAAACTGCTTTGGTGGGGCCTGCAACCTCCTTTGTCCCTTATATATAAAAACTGTGTGGGGATGTAATTCGGGGCTGCACACACATCACCCTGCCTTTGTGTGTAAGCCCTGGTACCAGTCTCTCTCTCTGTCTAATAAAGCTCTCAGTTGTGCTTGTGGTTGCCATTTTCTCTGTTCAGTGATGGACCCCAGCATGCTGTATTGAATAAAATGCTCTTGCTTTTGCCTACATGTCTTGGTTGGTCTTTAAGAGATATCGGATCCTAACATTCAAGTGCTACCTAAAAACAAAACAACAAAGCACATGTACAGACAATAGGAAAAAAACAAGGTTAAGATTACTTTTCTATGGGAATGCTTCTAGGGAAGGTCATTGGTACCCATTATATCCAAAGTGGTTTGAGGAGGGGGGATACCTGTCTAAGCTTCCTGGAAATCTCGGTAGTTTTGGAATTACAGAATTTTTATGCCAGTGATTTTTTACTTAAATTGCATATTTGCTCTGTTTAAATTGTTTGCCTAAGTTCCCTGAATAGTATAACAGCAAAATCCATACCTTCAAGACTTAAATGATGTGATTTGAACGTAAATTGTGGCAAAGCTCTAATTCAAATAACATGTGATGAAATTTGGTATTATTTAAAAAATCGAAAAGTTGAAACATACACATTTTGCCCTAAATTGGCTTCTTTTGATTCAAAACTTTTGTTTCCCAATGGGCAATACAACTTGCCTTAAAGCCAATTACATGATGAACTATTTATAAGTGTGTATAATTATTATAAGGCTATTGGAACCTATATTAACAGACTGTAAGAAACACTGAGTTCATAATGAAAAGTCTTACAGACTTCTAAGGAAAATATCTCCAATTAAAGTTTGACCTTATAGAAATCTAGAGATGATTTATGGGTTGTGAGTTGATATAAGTAAACTCACTGAATTGTTTTAATCATTGTGTATTGCTTTTGCCCCAAATAAAAAAATGTGACGATCTATAGCTTTATATAGATAAAAAGCTTTTAAAAAGACAAATTTTGTAGGGGTGGCTGAGGATTACAAGAGCGATTATGAACTTGCAAAAGAGGGGACAGCAAGATTGTAAAAGCCTAAAGATGGGCAGGACCAACATTATGCAAGATACTCCACACAAGTTAGGGCTGCAGTAGCCATTATCAGACTTTGCATGACCTGCACAATGACTGAGATGCCAACGACCCCCCCCAAAGTCTAGCATGGATCACACGCAGTGGGATCCTTAGAGGCAAGAGATTAACAGTCATGGTAATGTTCCCCTACTAACAGGAAGCCCAAAAAAGGGCTCTGGGCTATGCCCCTGAATCCTTACACCTCACTAGGGTGGAAAATTCAGAGGGAGGTTTGGCATTCACACAAAATGATGCTCCAGGGGATGGGAGGGGGGAAGGGGAAGGTACTGGGAGAAGGGGAGGGTGGGGGGTTAAAGGAAGGGGAAAAGGGGGAGAGAGTGCAAGGGGGGAGTGGGGAGGGGTGGAGGGAGGGAGAGGACTGGGGTACCTATTGCGCTTGTATGATTGGGGAAACAAAATAAAATAAAAAAAAAGACCATACAAATCACTTAAATATGCTTAGACATTGACTAACTCTAAGACACCCACATTTAAAACCATAAATGTTTTCTGGGAAAGAAGACACAAATAAAGTTAAGTGATAATCTAGTAAAGTAAAATAAAAAAAAAGAGTGATTATAGCAAGAGGGGTTGGAGTAGAAAGACTGGAAAACTAGCGAGGTGAGGAAAGCTCAGCCCACTAGAAAGCAGGGAAGCATTTAGAAGCATCTTGAGAGAGTGGCAGAGTTTAAGTTTGGAGAAATGAAAGGTAAAGCTAGAGTTGCTTAAAATGTTAGTTAGGGTTCATAGTGGGAAAAAAAAAACCACTTTAGGTTATTGAAGGAATTAGGAATTCAGCACACAGAAAAATCTAATACCTATGGCTTTTTCAGAAGGATTAGAAGATCAGATTCTAGAAAGAGCTTCCAGCAATATTTTTGGAATAATATAGAATGGCCTACATGATGTTAGTGTCAAGATTATTGTCAGTATGTTTGCTGACACTGTGCTTTTGTCTCTGAAAATCTAGGGAAAGAATGTATATTTAGAGATGTTCATAGGGAACCAGCTCAAGATGTTGCTTCTTCTATCAGAACTACCTTTTGAGACCATGGAATCTGAGGTATAGTCATGCTTCCTGGCAAAGTCTGCCAAGAATAGACTGCTCTTAAAATCTTGTTCATGGATGTAGCTTACATGTGGAGTGTTAGCTGCAAGAGAGTCAGCACATTTTTAGCTGAATGGTTTCTCCAAATATAAGACAAATAAATAAAACTTTGTGAGTCAACCCATGCTTCTGTCAGATTTTGTTATGCCATGAAAGACTGGAACCACAAAACCAAGGAATTTAACTTAATCTTGACAAGAAAAATATCATATTTATTGAATATTTGTGGTATTACATGAATAGTTCAAACTAATTTTGTGTATACATCTTATTCTATTTTCTCAAAAACCTCATGAGAAATTATCCATAATGTACAGATGAGGATACTGAGGCACAGAGAAGTTAAATTAATAGACTAAGAACTCTTCCTTCTCTTTCTCTTCCTCCTCCTTCTTCTGACACAGGGTTCCACTATGTTACCTAGTCTGACCTTGAAATCATCATTCTTCTGTTTCAGCCTCCAAAGAACTGAGATTATAGGCATGTGCCAAAACACATCAACAACCTAGGCTCTTATGTCACGTTCATACCGTTTCTTGAGGGCTGAATAAGGTAGATGTTGCAGTCTGCCTGCATGGTTGCTGATAAATGACCAGAACACAGCTTAAGAGAACAAGGAGTTTACTTTCTTACGACAGTCCGGTTACAGTTCATAGTCCAGCTTGACAGGAGAGCACACACCAACACCAGGGCCAAGGGAACTGGCCACCATAACGGCTGAGAGATGGACAATCCTTACTTGCCAGACCAGCATGTCTGGCCAAGTATACAGAAGGATGCCAACTCTCTCAACCAGGTCTCTCGGATTTATCCAGGGCCTAATCCCACCCACCATGGGCTGAGTCTTCCCCAGCAGCTAGACAATCTCCTTCAGGTTTGCTCTGGGCTTAACTCAAACATCAACTCTCTACAACTGTGCCCAGAGCTCAAACCCTCAAGAGTCAAGTTGACACCTGTGCTTAACTATGACACTCCACCCCTTGTCAACTTGACACAAAAACAATACACTTTTAAACTGTAACCTTTCCTTGTCCCCACAGATGTTAAAATATAAATACATTCCATGGACAAATTTAAGATGTTCTCTCATTAAAACTTCAGTTCCAATATTTTAAAACATTAAAACAGAAGGATCTTAAAACAATAAGAAAACATTAAAAAGATCGAAGTCCAGCAAATCACCGCATCCTGTACTTCAGTGTCCATCTTCTGCTGCTCATCATGTAGTCAAGGCGGCTGAAAGATTCGAGGCATTCCCAGTCCCTGTTTGCAGGTTAATGTTGTAAGAGCAGAGTGCCTCTGCACCAGGCTGAATCTCCACTCGCAGTCGTCCTCAGCAACAGTCCCACAGTTCTGGCATCTCAAACACAATTCTGGGTTCTCCTCTGCAGCATTAAGCTTCACCATCTCTTGCAGGAACTCTACGCCTGCCACTTGGTGCCAAGCTTTTGCTGCTCTCCATGAACCCTTCAGTAGTACATGAAAACCAGTATCACCTGAGGGACGCTGCCAGATTCCAAAGCAAGGTTGAAACGTAACTTAGTCCACTGGAGCCACAGCTGCATCAACTTCAGTGCGCTGACGCTGGAAAAGCCTCTCTTCTAGGCAACCAAACTTGCAAAGGCAAGAAACAGCTTTAACTTGGGCTTTCGGCCCCTGAAAGAATCTGAGCTTCCAAACCACGAACTTGCCATACAGTGGTTTCCACGTCCTCCACCGTCTCAGTGCAAGTCACTAGGTTTTTCCTTCACTGATATTCATTTGTCCAACAGCAGCAGATATTCTGCTGCCTGCCCTTTGCACATCCAAACCTCCAAGGCTCTCCTCTGACAAGCAAACCAGTCCATCGAACTTATATTCAGTTTTACCAAAGTCCTTGTTTCCCTCATCACAAATTGGGCCCAAACAATGTATCTCAGCAATTGGCCCACTAAACGCTTTGTAAATCCACAAAGTGAAAATTTTCAAGAATTTCCAACTTTGTCCAGCAGAACCGTTCAAAAGCCACAAAATCCACATAGTCAGATTTATCAGCAACACCCCACTTCCTGGGTACCAAATTCTGTTGCAGTCCGCCTGCATGGTTGCTGATAAATGACCAGAACACAGCTTAAGGGAACAAGGAGTTTACTTTCTTACGACAGTCCAGTTACAGTTCATAGTCCAGCTTGACAGGAGAGCACGCACCAACACCAGGGCCAAGGGAACTGGCCACCATAACGGCTGAGAGATGGACAATCCTTACTTGCCAGACCAGCATGTCTGGCCAAGTATACAGAAGGATGCCAACTCTCTCAACCAGGTCTCTCTGATTTATCCAGGGCCTAATCCCACCCACCATGGGCTGAGTCTTCCCCAGCAACTAGACAATCTCCTTCAGGTTTGCTCTGGGCTTAACTCAACCAGCAACTCTCTACAACTGTGCCCAGAGCTCAAACCCTCAAGAGTCAAGTTGACACCTGTGCTTAACTATGACAGTAGAATTCCTAAGGTGGTGGGAATACCTCAACTAAGTATTGAAGTAGGAAAACTAGTATTCCACATTCACATAGAAACACTATGATAGAGAATGAATTTTCAAAAATCACTGTTTTATTTGGCTGCTGCCTAGGGTCTGAAATGAAGAAGCAGGAGTTGTGAATAGAGAATCACGGAATAGAAGAACTGATTAGGCCTTCCATTCTCTGAATAAAAACATGAGTTAAGTTGATGAAGTTCTCACTTTCAAAAATTAATCTCACTGTATCATAGAATATAAGAAGAATATGTAGAAGGAAGTAGGTTTCATTTGAGCACAGAGATGTTCCTTGACTTGCGTTGGGTTACAACTTGATAAATCCCATCGTAATTTGGAAATATCATAAACCCGAGGAAATATTGAAATTTTAAGTGTGAAGTATGCTTTCTGCTGAGAAGAAAGTCATTTCCACTGACATCCCAGGGGCACTTCAATTTAGGTACAAATGATCTCAAATTTGTGAAAGCTCCAATGGTGGTAGATTCCAGACTCCAGCTGCTGAAAGTGAAAGTGGAAGGTTAGAACCAGTCTTGTTCCAAATGGATCTTGATCCAGTCTATCAAAACCCTATACTTGAAATAATTGCAATATCAATAATGCTTTATGCATATCATGATCAAGCTTTTTAAAAAAAAAACTTTGTATATTTATTCATTCTGTGTGTGTGTGTGTGTGTGTGTGTGTGTGTATCAGAAGGCACATGAGTCCTTGTGAAGGACTATGAGTGACTTCAGGAATCATCCTGGAATGCTTCTACCTCCTTACTTTGCTCTGGGATTTCCCAGACTCCACCCACAAGGACTGGAAGTGGCCACCACCATTTCTGCCTGGTGTTTTCATGTGGGACCTGGGATCTTCTTGTGAGGCAGAGTCTTAACCCCTGAGCCATCTCTTCATGATTAAGCTTTTTAAAGTACAAATTCTGTTCAATTTTCTCTTTTAAACACACCCAGAGAAACAAAGGTGACACAAAATGATACAACCATAAGAGCTTAACAGGAGGGATTCAAGCCAGTAGAGAAAAAACATAATACAAAGCATAATGTAATCTACAATGCGAATTGAAAGTTCAAAGAAAGGAAAGCAGTACAGTGAGTGACAGGAAGAGATGTCATATTCCAGAGGGAAAGTGTGAACATCCTGGAGAAAGTGACAGATGAGATTCCCTTCCAAGAATGAGGGAGATTTCAGGTTCTTGATGTAACAGCACAACCAAGAGAGAGAAAACGTGGATTTTCTTGATCCCTGCCTGTTAAGTATTGAAAGTGTGGATTTTCTAGACTAGTTGTGAGTATCCAATTTGGTTGATGATAGATTATGAGAAGGGAGAAGTGGAATCCAGACGTCAATCAGGTTATGTTTTGGAGATACTGAATGACCTCGTACTTTTACATGGGAGCTGGGGATCTGAACTCAGGCCAGTTTGTTTGAAGGGCAAAGACTTTAAGCATTGAGCTATCTCCCAGCCATCTCCTGAGCCCCCGAAACTTTTTATTTCAGAAAAATTTCAAACTCACAGAAGAAGAGATCATATTTACTTTTGAGTTTTAACAAGAATACTTCCTAAGTGGTTTTTTGATTGCAACAATTCAAGAAGCATACCATGGTTGATTGTTTCTCTTTGCTGTTCTTCAGATTGACCAGGTGAGTACAAGAGAAATCAACCTGATCCACCGTGGAGAAAACACTCATCAGCATTTTTTGTTTGGTAGCATTTTGGCTACCCTCAGAGGATGGCATGGGATAGAATAAGAAATTAAATTTATCCAAGAAAGAACATTCATGGAAGCAATTTAAGCTTGTTTGTGAGACAGTACCCCTCCTTTCTTTTCCTTAGGATGGCTGCTCCTTCCTGTGTTATAAATGACTCTTCTTCTAAATGTCAAGAGGTCAAGGCATTTTGATGTTTATAACGACAAATGAAAAGTGATTGAGTCTGTATATCCTTGTTACTGTCAAGTGTTTGAAAGAGAGCCTGTGAACTATGCTTCACTATGAAAAGCTTTATGATGAAAAGGGAAGTACAAGGACATACTTTTGCTGGTTAATTGTTTGTATACTACTAAAGATGTGCAAGAATTGTCAACTTGTTCACTTGGTTCTTTTGTGGCCTATGAAAAAGTATGCTCTGCTGTTGCTTCCTATGATCTGGATTGTTTTTGAAAGACAGGCAGTCCCAAAGATTGAATGTTTGTGTTTGTGTGTGTGTGTGTGTGTGTGTGTGTGTGTATGTGTGTGTGTCCCATGTGGACCTACATGTGTATGGCTCTGCATGTGGAGGGCCAAAGTTAACATCAGGAATCATCCTTGATCTCTTCCATCTTATTCTTTTGAGGCTGGATCTCAAATTAAACCCAGAGCTCACCCATAGGCCTAGCCTGGCTAGTCAGCTTGCTCTTGGGCTTCTCAGGCTCCACCTTCTGGGACTGAAATTACAGGTGGGCTGCCTCAATATCCAGAATTTTTATGTGGGATCCGGGGTTCTGAATTCCTGTCCTTTTGCTTGCATTACAGGTACTTTAAATGCATAGTCGTCTCCAACGACCATTTTCTTAATGAGTACAATAGTCATTATATGGACCGATGACAAAATTTTGAAAAAGCCAAATAAAATGCAGTCATAATTGTGATGAAGGGCAAATACACACACAGTACACACACACACACACACACACACACCGCACACACACACCCCCCACACCTGGTAAACATTAGCTTACCCAGTTTTCCTTGCAGTAAGGGACTACCTCTGTGATGGAGGCCTTACCCATTAGTCAATGCAATTATCTCACTCACAGACAATCCCTTTCTAATATTTTTAGGGAGTTTTTTTAAAATCTTGTATTTGTAGTTTTTTTCTTGCTGTAGTTAGTGCTTCAGGTAAAGCATGTGAAGCAATGCTTAACATGCAGTAGGCGTTCAGCCAAGATTACCTATCATTACTCTCTTATGCTATTTAAAATCTTTCTTACTGGTTTATTGGCAATAAAGATTCCTGTTGTTGTAAGTAAAGCTTTATGAATTATGTTATGCTATATAGATATTGGTTGGGCAGATGCATCATAATTTATCAAACCTCTCTCTGTTTTAGTTATTAGATACTTACCACATCATATTTTCTTGTAAATGACATCGTAATGCTGTATTAATCTAATTCAGCTTCCTCAGTTAGAGTTCTTATCGTGTTTACCAACCGGGCTTCTGCTCTCTGCGGCAGGCATTTTGTCACACGGTAGTGAGTCTCTTCGTGAAGTCACTCGGGAGAACATGGCTCAGCTTTCAGGTGTGCACTTCAGTGGTAGAAATTAGCCAATAAAATTCTTTAAGGAGCCCAAAATAGATGCCAGTCAAGCCAAGCACTAAAGCTACTTTACTCAGCCTGTGAGAGCGCCTCAGAAAACTCTGCTTAGTCTCCACTTATGTGCTATTCGACTGTTTTTTAAAAGTGATTCCCAGGCTTTTAAAACGAGAAGTGGGACATGAGGAGGCCGTGTGAAGAAAGCTACCAGATGGTGGCACAATGGAAACTGCCAAGCAGCTGTGAGTGATGGTGGAGAAGGACAACAGGAGACTAAGTACAGATGTAAGAAACGAAAGCGGGAGACTGAGCGGCAACATCACATGCTCTCCACAGAGATTCGCATCAGCTCCCCCAGCCACAGTACAGCCTGGAGTGGCAGAGGATGCTCCTTGACATTAAAAAATTGTGCTTCATAAGTTTTTGCTCTTTAAAAATGAGGGCAGTCTACGAAGTCATAGAAACACAGTGGTCAAGAGCCCAGGCTCTGGAGTGTGGTCTACCGAACGATGCCGTTTATTTGACCCCGACTCTGGCACAGATTTAAAGTGTCTCATATTTATTTCTTATCTGTGAATTTGAGAAGATGGTATCACTTACGTTATGAACATGAGTTAGATAGTACATTGAGAACTCAACCTGTATAATAAGCAGTTAGTAAATTATGGCCATTGTAATAATATCTGTTTTATAAACAATGGTCAGTTAATTAACTAACCGGCCTTTTGTTTTGCTTTGCAGCCCAGGCTGGCCTCAAGCTCCCACTCTTCCTGCATCACCTGCCCAATGCTAGGATTATAGATATGCACCATCATACATATTGTTTATTTTCTAAAAACAGTGTTCTGATAAAATAGGGTTAGAAGTAATACCTAGTAGTTGATTTGTTTAAGTATCTGTATTATCTGTATCAAGCTTAAGGTCAGGAATTCTAACAAGTTTTCCAAATTACAAACAAAGGTTTAAGTCAATTTATTAATAAAACCATTTTGAGGAATAGCTTCTAGCTGTTCAAAATGAAAATAAAATTTTTACTTTTTAAAAAGTGTGTGTGTCCATCAAGGACTGCAAGTAAGTAATGAGACATCTGGTTAAGTTTGCAGACTTTCCTTCCTGATCATTTACAACTGATGGGGTATGATCTTACCAGAAGGGGAGGGCGTATAGTCTGGCAGATAGAAAGTAACCATTTCGCAGATGGGTGATTGACCCCTCCCTCACCATGGTTTCCTACTTTTATTACATCTACCTTTGAATATACTCTTATAACAAGACTCTAGTTTAACAGGTTTTTATCTCTGGCCAGGGGGTGACATCCAATACCCATCAGGATGGAGCCAAGGGCATTGCAGGAGCAGCAAAACTGAAAAAAAAAATCAACAAACCATAATCCAGAACATCAGAGACTCTATATCAATCACCTGGAACTAGGCCAGCCTAATCTCTCCCCATCCTGAAGCTCAGGGAAATTTGCGGAATAAGGGGCGGTGAGATTGTAAGAGCACAAGGATGGGAGGAGAAATGATATGCAAGATACTCCACACAAGTTAGGGCCGAAGCAATCATATTTGGACTTTACATGCCCTGCACAATGTGCAACACACTACTGACCTCACAAAGTCTAGCATGAACTAAAGGCACTAGGATCCTGGGAGGCAAGGGATTGACAGCCACAGTAGTGCTCCTGTGCTTAATGGGAACACAGGAAAAGGTTCTGGGAAATGCCACTGGGTCCTCCTCTCCTATGAGATGCAAGGACCCAGAGGAGAGTTTGGCATGCACATTAAAGGATGCTCCGGGGATGGGAGGGGAAGTCACTGGGGGATAAGGAGAGAAGGGGGAGGGAAGGGGGGCACAGAGGGATAGGGGGTTGGAGGGAGTGGGGGACCGGTGTACTTGTTAAGTTTGTATGAGTGGAAATAAAAAAAAAGTGTGTGTGTGTGTATGTGTATGTGTGTGTGTGTGTTTGCACCACGGTGAATGTGTGGAGAGCAAAGACAACTTCTTCATCATGTAGCACTGGGATTGAATTTAGGCCTCTGGCCTTGCTTGGCAAGAGCCTTTACCTACTCAGCCATCTCTTCAATCTGTCAGTATTTTTTTATTGTTACTGATTTATATGGCTATACAATACCAGAGGAAATTGACATTGCATTCCATTGTCAACCCCATGTTAGTGTGGGAGCCTTCCAGGGTGGAAGGCAGGAAAAGGTTGGTGCTAGCTCTGTCACTAGTTCTGTTGTGACACCTTAGGCACATTGTCTGAGGTCTCTTGATTACAGTTTCATGACATGTCCAGTGTGGATATAACTCACATGCTTGTCAGCCTTTGAGTTTAAACAGGGTCATGTTTATGCATGATTAGTAAAAAATTCATGAAGTATTCTCAGGTGCATGCAAATTGAGATCTAATTGCTGAGAAATAAAAATTTTGAAATAATTCATTTTGTAGAATGTACTTCTTTTCATTCAGTACAGATAGTCAAATAACCCTCTCCCAAACTTATCCTAGTCCTGGGCTGTGTAGCACAGGATGATTCGTGTCAGGGCTCTGTTGGATCTTATTACAGAAGCCTTACATTGAAGGATAAAGCTCCTGTGATTGAGTAGTTCCTTTTTATTTCATATTTTTCTTGCTGCATTGTAAGTTAGCAGCAACTAATAGTGGTCTGAAAATACTAAATGGAAATTTTATGATGAAACAATGAAGGGGACTTAAGCAATGTTCGTTTCAGTATCTTCTCTCTTTTTCTTCTCGTTGTCTTCCTTCCTTCCTTCCTTCCCTCTCTCTTTCTTCCCTCCTCCCCGCTTCCCTCTTTCTCTTCTCTCCCTCTCTCCCTCCCTCCTTCCCTCCCTCCCCCCTCTTCCCCTCCCCTCCCCTCTCCCTCTTCCCTCTCCGCTTCCCCCTCCCCCTCCCTCCTGCCCCCTCCCCTCTCTCTCTTCCCTCCCTCCCCCTCCCTCTGCCTCCTCCCTCCCTCTGCCTCCTTCCTCCCTCCTCTCTCTCCCCTCCCTCCTCCCTCCCCCTCCCTCTCCCCTTCCTCCCTTCCTCTCCCCCTTCTCCCTCCCTCTCTTCCTCTCCCCCTTCTCCCTCCCCCTCTTCCTCCCTCATTTCCTTCCTTCCTTTCTTCCTTCCTGACAATGTCTCAAGTACCCAAAGCTGGTTTTGAACTTGCTATGTATCATAAAGGTGATCTTGAATTTCTGATCTTCCTGCCTCCACTCTGGGATTGCACATATGCACCACCATGCCCTGTTTGTGTAGTGCTGGGAATTAAAACAAGGGCCTTGGGTATGTTGGGTAAGTGCTCTACCATACCCCCAGTGTCTTGTCATAGTATATTGTCATAATATATTTGTGCTGTTAATCTTTCATTATTCTTAACACATAAATTAAACTTTAGCAGCAGTCTGCATGAATAAAAATGAGCATATTGGTGTTTGTAACTTTAAGCCTATACTCGGGGTCTTTGAATATATATCCTGTGGATGAGGGGGTTCTACTGAATGTAAGAAAGGCACATAACACTGTGGAAGAGGTAAACACAAACAAAATCTGTGAGTATAAATGTAATGATGTACTAAAATGGCACAAAGAAGTTAACAGGGAATTATGAGCTGACGGCGTCATATTCTGAAGCAGCTAACAGGGGAGGGAAACATAGTAGTGATTTTTTGGGAAAAAGTTTCTTGCTTTCTGTCATTCCTTTCTTTGGCCCCTTTTGCCATCAATTAGTCATCATGTAATGCCATCCTCTCACAGTTGACATTAACTCCTCACTAAGTAATGCCATCCTCTCACAGTTGTAGTAAGGAAAGGAAGCTCTTGGGGCTGACGAGATGGCTCAATGGGGAACGCTCTGTCTGTAAACCTGAGCTTGAGTTTGAGTCATAGATGCCCACATGGTAAAGGAATTAACTGACTTCCAAAAGTTGTCCTCTGACTGCCACCTGCAAGCCATAAAGGCATTCATGTTCTCTCTCTCTCTCTCTCTCTCTCCAATAACAAATATATAATTAAAATATTTAAAACAATTTATTTCCTGGTTACAGTGCCAGTTAATTAAATCTAATTAACATGGAGAGAGAGAGAGAGAGAGAGAGAGAGAGAGAGAGAGAGAGAGAGAGAGAGAAAGACAGAGAGAGAGAGAGAAGGAGAGAGAGAGAGAGAATGTAAACTCATGTATGCCATGGCATATGGCTGGAGGTTGGAGGACAACTTTCCTTCCACCTTGTGGTCTTCTAGGGATTAAACTCAGATCATCAAGTTTTGGGAAAATGTGCCTTACTCATTGAGCTATTGCTGGAAAAGAGGGTTAAATGAATGAAGATATGTGACAGGTCAACAAAGTCTTTATAGACCTATTGTTTAAATGTTCGTGGAGTGCTTTCAAAAATTATCTTATTATTATTAAACATTACTCATTTCTGTAGTGGCCTTATACAAACGTAGTTATTAATTTTTCATGAATAACAATAACATCAGGCAAATAACATCAGCAGCAGTATAAATGTATAGATTACCTTTTATTGGTTATAAAGTTTATATCAGTAAGTAGCATGTTAGCTTCAAAGTAAATTTTCTTGGTGTGATTTCCCTGAGACCATTTTTCATCTATATTTGAAGGGTTTACATTTCTGATTTCCCTTACTTTAGAATGCATTGGGAATAGCAGATTATTCATTTATTTTTCAAAAATGCCAAGTCTGTCAGCAAATTGGATTTTCTTTCAAATACCTGAGTAAGTAAGCCCCAATGAAAGGTACATTATGACTTTGATCACTGTCCAGGAAAGAAACACGTACAATGTTAGAAGGAGCTAGACTGTCTGAGAACGTATTTATCTGCAACTTACTTCCTGGTTATGTGACAATTGAGATGAATATTTCATTCTTAGTTTAGAAGGGAAATCTTTTGAAGTTGTAGTTGCTATTATTCCTATGACAACACTTTCCTCCAGAGTTTAGAGAATGGAAACGCTATCAAAGTCATGCACAGTGAAAAATAATTTATTCAAATGCCCAAGTTACCTGAGCACCAAAATGCATTAAAAGTTATAATTCTTAAATTCATACAGTGAAAAATTAGTAGGGAAACTAACTTTCCAGAATTTTCTTAGTATATATTTTTCTTCTTATGCAGAATGTGCTACTTACTCTTTCCTGTTGCTCTGAGAGAACACTAAAGTCAAACAACCTTATGGAAGAAAGGGAGATTTATTCAGTTTACAGTTCCAGAAGGGAAATACAGTCTTCCATGGTGGAAGAGGCATGATTGGTGGCAGAAGCTGGAGACAGACTATCTCACACCCACCTGGGAGTCTGAGAGCTGCAAAACTACCTGCTGTAAAAGCAGAAGTCTCCCGGAGGTAGGGTGGGACTAATCCACCTCAAGGCTCACCCCCTGTGACTGCCTTCCTCCAGCAAGGCTTCACCTCTAAAAGGTGCCATGATCTTCCCAAACACATGAGACCATGGGGAACACATTTCAAACCATGATACAGAACAATTTACCAAAGAGGATACAGCCAACTTCACTGAGCCTTAACATGGGTTAAGAAGACTGAGAAAAGTGCCTGTATGCATGAACATAAGCATAGAGTTGGGGATGCAGCTCAGTTGGTAGAGTGCTTGCCTAGCATGTACGAAGCCCGGGGTTCAAGCATGATGGTATAAGTCTGTAATCTCAGTGCTTGGGAGATGGAGGCAGGAGGACGAAGAATTCAAGGCCAACCTGAACTGCATATCAAGTCTGAGGACAATCTGAGCTACATGAGACCCTGTCTCAAAAAACAACGTAAAGGCCAGTAGTTTCATACAATCTGATGAGAATTGGCAGAGATAGTTTATGAACTCCTTCTAACATGTGAAGAGAGTCAAGGGCTCCCTATCTCTGTCCCCTCTGCCAGGTGCTTTGTTACAATAGATGTTAAGAGATTGTTCTATAGTATATCTGCAGTCTTTTCTGGCTTAGATTCTTAATTCTATTGCTGTAATGAATGTGTGACCCAACAATTTAGGGGAATAGGAAGGTTATTCATGTTCATGATTCTAGACTGCTGTTGATCATGATGACAGGAGGATTACCAGAAGGAATGGAGGGAAACTGATCATACCACATCCACAGTAAGAGCAGAGGGGGCGGGGACCAATGCACACCGGCTTGCTGCCAGCATGGCCAATCTGCCCACATTCACATTCATTCTTCTTTGTATCAATCTGCTCAGAGAATGGCCACACCCATTATGAGTTGGGTCTTCCCATATCTCTTGTGGAATTAGACAATCTCCTCTACATGTTTGCCTGAACTACATAATTCTTCATAGGTGCGTCTAAAGGCTCAGTTCTCAAATGTCAAGATGACACACGAAACTTTCACAGATAATGTCCTGGTCCCTGTTTCTTTAGCTGTTTACATGCAGAGGAGGTTTATTTTAGGAGCCAGTGGTGACATTTAGTGACAGAATTTGGTTGTCCTACTTTGGGTGAAGTGACAAATACCACTATGAGAAAGAAATATAAGTTTTTGCTGTTTTAGGTCATTATTTTGTGTTTACTTGCCATAGTTGCTAGCATATTGTGCTATACATGTTTTTTATAGAGTTAGATCTACACCGTTCATACTTTCTTCATTTCCTAGCATAGAAAGTAAGCAACAAAAATCTTAATGAATCATATATGCTGACCAAATGTGATATGACATGCATGTCCGTGTATAATAGATAATGCCACACATGTCAAATAATATACACGGGTGACATATATAGGCAGTTTAAGAATTATTTAGGGAAAGGCTGTATTGAAAAGGCTGAATTCTGGAAGCTGAGTTTCTGGTTTACATTGAGCTCATTAATCTCTGTTTCTTCCTTGAGTTATAGGAAAGTACTTAATTAAATGTAAAGAAAATGTCACTCCTGAGAATATCTTGTTTCTCATGAAACAACCCAAATTTATTTTTTATTAAATTTGGGATTTAAAATTTGACAAAAAGAGAAGCTGAGGTATGGCTCACTGAGTAAGAAGAGGGCTTGCTACACAAGCACTGGAATCAGAGTCAAATCCTCAGAGCCTGACCCCCCCCACTGCGGTCTCCTACTCCTATTCCATGTACCTTTGAATCTCCTCTTATAGTAAGATTTCATTTAAACAGCCTTTTATTGCTGGCTAGGAGGTGACCTCCAATACCAATCAGGACAGAGTCAAGGGTGGTACAGGAATAGCAAAACTGAAAACAACAACAAACCATAATCCAGAACACCAGAGACCCTACATTAATCACCTGGAACTAGACCAGCCAAAACTCTTCCCATCCTAAAGCTTGAGGAAACTTGCCGAAGAAAGGGCGGAAAGATTGTAAGAGCCTAAAGATGGGAAGGACCGACGATATGCAAAATACTCCACACAAGTTTGGGCCGCAGTAGTCATAATTGGACTTTGCAAAATGACTGACATGTCATCAACCCCCAAAATCTGTGTGTGCATGGGCATGTGCACCTGTGCATATATGTGCACACCCACATGTATGTGTGTGGATGTACTCACACACACATTTTAACTAGAGAGAATGTTTTTGAAAAGTATAAAACCTGACTGAATGACAAAGTTAAACTGACTTAGTATTATCATTTTTTTTTCTGAAACACATTTATTAACTTTTTTTTTACTTCAAGAAGGTGCTTTGGTTGACAAAGTTAAACTGACTTAGTATTCTCATTTGTTTTTTGAAACACATTTATTGACTTTTTACTTCAATAAGGTGCTTTGGTTGTATCTTGATTCTTCTTAATAATGCATTTGAATTGATCAAAATTCATGAACAGGATATAGAAGCAGCAAGCAAGAAATAATTAGAGAGACAGAGATAGACACTTGAAATGCAGATGTACTCGAGTTCAGATTAACTTAATTTTCTGGTGTATTATGCATTTTCCACATGACTTTGAGTGTAGAGTATGGTTTGAAGTGTGGGAACCTTGTTCATGTCTGTTGGTGGACATGAGAGACATCTCCCCCCATGACTTCCGTCATCCCCTTCTTCTGTACTCATGCTTGGGTATACACATGCTCATCCCTTGAGGGAGGTTTGGCCGTAGCGACTTGTTCCCAGTAGAACAATGACATCTCTCCGTTCTGAGACTTGAGCACTGAAGGACCTGGACTTCATCTCTCTCGGTTCTCTGGCCTCTTTCACTTGTTAGTTCTGATGAAGGCAAGATGCTGTATTGTGAACGGCCTCAGAGAGGACCAGGTGTCAAAGCACTGAGGAAGTCCACAGCCAACAGCCCATGAAGGACTGAATCCCATCAGCAGCCATGAAAGGGAGTTTGGCAGCAGGTCCTTTCCCTAGTGGTCTTTATGTGATATCAGCTGTCACTGATCCGTCAATGGTTGCCTTGTGACAGACCCTAAGCCTGAAGCCCTGCATGGGTCATGCCATGATTCTTAGTCCACAGAGGCCCATGGTTACTCAATGTTCCTTTTAAACTGCTTTATTTTAGAGAAGTCTTTTAGGCATCATCAATAGATGACTAATGTAATAGTTTAAGGCTGTAGATAGAAAGATGATTATAAGGTTAATAAAACTGTACAAACTCAAAGTTGTGTGATTAAAAACATCTTTCTTTGAAATTGTTTTCAAAGGTCAAGGCTACTTTTTAGAGGATGTGTTGAGTACTGGGAGATGACTGTATAATTTAATGACCTTGAAGTCAGGAAGAAGCCTCGACCAAAGACACGACATGCAGTTGTATTACTTGTCTATTGTTTGGTTCTTTAGCTGTAGTTTGTGTTTTCTAGGACATATCAAAAACTCTGAAATTCACCCATCATGTAGGCATATGAATATAAATTTCAAAGATGAGTATGCGGATTTATTAAGTTAAGGACTTTGGCCTGTGGAGTCTCCTGCCAAACTGGATTAAGAACTGCAACCAGTCTATTGTTAGCCAAAATAACCTCCTTGTTCTCCCATAAGTCATTTGGTTGTTAACTTTATTGGCAACAATGCAAAGTAACTGCATGTTATGTTAGGCCATCTCATATGCAGATCCTAGCTTCTAGGTTTTATATATATGTATATACGTGCAAGTAAGTGTGAGTAGAGGCCAGATACTAGACAGGGGCCTAATTTGACACTTAGAATTGAAGATTTTGGCATACCTATGAAGGATTATCTAGGTAAGACAAGCCGATAGGAGATTGTCTAGCTTCAGAATTGATGTGAGACTACTCAGCCAATGATAAGAGCCAGAAGATAGGCAAAAAGGTTGTGAAATACAATTCTTCAAAAATGATCTAGCCATAGCAGTTAATCATCATCATAGTTAGATACAAGTGTCATCTTGACAACTGAAGGTTGGAGCTCTGGGCACATTGTAAAGAATTGGCAGTTGAGCTAAGCCCTCGGCAATTCTACAGGACACTATCTAATTGATGTGAAAGAGCCAGCCAATGGTGGGTAGGACTAATCCCTGGGCAGGAGAATAAGACAGAGGGAGGTGGTTAAGGAGGTTTTTTAATTATTTTTTATTCAATTGTGCATGTATGCGTGTATGCGCGTGTGTGTATGCATGTGTGTATAGAACCACGGTTCAATTCGGGAACCACCATGGACGCCTCCACCTCCTCCTTGTTTACTCTGTCCAGGGATTCATAGGTTCCGCCCTACCAGGACCAGAAACTCAGGCTGCCCACGCTTCCACCCAGTGTCTATACATGGGACCTAAGATCGGAACTCAGGACCTTGCGCCTGCGAGGCAGAGGCTTAACCCCTGAGCCACCTCTCCAGCCCCGGTTGGCACTCTTCTGTAATTGGGACATTTGCCTCTCTTTCAGCAGTCCTGTGGCTATGATATGGCCTGTTTCTTCAGCCCCTGATTTTGCTGTGGACTCTTTGGTCAAGCTTGATTAATAAATATAACCAAACATTAGTAAATCAAAATAAAACCTTCTTGTTCCTTGTAAGACACCAGGTTGTGAATGTATCGGCAATATGGAGAGTAATTACAACAATCATGAATCCGCAATGAACACTAAGCCCACAATGTGCCTACCTTCCCAACTGATCAGCTATGAACTGAGGAGAAACTCATGGGGCTCCGCAAAGTACCAATAAACATGACCAGCTAATGGATTGGGGGGAAGCATGCAAACACATTCAGTTGTGTACATACAGGGGAAGAGATAATCTCATCTTCAGATCATATAAAAGGCCATGTTTAAAACCAGTGAGATACAATACAAAACAAAAGACATGAATATATGCCAAGAACACTTGAAAGGAACAGGGATGGCTGAGAGAGGCAGGAGAAGGCAAAGGGGAAGTCATCAAAATGTCTTATGGACGTGCACAAAATTGTCAGAGAGGAAACTTTATCAAAAACTAAAAGTGGAAAGAAGATTTGAATTTTATATATAAAAGTATAGAATATACACCAGTTGTGCAATCAATGTTTGCTGTTGTACAGAATAACCGAAGCCATGAAATTGCTGACTACACCCATCTAGTTCATATCAGTAACAGGCAACCAATGTTCATGTCGTGGCTTCCCGTTCCAGCATGCTTTCAGTTCCATTGTCTCATTTGACGGAATAGGATGGAAAGGTTAGTCACAAATGTGGCAAGAGTCAAATCAGAAAAGGCAGAACTGGGCCTGTAAGTCTGTTATTTGGCCTCCAATTTCATATTTTACAATAAAGCACTGCCTCTCAGAAATGTATCTCTGCTCTGAAATTCTACAGAACACTGTCTTCACTACTCATTTGGCCTTCATTACCCATTGCTTTATACAGTAATTTCTTTTCCTGGACGTATGTTCCTTTTTCCTCAGTGAGTTAGGAGCAAGCACCCCGCTTCATGACTGAAGCTTAGTGTAATGCTGGCTCTGAGAAAACACTCAATGAAATAGAATTGATGAATCAATGGAGACTCTTTGGTTATAAACAACAGAAATAGACGATTCTGGCTAATCCAACCTATTGAAAGGCTCTTATGCACTCATATAATTCTCGGGAAGCTGGAGAGCTGAGGGGAAACATGTTTATCTAAGAGTGCTCAGGGGCCGAAAGCCCACATTAGGCTGATTATAGAAAAAGTATGGCTAGAACTTTATTGTTTGAGGCAAAGTCAACGATTAACCCCTTCCAGTCTCTGTCTCATCCTGCTCAAGGAAGGGTGTATTTTAAGGTCACGTCCTGGGGACTTGGGTCTGTACCATGTTTCCTCATTATAGTTTTATTAGATCATATTAAGTGGAGGTACAATTAATTGCTCAGCTGAAATCTGGGTGCTGCTAGAAAGGTGATATTGATGCTGGGAAGACTAACCTTAGAAGCCAGATCAATAGTCTATCACAGTTTATTAGCAGAACTATTTTAAAACACCTTGTTAGAAGACTAGAGAGATAACTCGGTTACCAAAGGACTTACCACGCTACCAGGAGGATCTGGATTCTGAGTT
The DNA here is from genome assembly GCA_023101885.1 of Typhlomys cinereus. Lineage (NCBI taxonomy): Eukaryota > Metazoa > Chordata > Mammalia > Rodentia > Platacanthomyidae > Typhlomys > Typhlomys cinereus. The sequence continues at coordinate 1,200,330 of JALPQD010000103.1, forward strand.
CAGTGTGTAGCTAACATGTAAATAAAATGGGTTGTGGAGACATGTGCTTGTAACCCCAATGCCAGAGAAGCAGAGGCGAGCAGGACCCTGTAGCTTTCAGCCCATGTCTAATTAGTGATCTCATGCCAGCAAGAGACATTGTCTCAAAAAATGAAGTGGATAGCACTGGAGGAAGACAGTACCTGATATCATCCCTTGGCTTTCAATATGCACATACATGCACACACACTTGGACCACAGATATTTGGACACACACACACACACACACACACACACACACACACCTCGTTAATCTTTCCTCTTTCTTTTTTTATGGTACTAGGATTTGTTAATCCTTTTTAGCTTCACACTGATTTTAGATTATATAGTGTTGAAAGTAAATAGCTCAGGTTTGAAAAATTTAAGAATATTCAATAATATGAATCGAATCACTAATATTGATTTTTAAGACTTCAATCTATACGAATGTACTAGGGGAATACCAAAAGCAATACTATAATTACTTTGGTTGAAACTATATTATTAAATTCAGATAATGGAGATGATTTTGAATTTACTATTTATCACATCGACTTCTTTTGTAATTAATCAAACAATTCCCACAACTTATTTAGCAGGTACTTTGCTCCAGGCAGTTGAGACCCAGTCATTTTGTGCCAGTTGGATATTATCTTGACAACTGAGAGCTGAGCGTTAAGCACATTTGTGAGGAATTGGAAGTTAAGGCAAGCCCACGGGAGATTGTCTAATTGATAAGAGAAGACCCAGCCCATAGTGGGTGGGACCAGTGTCTAGGAGTGTAGATAAGATGGTGAGAAGTGGTTCAGTACCTTGGCACACTTTGTGATATTGGCTCTTCTCTCAGTGATTTCTATGGATACGTTGTGGTCAGTGTCCTTGGTATGAACTTTCTTACCAAGCTGGACTATGAATTGTAATGAAAATCTTAAGAATAACACCCCTTGTTCCCTTAAGTTGTTGGATTGTGTATTTATTGGCACTGTGAAGACAAATACCTCTCTATGGGTGCATGGTTAGAGGCTGAGCACTGTTAAATACTACTAAGAATGTTTATGTCTAGGGATGGGACGATAACTCAATAAAGTATTTGCTATGAAAGCCTGGGGAGCCAAGTTTGATTCCCAGAATCTATGGAGAAAGCTGTGTGTGGTGGCATGTGCTGTTAGGCAGAGACAGGGGAACTTTTGGGGGTTGCTGGTGCCCAGCTGAACTTAATTAACCATTGAACTCCCAGGCCCAGGGAGAAACTCTGCCTCAAAAAACAAAGTTGATGGCTATTCTGAGGAATGACATCCAGTGGCTTTAGCACGCACATGTGCACCAGAATATACATGAGTATCTTGCTCAAGACGTTATGTGAGGTAAATGGCTCCTTCTTTGGTAGCCAGACTCCCATGAATGGTATGTTTCAAACATTCCATGATCATTGTGAGGAAACTCTAATATGCTTCAAGGATCTCTGCAACTAGTACTGTTGAAGTTATGACTTCTGCTTCAGAAGTCTGCTACAGTCACAACTGGGCCACATAACTCATGCTGGTTTTGGAATCATGTGCTCTAGGCAAGATAAGTCTTGGTGAATTGTGGATAACCTTGCTCACCCTGGACCTACCTACTCTGACTGGTGATTGTGGTGGTCAGAGAGCCGGAGGAGGGGGAGTTCTCTGGTGTTTCATCACAAAGTCTGTGATCGTGCAATGCAGGATTTGTGACTGGTTCATATCCAAGGTTTATGTATGATACTTATGCTTGGTGGGACTGGAAGTTGTGCATATTCAAGATTGAGACTGGCAGGATTACAGTCCCAGCAGAAACATGCCGGCTCCCTGTCCTAGCTTTGTAAGCAGTCTATTTCTCAGTCTTGGATCACAATTAAAGTTGTTGGATTTTTAAAAAAATTGTTGAATTGTGGTCTTTGTCATGGTTAGAGTGAGCCCAGTGTGCAGCATGAGCTACTTCTGGGGCTTTTTGTAGAGCGCCATCTTCTGAAAAGTGGTGCTTGGGACAATATCTTGACAGGGATTTATCACTATCTGAGGATATTTGTATAATGGCTGCAGATAGTAAATTATGGAAACAAAAATACAAAACCTTGCTCTAATCCACTAATATTTTTGGAGTCCCATCTACAAAGGCCTGAGATTTTTCATGACTATGAGAGATTCATACAATGTGGCTCTGACTGGACCTGCAAGCCTCAGAAATGTTGATTTCTCCTGATGCCATAGACTGGGTATTTGATAGGAGGACTCTGTCGTTTTCTTCTGTCTGTTCCTACCAACTGGAAATCCTACTGTTGGGCCAGCAACCTCATCCTTGGCCACTATTTAACATTCCTGTATATAATAAAGTTTCAGGACGTGGTGGGTGGGAGTCTTCACTGTTCTTGCAGCAGGAGACTTTGATCTTCCCACTATTCATTCAGCTATGTTGATTCTCTTATCTCAGCTCTAGTGTCCTTTGTTTCTGAGTAGCTTGCCTTTCTCTCTACTCAGAGGGCAGTCACTGTGGGTATAGCAAGCTTTGGTGTGATTTTTATTGATATTGAGTAAGAAAGAAAAGGATGAACATTTGTAAAGCCGTAGCTTAACCTCACATCTATCTGGCAGCAGTGAAGGCAACAGACAAACTGCTGAGAGTGAGAAGCGGAGCCTGTGGGGGAGGTGGAGATGGTGGGGGGGAAGGGTGGTGGTGGGGGTGTGGCAGGGGGTGTGTGGCAGGGGAGGTGTGTGGCGGGGAGCCATGAAAGTCAATGTACAAGTTCCTGACTGCTGTCATGGTCTGACACTCACTGACTCACAGATTTAATACTAGCTTCTGGGTGTCAGGATGCTGGAGTTCAAAGCCCAGAATGACAAGTGTCTCTCATCTTATAGCTTGTGTAGAGCTATAAGCCTCTGGCTTTTAAAGCCTGGAGCCATAAGCCTCTGACAGTAAGTTCTGGGGCTACTAACACTGAGATCGCTGCTTCTTGACTAGTCATGGCTTCCATCCACACAAAACAAAGGGACCTTTTACCCAGCTATTTGTATCATAGTTAGAAGTGGTTTACATTTATTGCTTTATATAATCTTTAAGCAGTGGGTTCTTTTTTGTTTGGGATTGGACTCAGAGCCTTGAACATGCTTGCTGGGCAAGCATGCTTCCACTATGTTTTGTTATTTTACTTTATGATGAGAAACTAGAACAAAATAGAATGAAAGCCTTTGTGTTAGATCACTGAGAAGTTAAACAGTTCAATACAATATTCAAAATCCGGCTAAGAAATCTGTTTTTCTTACTAAATTATTGTTCCTGTCAATGGCAGGGACTTCTATAACTTAATTATGAATTGGAAAAAATATGGTAGGGAGTGTTCCTCATCTTGCTCCGTTCACAATGTCCAGTCAGTAGCCAAGTAGGAAATGACTATAATGCAGACAGATGTCACTTAATAATAGTGCACTGCAGTTATTTTATGGAAGAGATAAAAGGATAATCTTATAGTGGACTTCATCCTAAATAATAGATGAAATGATAAGTTTAAGTGCTGCATGTACATGATACGAAGACAAAATAACTCTTCTTAGTATTTCAAGACAGTTTCAAATAAGCTATGAGACTGGCATAGTGGATTTATATACTTGCAGTGAAGCCTCACCCCTGTGGCACTATCGATTCAGGAGGCCCTAGCCCGGGCTCCTAGAATCCAGGAGGTCTGGTTAACAGACAAGCCTGAATAAGGAACCATACAGGCAGAGAGATGGACAACCAATGGGCGGAGGGATGAACAACCAATGGGAAGTGGTCATCTAACCTGGACACGCAGTAAACAGCTAAATGATTGGTGGCTGCTCTCCCCCTCCCCCTGAGCGGAGAGGTGGCCATACTGATTGGACCCCGACCCTATATAAGCCCAAACACTTCCTGACTAAAGCTGAGTACCCCCCCCCCACTCCGCTGGCCCTGCAGGGGGATTCGGCAACATCCTCCCATATTACCTCCTCCTGGCTCATCTGAAGTTTCCATAGAGTTCTGTTACCTGCAGTTCAAAGATATTAAGTGGAATGTGGAAACAATAGTTTGTGAGTTTTAAATTCCTTGCCATTCTAATTAGTGTGATGGAATCTCTTGCCTTCCTTTTCCACCCTGCTTAGTGTGTCAATCATTCTTTTCCCCGACAATCCACATAGTATACATACCTGTTCATTAGTCAGTCATCCATCTGGGTTTTCAGAGTGTCTGTGGTGTATAGGATATGGTAATCATGATTCATGTTATTCACTGATGATCTTGGTGTAGAGAGGAGGGGACTACTGTAGTTCGGAACAATATGATAGACTTTTTCCCACTCCAAGTTTCTGGGATAAGATAACATGTGTATATAATATAATATAATAATATGTAGATTTTTTATTAGACGACATTGATGATTTAAATTTCCAGTTGAAGCAATCTTTGATACTGAAACCCTGTATGTCCTTAACCCAGCTGAGAGTTAATTTTCTAGAACTTTGAATGGTAAAAGAAAAATACAGATGTCTTTCCTAATGCAAACAAACAAGCAAACAAACAGTGGGGAAAAGCTTCCTCAGAGGACCAGGATTCTGATTAAGATCCTGAACATAGTAAAATAATGATGGCAAGTGCCATGTACTGGAGACTATCAACAACTTCTCAGCATCGTATCAAATCATTACCTTTCATACTCACGATAACTGCACTGGTTTTGAATCTTAAAACCACACTTTAGCTAACTTTTTTTTTTTGTCTCTGTCCTGAAAGACAATTCTGTAGAAAGAACGTTGAGAGCCATCCACAATCAATGCAGAGAATCCTGGCTTTGATGAAAAGTGCTTTAATATATTCTGCCATACATTTAGAGAACAAAAGGGGAGGAGAGAGAAGTTTGTGGAACTCTTTGCTGACTCTTGGATAATAAGTGATACCTAAGGAGAAACAAGAAAGTTCTAGAACTTGTAAGTGTTCATGATGTTGTTCTGTCTTGAAGTTGGCTTGCTGACTTCTAAATATTCTCATTTATATATTCCTGGGGACACCACAGTCGGGCTTTCCATTGAGAAGGGCTCCATCCTCATTGTCTTCAGGGGATTCCCCCATCTGCTTTTTGTGTTGACAGTATTGCATACTTCCTCTTTTCTATTCACTTTCTGATTTCTAATCTTCAGTAATACTTTCAGAATTATTTTTTAAAAACTGTCACTGTGATGTGCTTTTTGAGAAGTGAGCACATACATTTAACTTTGTCTAAGGAAAAAAATACTCCATCTATTATAATTAGGGTATGAAATAGCTCATTTATGGAAAGCTTGGTATCTAATACAACAGGGTCTTTAGGCAGTAATTGCATCCTAAAGATCCTGGCCATATCAATTGATTCATCTGCTGATAGTTTTATAGCTTCATGAACTATTGGAAATGACTTCAGGAGGAGGGGTCTATTTGGGGGCAGTATGTAACTGAGAGTGCTTCCTTGAAGGTCATACTTATCCCAGGTCCTCTTCACTGCCCCACTCTCTGTTTTCTGGCCACCATGAGGTAGACAGCTTTGCTCTACCACATGTTCTCTGCCATGACTTTCTGCTTTAATAGAGAACCAAAGTCCTGGAGCTAAGTGACCTTGATGGAACCTTCTGAATCCATATGCAATAAAAAATCTTTCCTGCTTTGAGTTTATTTTCTCTGGTAGCTTAGTCACAGTGATGAAGAGTTGATGGCATCATCTGAGACAGTTAAATTTTATGAGTCAACCTGACTGGGTCACAGGGTGCAATGACAGTCATGAGTGGCTCCATGATAGAGATAAAGTCTCATTAGTATGTTAGGTAATTTCATCATCGTGCAAATATCACAGAGTGTACTTACACCCATGGAGATGGTATGGGCCAGTTCCTCAATGTGACTTCTGGGTGAAATGTGACTTCAAAAGATTTTATAGGCACAGGTATATGAGATTGCTACTGGCATACCATGGCATATTGTTTTACCAGAAGATTGTGTGCGTGCGTGCGTGTGCGTGTGTGTGTGTGCGTGTGTGTGTGTGTGTGTGTGTGTGTGTGTGTGTGTGTATACTCACTGTTGACTGAATTGTTAAGTAAGAATTCACTCTAAATTAATGAGAAAGTACTGGTGAGATATTTCAGAAAGTAAAGGCACTTGCTGCCAAGCATATTGAGCTGAGTTTGATGCCTGGAATTCACATAATGAAAGACAAGAGCTGACTCTTCGAGTTGTCTTCTGACGTGCACATGCATGCTATGGTGCATGCACTTCTGACCAAAAGTAAAAGCTATAAAAATTTAAAAAGAAAAGCTTGATGTAGTAAATATAACCACCTAGTAACACATCTACTTGTAATAAAGCTAAGTATTATGTACTGTACATAATTGAATGCATTGTATTTTTGCAGTTCTTATGTATATGGCTGATAGTGCAATAGGTTCGTTTCTATCAGTATCACCTCAAACACATGATTTATACCAACATGAAGTCACCTGATGATAGAATGCTTTAGCTTTACTACAATATTTTGAGGCCACCACAGCATAGATGGTTCATCATTAGCCAACATATTAAGTGGTACTTAATTATGTTTGACTAAATGTTATCCTGGGTGTGGTTTTGGAGATCACCATTTAGAATTGAGACTGAGTAAAGTAGATTGTCCTTTCAAATGGGAGCTCTCTTTATCTACCCAAAACAAGGAGGAAGTCTCCTGCCTGACTTGGTCTTCTCCTGTCTGTAGCCCAAACCTGAAATATTGGCTCGTCTTTGACTTTTACACTAACTTATCATAAGGATACTTCATTTTTAGGTCCCTTGAGTCTCAGGCATTTGTATTCTGACAGGAAACACACATCGGATCTCCTGATCTCCAGATTCCCAAGGAAGCTTGTCTGCCCAGGTGCTAGTCATGCTCATAGTTTTGAATTTCTCAGACTCAAAATTTCCCATCCTTTTAAATAAAGAATCTACTTGTCTGTGTCTGTGTATATAACTATCTCTCATCTCTCTATCTATTATCAATCAACCAATCAACCAGTCAGCAATTACTCCATTATCAGTCAAGCAATCTTTATCTATCATCTATCTATCTATCTATCTATCTATCTATCTATCTATCTACCCAGTGCTCATCTGTCTATCTATGCATACAGCCTCTTAGTTAAGAGAACGCTGACTGATATATACTATTAAAGGAAATTATGCATACTCGTGCATGCATATGTAGATATGTACACATACTCTCTGTGTATGCATGTATATGTTTAAATCTTCAAGATAAAAATGTAACTTCCTATTTGACAGGTAAACTTAGATCAAAGATGACACCTAGGTTTGTTTGCTTTCTGAGTAGATGGAGTCAGATGATGGAGCAGGTTATTCTTATTGACTTGATCAGCGATAAATAATTTCTAGAGAATTTTCCATTTTGTATTTAAGATTTGCTCTCAAAATTTTTAAGGTATTTCTTGGGTCTTTAAGAAAGGACAAAGGATTAAACGTATTGATTTATTCCCAGTAAAGGAAAGCTTGGGAATAAAGCTGATGTCTATTTGGGGGTTGACAGCATCTCAAAAAAGTTCTAAAAATAAAAGTTACATAGTACATGTTGTACATTTACTTGTCAAATTCCTACATCATCATTAGAGCAGTTTTACTTCATAATTCCTGGAAATATTGACTCAAGTATTTCTACAAACATATATTTAGAAAGTTGGAAAACATTCAATGAGAATTATCTTTTAAAATAAAGACGATTTATTGACTGAAAAAAATCATGTTACTTTTAACTTTAGTACTTTTAAGGCTTGGGCACATTTATATATGACCCTGATAAAGAATTAATTTTCTAGCAACAGATAAGGAAGTCAATAGAGGATTCCTTTTCTTCCTTTAAACAGAGTGTGTCTTTTAGACTGAGAGACAGGACATACAAAACAGCTTTCTTGAGGCTTTTACTTTTCTGTTTGGGAAGTTATTTGCCCAGGTACTAGTAATCACCATATGGATGTCTTAGACTCCATAATCCTATTCATTTACTCACACATACTCCTCAGATAAACCAGGTCCCTGAGGACTTGCCTGCCAGGCACAAGTATTACTATCAATTTAAACATGTGAGGTGAAATATGGTCATGTCTTGTAACTAAGTCACTGAATACATACCTGACTTAAAGCAACTGCATTTAAGTTGTTTTCAGTTAAGTTGCCATTTGGCGTTTGAGCATGATGCTGGGGGGAAACAGTCTAACTTCATGTAGACATTTTGTTCAGCAGACTAAGTCAGGTTTTTGCAGGTTGGCTCCAGGGACTCTAGGAGATGCGGTTTAACATTAAGCTGGTTCTGCATTATAAGATACTTCATCTAATTTCGCAGAATTAATCTTCCTGCTCTCTTCTTCCCCATGGTTATTTTCTCCTGTGTTCTGTTATTTAAAAAGTAATTTTTTTAGTTTTAAAGAATTTTTGAATATGTTTATTTTTTGTACCCTACTTTTCAAGATCATATCATAAACAATATCATAAACGTAGTATCTCATAATAAAAAGCGATTTGCTGTGATAACTACAAAAGCCACTATCTCAAGGAATACAATTTAATATTGATTTTTGCATGTATTTGTGGGGGTGCTTGTGTGTACATGTGCATATACATATATGTGTGCATATGTAAAGTTCTGAAGTAGAGCTGAGTGTCTTCTTTGATTATGCGCCACTTCATTTAAATTAAGGCAGGATTTCCATTGAATTTGTTAATCTGCTAGACCAGCTACCAGCTTGCCCTGGGGATTCCTTATCTTTGTCTTCTGAATGCTGGGAGCATAGAAGCCCACAATGTCTGCCCAGCTTTTTCTTTTTTTTGAGAGAAGGTAGAGACAGAAAAGAGAGAAGAAAATAGGTGTAAGAGGAGAGAAGGGAGTGAGATGACATGAGAGAGAGAGAGAAAAAAGAGAGGGAGAGAGAGAGAAGAAAGATCAGACACGTGTATACAGTGGGCAAGTTGAGTTCAGAAGATGACTTTTAGAAGCCTGTTCTCTCTTTTTACATGTGAAATCTGGGGATGGAATCAGACATGTATGTAGGTGCCTTTATCCACTAAATCACCTCACTTACTCCCTGCCCAGCTTTTCTGTGGGGATCTGAACTCTGGTCCTCAGACTTGGAGTTTTTCCACTGAACCAATCCAAGCCCCTAGTGTTTACATTAAGACTGCAGTTATCATCACTAAGTCCAGAAATATCAGCTTCCAGCTAAGGTTCATGCTTATTAACAGTAGACATTGACTTCTGTCTCCTGAAATCATTAATGTATTCCCTCTAAGGATTTGCTAATTCAATATGTGCATATAACTGGAAACACAAAACAAATCTCTCTCTCTGTGTCTTCTTTTTGTAGCATGTTTTTTAATTTTATTTTTCTAATTGTACAAGCATATTGAGTACTTATCCCTGCTTCCCTCCATCCCCCCTCCCTCCCATCCACCTCCTTTCCCTCATCAATCCATCCCACTCTCTCACACCCTCTTGCCTGTCTGCTTCTATGGACCTCATGGTTCCCTCTGATTTGTCTGCTCCTTTTTTAAATTTTCTACTTTTACAAGCAGTATTGAGTCCTTGTCCTTGGTTCCGTCCATCATCTCTCCCTCCCATCCTTCCATGAATCCGGCCCTCCTGCAAGTCTGCTTCTATGGATCTTAGAGTTGCCTCTGGCTTGTCTACTCTTGTGGGGGTTCAGGCCTCTGTGGTCTCTCTTTGGGCTGTCCTGTTGATTGGGGCATTTCTCTTCACTCATCCAGGTTTAGACCCCAAGGTTTCCACTGTTTATTCCTATCTTTCTTAAGTTCCTCGATATTCTAAGGGAGCATGTTGGTATGTTAATCATTATGCAGATCTGGTCAGGAAAGTGTCACTACAGTGAGTTCCTAGATGTAGCAGTCCAGCCTTGAATGGAATGGAATGTCTTGTCCAAAGGTGAACCTTCCCATCTTTAGGTTCTTACAATCTCACCGCCTCCTCTTCTGTGAGGATCCCAAAGCCTTAGTATGGGGAGATTGGGTTGGTCTGATTCTGGGTGTGCCTTGCTGAGTCAGGGGTACTGTGTAGCATCATGTTTCAAGATGAATTTTTTCTACAGGAAATTCTTTGTAGGTTTGGTTTTCATAATGTTCACAAAGCAACTGTATCAGTTATGTTATTCATATATTTTAGCCATGTCATAATTTTTTTTGTGTGTGTATCTCTCTCTCTCTCTCTGTGTGTGTGTGTGTGTGTGTGTGTGTGTGTGTTTGTATGTGTATCAGAGGGGGACTGTGTATACCTGTGGAGGCCCAAGGGTGACTTTGGGAATCACCTTTGCTTTGCTTTGGTTTCCCAGGCTCCACCTTCCAGAGCCTGAAATACAGGCCTCAGCCATTTCTGACTGGTGTTTTTATGGTGCTTTTAGTTCAGACCCAGGGTCTGAACTAAGGACCTTCTGCTTGTGAGGCAGAGGCTTAATTAACCCCTGAGCCATCTCACCAGTCCCAAATGTCACAATTACTTTAAAATTTACAGACCTTCTTTAGATTATAGTAAACTTTCCATACTTCCTCCCTTTGGTCCTTTGTACTGTATAGTAACTTGGCTAAGAAAGATAATGTGACTTCAGCTTCTGACTACTTTTAAATGCTAATGTTTCAATTTCTGGTGCTTCACCATATGTGTACTTTTACATATACCACACACAGATACTTATCTGCATATGCAAATAAAATAAACAAACAAAAAATAAGAACAAGAGGAATGTAGCAAAGCATTCTTTGGAGAACGATTCACCAAAACAGAGATGGGTGGAGCCAGTGTCTGCAGCAATGGAGAAGTGGAAGCCAACAGCGCTCACTGCGTGAGATTGCTTACCCTGTAAGCGGATTCCCAGTAAGGAATGCAAACTTTATTCATTTATTTATTTTTTTTGCAAACTTTATTTTTAATGTAATTGGAAATACGTGAAGCAAGGAATACACAGCATGACAGGGGTGGTATTTAAGAAAATTGGTGATCCAGACAGCTGGGAGGCACATTAGTAGGCTTAGGTAATAATAGTAAAATGGTCTGTATTAGGGAAGTATTAATAGAAATTGAATGAGAATCATTTTAAAGAGGTAAAAACTCTTTTGTGAACAATATTTTAAGAAATAAAGATGATTTCTGGATAACATCTTTTATTTAGTTGATAAATTTGGTTTTCCTTAGTTGGACTTGGGAAGCAGCACTTGGAATGCTAACTGATTTCTCATTGAGAGTCAGGGAAGAACTACCCTGCTCTGCTTCCCTTCTTCCCACTTTCCCCACAGCACTGCTTCTTCAGCTTGGCTGCACAAGGCACCCGCTGGGGACTTGGAAGAGGAGGCTGCCTGGCTTCACCCCCAGCAGCTCATGCTCCAGCTGGTCTCCTCTGTGGCCTGCGCCATCATTGCCAGTGACTGTAGTTGCCAAAGATTCTAATGAGCAGCAAAAATTGACATTCTGTGATTTGCATCCAGCCACCATGGAAAAAAAATTTCTTCATGGATAAGTTCTAAGATAACCAAGATGAATCTTGTTAATTCCACTTGATCAAGTGTTTCCAATGGGGGAGGAAATGTGAGGGTTCCCCAGGGAGCCAGTCTCACCAAAGAATTCAGGAGCCAGAGGATCAAAGTTCCTCAGATGTTGGGCCGCTTGGTGGCACTAAGGGTAATGAGATGTGTCCGGGCCCAAGAACCAGCATGAACCGGGACTTACATGTAGGAAACAAGTGGGAGCGGTAGGAATTGATTAGGCATTGGGTCAGAGGGAACCTAGAATGTCCTTCATCATCTAAGCCAATTTTATTGTAGCATACATGAGTATTTATAGGGAAAACAATCAAAGAAGAACAGGGCCAAATTTTTTACAGGATTATGTAAAATGTATGCATTCTGGCTAACAAAGAAAAGGCTGGAGTGACATCTACTTGTTGTGTGGGACCAGACATGATGTTTCCAGGGAGAGTTAAAAGCAGGCATGACACTTGGTTGCTAAAAGGGAACGGACAATGAATGTCTCAAAGCAGAGTTACCTGGTCCATGCATTAACACTCTCAAATGTATAGGGAAGGAACTGCAAGAGGAAGTTTTAAGCTCACCAGTTCTGACAAGAACAAAAGTGATCCAAGAACAGACAGGAGGTAAGCTCAACTCCCAGAGGAAGGAATTCGCCTGCCATTGTCTGTGCAGACAAGAGGCAAAACTCAACTTCCAAAGGGAGGAATCTACCTAACAACTGCCCTGACAACCCCCACAGAGACGGACATGCAACTTTTCAGGAGACAGAGTCCCTGAGAACCATCTCTGTGCCCCCCAGAGTCTGTCCTGCTTGCTAATGCCCAGAACTGCTATTCTGCCTTGCAGCTAAGGCAGCCCAGAAGGTCACTGCTGCATTTCTTCTCTCTCATTGAAAACAAAAATATGTTGTGTGGCATATAGACTCCAGATAACTTCTATTATGTCCTATAGTTCATTCCATTTTCTGCATTATTTCCTGACATTTGTCAGGCTACCAGATTGAGGGTTATAACATCAAAAGCCCTGTTTAGTGGTAGCCACTAAAGGAGTTGAGACGATTGGTACCTATGGTACCTACAATAAATGAACGATCATCTCATCAAGAGATTCAACCATTGCCATAAGAATCACTAACATTTTATGAACAAAATCAGTAGTATTTAAAATGTAGAGAAGTCTAATTAAAAGGTTAAATATAATTTAAATAGTCATCACTCTCAATAAAAACCCAAGCCAATTTTTAAAATACACAAAATACCTTATATGTAAATGTAAATATCAAAATAGCAGTAACCCCAGCACGTATGCAGGTACCCGTCAATACAGACATCCCAGATACCTCGTGGGTCATACATACAAAAAGATGTCAAAGTAGGAGGGAGACTGGCTAGAAAGGAGAAAGTATGAAGTGGGATAGAGGGAGTATGGGATTGGGAAATAAGAGGTGAAAACACATAGATTCATTGTATTTATATATGAAGTATCAAAGAATAAATATGTAAAAATTTAAAAGATAGCAGGTGCAAAAATTTAACTGAGATATTTGCTGACTTAAGCACAGCACAAGTTGTTCAATGGAATTAGTTTGGTTTCTGTTTTGGCTAAGTTTCTAGATGACAGACTCCACATTCCAATAAGAAATGTCGAGTTTACCACACATCACTTGCACTGATTTACTCTCCCAAATAAGGTTATAAATGGGTTAGAAGGTTGGATGTTAGGTAAGTTGCAAATGGAAATGGAATTGCTGTTGTTGTCCTGGGAGAATGGGCTAGGCAAGTTTTACATCCTTTTTCCAAAGCAGAAGTGTGTGTGTGTGTGTGTGTGTGTGTGTGTGTGTGTGTGTGTGTCTGTCTGTCTGTCTGTCTGTCTGTCTTGTACTTTCTCTCAGCCCTAGTATTGCATTTATCCTATCCAGGAGACCTGTCTTGAGAGATTAAAGGTAAGTGGAGGTACATGTTAGGTGGCTACAAGCTATAAGAAATTAAATAATAATAGAAACCCCACTGTTTTATTCTCAGGAAAAGAGTAAAGATGAGAGACCCCCCTGGACAATCTCTTCTGGGGGGACAGTTTAGCAAATGTTGAGGACCACTGCACTTGCACATCAGTGCCTGTATAAATACGATCAATTCATGACCAAACAGCTAAAGTGGAAGCAAGGGGTTTTATTTTGTCTTACTTTGGGCTACAGTTCATTATCCAGCTAGGCAGGAGAGTGAGGGCACACTAACCAAGGGTCGAGGGAAGTGACTACACCATATCCACAGGACCGCCCAGAGAGGGACAATCCTTACTTGCCAGATCAGTATATCTGATCAAATAGATCAAAGAATGCCAACTCCCTTATCCAGCTTCCTCCACCATATTTACCTGTCCAAGGATTAGCCCATCTACCATGGGCTGGGCCTGCTCCATCAATCAGACAGTCTTCTGCAGGCTTGTTTGGGTTTCAACTCAGTTATCAATTATTTACAAATGTGCACAGAACCCTGAACTTTCAGCCTTCAAGTTGACACCTGTGTCTAATTATGACAGTCTGTGAACAAAAAGCTACTGTTTTCTGGCAGTACTGAGCGTTCTAAAAAGACTTTATATTTCAAGGAGACAACAAACAAATATAGAAAATTATTAGATATGAAGAAGTTATTTTGGTCATCTGATAACTATGGTGTCTTATCTCCAGGGAAGTACCAATGACTCCATTATGCCGAATTACACGTCAGGTAAGAGTGAACATTTGTCCCAGGATAAAGTATTGGCCCAAATGCTTTTTTTCAGCCCCTATTTTGTTTCACATCATTTACAGCTAAATAAGTAGTCCTAGATGTAGGGATAATTAAAAACTAGTTGCTATTGCCCAACCTGAGAAGGACTGAAAACAAATTTTGGAGGTTAAATTAGATTGCTATTATTAATTTTATTGAATAAAGAGATTATATAATATTATATACTCTAGATTCCTTTAAATCTATATTCTGATTCAGTTTAGCTTGACCCCTAACCATTTCTCTTTTATAGACTCACCTCTTGGATACATTTTTTTCTTGCCTGAATGCTTGCATGCATGTGTGTGTGTGTGTGTGTGTGAGTGTGTGTGTGTGTGTGTGTGTACAGTTGTATGTATATGTTTGTGTGCATCAGAGGGCACTTACTGTATGTGCTTGTGAAGGCCCAAGGGTGATTTCAGGAATCATTCTGGACTGCTTCTACCTCCCTTTTGCCTCTCTCTGTGGTTTCCCAATCTCTGCTTTCCAAAGTCAGAAGTATAGGCCACTACCATTTCCATATGTTATTTTTATGTGAGATCTGGGATCTGAAGTTTTGAGGCAGAGTCTTAACCCCTGAACCACTTTCCAGCCCTCTTGGAATACATTTTACACTTTATAAGGCTCTGGGAATGTTTCCAATATTACTATCTTTTAAAAATTTTTTGATAATCAAACAAAATTGCAAAAAGAAATTATTCTATAGCTCAACTTTTATTAACTTCCATATCTTATTTGGCAAAATGATATCTCTATCAAAAATACCAATTAGCTTAGACATAGAAATTCTAAGCACAGTTTTTTTATTAACCCTAGACCTATTTCAGCTTAAAGCTTATTATTGGAATTTGCAATTACCATTTCAATTTTATATTATGAACAAGATATAATTCATGCATTTCAAAATTAGGGTTGTAAATGCCACTCCATTTTTGCTTTGCAATTTCTTAACTTCAGAGATTTAATTTTATTTGGGAAATTTTCATGCCACACTGTCTTCTACAACATCTGCTTTAAAAGTTCTTATTGGACTGTTTTTGTATAGTTTCTTTACTGACCTTTGATATCAATGGTGCAAGCTGGAACCATGATAAATTTTGATCAGTTATATCTGGGCCATGACCCACTTACATATTTTGAGGTTAAAATGCAAATTCCCTTTCATTGTGGTTTAGTATGACATTTTATAGCTAAACGCTACCATATTAGTTTTTAATCTCAGTTGTTAGGAATGCATTTCCTTATAAATAAAGTATTTGTTAAAAGTTTTATATAATTTACAAAAGTTATCACACTATAATTATGTAAATATGGGAACTCAATGATTTTTTTAAAACCCAGCATATTTTTTCCTTCTTTTTTATTTGACTTTATTTTTCCATCATTCCTTTCCATTCATTCCTTACACAAATTCCTTTATACCCCTTCAACTGGTAATAATAGGATGAATTATTACAGTGAATCCTACAGAGCAACAAAATGAATCAATCTTTAGTTTTGCACATGCTCTTTTGATTGTATACTGATCTATGCACACATGAAAGATTTCTACACTTGGGGATCTTGCTACCTCTTCCTTCTTCTCCAAAAGTATGATTTTTATATATAATCTTCTGCTTCTTGAGTTTTAACTAAAACCTCTTGAAAATCGTTCTAAATTATGGGTCCCACTACTTTGCTATTTATGACAGCTACCAGAAAACCCATTGGACAATATGTTGCTCAGTCATTTATCTATTGATGGGTGTTTTTTGTTCCATGCCTAAGCTCTTTTGATAGATGTTGCAATAACATCTTTATAAGCATGTGCCCACGAGCTGGCTTTTATGTCTATAGGATACATTATCAGGAGTGCAATTGCTGAGCAAAGGATTATATATAGCTTTAATTTTAATAGATTGCAAAGTTGTTTTTTTTAAGGGATGAATTGCCTCAAACTTTTAGCAAAGCGTGGAATTATACTTTCACCAATATCTGTCCTGGTAACATATTCTATAACTCTTATATTTTTCCTGGCACCATGGATGAGGAATGGTATTTTACTCTACAATATGCATTTTCCTTGCTACTAGTAGACTTCTTGTACATTGGTTGTCTGTTGTTTTTTGTCATTTGTGTGTTCATACCTTTTGTCTACCTTTTCTCCTTTGGATTTTGTGTGTATATGTGTGTGGTGTACATGTGTGTGTGGGGGCATGTTTGCTATGTATGTTGTGTGTCCTCATAACTCCAGAGGTTGACATTGGGTGTATTCCTCGGTTGATCTCCATCTTAATTTTTGAGATAGAGTTTCTCATTCAACTCAGAGCTCAAAATTTTGATTAGACTGGCAAAGGGGGCCCCAGATTCTACTTATCTCTGACCTTCTTCCTTTTTTTTTCTTAACATGGGAGCCATGGATATGAATTCAGGTCCTCATATTTACGCAACAAGCACATTATCCTTCATACTAACTTAAGAAACAAGAGGTCTAATAATGACAGTTTCCTAGTGTACTTGGATCATATTCACCCCATACCTTCTCTTTATCTCCTTTTCCCCTTTCCCTTCCTTTTCCCCAATACCCCCTTTACCTTCTTCATATCATATATGAGGAAATATATGATACTTGTCATTCTGAGTCTGCCTTATTTCCATTTACACAATGATCTTCCAGTTTCCCTGAAAATAACATGACTTTGAACTTTAGTGATGATTGCTAATTCCTACACAGACATTGTGATGGGTGATTTTCACTGTCAGTTGACTAGATTTAGAATCATCATGGAAACACACCTCTAAGTGTCTCCATGAAGATGTTTCCAAAAAGGTTTAGCAGAAGAGGGATGGCTCGTTCTGAATGTAAGAGGCACCATTTCATGGGTTGGGATGCCAGACTGAATACAAAAGATAATGAACTGAGCACCAGGTTCATCTCTTTGCTTTTTGATTGTGGATGCAAAGTGACCAGTTGCCTCATACTCTTGCTGCCATGATTTTCTTGCCTGGATCATATCTTCAAACTGTAAGTCAAATTCTCTCCCTTGATATTTCTCCCTTCCTTCAGTTGTTGTGGTTATATATTTTGCCATAGCAATGACAAAAAGAACTAAAACAAGGGCTCAGCTCATTAGTTCTGTATGTGACTTAGTGTAACCATGGAACACCTTGAAATTTTGCCTCTCTGGCCTCAGGAACATGGTATACTTATAGCCAGCAGACTTGTTGGCACTGGGGTAGCAGCAGCAAGAATCTTGACTAAGCAATGCCAACGAAAGTGGCTGCAAAAATGGAGGGACAAAGAAGCATTTAGAGGGAGAAGGAGTCTAACAGATTTATCTTCTCAGGTACTCATTCCAATGCTATCTGTAATGGAACAACCAAAAATAAGCCAGATAGATCATAGGATAATAGCTATTCTTTGTATTTTTTTCATACTTTCTGCTTTTTCTTCTATCAGCTTGAAAATTTTTTTTATCATTGTTACAGTATTGTTTTTGAGACAGGGTCTTTCTCCATAGTCTAGACTAGCCCAGTACACTAGACTAGCACTGTGTAACTCAGGTTGACCAATCTTGTGGCAATCCCGTTGCCTTTGCCTCCTGAGTGCTGGGCTTATAGTTTTGTACCACTATACTTTATGTACTTATGCATGTATGTATGTATATGCACATATATATTTATTTATTAAAGAAGCTCTCAGTACATGTGTTAATATAAAAATACAACCCAACTTTAATCATTTGTGAATCACATAGCCATGATGTTAATGGTTAATGTATGTCCATTGCCAAGGCGGAGCAAGATTTGTTCTTCGGACAACACAGTGTTTATTTAGAAGGAGGCGCCTTGTGATAAATTCACTTTGATAATCACTACAAAATTAGAGAAATTTTCCTCCCATTCAATTTTCCATTTGTACAATTTACCCATTTTAACTGGTCAGAACATTCAGAGGCAACCCATGAATGCTGTTTCTTTTTCTCAAACATATTCAGTAAATTTGTGATTCCACATGAACTTCTTGCATCAAATAAAAGAAAATATTGAAAGTTTCACTTGATCACACCCAAGAGCTCAATGCAATGATGTTTGTTTCCACTAGATCTCTACAATAGCTCACCTATCAACATTTTGCCATGTAGCAGAGAGGAGCTCAGGAAATATGATGCCACCCTGAGATACTGTTCAGGACTAGTGCCAGACAAGACAGGGGAAACTTTTCTACTCAATGTTTTGATCCCAG
Organism: Typhlomys cinereus; assembly: GCA_023101885.1. Taxonomy (NCBI): domain Eukaryota; kingdom Metazoa; phylum Chordata; class Mammalia; order Rodentia; family Platacanthomyidae; genus Typhlomys; species Typhlomys cinereus. The sequence goes on from JALPQD010000103.1 coordinate 1,218,909, forward strand.
ATGGGCCATTAATGCCCCAGTGGTTACCTGAGCATTTGCCAATGATGGTGCCCTAGTGGGTATTACATGCAGGGGGACAAAGGAATTGGGGGGAGACTGACTGGAAAGGTGAATTAATTGTGTGGGATGGGAGGGGTTGGAGAAATGAGTACTAAGGTATTAAAAAAATAAATTCATTATATTTTATATGAAAACTTCAAAGAATAACAAAAAGTTGGTTATGGTGGTGCACATCGGTAATTCTAACATTTCAGAGGCCAAGGCAGAAAGATCATGAGTTTGAATCAGCCTTGCTGCATAGTAATACCTTATTGAAAAAATAAAACAGAAACTTCAAATAACAACAACAATACAAAATAAAACATTATAATCTTATTAAAAAGAACAGGGATCTAACATGCTGTTTAATAGAAACATAAAGGAAGAAAGAGACTTACAAGGGATAGCTACTTTAAATTTTTAATTACAAAACTTATGATGATGTTTTCAGCCTTTAAAATGGAATATAAAAACTTCTGATTTACATAAGATGCACACGGATTCTTCGAATAAACTTACTACTTAATTCTGTTGGGCTTCTCTGTTATTATTTATCAATCTCTGTAACTCATGAATAGAATCTACAGCAAATGGAGCACCATGACTTGTATTTTTCACGCCTCAATGTTTGTCAAATTCCTTTCCCTCTATTTTCATCTTACCACCACCTCTAGTTAAAACTGCAGCCACTTTTCAGTTCTCCCCTGTGCAGGCACTGGGCCCATCATTAATCCATCTCTGCAGCTGCTGTTGGCACTTTTCCTGGGGAAATGCCACAAAATGTCTATTCATCTCAGGCAGGAATTCAATGACAAATCAATGGAATGATAACACCAAAGTCCAACCTGTCAAATCAGTGCATTTATTGGGGTTTCTCACAGAAGAATAGGAGAGGGCTACTTACAGGAGCAGGGATGACTCAAAGGCGGTTGCATCATTGAAAAGCCCACCTGGGCTGCCACCAATTCTATAACCATCAATCCATTAGACTCCTCATGTCTAATTTTCTTTTGGATGGCTGACCTTATTTTTTAAATGCTCTTAAAATTAGATGTGGTCCAATGACCATGTTTTGGACTACCATGGAATAGGACTAGTTCAAAACATGGTCATTGGGTCACATTTAACTTTAGGACTAGAGGTTATCTGATTCAAGATTGGCACCCTATGATTTGCAAATATAAGATAGAAAAAGTGTGAATGCTTCTTACTGCTTTCATAGGCTTCTGATGATATTTGTCACATTATTGATCAGAAGTGAGGTGTAATTGTCTTACCCCTACCTGCAAAAGTTAAGTAGAATCTAACTGTAAATTGAGGAGACTTTTTCCCTGGCTCATGAACTGTGAAAAATGACCTGCTGTTGGGTTTGATGAACTGTTGATGGATTGTGGTGTGATGTATTTAGAGATTATTGAATACAACTTACTGTGATTAATAAAAGCATTCATGCTTTTAGTACATAGAAAGTGTGAATCTCTGAACATCTGCATAGAACATTGTTCAATCAATATGTCAACATTGTTTTAAGATGTGAGATAAAAATAAAGTTTCCTTGTGTTTAGCTAGAGATGTTGGGTTTTGTTTATCAGACAAGTAATATGCATACCCTAACTAAGACATACCATATATGATGTGAGATTTCCTTTAAAAAAGGGGGTCACTCCAAAGTCTAGCATGGATCACAGGCACTAGGATCTTTAGAGGCAAGGGATTAACAGTCATAACAGTGTTCCCATACTAAAGGGGAGCCCAAGAAAGGGCTCTGGGCAATGCCACTGAGTCCTTCCACCTCACTAGAGTAGAGGACTCAGAGGGAAGATTGGCATTCACACAAAAGGATGCTCCAGGGAATAGGAGGGGAGAATGGGGAGGCACTGGGAGAAGGGGAGGGATGGGGTGAAAGGAAAGGGAAAAGCGGGGAAGGGTGCAAGGAGGACTGGGGGAAGGGTGGAGAGAGGGAGGGGACCAAGTACCTATTGAACTTGTATGATTGGGGAAAAATAAATATAAATTGTGAAAAGGGAGTAAAATAATTCTTATAATGTTGAAAGTGTGTATTAAAATTAATTCAATGTTTAACATATATAGTAGTTGACTCAGTAAACATCATCATCATCTTATTATAATTCTTCCCCTATGCTGACTAAGCATGCATTCATTGGCTTCATTTGATATTTCTTACTATAGCACTGTTTTGATTGTTTGGAATATCTCATCTTTGGTCCTTAGAACTGTAAGGTAAAATATATTGGTAAGTTGTCATGTGTTTTCATTTGTTCAAAGCAGATTTGGGAGGTCAAGGAGGGCACCCTTGTCCCAGACTCGAGCATGTTTATTTCAAGTGTCTTCAAAACTTCTCTGTCCTGGGTCAAGTGGTTCCCTAGCTCTGTAACAGAGAGAAAAGGAAAACAGTAAACAGCTGAGGGAATTACAAATGTTGAGAACAGCTGAAGGGAACAAACCATTTCCAAAAGAGGTTACTGCTGTTTATCCCATGGCATAAAAATGCCTGCAGTGGGAGTGAGAAGCTAGAAGCTGGTCCACAGAGAGGGCTCTGCTCTACTAGGGACTTCCCAGTCATTTCTGCCAGACACGTGAGCACCTGTTTTGATGTTGCTTATTTACTTGTCTTTTACTTTTGCTTTATTTCTTAATGGGCCTACCCTACTCTTCGGTTGATGTTGTAAATGATGTGCTACTTGTTTTTTTTTTTTACTTTTTGCTCGCTTATTCACGCCTTTGAAATGGAAAGCACAGCTGTCATAGATTATTCTCTGTATAGAACAGGAGCTGCTATAGTGTTCATAAAAATGTGACGATTTACAATAAATTTCGGACTTTTCTATAAACAGAACCTGTGAAGGAGAAGTAGCAACTATGGTTTGATTCTTCCAACACCCTTTCATTTTGCAACAATGTTGCTTTTTTCTTGACAGGATTTATAAGCAAGTTCTGTGAAACCTTCATGCAAGCTTGAGTCCATTCTTGGAAACCATGCAGTGACTCCATTCGTGGTGATATTGGTGGCAGAAAACAGTGGTAGAGAAAAGATGGCTCTTATAATAGACACTCTTTATTAGGAATTACTGAGGCCATGCACTAGAATTGTGTCTTTTTCCTTTCTGTCTAGAAATATATATATATATATAGTTTTCACATTATTGTACTACATGAACATTTGTGAAGCTTCCCAGGGACTGATGAACCCCCTGACATTTTAATTTGTTTGTCAAGGAAACCTGGGTCAGGATTTATCCAATATTTGTCCTCTTTCTCTCCTTCTATTACCTCCTTCATTCTTCCATCATTTCTTTCACTCCCTTTCTCCCTCTGTCTCTCTTATTTTTTTCTTCTAGAAATTGATCAACAGTAGAACATGAACAGAAACTGCTTAATAATATGGGAAGCAAAATCAGCCTATCAGAATGCTATCAGCAGGGTGTTCCTTCCTGCCTTTTGTACTTTGGAAATACATCATTTTAGGGCTCATTTGGGAAGCTGTTCATTGCTGAGGAAGGCAGGACTATTGATATAGTGATTGTGGGTGTCTATATAAAAATATTCTGACTATGATTATTAGTTGTTTTGGATTATTGGTGACTTAAATATATAATATTTCTACCAAAATAATTCAGCTCCAAATGTATTTTGGCTTCAGGAAAGACAATAGATTGTGAAAAAGTTTAACTTCTTTTTAGAAAGCACACCTGCTGGGTTTTAATTTAGCTGTCTTCCAATTTAAGAATTAGTAGGAAACATCAACTATCAATTTCAAACAGATTTGGAAATTTTATAGTGATGGTAGTCTTATACATTTTTATGGATAATATAAAACAGTAGTAATGATAGTTATAACTAGGTACTGTAGACATATATAACAAGCACTGTGTCATAGTCACAAATAAGATAATTGACTGCACTGTATTGTTTAAGAAAGTTGGTTTATCCAAATGGCATCTATTTTATTAAACAAAACTAAATTAGAATACTGACTCTCTTCTAATGGAAAGGGAAGCAGAGAATTACAACCTACTTCCTTTCTAGGTTGGTTTCAAAACAAATAACTTTTGTTCACCTGTCTTTTTTTGCCTATATATGACAAGGGATGGAGGTGGGTAAAAAGTTCATTTTATAACATAGATTTTCAGATATTTTGACTTTTGTACATGTATTAAAAATAAGTTTGCTGTATCTTGAAATGGCTTAGTGGTAAAGATGGCTGCACACAAACCTGGTGACCTAAGAACAACCCCCTCAGCTCACGTGGTGGAGGGGAGAAAGCAATTTGAAAACGTTGTCTTCTGAGTTACGCACACTCTTCAGACTTCAAAAGCAAATGGGAGCATTAGGCTTCCAAAGCAATACTTCTCATCATCACCAAGGAAAGCTAAGAAATAATCCTAGTAAGCTAAAGTTACTTTTCTCAGCATGCATTATCTGTATTAACAAGTATAATTTTCTATCGCAGGAAAGACCTAATGTAAAGTAAGGATGTGTTGAAACGATTTTGTAGATATTGTACAGTGTTTGGCATATGACAAGCACTGTGAAAGTATTCTCCGTTGTCATCTCTACCTGTCATGTGTAAAAGAATTTGACCAATTGCAGTCAGTCCTATGGCTCTGAAATATTCATTTAACTGGTTGATGGAGACTCATGATTCCCCTGAGTGCCCTGAGAATCCTCCATTACATGTGACTGTGACAAGACCTTCTCACCTCCAGTGAGGACCCAAGTCAAGGTAATTTTCTGAGGTAGTCAAATTTACTACTTCTCAGTAGAAGATAACCTGTATATTTGAAGTTTTAATGGCTATTGACTACCATTTCCATTTTCTTCGTAGAATTCCATTCTTAATAAATCAGAATCAGGTACGTTGGCTCATGCTTTTAAATCTCAGTTTCTGGAGGCTAAAAGACCACTGCAGTTCCAGGCAAGCCAGGGTCACACACACACACACACACACACACACACACACACACACACACACACACAAGGAGAGAGAGAGAGAGAGAGAGAGAGAGAGAGAGAGAGAGAGAGAGAGAGAGAGAGAGAGAGAGAGAAGAAAAGATTATTTAGAATCTGAGTTTGTAGTGGAGGATAACAGGAAATGTTTGTGTATGTGTGAAGCCCTTTGTGGTAAGGAGAAAAAAGAGATACTACACTCATTTTACGCAGGCATGTGCATTTTCATTGTAATTATTTCTGTTTTATTATTTTTTTGGATTAAAAAGGTTATTAGTCCTTTCAGTTTTCATCACTTAGTATACCAAATTATTGATTTTTTATTATGAAGCTATTTGATTTAAAATATATCACTGATTTATTTTAGGTTGCTGTTATTCTAAATATTAACCAAGTACAAAAATTCATATGAGATACATTTCCCTCCCTCTTCTTTGATTAACTAAAATTTAAAAAAGATCAGCTGGTTAGGACATAAGTGTTTTTAAAAACTAGATTCTTGAACTAACACATATTTAAATGCACTTAAAATTCAAATGTTGTAATCACTGAGTTATAGTTGGCCAAATTATGATATAATTAGCAACTATTTGACAGTTTCTCGTGGAGAATGGATCACTGTGGAATGGCATTAAACAAGTGGCTGAATCTGTGACTTGATAAATATTTTTCAGTTTAATTAGAAGCTCCATATGTCCTACAATAATTAGTAGGTTCTCAGTTAGTTTTGCAAAGTTACTTATTTTTTTCCTCATTATCTGTTTCATTCTACATTCTTCCAAAGTATGATTTTCTTCATGCTAGAAGATATTTCTTAGTAACTTTTCTAAAGGCATATGTGGGCACTAAAGTAAAGAGCAATAGAATAGTTGAAAATGTCTATATTCCACTTCAAATGGTGTTGTAAATACACAATTCTGAGTTTATAGGTAGGCACATTAGATGTTAGTAAACAGTACAAGAACATTGAAAAGTACTTTGTCTTAATTGGCTTTCTGTCTGTTGTCCTGACTCATTTCTATGAGGTCTGATTAAGCCAACTCATTGGATTATTTTGTAAGAAGCTATCCTAGATTAGCTGATAGTCATGCTACCTAGTTCATTTAATGAGTCTGGCTGAACTCAAGTCTCTGAGATTGTGAATTGTAGCTTTTGCTTTCTGAACCACCTCATTAAAACCCTTATGCTTTGAAAGAGATAGTGAAAACTCATCTATCTATCCTGTGCTTTAGACATTATTCCCATCTTGTTTTTGGAGAAGCTGAAACATGAAGGGGCTGCATTACTGGTTTCATCTCTCAACCAATGTGACAGAGAAAAAAGAGAACCAAGCCTTGAGAAGCAATATGAGTTTTCTTCTGATGAAATGTAATATCTTTGGTATTCTTTGGATAAGAAATCAAGATGTAAGGGAAATAGTTATGGATAAGTATTTAGGAATATTTTACCTCCACATTTTTAGAGCCAGTATACCACAGTTCATTTTTATCTTTCACGCAAGTTAAAAGAAAAGGAACCATACCCTTTAGTAGAAATTACCTCATTCAAAATAAGCATTTCATAATTTTTAATCTTGTTTTGACATTTAACCTATTCAGTAGCTAGAGGAAAAGAGTAAAACCAAGATGAGATCTATTTTAAAATGTCTTAAGATGTCATTTTATTTCTTATCCAATCTCTTGGGTAGGAGGATGCCCATACTTAATTCCATTGGGTGTAGTATAATATTTCAGCATGCTCAGCAGAAACCAATGAAAATAGTCTAGAAGGGTAAATTAATGGTATAAATGTTTGTGGATATATTTTTAGTGTCAGTATAAGTAGATACCCAAGTTTAATATGTCCTTACCTTTGGTTTCTTTCTTTTGAACCACAGGAAAAATTTATTCAAGCAAAAAAAAAAAAAAAAAGAAGAACAGAGTTCAAGATTGGAGGATGAGTAGTACCACTTAATTCGACTCAGTTTGTTCACAAAGGAAGAGACTGAGTTGAATTTCAGTGTCATCGTGTGTTATTCTAACCTTGGGAAATTTGCTTTAAAAGTCATCCTCCACAAGACACTATTTTTTGATGATCTGCAAACTTATATGTGCCAATGATTTTTAGTTTCATTTAGGTTTGGAATGAGCACAGCTCAAATTGAGCTATTAATATGTTTGAGAAATGTTTTTACAAATGTTATACATTAACAAACTAGTGGAGTAGATGAGATCCTATTCCCATAGTAAATAATATTTATACTAAATATCACCACTCCAAGTACCATTGGCACTCACAGACATTCCCACAAAACCTATTTTAAGTATTTTGTTCACATTTTGACTTTGGCTGTTCTACAAGAGTGCTAGTAATGGATGTAATAAAATATCTTGAGATTAGCTCTTTGCTGGTGTGGCCTAGTATGATCTTTTTCAAATTAGTTTTCTAGATCCCTGTGGTTCATAGATGTGTTCTTCATAGGATTTTTAAATTTTGTATTTTCTGTTGTTGATGATACTAAAATAATCCTCACATAAATCTGCATATTTACTTTTTCATCAATTCTGACTAATCAGTGATCCTATCATGTTTTGTCCTGATAAAATGATTGTCTTAAATTGGGTGTTGTATATTGCCATTAAATTTATTTTTTAAATTAATTAATTAATTTTTTCCACTCATACAAACCTAATAGGTACCCCGGTCCCCTCCCTCCCTCCATCCCTACCCGGAACCCTTTGCTCCCTCTTCCTTTCCTCTTTCATGCCTCCCCTCCCTTCCTTTCTCCCATTGCCCCCTTCCCCCCCTTCCCCATACCTGTAGCATCCTTTAGTATGAATGTCAAGCTTCCTTCTGGTTCCTCCACTCTAATGAGGTGTAAGGACTCAGCAACATTGCCTGTACGTATTATAGAGATTTATCTTTGAGTATGTCCCTAAGTGGGTTTGGTACTAGGATCCATCTATTAGGGAAATACATACATCACTTAATTTTCTGTGTCTGGGATACTTCACTCAATATAATTTTTTCTAATTCCATTCATTTCCTGGCAAATTTCATTAATTCATCTTTTTTGATGGCTGAGTAGTATTCCATTGTATAAATGTACCACATTTTCCTTATCCACTCATCTACTGTTGGGCATTTGGCTTGATTCCATGAATTTGCTATTGTAAACAGTGCTGCTATGACATGGTTGTGCCTGTGTCATTAAGGTGAATTTTTGCTTTATGGGGGATTATTCCCAGAAGTGTAATAGTAGGGTCATATGGCATTTCAATCTTTAACTTTTTTAAGAATCGCCAGGACAGCTCGCCAGAGTGGTTGTATAAGCCTGCATTCCCATCAGCAATGTAGGAGAGTTCCCTTCTCGCCACATCCTCTCCAGCATTTGGTGATGTTTGTATTGTGGATTTTTGCCATCCTGACAGGGGTGAGATGATATCTCAGGGAGGTTTTGATTTGCATTTCTCTGATGGCTAAGGATGCAGAGCATTTTTTAAGATATTTGTTAGAGATTTCAACTTTGTCCCTGATAAAGTTTCTTTTAAGTTCCAAGGCCCATTTTTTAATTGAGCCATTTGTTTCCTTGGTGTTTAGTTTTCTAAGTTCTTTGTGCACTTTGGATAATAGGGCTCTATCAGATATGTGGTTAGTGAAGATTTTCTCCCATTCTGTGGGTTGCCTTTGTGCTCGAGTTACAATCTCTTTATCTGAACAGAAGCTCTTTAATTTCATAAGATCCCATCTGTTGAGTGTTGGTTGTAGTGACTCTGCCATTGGATGTCTGTTTAGGAAATGTTGGCCCAGCCCAATCAGTTTGAGGGAGTTCCCTATCCTTTCAACTATGGTTTTTATAGTCTCTGGCCTTATATGGAGGTCCTTGATCCATTTGGAATTAATTCTTGTACATGGTGACAAGTACGGGTCCAGTTTTAATCTTCTGCGTGTGGAGATCCAGTTTTGCCAGCATCGTTTGTTGAAGATGCTGTTCTTTTTCCATTGGATTCTTTGGGCCCCTTTGTCAAAGATCAAATGGCTGTAATTGTGTGGGCTTATATTTGGGTCTTCAACCCTTATCCATTGATCTATGTGTCTATTTTGGAGCCAGTACCAGGCTGTCTTTATAGCTATGGATTTGTAGTATAGACTAAGGTTTGGTATGGTAATACCTCCAGCAGTGTTTTTGTTACCCAGGATTGTTTTTGCTATCCTGGGTCTTTTGTACTTCATATGAATTTTAAGATTGTTTGGTCAACTTCTTTAAGGAATTGCTTTGGGATTTTAATTGGTATAGCATTGAATCTGTATATTGCCTTTGGTAGGATGTTTATTTTTATGATATTGATTCTGCCAATCCAGGAACAAGGGAGGTCTTTCCACTTTCTGGTGTCTTCTGTAATTTCTTTCCTTAGGGTTTTAAAGTTTTCATTGTAAAGGTTTCTTACTTCCTTGGTTAGGTTTATACCAAGGTATTTCATTTTTTAAAAGTGACTTTTTTTTCCCTTGAAGCTCTCAGCACCTTTTCTTTGTCTTGTATGTGGAGTGTTTTGACTATTATTTGCCATGGTGAGTTTCTGTTTTGGTCATATCTGTTTGGGGTGCAGAATGCCTCTTGTATTTGGATGGGCCTCTCTTCTTTAGATGAGGACAGTTCTCCTTCATGATAATTTGAAAAATTTTCTCAGTTGTGGTATTTTGTTCTGGTATTCCATGAATGAGCATGTTAGTTTTCTTTAAGGTGTCCCAATAACTCTTGAATATTCCTCTCAAGTATCTTTTCGGCTTTAACAACCTCTCCCATTGCGCTGGTTAGTTCTTCCACTTTGTCCTCACAATCTGATATTCTATTTTCTGCTTCATTAGTTCTGGTGATAAGACTATCTGTTCAGTTCTGGGTGAAGATAACTTGTCTTTTAGCTTAATTTTAAACTCTGCTTGAGATTGTTTTAACTGCTCTAGGCGTATTTTTGTTTCTTCAACTGTTTTTCTCATCTCCTCCAAGTGCCTGTTGTGTTCCTCTTCAAAGTGGTTGATGCAGTTATTTAACTCCTTCTGCATTTCCTCTTTCATAGTATTGATCATGGTAAAGATCAGGATTTGAAAATCATTATCTTGCTTATAGCTTTATTGGCTATTTTTTGTAAGTTTGTTCTTGTTGGAATCTATCATTATGGGGTTAATTTTTTCGGTGGGAGATTTGTCTTCTTGGTTTTTGTTTCTCGTGGGTTTGTGCTGTGGGCATTATTGTTTTATCTCTTCAGACCGTCTTTCAGTTTCTGTGTGTTTTGGGCTGAACTGAATTAGTTGGTATTACTACTCTTGAGCAGTTATTACTATTGTTTGCCTTGGAGTTGGGTACACTTGTCTGGTAATGGTGTTATTTCCTAGATGAGGGTATTAGACTATTAGTACATCAATTAAGTCAAGTTTAGTAGACAGGGAGTGAAGATTAGTGTGGTAGTGCACTTTTTATGTTTATTATCTTGGTGATATGTGAGGGTGAATGAATGGTATAGTCTCTGAAGTTGTGTACATTTTGGAGTGGCTATATGGAAAAGTTAAACTACAGTGACTAATAATTGAAAGGAACAAGATGGTAAAAAGGGTTTACTTATCTTTTAGCTGGATGTGAAGAATCTCTCCCATGTGATAGGATGATTTTAGAGGACTTCAGATGTATGGCATCTGTCCTCTAGAGTTTTGCTTGGGTTTTCTTTGGACTCTGAGGAACAGTGGGTCCTTCCTGGACCATTTCCCGGGTGGAAAGGGCGGTGGGTCTAGTTGTAGTGCAGATCACCTAGGGACCTAGGGTGTGGCCTAGGGGCTTTCCCTGGGGCCAGAGCAGACTTGCTGCTGCTCCAGGCTCCAGCTGGCTAGTGGGACCAGCTGGGATAAGCAAGTGACCTGGGGCCTGGGGGTGGTCTAGGGCCTTACCAGAGGAGCAGTGGGTCCTCTCTGGACCATGTCTGGGACAGAAAGGGCTGGGCTTACATTTTTTAATCTAGCTTGCCAGGAGAATCCACAACATCAGAGGCTAAGGAAACTGGCCGTACCATATTTATAGAACTGCTTAGAGAGGGGCAAATCTCACTTGCCTCTCTGCACTGTTGGCACTCATAGCCATTTATACAAAACCTATTGCAGATCAGCATGTCTGTCCAAGTATACTGAAGAATGCCAACTTATTTTTCCAATTTCTTTCATTCTATCCATATGTGTTATGGAACTATTCCTATCTACCACAGGCTGTTTCTTCCCCATCAAGTAGACCATCTCCTGCAGGATCGCTTAGGGCTTAATTTAACTACCAATTCTTTATAAATGTGCCTAGAGCTGAAACCTTCAATTGCCAAGTTGATTCTTGTAGCTATCTACAATGGGGAATATGCTTTTCAATCACTTCAGGAGTTAATAAATTTTGAAAGTGAAATGATTCTCAAGTCTTAGTTGAGCTGATTTGTTTCATCAGAAACAAGGGTAAAGTTATGGTTTTTGCACAGAGAAATATTCTATGAAATACTAAATGTTCAGTCACAAATTTTGGATAGATATTATCTTTTCTGATAATTTCTCATATACACAAGGATCAGATCAAGGATGAATGAATCTGTGTACACTCAATCATTCTTCCCCATTAAATATGTGTTTCTTCTCCAAATGTAGCTTATGATTAAAGACATGTTTTTAACTTGATCAAGTGATTCTAAGTAAAATTGGTCCCTACTTTATTTTATTCTGTAACCATTTTCAGAATAATTTTTTTCTTCAAAATTAAAGTACCATCTATACTAACTTATTTTTTTCTTCAGTAATTCATGCTTAACTGAGATATCTATTCAGGGATATTCTTTCTGGAAAAGCATCATCAAGTTATCTGGCTTAGCTTACCATCATAAACTAAAATTTCCTGTGGAGTAGATAGGTCTCAGATTAGTACTAATGCATCTTTGATAACAACTGTGATGACCTAGCTATTTGGCCACTATTTCTCTTTTATGTGACTTTATATTTAATTTTGCCTTAATATTTATGCATGCCATTTTAAATTGTTTTTTATAAATCAAGTTTTTGAGAACATTGTTTTAACCTGAACATAAAAAGAATTCTCTACTATTGAGTCAAAATTATGAAAGCACATACAATGGCCATTATTTTAATGGAGAAAAACAAACCATGAACTATTTAAATTGTTCAGTTAAAATTGCATAACTGTTTTTTACTGCTATTTTAATGATGCTTGCAATTTCATAGGTCATCAAGTTCCCAACTTTTCATTGCTGCCTTTTAAGTCAAACTCTTAGTACTGCTTTCTTTTTAAAAAAATAGCATTTTTATATCAGTAAGTAGACTAAGCAAGAAGTAAGCTGAATATATTTAAGTAACAAGTGTGTTTTTGAATCTCTCCTACTTGCTAAACTAAACATTGAAACTTTCTCTCAGTACTGCAAAAATGAGACCTCTATGAGTTCTCTTGATTTATCATTTTGTTGGACTGGAGGCCCTCTGTTCATGACTAAAATATTTTTTCCTAAGTAAAAATGAATCTGCCTTTGTCATTACTTTTATTTCCTTCTTGCCTGGGTTGGGACATGAGTATATTTGGTAGCTTGAATAACTGTACCTAAAGATGTCAGGTCCAATTTCCTGGAAACTGTGAATGTGGCTACCTGTGGAAAAAGGATCTCTAGGGAGTGAATTCAGTTAAGGACCTCAAAATGAGATTATTTTAGATTATCTGAATATATTCTAAATGTCATTACCTCATGTATATCTTTATAAAAGAGAGGAAGAGGGAGATTTAACAAATACACAAAGAAGAGGAAGAGTTTTGAACACTGAGAAAGAGACTAGAATGATTCAAAGATTTCCAGAAGCTTCCTGAAGGTGAGAATAGGAAGGAAGAATGATAAGTGACAGATTCTTCTCTAGAGCCTAAAGAGTGTATGGTCCTGTTTGTCTTGATTTTAACAACTAGCATTAAATTTGAATTCTATACTTGAACCTGTAAGAAAATAAATTCCTGCTTTAATATGTGGTGCTTATTGCAGGAGCTACAGGTAGTGGACATAGTATAAAAACCACTTAATGACAACAGGTAAGATGTGATAGAAATATTTTGAGAATGTGGATCTTAACACCCCTGTTTGTCTTTTGACTTCACTCTTTTTTGGAGAAATATATGTTTAAGAATGGCACTAGTAAACATTCACGATTTAGTACCTTAATGATTTGAAAATCATTAAAAGAGTATCTGGAATTGTGTTCAGTAGATCATAATTCCTGTGACTGTGCTTGTTAGTTTTTACAACGTGCTGACCTTGATAATCTTATTCCTGTGCATAGAACTGAAGACTTTGCTTTCCAGGCTTAAGATGCTGGGAAACAGCAAGAGAGAGAATCACAGATAATGTGTAAAAATGCATCAGACTTAATATCAGAGCCTCCTATGCTTTGCTGGACATCTTTTAAAGATTTTTAAAAAAATTTTATTTTATTCAATTGTGTGTGTGTGTGTGTGTGTGTGTGTGTGTGTGTGTGTGTGTAACCACTGGTGAATTCAGGAACCACGATGGATCCGCCTCCACCTCCTTCTTGTTTACTCTGCCCAGGGATTCACAGGCTCCGCCCTACCAGGACTAGAAATGCAGGCCGCCTCGCCTCTATACATGGGGTCTAGGATCCGAACTCAGGGCCTTCCGCCTGCAAGACAGAGGCTTAACCTCTGAGCCACCTCTCCAGCCCCATCTTTGCTGGACATCTTAACTATCCATTTTCTTTTGTTAATAGAGCTCTGGTGCCCCTCTAAATATAAATGCTTTTAGCTTAGGTGTGGATTTAATGATTGTTAATTAGGACAAATCATTTATTTCAAGTCATTGGCTCAGAATAATGTATTTGGAGTGAATACATGGAATTTTTTCTGCTTTAAAACGGGAAGATCAAAGGAAATCTGGAAATAGAGGGCAAAGCCACGCATGCCAAGAAAGACAGTCCTGGTGCTACCTCACTCTTCAAAGTGGAACTGAGTTGCAGTGAGGGTAAAGGGACAAACAGGTGAAATTCATTATTTTTACCAGTTCTTCTCTTCTTAGAAAATGCTTTTTCAAAGTATTGCTTTCTTGGCAATTTTGTGTGAGACTTCTGAAGTTATATTGCTCCTAAATTTCAGTAATCCAAGTCAATGACTAATACAAATGAAAGCACTAGAGATCTTCCTTTCTAGATCTCTGTTTCTGTGTAGGAAGATTTGCTACCATAAATGTAAAGTCTTTTAAAAAATATTCAATGCAATTGCAAACTATGACAAAAATGAGACCTATAAAAATTCAAAACGCAAATGCTAAAGGTCATTTCTAGGGAAAAAAATACCTTAGAATCAACAAGAAAATTCTGAAAAGCAAGTAGTGGTGGCAGGAAAGTGTTCCTAATAGGTGTCGAAAGCACCATAAAGTTAGGGGTTTGTTCATACAAATATAGGCAGTAACTGAATGGAAGACAAAAAGGAGAGTACAGAAAAAGACCTACATGTGTAGATTTTAAATATTTTATAATGGTGGCATATATTCCAGAACTACTTAGCAAATATTACTAAAGATCTAAAAAAGAAAAATGCAAAAAACAGAATACTCACATACTGTATACCCATGAACTCTAGACAGTTTATATATAACAAAGCTAAAACAAAATACTGGAGCAATATAGAAAAATACACAGTAACTTTGGATTAAAAAAGATCCAGCCAAGAGGTACCCAAATATCTGAAATATAGGAAAAATAACTTATTCAGGTGTATTTATTTTGTTTAACTGAAAATAGTTATTCAGTTGATATAAATAATACACTGAACATAAATACAGAATATAAATAATATTGAAAATAAATGCTGTTAGAGGTAAATAGTGTAACAATAACAAAACACCCTGATATCCTTTTTTTTAAATTTTTTTATTATTATTTATTATGTATTCAATTGTGCGTGTATGTGTATGTATGTATGTGTGTGTGTAGAACCACGAGCGAATTTGGGAACCACCATGGACGCCTCCATCTCCTGTTTACTCTGCCCCGGGATTCACAGGCTCCGCCCTACCAGGACCAGAAACGCAGGCCGCCCCCGCTTCTGCCCGGCGTCTATACGTGGGGTCTAGGATCCGAACTCAGGACCTTCTGCCTGCAAGGCAGAGGCTTAACCTCTGAGCCACCTCTCCAGCCCCAACACCCTGATATCCTTAAACCATTGTCTAATGAAGCACTAATATCAGCACTAATATTATAAATATTCTTAGAGTTATTTTCAATTGTGTGCACAGGTATATATGTCTTAAGCTACTGGGGAGTGTCATGCTTTTTAAAGGTCATATCAATGTATTTTCCAACAAGTAGAATCAATTTCTCTTTGCTTTGCATTCACAGAAAATACCTGTAATGTAATGGAATTGTGGGTTTAAGTATAATATCCTGATTGCTAGGGAGTAAAACAGAAGCATGCAGAATAATGAGAAAAAATATCTCCAGGCATGTCACCACAGAGAAACCCAGACAAATTCTTTCAGTTTCTCTAGCCTGGGATTTTCTTGCTTTGGATCTGTGGTGTTGCAGTTATTTTGCATTGTTGCTGATAAATTCATGACCAAATGGCTTAGGAGAACAAGGGATTTTTTTTAATTTTTTTTTTTTATTTATTCAACTGTGCGCATGTGCGTGTGTATGTGCGCGCATGTGTGTGTGTGTGTCTGTGTGTGTGTAGAACCACGGACGAATTCGTGAACCACCATGGACGCCTCCACCTCCTTCTGCCCTGGGATTCACAGGCTCCGCCCTACCAGGACCAGAAGCACAGGCCGCCCCCGCTTCCGCCTGGCGTCTATACGTGGGATCTGGGATCCGAACTCAGGACCTTCTGCCTGCAAGGCGGAGGTTTAACCCCTGAGCCAGGTCTCCAGCCCGAGAACAAGGGATTTTATTCAGATCTATGATTCTTAGTTACAGTTCTTTGTTCAGCTTTGGAGGAGAGCCCACACCAACACCAGGAACCAAGGAAACTGCTATATCATATCCAAAGGACTGCTGAGAGAGGAACAATCTTTACTTAGTAGAATAGCATTTCTGGCCAACTACACCAAAAGAAGCCACTTTTCTTACTGAATTCCTTCTATCTTAGTCACTTGGCCAGGGCCTAACTATATCCACTGTTGGCTGGGCCTCCCCACCAATAAGACAATTTCCTGCATGTTTGTCGAGGGTTCAACTCAACTAACAATTTTTCACAACTGTAACCAGAGCTCAAGACTTCAATTGTACGTTGACGCCTGTATCTAACTATGACACATGGCATACTTTCCTTCCACCATCCAGGATGCTCTCTCCCTGCCTTGCATGACTGGTCTTGTCCCAAAGCTCTATGTTTTCTCTGAAAGGCTATTATAGTCATCTTGTCTAAATTTGTCTATCCCTTGTTTTCCTCATCAGGGTATTTTGATAACACCACAAACTTTTATACTCATTTATTTTTCTTCCTTCCTATTCTCTTAAATTGTAGGGCACACAAAGACAAGACTGTGCCTGTCTAGTCCATGATCATCTCTTGTTTTGATTGGTGCAAAAAGCCCTAGAGCTTTTGTCTAGAGTTTAGATTGAAAGAGCCGCTGATTGTTGGACAGAAAGACCAAAGGATCCCTATCTAGAAACTGCATGGCAAAATGTCTGGCCAAAGAAATAAGAAAATTATAAATTGCAAGGAATGCAATTTCCTTCTATGATCAAGACACTCAGTATTTTCTATGATCAAGACACTCAGTATGTTTATGGTAGTCATTTAAATACACATTTATTCTTTTCTTTGGAAGTTTTGTCTAAAGCATCTAAAATAATACGTCTATATTCTCCCTTGCATGGGGATCCTGACTTGTAACAGTTAATATATGTGTGTTTATGTAGGAGTGTGGGTGAGGTCAAAAAACTAAAAGGCGCCATGGGATTGGAGAAAAAAAGTTTAAGGAAAGGCTGAGGAAAACAGTAGAACACATATAACAAGAAAGCGGAAAAGGGAAGATTGGGGGAGAAGGGTGCAGGGAGATGGGTGATCAATACTAGAGGAAGTTTAATCAAAACTAAGTATGCCATAAGGAAGGAAACCTTTATTTTTGATTGCTAACCTAATTTTCACTGCTCCAACTAGAACATAGATGCAATTGAACCATGCTACAAGTAAAAGGTATGTGATACTTCCTGATAAATTTTTGGTCAGGTAGGTCTCAAAGGCTCTCAAAATTATATAGGCTCTTACCATTTTTCTTGGCTGTACCTCCCCCAGAAATAGACAGAAAAGCCCTAGCATTGAATATGCAAAACACATGGATTATAGGGCATAGACAAAAATGTCAGCTTGAAATGGTCTGGACTCTTACTTCTTGCTGGACTATTTTCATAGTACCAGCGAGTACTATGCAAGCTACTGGGAAATAAAACAATTAAGGTCTCGTCAACTGTGAAAACTGCAAGCTTCAAAAACAATTATCCTGGCAAGAGGAGATCACCAGTGTAAAGTGGCATCAATGTCAAGGGGGCAACCAACACCATTCTGATTAGATTTAAAGTCTGCTTTTCAGCAGGGATCATATTCCTGAGACTATAAACTAGAGCAAGGTTTAGGTATAAAGACACTATATGAACTGCCTTTTAAACAATAGTCATTATATCCATAGTTTAGAGAAGCACTCAGCATTCAACCTAAAAACTTCCTTTTGCAACAGAAGGTGTTTATTCACAGGAAATCACAACCAATGAGGGTTAATGCTGATGGGGAGGAAATGCAAGATGGTTTTCTAATGGTATGCCCACCAATATATGATTCGTGCTCCAGCAAGTGCCCAGGCATTGCATAAAAGGCAAATCAGATGAAATCCAGTGTGCCACACATGTGAAAAGACTTGAAACTAGGAGGGAGTCTGACAGGGAGAAGAAGGGCTGAAATGGGAAGAGGAGAGAGGATGGGATTGGGGAGTAAAATGTGAAAATGTCATAGGTTCATTATATTCATTATGAAACACTAATAATATATTAGAAAAAATGAATTAAGAGGAAAAGGAGTAGAAAGAGAAAGGGAGATAGGAAAGGGAGAGAAACACAGATTCTCAGAAGCCATGCCTCAAAAGAATGGATCTATATTGTTAGGGATAGTAGGTAGCTTAATTAAGTTCTAAATGTGACAGCCTGCTCACCTTACACTAAAATTATAGTAAGTACTGAGCACTTTCTTTAGAGATGCATCTCCTCATTTATTGCCATGCTGTCTCACACACAAAGATACGAAAGTAGGAGAGTAATTTGATTGAGAAATGGAAGCAAGAGGTGAGAAGGTAATGGGTATTTTGGTAATGGAGGTGAAAATTACTTAAATTTAAAATTTTGTAGTGTATGCCATTGTCAAAGAATAAAAGAGGAAATTAAAAATAGGGAAAACACAATATTCCTAGAATTTAAGGGAGATCTGCTATTGGGGAAACCAACGCAGTCGGCCATAGTATTTTCTCATGTTGAGGCAGTGTTGATTATGTTCATTTAAAGATAAAACAAAGGTTTGTGATTGCGAACATGGATTTCTTCCTGGGTGTTGATCTGAATAGTAGCACACTGTGTTTAGGATCCCTGCTTCTTATGGTAAATAATGACAACTGCTTGAATCTCTTCTTCCTATCATCCAGGAAAATCTATTAATGCTGAAAAATAACAGTTGGGTGTGCTTTGGCTATGAAACAATGCTGGTAAAACAATACAGAAATGAATAATGCATTTTGACCTTATGATGATGTTTTGTTTCTCTTTAATGAGGAAAAACAACCCTTAACTCTGTTTTTACAGACTTCCGAAACCGGCGCAAATATGCCATAAATTTCCCTGATTTTGTATTAGCAGAAAATGCTCATCATATGCTCTGTAAATCTCATTATTCACTGGGACCACTTTCTCTTCCTCTTTTCTTCTTTTCTTGATGGGTCTCAGATATGCTGGCCTCAGACTTACATAGGGGAGCATGGTCTCGAACTTCCACCTTCCTGCGTGCCCAAGTTATAGGTTATATCATTATTCCTAGTTTATCAGTACTGGGGATTGAGCTTCCTGCTAGGCAAGTGCTCTCAATTCTTAGCTCCTGGCACTTTAAAAAACAATGACAGTTTCTTAAAGCAAAATTGTGAAGGGATGCAAGAAAGAAAATGAATTTCTCGGGGCTGGAGCGGTGGCTCAGGGGTTAAGCCTCTGCCTTGCAGGCGGAAGGTCCTGAGTTCAGATCCTAGACCCCACATATAGACGCCGGGCGGAAGCGGGGGCGGCCTGCGTTTCTGGTCCTGGTAGGGCGGAGCTTGTGAATCCCGGGGCAGAGTAAACAAGGAGGAGGTGGAGGCGTCCATGGTGGTTCCCGAATTCGTCCGTGGTTCTACACACATACATACATACACACACACAGATACATACACACGCGCACACATGCATACACGCACAATTGAATAAAAAAATTAAAAAAAAGAAAATGAATTTCTCTCCATGATAATTTAAAGTTCAATAAACTAAAACTTCTTAATACAAAGTAGCTAAAATATCCATGATCTGGTTCCATTTAAAAAAAATTTCATGTTTTGATTGCTGAGATAACCATTTCAAGTGGCCCAAGAACTATGTCTATTATGGGAACCATAGTTCCTTTTCAGCAAAATCATGTATGAAACATAAGGAGACATAATGGAGACATTGTCCTAGAGCAAAGATTTGGATTTAATGGTAAAACTATACGTGCTTCTCTTCTGTAAATTTGTATTCAATAAATAACATTCATTCATTCATGCAGTATTTGCTTAGTGTCTGTTATGTGCCTAGAACTATTAGGGATGTAACAACAAATAAAACATTATCTCTATCTTCATGGACTTCCATATGTCTTGGTAGACCAAGTATACACAAACACATATAAATAGTTACATGAACATACATACATAACATAATACAGTGTAATTGTATGACAGGAAGTGTGTATACCATGAAGAAAAATAGGAAGGAATGAATAGAGTGATGCCTTGAAAAGGTGATGCCTTAGACCATAGTAGAGTAGTGATTTGGACAAGGTGGTCAGGGATGACTTCCCCAATAAGGTTACATGTGAGCAGAGATGGGAGTAAAGTGAGGGAAAGATGACAGTCATATAGCTTGTGAAGGAAGAACATGAGAAGGGATGTGTAGTTTGCTTTGATGGGCTCAGGAGACTGCTGGAAACCATGGAGATGAAGACAGAGTATCTAACTGCATGGGAGAAAATTTGTAGGCATTCTTTATATTTCTATGTCATGAAATCTGGCTCCTCAGAGAAGAAAGCGAGCTCAAGAGACGACCTGGGCAGGAACACGGTTTGTGCATTTGGCTGGAGCACTCCTTGTGTTATATCTCCTGGGGGCACAGAGACACAGGACAGATCTATCTTGATGAACATATGGCCAGATAGAGGGCATCTCTTGACATTTGATGAATCTGGCAGGATAAAATCTGAACATCTGGCACATAGAGAACAAATAGTAATTAATTTTTGGTTTTCATTCCCTGCCCTGCTTCCTTTCTTAGCCTACATTTCAGTTTTCAGATGGCAACATGTCATGTCTTTCTGAAGCACTCTCAGTCAGGGTTCACACCCACTCCCATCTTGGATCCCAGTCACTCAACATCAGCCAAGAATTTGCTTACATGTATTGCCTTTCATTTTCTGAATGAATTTACAGAAAACATGCTTCGTATTTCTTAATCCTGCCTTTCTATACAATATTACAAAGATCTTCCCTATCTTTCAACTCCCCTGCAGGGTTCCGTGACCTGCATGCTTAACTTACAATCCTCATAGGTACCAGAGTGGAATCAGCAGGAATTGAATCAGGCCGGGTCAAGAGGGGATCTTGGAAAAGCCAAAAAACAAATCGCCTTTATTATGGACTCTAACCTCCTATATACCAAGAAACGGGGTGACAGTCTGTACACTGAGCAGAGCGATGACATCAATAGTGGCAGATAAACTATATGTGCAACATCAACAACAGGTGGGACCACCACCAACAATAGAGCCCTCCCAATCCTTAGACATGTTAGTGTGCCCTAATGGCCTCATTCATTGTGGAGAAAAAACAAGTTGCTATTAGGTCAGGAATGTGGTGATACAATTACAGTGATAAAACTCTGTACCCATCCTTTAGATGTGCTAATTAATGTCTAAAAGGCTTCCAGAGAATAGGAAGAAACATGTAAAAAAACCTCTGCCCTTGATCCCAATTTGAGACAGATGATCCATCCCTGTGCCCGCAGGAAAGTCAACAGGAGTCAGCCTACAACTATGCTGGCATAGGAGGCGCACTGCAACTGGGACCTCCAGGAATGTCCTTGACGTCTGTCTTCAAGAAATGGAGATTTCGAGCTTGAGTGTTTCCTACACTCCTTTTCTTTAATGATATGTATTTACATTGGATGATACAGTTTCCTTATATGGGCTGTTTGAAATTAAGCTATGTCTAATTTCGATCTTTTAAAGGAATTTAAAGGGTTTTTGTCTACAGCAGTGGATTGCACAGAGGTAGTTTCAGAAGTTGACCTATCTTCTGATGGCAGGTTCATGATTATTCAACTTTGAAATTTTTCTTAATTGATGAGTTCTGCTCCTGTCTCCGACTGTAGAGTTACCTTCTCCTGTACTCTTCCCTGCCCAAGTTCAGCACCCAACACTTGCACACTTCAGCTTGGTGAGTGTCCAGCCTTCTGACTGTCCACAGCGGCCTCTCAGGGCAGTGTCTCAGCTCAGAACTCAGGACTACGGCAGATTAATCAGGCTTCCTGACTTGTGGCTTTTCCTGGTTCTTAGGTCTCCAGGATAGCTCACGTTTAAGCAGTAGACTTCAGAAGGAAGAATGAGGTGCCTCTCTACTGTTGAGCCACCTGCAGTCTCACTGTTTTGCAGTCTCCTGTAACTTGATTTGAGGCTTTGAGCTCATGGGCTTGTCTTGAGGATGGCTTACCTTTGGGGTGGGGTTTCTATTTTTTCTCCCCTGTAACGGGGAGCTGTGGATCTTAAACTGTGTTCAGTTTGGCCCTTTTATGTTTTGTTTTGTTTTGTTTTGGAGGGTGGCATCATTGCCTGTTTATCTTTGCATTTTTTTATTTTTCTGCTGTTCTGTTCCAGTCTTTGTGAATTTCCACGACTTTTCCTCTTAATCTCTTTGGAGTAAAGTCTATTGCTTCTTAAGGTCACTCTTCTCGGGGAAGAGGGAGCGGTAAGAGTGTAAGAACACAAGGATGGGAGGAGCAATGATATGCACGACTAGGGCCGAAGCAATCATAATTGGACTTTACATGCCCTGCGCAATGTCCAACACACTATTCTCCTCACAAAGTCTAGCATTTGCTAAAAGCACCAAGATCCTTGGAGGCAAGGGATTGACAGCCACAGTAGTGTTCCTATGCTTAAGGGGAACACAGGAAAGGGTTCAGGGAAATGCCGCTGGGTCCTTGTATGTTATCAGAGAGGAGGACCCAGAGGACAGTCAGGCATGCACATTAGATTCTCCGGGGATTGGGGGAGGGGAGGCACTGGGGGGTGGGGAGGGAGGAGTAAGGGGAGGGCGAGCAGAGGGGTGGGGGGAGGAGGAGGGAGGGAGGGAGGGAACCGGTGTACCTATTAAGTTTGTATGAGCCGAGATAATAAAAAATGTTAAAAAAAAAAAGGTCACTCTTCTCATTAACTTGGTCAGACAGAAGCAGCTTCTAGTCTGATCTGGAAGAATATAGATTTAATGATGGAGGCAAGTATTCTTCAAGATCACTTTGTTGTTTCTCTGACTTTTAGGAATACATTAATTTTAGAGGTGGAATATTATCTTCCATTTGATAGTTAAAAATCACAAAGTAGCTCCTGTATGGGTGATTGTTGAAATTTTGTTATTTCATTTCTCTTTTTCCTAAAGCTGTTATTAGGCACTGTCATCTTATATCACTGGTCCTTTTTGTACAGGTTTTTGTTTTTAACCCAATTTTGGAAAATTTTGCTAATTTTATCAACCTCAAAGTCTCTATGTCCTTTTATATAAATGTAATATTTTAGAACTGCTTTTCAGTTCTACTTGCCTAACCTAGTAAATGTGAAGAAGGATTATTAAGAGAAGTATGTTGGGACTTTAAAAAGCTTTTAAAATAAAATATTAATGTATACATCAAGTTGACAAGATGTTTGAAAGAACAAGACTATCATAAATAATGAGAGGCAAGAGACTTGTTTAGAACTGAAAGGTAAATGATGTATTTAAATGATAACTTAAACATATTTCTTGTGATGCTAGGGATTGAACCCAGGGCCTTGGGCCTGCTAGACAAACAAAGTATTCTTTGAAGTGATTTAAAAATAAAAAGTATGACTTCATAACAATGAAAATTGTTGTGTAAAAGTATTTCTCTTTCCTGCTCATCACTTTTTTATAGCTGGTTAGCAATAGCTCAATGGAGAGTTTCCACTCACAGAACTGTGTGGTTTCTTCAAGTTCATGAGTTCTTTTCTAGATGTTCTGAGCTCAGCCACATAGGATTTCTAGTAGATCCAGGTGTCAGAATAGCAGAGACCAACGACATCTGTATATTCCCTCTCCTTTTTCAGAATTAATGCACTGAATCTTCCATATGTTGTAGTACATTTTATTCATACATAATCCTCTTCATTTTCTAGAACAATGGACCATTCTTTTTTTTGTTTGTTTTTGTTTTTTCTAATTGCTCTTTTTTTCTCTCTTTTTTATTATTATTATTTCCGCTCATACAAACTTAACAGGTACACTGGTCCCCTCCCTCCCTCCACTACCTCCTCCCCTCCCCCTCCCTCCCCATCCCCCAGTGCCTCAGCCCCTCAATCCCCGGGGCATCCTTTGACGTGCATGCCAAACTCTCCTCTGGGTCCTCCTCTCCGATGAGGTGCAAGGACCCAGAGGCATTTCCCAGAACCCTTTCCTGTGTTCCCCTTAAGCTTAGGAACACTACTGTGACTGTCAGTCCCTAGCCTCCAAGGATCCTAGTGCCTTTAGTCCATGCTAGACTTTGTGGGGTCAATAATGTGTTGGACATAGCGCAGGTCATGCAAAGTCCTATTATGATTGCTTCGGCCCTAACTTGTGTGGAGTATCTTTGGACCATTCTTTCCAAACCAAAAAACCTAAAGAAAACTTTGATTCTGAAACATTTGAAAAATAATACTTTTCTTCCTTGTTTTGGCAGTCAGTTTTAACACTCCAGTCTGAAAGGATACACACTCATTCATACACAAATGATATTAGAGTTACTGCTTGAATTATCTTAATTCTATATATTAGGACTCACTGCAGGTTTCCTGTATCTGTTAGTGTTTTACCAACCTAAAAATGCCCCAAGTGATATATGGCAGCATATATATATGTATATATATATATATATATATATATACATATATATATATATATAATTTATCATGAACTGTACTATCCAATATAATAGTAGTTATATATGGCTAGTTGCATTAATTAAAATGAAATAAAATTGTAATTCATGTTTTTTTAATCACAATAGCTAATGTCAAGGAATGAATGGACACATATATGTGGCTAGTAGGTACCATAGCGAACCACATAGATTTAGAAAATTTTTTGGAAAGGTCTACTTAATACTTCTGGTTATAAACAATTTGATTAATAGTCTTATTTAAAAAATTGCTATTTTACCTCTTTAATACTCAGATGACAGATGAATATCATTATTTTGAGATAGGGTCAGATGTAGTCTAGGCTGGACTCAAACTTTCTATATAGCCAAGGATGTCTTTGAACTTCTGATTCTCCTGTCTTCAACTCCCAAGTATTGTGATTACAAGCGAGTGTTACTATGCCTGGTTTATGCAGTGCTAGGAATCAAACACAGGGTTTTGTGCATTCTACAAAACTTTGCCAAGTGAGCTACACCCCACTCCGATATATGATTTTTTTTTTAAAAAAGGAAACTTACTAATGCATTGACTTTTATATAACTTATGTGCGCTGAGGCTCTAGGACAATGACATTCAGATTTTGTGGTAGGATAATTTTATTTCTTATATCATCAAAGTAAAAGCTTCAGATGGTAAGATACTTGACAGGCTGGTTGGCTAATACAGGAAAGAATCAAATGCGCCTAACTGTCCCAGTTTACCTGAGACTGCAAGACATTCCTGCCATGTCAGGCTTCCAGTACTACAAAAATTCATGGTAAAATGGGATGAACTGGTCAGTTTAAGTGGAGTTATAATCACGGGCAGATGTTGCAAATCCTAGCTATATGGTTTACCAACTGGCCTTGGAGAAGTGAACCTTGATAATCCTAGAAATTAAAATTTTAAAACAATTTCTTCTCTTCTTCCTCCTCTTCTTCTTCCTTCTCCTCCTCCTCTTCCTCTTCTTTTTCTTCTTTAGAAAAGGTCTCTGTTTGTTTGTTTGTTTTCTTTGTTTGCCATGGTTGGTTACAAACTCAATTTCTGAACTCAAATGATCCTACACACACACACACACACACACACACACACACATAGACACACACACATATATATATATAAATAAATTTTGAGGCTGTTTTGCCTTACTGGTTGTTAGTTTGCTTTCTCCTAAGATATACAATAATATTCTAAAACATGAAGGCATTATATATGTAATAATTGACTTTCTAAAACCACAAAGTCAAATACCCACAGAAATGCTTAGGGATTTGAGATATGTGGGAAGCAGACAGCTAGCTCATTTTTGGACTTTTATGGGTTCAGTTTTTAGGAAGCTCTTTTTATGGATAAAGCAATACCAGTAATTCCTCTGGGAAGTTATGTCTGCTATACATCCAATTCTGGATTATTAACCTTTGTATACTTTACTGTGTAGGGATAAAGCAAACATTTAAGGTCACCCTATGAGAAAATCTCACAGATATGTACACTACATAAAGCTATGAGAAGAAACACTGGAGTGATCATGGGAAATTCAGAATATTGTAAAAATAATCCCAACTGCACATTGCTAATGCAGAATAATAATGTTACTTTAAAGAAAATAAGAACATAGCTTATTTTAAGCCAAATATGAGTGATCTTGGCTCGGGAGAATGACTGACGTGCTCTGTTGTAAAAGAGATTATGTGAATTTGTTAGAGAACAAAAAGTCATAAATCAAAATATTTGACAAGCATATTAGTGGGGCATTAGGCAGGCTAACTATAGCAAAGCAGACTAAACTGTTCCTGTGGATTGGTTTCAAATGATGTTTTGTAGCATTCTTGGCTTTGGAAATTGAAATTTGTGAAGAAGCTTAATAAATTCTGAGGGGTTCACCAAACATTTATGAAAAAATTAGTTCATATAAGACTAGATATGTTAGTGCACACATGTGATTCTAGCAGTTGAGAGGCTGAATAATCATGAGTTTGAGACCAGCCTGGGCTGAAAAATAAGACTGTATTTCAAAACAAGGAAGCAAATAAACAAAGAAAAATCTGAGACTGCAAGACATTCCTGCAGTCTTAACAAAGTTAAGAGTAAATGGCTACTTTCTCAAGAGCCCAAGCTACCTTAGAATAACCTGGGCTTAAGTTAAGCCTAAGTAGTTGGCTTCTCCAGAGAATTTCACTTTCATAGTGTACAGGAAAATAAATAAATGTAGAAGAAGACCACTATTTTTAAAGTTCTCCAAATTAAAGAATCCTTAATGAGTAGAATACAGATTTTTATTTTTGCTGTTCTTTACCTATTAACTTCAAGGAATAAGGAATCTCAGCATCCTAAATTCCAGAGAGTACGTTGAGCCAGTCTTGATGATGACAGATGGTTATGATTATTTATTATTGTGCTTTGCTGTGTTGAGAAGTTCATGGCAATTGCCAAGTACATAGAGCTAGAGACAGGACTGTGAATAATCCCTGGGAAGCTTCATTTTAAATTCATAGATTGACGAAAATAGATTTAGAATTTAATACCAGAAAGGATACCCAAGAGACCAACTATTTTATAGATGCAATTCTGAGCAAAATAATATATAGGATGAACATAATTCTAGTGCTAATGTAAGTTGACTTTTCTTTTGAAATTAAATGTAATCATTTCTAAAATCCTGTGTATGAATAAATGGAAGAGGATGACCAAGAGTATTTTGAGAAAAAATTTTGTGTGGGAACTTTTACCACAAAACATTAAAGCATGTAATAAATTTGCAATAATCTAGCATAGTACTGAAAAAAAATCACACTTAATCAGAGAAGGAAGAAATAGGTTTAAAAACATTGGAATTTATGTCGAGAAAAAGGTGACAAGTGAAATTAGAAATGAATGGTTTCATGGTTTGATGATAAAAAAGACCACCAGAATAGTAGTGTTTTATGTGTATCTTGTAAACTTGAAACTTTAGCAATTTCCCATGATTAGAAAATTTATTTTTCTTCTATCTCCATAGTCCCTGGTAATCATTATTGATCATTCTACTATCTGATTGTTTGAGTTTGACCATCTCAGATACTTCATATAGACTTGTGCAGAGTTTTTCATTCTAAAATATATTTTATTTTTTTATTTGAGAGAAAGATACATACATATATACATGTATATGCATAATATATGTATATATATTAAGACAGAGAGAGAGAAGGAGAGAGGCATACATGACTCTTAGGTGGAGATCAAAGGACAACTTTCAGTAGTTAGTTCTCTTCCACCATGTAAACTTCCAGGGATTCAACTCAGGTCATCATTTGCAAGCAGAAGCAACACCTAGATGTTTCTAATTAGATGTTTCTAATTTTTAACTGACTTATTTTGCTTAACATCTGCTATTTAGCATAATCATGTTGCTTTATATTAAAGCATTTGATATATTTTTAAGGAAGAATATTTCATTGTCTACACATACTATTTTCTCTTTCCATTTTCATATGTGTGTGTGTGCACGCGTGTGTGTACATGTGTGTTTGTATGTGTTTGAGCACTCGTGTGTGCACATGGACTCCTTAGGTTCACATTAGGAATCATTCTGATCACTCCTTTTCTACATTATTCTTTTCATGCAAGGTTAGGTCTCCAACCCAGAGCTGATAGAACTTGTCTGGTTACCCAGCTTGCTCTAGATATTTCCAGTCTCTTTCTCCTGAGGCTGAAATTGCAAGCAGATCACTATTTCTCCCTGGCATTTAATGTGGAACCTGGAGATTCGAGCTGTGGTTCTTTTGCTTACTCTTCAAGAACTTTAACGATTGAGCCATTTCCCCAGTCCACACACCACTTTTTAAATGTTTTATTTAATATGTGAGTGTGCGTGTGTGTGTGTGTGTGTGTGTGTGTGTGTGTGTGTGTGTGTATGTGTATCAGCGGGCACTGTGTGTCCTGTGAAGGACCAAGGGTGATCTTGGGAATCATCCTGACTTGCCTCTAACTCCCTTTTTGCTTTGCTCTGGGATTTTCCCAGGCTCTGCCCACTAGTGCCAGAAGTGTAAGCTGCCACCTTTTCTGCCTGACATTTTTACATGAGACCTGGGATCTGAACTCTGGACCTTTTGCTTGTCAGACAGAGTCTTAACCCCTGAGCCATCTCTCCAGCCACCACATACCACTTTTTAAAACCCATTCTTTTTTTTTTTGACAGAGATTTAGGCAGTTTTCATATCTTGGTTATTGTGAATAATGGCTGCCATGATCAGAAGAAATCCACCTTCTCTTTGAGATCCTGATTTTAGTTATTTTGGAGAACTTCCCCAAGATGAAATTGCTGTATTGATTGCCAAGCAGTTGGCTTTTTTCCACAGGGGCTACACTATTTTGTATTTCCATTAATGATACATAAAAATTAAAATTTCCCCAGTTTTGCTAACACCTGTCTCTCACTTATCTCTACCAACTTAAGACTTTACTAGTATCAATATATAAGAAGAAAAGAAAGCATCTCACAATAAATAATATAAATACATTTATGAAGAAATAATATAGTCATCTATTAATTATGTTAGTAATATAATTAATTATTACATGATTTTTGGTATTATGTGAATGCCAAGTTGACAAGTCATTTCATATATCTATACCAGTTAGAACTAGCCATATCATGCATTGATAACAAATATCCTTCAATAAAGTTAACAATCACAAAACTTATTTTTTTTGATCCTTCTACATATCCAGCAGGAGATTTCAGAAGTGTCCCCCCTCTTCAGTATATATTCATATAATTGGGCTGTTAGAAGAAGTTTTACTCTTCTGATGCAAGAGAAAAATTTGATAGAATATTGAGCACCAATGGACAAATACTTCCACATGTAATGGCATATGTAATTTTCTGGTAGTCCATTGGAAAAATATGCAATTCATCATATGATTAGGGGAAAAAGGAATACCCTACTGCTGACAAGTTAGGTTTACCACAGTTGTCTAGTATTATGGTACCTCTTAAAGTTAATTCTAGTTTTTACATACTGTGGATAGAAGGGACTAGTAGAAGAAAGTACTATATTCTTTATTTGTGTGTGTGTGTGTGTGTGTGTGAATCACAGGACCCTTTGTGTGTCTGTGGGAGCCCAAGGATGACTTTAAGAGTCATCCTTGATTGCTGTACCTCTTTACTGATTTGCTCTGGGGTTTCCTAGGCTCTGCCTTCCAGGGCCAGAAGTGCAGGCTGCTGCTAAATCTGCCAGCGTTTTTATGTGGGCTCTGGGACTCAAACTCAAGCAGAGGCTTAACCCCTAAGCCATCTCCCCAGCCCCCCACATTACTTTTACAGACTTGCGGTCCACTCAAAAAGGAAGCATTATTTTGGTTTGTGCCTGATCAGATGTAACTATTTTACAATAAAAATTTATAGAAACTCATCAACAGTTTTACATTGTGAAATTATATGTCATTAAATCTTAAGGGAGAATTTTTTCTACGTATAAAATTTATGCAACAACAGGACAACCAATAAGTTTGTAGTAAGAGGAAAGAGGCGATGTTTCTTTCTGCTTTTTACATTCCCTTTCGTGAGTTTCATGCTTTTTTCCTAGCTATTTGAAACCAGAAGATGGAGCCAAAGAACCAAGACATTCTAGCACTCATTAAGTGTCTCAGGGTGTTTCAGAGAAAAGTCTTCCCAAGATTGAAAACATTTAACTCACAAACCTATGGGACAAAATCATGCCAATATCATTTTTTGGTTCTACACATAGATTAGCCTACAGTAAATATGGAGCTGGGTCATTATATACAGAAACTAATTTTGCAAAAATAGTTTTCACATTGCTTCTTTGATAATCCATGCATTTGATTTTTTATAATTCTTTTATGTTTATTTTATTTTTACTAGATTTCTGTAATAAACATCAAGATCTGGGGCTGAATCATGATACAATTTGATGTTTGAGTTCACCCTTGGGTAATAAATGGGAATCTCATTGTAACAGTTCACCTTTATGGTTGCTGTTGAATATACAACAAAACAGCATACAGGGGTTTGGATATTCTCTTGTGGTAGTTCCATTACAGTTCCTTGTCCAGCTTGGCAGGAGAGCCAATGCCAATACCAAGAGCAGGGGAGCTGACTACACCATATCCACGTAACTGCTGAAAGGGACACGTGCTAAACCAGCATGTCTGGCTAAGTATACCAAAGGATGTCCCTTTCCTTATAGAGCTCCCTCATCTTATCCACCTGCTCAGGGACTAGCCCCGCCCACCATAGGCTGGACCTCCCTATCAATCATGCAATTTCCTGCAGACTTGCTCGGGACTTAACCATCAATTCAGCCCAGAGCGGTGAGTCCTCAACCATCAAATAGATACCCATATCCAACTATGACATTCACATACAAGCAGGGTTGTACATAAGGTCAGTTGTGTGCACTGATGAATCATCTGGGCTGGATGAGAACTGATGCAAATAAAAAATGAATGTGTATAGTGATGGGGGTTGCACTCGTTACCTAGCTAATTGTGATTGTCAGAAAGGCAAATTAGACTTTGTCATTTTGTGACATAAACTGAATCCTATATTCACATAAAATATCTTGATCTTAAAAAATGAAAGCTATTTCCAGAAATCTATCCAGGCTAACTAAGCATTTTGGAACTACTAGTTTATGACCTTGCTTTAGATCACTTAAAGACATTTTGCATTTATTATTATTTGCATTCAAATAAAATGAAGTGAAACAATTTTTTTATTCTGTTTTATAATTGTGGATAGCAAGGGCTACTTTAAAATTGTTTTAGAAGATAGCTCAGAGAATAAGGCTCTTGTTTGCAAACCCGGGGACCTGAGTGTGAGTTCTACCATGTAGAACAATAGAACTGACTTTTGAAATTTATCCTCTGATCTTCATCTATACCCTGTGCCATGGCATAAATGAGCATTCTGTCTCTCTCTCTCGCTCTTTCTCTCTTTCTCTCGCTTTCGCTAGCTCTCCAGTCACTCAAATAAAAAAGAGACTTTCTGAATATTGGGAGGAGCCCGGATCAGATAACTGGATGCCTCTCTTCAAGCCCCAACTTCTGATGTCTCCTAGTGACTTTGAGTTTGAACTCTGTTATTGCAGTCTCTCATCATCCAGAGAGAGGTACTACTGGATCGGCCAGACTTCTGTAGCCACCTACAGTGGTGAAATCCCCTGGCTCATGTTAGTCAGCAGAGAGAAGCAGGAACCTTCTTTCTCATGCTGGGTTTTGACATTCTTTTTCTTTTTCTTTTTCTTTTTTTTTACTTTTTTATATAATACATTTTTTATTATTATTTCAGCTCATACAAACTTAATGGGTACACCAGTTTCCTCCCTCCCTCCTCCTCCCCCCAACCCCCTGCTTCCCCTCCCCTCACCCCTCCCGCCCCATCCCCCAGTGCCTCCCGCCCCAATTCCCAGAGTCCTTTCTTGTGCATGCCTGACTCTCCTCTGGGCCCTCCTCTCGATGATGTACAAGGACCCAGTGGCATTTCCCTGAACCTTTTACTGTGTTCCCCTTAAGCATAGGAACACTACTGTGGCTGTCAATCCCTTGCCTCCAAGGATCTTGGTGCCTTTAGCAGATGCTAGACTTTGTGAGGTCAATAGTGTGTTGGACATTGTGCCGGGCATGCAATGTCCAATTATGATTGCTTCGGCCCTAACTTGTGTGGAGTATCTTGCAAATCATTGCTCCTCCCATCCTTTTGCTTTTACACTCTTACCGCCCCCTCTTCCGCAAATGTCCCTGAGCTTCAGGATGGGGAGAGATTAGTCTGGCCTAGTTCTAGGTGGTTGATATAGAGTCTCTGAAGTTCTGGATAGTGGTTTGTTGATTTTCTTTTGCAGTTTTGTTGCTCCTGCAATGCCCTTCACTCCATCGTGATGGGCACTGTATGTCACCCCCTGGCCAGAGACAAAAAGCTGTTAAACTGGAGTCTTATTATAAGAGCACATTCAAGGGTAGATGTAATACTTATACCCAAAAGAGGAATTGCAGGGTCATACGGCATTTGGCAATGGGAGGGGTCAATCACCTATTTGCAAAATGGTTACTTTTTAATCTGCCGGACTATATGCCCTCCCCTTCTGGGAGTTCATACCCCCTTAGTTGTAAATGATCAGGAACGAATGTCTGTGAACTTAACTAGGTGTCACATTACTTTCTTGTAGTCCTTGATGGAGGCCTATTTTCTCTACTGTAACATGGTCACTTCTCTCCTTGTTTCTCGTGTGGCCCTCCAACCCCATCCCTCCTGTTCATAATCCTTGCAATTACTGTAGGTAAAACATAGATTTACCTATGAGTGTCTCAAGATGGGCTGGGTGGGCTTGGTATTAGGAGCCACCTATTAGGGAGTACATACGGCGCTTAATTTTCTGGGTCTGGATACTTCACTTAATATAATTGTTTCTAATGACATCCATTTCCTGGCAAATTCCAGTAATTCATCATTTTTGATGGCTGAGTAGTACTCCATTGTATAGATGTATCACCTTTTCCTTATCCACTCGTCAACTGTTGGACATTTGGGTTGATTCCATGTCTTTGCTATTGTAAACAGTGCTACTATGAACATGGTCGTGCTTGTGCTATCGAGATGAACCTCTGCTGTATGGGGGGTTATACCCAAAAGTGGAATCGCAGGGTCATATGGCATTTCAATCTTTAATTTTTTTAAGAATCTCCAGACGGCTCGCCAGAGTGGCTGTATGAGCCTGCACTCCCACCAGCAATGTTGGAGAGTTCCCCTCTCTCCACATCCTCTCCAGCATTTGTTGTTGTTTGTATTGTGGATTTTTGCCATCCTGACCGGGGTGAGATGATATCTCAGGGAAGTTTTGATTTGCATTTCCCTGATGGCTAAAGAAATGGAGCATTTTTTAAGATATTTGTTAGACATTTTAATTTCATCCCTGGTAAAATTTCTTTTAAGTTCCAGGGCCCATTTTTTAATTGGGCCATTGGTTTCCTTGATGTTTAGTTTTCTAAGTTCTTTGTGCACTCTGGACAGGAGAGCTCTATCAGATATGTGGTTAGTGAAGATTTTCTCCCATTCTGTGGGTTGCCTTTGAGCTCGTGTTACAATCTCTTTATCTGAACAGAAGCTCTTTAATTTCACAAGATCCCAACTGTTGAGAGTTGGTAGCAGTGACTGTGCCATTGGATGTCTGTTTAGGAAATGTTGGCCTAGCCAAATCAGCTTGAGGGAGTTTCCTATCCTTTCAACTATGGTTTTTATAGTCTCTGGCCTTATATCAAGGTCCTTGATCCATTTGGAATTAAGTCTTGTACATGGTGACAAGTATGGGTCCAGCTTTAATCTTCTGCATGTGGAGATCCAGTTTTGCCAGCACCATTTGATGAAGATGCTGTTCTTTTTCCATTGGATTCTTTGGGCCCCTTTGTCAAAGACCAAATGGCTGTAATTGTGTGGGCTTATATCTGGGTCTTCAATCTTTATCCATTGATCTGTGTGTCTATTTTGGAGCCAGTACCAGGCTGTTTTTATAACTATGGATTTGTAATATAGACTAAGGTTCGGTATGGTGATACCTCCAGCAGTGTTTTTGTTACTCAGGATTGTCTTTGCTATCCTGGGTCCTTTGTGCCTCCATATGAACTTTGAGATTGTTTGGTCAACTTCTTTAAAGAATTGCTTTGGGATTTTGATTGGTATAGCATTGAATTTGTATATTGCTTTTGGTAGGATGGTCATTTTTACGATGTTGATTCTGCCAATCCAGGAACATGGGAGGTCTTTCCACCTTCTGGTGTCTTCTGCAATTTCTTTCTTTCGGTTTTAAAGTTTTCATTGTAAAGGCCTTTTACCTCCTTGGTTAGGTTTATACCAAGGTATTTAATTTTTTTAGGGGCTATGGTAAATGGGATTGTTTCTCTCAAGGCTTTTTCACTTCTTTCATTCTGGACATATAGGAAGGCCTCTGATTTTTGCACATTTATTTTGTATCCTGCCACCCTGCTGAACTTCTCAATTAGTTCCAGGAGCTTCCTGGTGGAGTTTTTGGGATCCCTCAGGTATAAGATCATGTCATCTGCAAATAGGGATAGCTTGACTTCTTCTTTGCCAATTTGAATCCCTCTTATGTCCCTTTCTTGTCTTATGGCTTCAGCTAAGACTTCAAGTACAATATTGAATAGAAGTGGTGAGAGTGGACAGCCTTGTCTAGTTCCTGATCGAAGTGGGAATGCTTCCAATTGTTCCCCATTGAGCATAATCCTTGCTGTGGGCTTGTTGTATACAGCTTTTATTATATTGATAAAGGTTCCTTCCATTCCTACTGTCTCTAGCGTTTTGATCATAAAAGGCTGTTGGATCTTGTCAAAAGCTTTTTCTGCATTTATCGAGAGTATCATGTGGTCTTGGACTTTGGACTGGTTTACATGATGAATTACGTTTATTGATTTGTGTATGTTGAACCAACCTTGTGTGCCGGGGATGAAGCCTACTTGGTCCCCGTGAATAATCTTTTTAATATGTTTTTGAATTCGATTTGCTAAGACTTTGTTGAGAATCTTTGCGTCTGTGTTCATCAGAGAATTGACATTCTTTTTCTTATCTCTGCACAGATCAGATCTGTGATCCTGAGTGATTCAGTCTGGTTCCTGTTTTTCAACTAAAATCTGTGAAGTTAACTTTTGGTTTTTCTTAAATGTAAACTGTTATGTAGTGCTGAACAATCAATTTCAATAGGTAGAGAAGAAACAAAGAGTTTAAGTAGAAACACGGTTGTCTGAAATTACCCTTTCATCATAAGCTCTAATTTGACTGAGCGTTGTTTCTCCACACTTGAATCCAAGAGTGCCCTTGAATCTATAACTCTGTTGTTGGCTCTTTACAAGATTCAGCATAAACACCTACTTCTCTTGCCTCTTGGCTAGATTCCTTGAGTAGTTCTTCAGTTTCTAAAGAGGCTGGGAGAGTCAGGAGGCACAGTTGGCGTTCGCTTGAACTGAAGAGCATCTCTGCAGGAGCTGTGGCACAGCTCTGTAGTGCAACACTGGCCTAGCATGTGGTGTGTATGGGGCCTGAATCTTTGCTATTTGGGTCACATACAATGTGTTCTATGGCATTTTTCTTT